>JBAMJR010000213.1:0-600000 GCA_038501785.1 Myoxocephalus aenaeus
GGTAATAATTGCAGCATGTAGCAACCGTAGCTGTGTTTGGATAAAGCTTTGACATCCATGGGGCCCTCTGACGCTCAAGTGTGTGTTTATGTGGGGGTGAGAAAGAGCGAGAGAAGGAGAACGGAGGGAAGGACTGGTGAGAGTCTGTGCTAGTGCGCGTGTGTGTGTGTGTGTGTGTGTGTGTGTGTGTGTGTGTGTGTGTGTGTGTGTGTGTGTGTGTGTGTGTGCTAGTGCGCGCGTGTGTGTGTGTGTGTGTGTGTGTGTGTGTGTGTGTGTGTGTGTGTGTGTGTGTGTGTGTGTGTGTGTGTGTGTGTGTGTGTGTGTGTGTGTACATGCTCCCACTTGTGTGTTTCCCAAGCTGCTGGGTGATGAGCCAACATAACTACATCAACTTTATCATCAGCACACTGTTCTGCGTAGACCAGAGCGTGGGCGGTTGGGTAACCTCTGCTCCGTCAGCCCATTAGCATGACTCAAGGTGATGATTAGTGGCGTCTGATGGCGCACAGACTGCTATCAAACAGCCAAACGCACAGATCCAGAGTAACAGAGGTGTCTATATTGTACCGCACGCTGCCTCTGTGTACTGGAATCAGAAAAAAAAAAGTCAAGAGCCAAGATTTTTTTATCAAGACAGATTATTTTAGAAATGTTGCTTGGATGTGGGGTTTGGTTCAACTCAGGGCAGAGTCTTATAAAACTAAATTATTGAGCGTATAATTGGCCAAGAGTCTGCCCTGGAACTAAGTCACCATAGACACAATACTCCCAACTGTAAATTCTTGAGCAAGACACTGATCTCATGAAAATTGCTACAAAACAAATTGGGGGGCCCAGACCCCAAGGAGTCCTGGAAACTTCCAGGAGGGCCTCATGTTATTAAGTAAGGCTTGAGGTAATTTTACAATTATTTCTTTTCAAAATGCAACATTGAGATGAAGACAGGTTACACCCTCAACAACTACAATCCACAATAGACACCCTCTCTGTGTGCCCCAGTTCTGCACTGAATCCAAAAGGGACAAAGCCATGTGTCAATTACATCAGGGGTTCTGGACATAAAACTGTGGTAGAATTTGGAATTTGACACCCATTGTACAATTTTAAAAATAACAATTTTATGTGAATCACTTTGCAGGAGTAGCTTTTCCTTTCATTCAAATGAGAATAGTGAAAAGACTCATGTCACAAGATCAAACCAAAGAAGGGAAAAAGTTTGACAAGTGACACATTCTTCTCGAAGTTCAACGCAAACGTCTTCATCTTGTGACTTACTGGCAGCGCTCGGTTGGGAGTAGGTGGAAGGGAGCGGAACAAGAACGCTGCAGAAAGGCCCTTTGTGCCGAGAGGGTCACACGTTCACATTCAGGCACACGCATGCAGACGAGCACATGGGTCGCTTACCGAAAATGATGATGAGCATTTGTCATATAAAGAATGACCATTGATCGAGGGCTTCCTTTTATATCACATGATGGTACAAGTAGGGGGGGGGGGGGGGGGGGGGGGCTGGGTAAAGAGTAATGAATCTAATTGTATTTAAATTGTCGATCATTTTATTCATTCTCTTTTATTTATATTGCTCAGTTTTAACGTTGTATTATAATTGTTTTCGCTGTATGTAAAGCACCTTGAGATTTCACTTGCATTTTAAATTGTGCTATGTAAATTACAATTATTATCATTGTTATATTATTAAAAACAATTATAACAGCTATTTTGTGGCTTGTTACAATTATAACAAGCCATAACAAGTTTTTTTTTATCTTAAACAATTGAAAAAATACAAACAAAAGATTAGAATGTATCAAATTCCTACAATTTCTGTAAGTTTCATAGTCACTCAGACTAGAGCATAACATTTATACTGAAGCAAAAGGCACCTATAGCCCTTTTATTACGCTAATAAAATAAAAGGGCTATAATAATATTCAGATTTTATCGGGAGAAAATCTATGTCCTTTGTCCTCTTAGGATCAGCCTGACCCCTTTATGTGCCTGCGTCAGAGGAGAGGAACAACATCCAGTACAGACTAATTTCCTCTCAGGCTCTTCGAGTGTTGTGTGTGTGTTGATTTGTCCGACCCAGCCCTCTACAGGGCGCTCACATTCAGGAAGGTTAATCAGCCAACACAACACCCTGTTCCGACATGTTAACACGTATCTACACTGGCTCAACATTTGTTTAAATGCTTAGCAAGATGGGCTAAGTTCAGTTCAGGTGACCCCTTGAAGACGCTGGTTAGGGTTGAACATGCAACAGGGAGGATTGATCTGGAAGGGCCAATGTGGGCCATAGGACACTACTTAGATTTGGTGAACGGGCTTTTCTATTATTAATGTTCAATTTGTGAAATATTATTTATGGTTAACTACATCTAACTGACCCCATGACTTAGTAGTAAGTAAGTAAAGAAAAGACGTGACTGGAGAAACCGCGTATCAGCCGAGACATGTGGCACGCCAAAGGCCTCAATAAAATATGTTTCTGAAAAAATGTGAGGCCAGAGATGAGCAATGCAGTAACAGAATCTTAAATTCATATTTCATCAGCGCTGCCTAGCTTGATTTTCATTGAATTTGAACTGCAAATTCAGAGACAGCGAACGGTCAGGGAACCCGCCGAGCCGCATCATCACGTAACGCGCGGCTGGATCTCCATGCTCTCCACAGAAGACGAATAGGATCCGTCGACCTCACATACAGCAACAGATTTGGTGTATCTCCACCTTCAGATGATCTGCCAAGCCCTTTGTTTGAAGTATACTGAAACTGAGGGCAGTGACAGTGGATGCAACAGTTGCCAGGACTGCAGTCGGGAAACCGGCCATACCAAATTGTAGAGTAAAAGTGGGGGAAAAAACAGTACAGCTCATGACATGAATATATAAAAATGGTTTGTCATGTTTGTCTTTCCTTACCACGCCTGCAATTTATGATACATGTTGCATACTTAACTTTAAAATACATGCAACTAATTTGCCAGATGCCAGATTCATAGTACATTTTTCCACTCTGCCAGGGTTCAAAATCGGACTGATCTCACAAAGAAGCCATTCACACTGATTTGTGCACGCTCACTCACTTGTTCTCTCACACACGTTCACACATACGCACACACGCTTTCAGTCAGTCAAAACCTTTACCGAACTTGAACTCCCCCAAAACCCTGTGGTGACTGAATAAGAAGTGGTTCTCAGGTTACAAACTCGCCCAAAATAGGCCATAAGTACATAGTACTGCTATCTGGTGACGTAGATTATAGTTTAGAATGGTTACACACACACTTGAACACGAAATAACACACACAGATACATACAATCTGTAATGAATTCAACCCTAATGCTTTAGGGAACACAGTGAGCATTGTAAAAATAACAACTTCCACTAAAATCCATGCACAAACATTTTGTAAAATGTAACCAATTCTTTTGAGTCCCTGACATTAGGCAGAGACACTAAAACCACAGACCTACAGTACGTCTAACTTCAAAACAAAGGATACAGGAAATAAGCAACTGGAAGCGATGATCATCATCCAAAGATGACATCATCATAGCTGTATAAAATTCCAATGCATAAAAAAAGGTATCCCACAAGGACCCTTTACACCCCTAATTTTTACATTGAGAATTATCATTATTTCAGGCCGGTACTTCTTAAAATGTGGGACAAGATCAGATATGAGCCACAGGCCTGTTTCTAGTGGGTTCCTGCATGAAATAAGTAATAATATGCTTTCAGATTCCTGGAATAGGGAAGAAAGAAAAAAAAAACTTGAAGGGACGTCCTCCAAGTGCAGTAGTTTTTGGAATCGCCAATCTGTGTACAGGAAACAGGCGCTAAGACTTTCGGCGCTAGTGGGCTGAGCAATCAAAACAATCTCTCTATCTTCTGATTGAGGAGAAAGGGACCTGAGCCAGACACTTCAACACACTCCATCAAGGGAGAGGGCGGGTTGAGTAGAGAAGGAAGGAACAATCCAAAGAGATAGAGAGAATGATAGGGGATGAGGTAAAGATTGAGCGAGGGAATGAGGGAGAGCAAAAAGGAGAAGAAAAAAAAAATACATATATTTTCTTTGCTAGCTTCTACTTTCTTTCTCTCTTTAACCTCCTGTCCTATTTTCTTTTCTTTTAGTTTTTCTCCTCGTCTTTTCTCCCTCCACTGTTTTCCTTTATCTACACTCCTCTTTTCTCTCCTTTCCGTCGTGCGTCCTTGCTTTTCTCTTCTACCCTCCTCCATCTGTGTTATGCGTAGGAGTTGTGGCGAAAGTACGTGGGATTTTCCCACAGCTCGGCATGTCAGACCAAACCCCCCCTCTCCCTCCCTGCCTCCTTCTGTCTCATGTCAGAGGGGAGTCTTGAGGAAAACCACCCATATTCCACCACCAAGTATTCTGCATGTTTGTTGGAACGTTTTGCACCTCGTTATTCCATGGACATCAACTGTGTGCTGCTACGGCAACAGAATAATAGGAACAAGATTACGGGACAAAAATATCTCCGCTTTTGAGTTAAAACAGTGGAGCTCCTATTAAAACATTTTATTTAAGAAATAAAAGACTTCAGTTTACACAGGAGGAGCTGATAAAACTCAGCTCCGTGGTAAGCTCCATCCAGCCATGCGTCTCCTGTCCCTTATTCGGGCCCAGGTCACAGCTAAGCAAGAACACCCAGAAGTTCCTCCCCCCAGCCATGACGTCCGACTTCTCCCGAGGCATTCCCAGGCCAGGCGGGATATTGAACCCCTTTAACGTACATTGCAGATGCTGCACCAATTCACCTGTCATTCTTTGTCTTCCCCTCACTTGGGAAGGAATTCAAGAGCTGTAAGAGCTGTGAGCAAGTTGCTACCCCAAGTAAAGGATTTCCGCCATAATCTCCACCATTTTCTGAATACGACTGTCTGAGACTTGGAGGTGAACTCTTGGTTTTCACGCCATCCTGACATCCTACATTATCTGGAAAAAGCAGGAGATGCAATCCTGAGATGAGCAAAGTGGAAACTCTCTATTCTTCAGCTTTGCCAAAAGACAATAGAATAGGCACCACGTTGGGGAAGTACAAAGCCCACTGAGGACGGGCTTGACTCACTTTAGTTACGCAAATAACAAATGCTGTTTAGCTTGCTATGGTCCCATATTATCAAAGTACACCCTGCAAGACACACTCGATAACTCCATCATAAGCCTTCCACAACACAATACATAGATGGGAAAACTCCTAGGAACGGCACAGTACGGTTGAGGAGTGAAGAGCTGCAACCACATTTCCTACATAAAGATTTCCCAAGAAGGCCCAGCACAGCCTCTGGTCCAGAGCCGTCAGCATCTCAGAGCTAATGTCATCCTTTCCAGGCACTTTGCCTCTGCGGTCCTTTTTTATTATTTATTAGTGACCTTTGTAGGAAAGACAAGCAAGGATTCCCCCTCATCCTCTGCCTCCTTCACAAAGTGCACAATCATGTTTAGAAGTTGCTCAAAGTGTTTCTTCCACCACCAAACAGTATCCCAACTCAAGGTCAGCAGCTTCTGACCTGAACTGACCATCTCTTGTAAACTGTGTTGAGAGAAAAATCAAAACACCAACTCCAAGGCTTAACTAAACTGTTGTCTGAACCCGTTTGTGGTGTATGAGAGTGTGATTTACCTCTGCGGCCTGTGTCTCCTGGTGCAAGAGTGTCAGCCCTGTCAGGTCCTCCAGGAAGGAGTGGGTAGAATTAAAAACCTGGGACAGGAAGTTGAAACCTTCCTTCTCATATTGCTCCAGGACCTGGATGAAAAAACAACATGAAAAAAAGAACAATTTTCAGTGATTGAACAGGAAATGTAATGTCTATTGATAGGTTATAATAGTAAATCCATTCTGACTGAAACATTTCCACCACAGCCAATTATAGCACTGTATTGGTCCATGTGCATATTGAGTATCATATTGTGGCTGCTATGTTTTACATTGCTAATTTTCATTTAAATTAATGTGTAGACCACATTGATCAGCATAAACATACATTTTGTAATGATGTGGAACCAACAGAGTAGTAAAATTGACAAAAGGGAGAAAATAAGTAGCTGTGTTGTGTGTGTTAGTTATAGAGGCACCTTTATATAAACACTATACATTACACAACAGCAAGTTGTAGATTTTAAATGGAGGACGGTTGAAAGATGTGGAAGTAATGTCCCTGAAAGATCGGATTCAAGTCTCATGGGTAGAGAAGCTTAGCTAACATAAATTAATGTCTTCACCTTTAACTGCAGTAAAACATTAATGTCCAAGACACTTCTCAAAGTGTGATGCTTGTTGAAAGTCCTTTTTGAGTCGGATGTGTACACCGAGTCATGCTAATGGATCAGGGATTTTTCCCTTAAATTAAAAACAGAGATGAGATGGCAAGGAGAAATCTTCCCTCAAAAGCAGATACAAATTATCTTTTAATGGTATGAAATAATAATAAAAAAATGCACTCTTGTCGCTCTGGTTCATGGGCACAACCTGTGAAACACTCAGTGTTTACCTTGATCTCCTACCAGCACCGACTTCAAATACCCCCACACACACACACACACACACACCACACTCTGCCCTC
The DNA here is from genome assembly GCA_038501785.1 of Myoxocephalus aenaeus. Lineage (NCBI taxonomy): Eukaryota > Metazoa > Chordata > Actinopteri > Perciformes > Cottidae > Myoxocephalus > Myoxocephalus aenaeus. The sequence continues at coordinate 6,592 of JBAMJR010000213.1, forward strand.
TGCACTACCTTCCTCAGCTTGGCCAAGCCTTTCATGGACGCCCACAAACCCTCCTCTGCAGGTGTAGGGTTACCTCTGCCTCAGACATCAACACACTGGGAGCATCAACGTCTGTGCATGCGCGTGTGTGTGTGTGTGTGTGTGTGTGTGTGTGTGTGTGTGTGTGTGTGTGTGTGTGTGTGCGCTCGCAGACTGACCTGGCGTCTAGTCGTGGAGCCAGACACACCACACACAATGCACACTGACGTGTCCCTCGTTCATCTTTTCAACCTCTCTTTTCTTTCCTTCCCTCTCTTTTATTTCTTTGATTCTCCACTTCCATCCACGGGATCCGTTACACGAGACGCCAACGGCCAAAACACACTTTGTTGAAATATAGATGCTCATGACACAGAAAGCAACTTGATGACTGTGATGATTTTGAGATAGAGTTTATAAAGTCACTCCATGTAATGAACACAGACACACACAACGCACACTAATACCCTTCACTCATGTCCATGTCAATAGTAGACAAGATCAAGACTTCTACAGAATCCAGTCACATGGGAAAAAAAAATAAAAGGGTTGTCCATTGTGTACATGATGAGTTAGTTCCAGGGCAATCTCTCTGCTAATTATGAGCTAAATAAAACATAAGCTTAAGAAGAAAAATTTAGCCAACTCAAATGAAATGGGGTTGTGCATTTTTACCATTTAACATAAAATGTTGTATGCATTTAAAGATTCTCAAAAAGAAAAACATGTAGGGTTAAAAAACTTGATAGGAGGAGTGAAGCATCAAATATCTGACTAATCCAAACTGCGCTGTTCCAAAACCACTGTGGGGAAAATGCAATGAAAACATAAACATAATGTAAGTTTACACTAGATTGTGTGGTTGTTAATCAGGCGCTGATGGGTTTCAGTAGTGCTTGTGTGCTGTTGACGCACAGCACCAAGGAATCATCAACATCTGGATTAGTGGGTGTGCTACATGTATACACACATGTACATGTGCACTTGTCCTAAAGCTTCCTTCCTTATGGAGCCACATCAATCCCTCGCCTCTGGCTTTATTTTACAGTGGCGATGATTTCTTTTTGATCCATACTGTGTGGATACTAACTGAAAGTATCAGACACTGTTGGCTGAGTATGTGTGTGCTTGCATGTGTGTGGCATCCTTAAACATATCAAACATACACTGGGTGGTCCTGATGGCTCAGGCTTTAACTAATGTTGTTAACATGAAGAACAGAGTTGACTTATATTTAAAAGTTAAAGTCAGTTCAAATCCATTAATGATGCATAACAATCAATACAATGCTGAGAGGTTCTTGGTTCGTGGTTTTGCCACGATGTGACACTTACTGAACGCTATGAGTAAACAGTTCCTGGTGATTCAACGGGTTTGACTTCCCCTGTTAACTTGTAAAGTCAATACGCCAGGTTAGACACTCGCCTTGAAAACGCACAAACTACATTGAGTAACCACTCAGGCCTCATGGCATGTCATACATTCAGCACACTTTACAGGAAGCACATCCCATAAAGTGTGTGTAGTTGGCGCTCTGTGATTGCGGCACAATGCATGTGTGTCAACGTAATATACGTAAAAACAGCACTGAGTGATATTCTAAAAAAGGAGTTATGGCACCTTGCACCAAGTGTGGAAGTGATTGCTAGTAAGAATGTAAATGTTAACTAAATATTCCGCACAGGCCAAAGTTAGCTCTTTAAATTGCTTGTTGTGTTCGACTAATGGTCTGAAACCCAAAGACATTTAATTTACCATGATCTAACTTTGTGAAAAGCAGCAAAATTAGAGCACCAATTGATTAGAATTACACAGTTTAGTCTTTACAAGCTGTGACATGAGGACAATTTATTTAAAGTAAAAACACTCAGTTTATTCAGAAGGAAGACATGCATTAGCTATGTTGTCTTTATAACACTTTGCACTACATCTGTAAAAAAAAGTTATCTCCTTTTGCCATTAATATTGGTAGCATATGGCATATCTAGTAGTGTTAGTACAAGTCATTGTAGTAAGAGGTGTCTGGCATGGTGTAAGACCACGTCAGCTGAGATTTACTCTATGGTGTGTAGTTGTATTGGCTTGCAGCCCCAGAAAGAGTTAGGAAACGCACACGCACACGCACACACACACACACACACACACACACACACACAAAAAGCCCCAACTCTACAGGAACTGATCCAGCCCAGACAGGGGCTGAATTGTTTTGTTTCCATAGTGACCTGGCAGCACACAGCTGACTGCGGCAGGAATACACACAGACAGACGTGCACTCGCTCACACACACACACACACACACACACACACACACACACACACACACACACACACACACACACACACACACACACACACACACACACACACAGAGTAAACGAACTGATGCATGGACAGAGGGACACACAAAGGGGGGAGAGATATGGGGCAGGGAGAACACGAAGGGAGAAAAGGTAAAGAAAGAGGAGAGGAAAAGAGGGGAACTGAAGTATGCTGGTAGAAGAAAAAAAAGAAAGGCAGATAAGCAAAGAAAAAAAATAAAAGGGAAAATGTGTGTGGGTGGGATTGAATGAATCAAAACATATTCACCAATTTCACTACATAACCTTTATCCCCGCCTCAGCAGAGTATCGTCTTTCCTAACTCATGTTGTTCATTGTTCCTGACTACACAGGCTTTACCCCAATCCCTATCAAACCCCATGAACCCTCCAAACAGGCCAAATAATCTCATCAGTCACACTGGCAGAAACATGACACCTTAAGATCCAGTGGAACTTTACACTTTTTTCTTCTTCTCAGAAGCAGCGTAGGTGGAGAAAAACTTAAGCAAAGCTAGAAAGCCCCTCCCCCTTCTTGGTTTCTCCCTGTGTCTCTCTCATTCTCTCTTCACATGAAAGTGATAGATCTGGGGCTTTATGACCTCTTTATAGACACAAAGACGGCATTGAGATCAGGGGAGAAAGAGAGAGAGAAAACCAGTCCTCCACTCATCACAACAGCCTTTCTTCAGCGCTGCACTTCCTCTCTCCCCCCCCCCACCCCACCACATCATCTTGCTCAAAATTATTTTTTTAAACGTTCTCTCGCTCTAACTTGTGGCCCTCTCCTGGTCTTACACTAATGTACACCAACCATCCAATCACATTGCTGGATGCGGTGACCACAGGACCAATGATTGGCCAGTTGACTGTGGACCAATGACAATGTGGTAAAAAGACACAAAGGCAAACTCCCACCCTGCTTGGCTGATTTGGGAATATGTGGACCCTTCAACAACCCATCTTCTCACACACACACACGCACACACACACACACACACACACACACACACACACACACACACACACACACCCCAGTGGTGGGAGCTAATTCCACTCATACGACAATGTGCAACTGCTGCCTGATTGTTAACATATGGTTTTACCAGCTTTTCCCTGTGTGTGTGTGTGTGTGTGTGTGTGTGTGTGTGTGTGTGTGTGTGTGATTCCTCAAGGGGCAACATTTCAACACAGCTCCACTGACTGAACAATGTAGAACAGAGAGGGCTGCAATGTGTGCTTCAAAACAATGTTGTGACATATTAGATAATATAATTTAATCCTATAAGAAAATCAGAACCTGCTTATCTGCAATTACGAAACAATGCATGCTACTTACAATGGCTGAGCAGGCGGTGCACTTGTCAAAGGCCATGCTGGCAGGCAGGACATTGTCAAACCTCGAAAGAAAGCCTCGGATCTGTGAATGAGAAATCAACACGTCAAAAACTGACATGAAACAGAGGAGTAAAACAGTACAGCAGGATCCCACAGAGGCACACTCATTTAAAAGCACATAAATATAATTCCTAAACAATGACAACTTAAATTATGAAAACACAAAAAAAGGTCTCCAATCATAAAGAGATGAAAAAACAAGATATGCAGTGTATGAGGTCACGGGATGTTAAAAGGGCCTTTTGGACAGAAAGTATTCAGTTTGTGAGAATAAAGTACATTTGATGCCAATATTCTTTGCAAGTAAAGTAAATGTAACTGTAGTAAAGTAGTAAAACATTAAAGCGGGGGCTTGAGGCAGTTTGACTTCTTGGGCTTTTCTACATTTTAAAACCATGCCAAGAGCGCCCTCTGGTGCCAGAGAGACGACAGCCTTTTTCAGTGAAACACTGGGTAACATACAGAATGTCCTTGATTCCTTTCCCTTGCGTCTTAATCCCACCCATGAGAGATACAAGCGGAGCGAGCGAGTAAGAGACACGACAAGAGAGGAACCAGTCATTTAAAAGAGACGTCCATTAAATATAATGTGTGGCACAGCTGCTTCATGTGTCCATTGTTTTGTTATATAGCATTGCATTTTATGATCTCAGTCAGATGAGCAGAACTGTGTTCATGACAACTTATACATTTACTATTAATTACACTCACAATGTGGCATAATGTGTTATTTTTTTATGTTGTTATTGATTTAATAATTTGACGAAAGCAGCTGTTGGCATTTGTAAGCATCATGTCATGATTATAGCAGTTGAATTGGATTTAGCTTAAAATCAATATAAACACAGTTATCAAGTAGTATCAAGGTGAAATGTCAGTGAGGAATGCGGTTAGAACAATGCCTTACGAGGGCGCTACACAATCAGTGAAGGGCAGATAGTTTGATCACCTTAAATAACTATAAATTATGAATACAAAAAGGAACAGTTGCATCTGTAGAGTCCTGCCATGGTTTGTGATTATTCCAGCTGTGTGTCACGCCTCTTTCATGTAACTGGTGTCGAAAAGGATACACAGGAGTTTCCTCTCTCCTTGCTTCATGTCTCCTATAGACGTACACTTAAAGGGTTGGGATCCTCCATGATGGCGTAGGGGGATCGTAGCTACAATTGCTCCTGTAGCTGTGCCTACGGTGTGTGAATGTGTGTGAATGTTAGTTAGTCCTGATGGGCAGTTGGCTCCTCCCATCAGTTTATGAATGGGTGTGAATAGGTGAACGATGTCATGTAGTGTTAAAAGAGCTTTGAGTGGTTGGAAGACTAGAAAAGCACTGTACAAGTACAGTCCATTTACCATATTAAATCACCTTTTCACCACATCTTTCACGGCTGAAAGCTTTCACTCCTATTTATAGCTGCAGTAATTATGGCTAATTACCTTGATTACCGTCTATAGAACACACACACACACACACACACACACACACACACACACACACACACACACACACACACAAACAATATTCCTTTCATCGCTTATACGTCCTCCTCTCTTATACCTGCTTCCTCCTGTTTTCTTAATAAAAGATTCACTTATTATGTTTCAGTGACGCATGTACACCACAGCATGAAGTAACTTCCTGAATATAATTATTATTGGTGGAACTGACTAATATTTCAAACATTTAAGGAAAAAGCACTGAAAGTATAGGCTGTGTATGTGTGTGTTACATCCTAAAACATATCAAACTACACCAGGTGAAAAAGTACAGGGCTGAAAAAGAAACGCTTTTGGTTCTTGAATGGGATATCTTCATGTTTCGGGGTCAATTGTGCATGAGCCAAGGCTGTGTGGTAAACGCAGCCTATCGGGTTAAGATGTAAATCTCTCCATCTGTGACTGACAATAAAAGTACAAGGTCTTGCTTCGTCTTGCAAGACGTTTCAATCTATTCAAACAGCTTCCGCCGGAGGCTCATTTCAGTTTGCTAATCTTTTTCTGAATCTCTTCATGTCTTTTATATCTTCCCATCTGTGTGCTGCTTATTTAAACTAAAATGGCACATCAAGGATGTACCACAAAAAGGCACGGATGGATTTAAAAAAGAAAACTGCAGCAACAGGCTGTATACATATAACATGAATGTGAGAAGACAACTGGTGGCACAGACATGTCCAGTGGAGGAATTAACAAATGGAGGGGAGCGTGGATGAGTGAGTCAGATCAATGGCTGAGTGTGGGCAAGTGAGATGAGTTTAAACAGACTAGCAGCTCTACATAAAACTACACAGCCTTAATAGCATTGTATATGTGAGACAATTAAACTAGATTGTCAGTTTACAATGACATTCATTTTGGTCTTTTCTGTAAATGACAGATATATGTCTGTCTGTCCTGGTGCCATTATGTTTGCTCACTAAAGGGAGATTTTCCTTTTCCAAATTAAGGGTCTAAAAATAGAGGGCGTTTGTAACATTTGTGTGGGATCTTGAACTGTATGAGCAAAAGATGTACAGCACTCAAAAATATAGAGTCCTGTATTGGCACTTTGTTGTTTGTAAATAAATACAACATTATGTAGTTTCTGTAAAGCACCATAAGCTGTCACTGTGGGACTGCTGAAAAGATCTGCAGCTTCAAACTACATCAGAACCCTGTATTAGCAGGAGATAGCTGGAGGGACAGGCATAATATATACAAAACTGGACGCACACACAACCATGGAGGTATTTACACCCTTGAGCATATATATTATTATACACACACACACACACACACACACACACACACACACACACACACACACACACACACAGCATTCCACTTTTCTCTGGATTATGTGGTTGAAATACCACGAGTGGCGGAGGTGTCAAGCAAAATTCAGATTCTCAGGGTGATGAATACTGATGATGATGCAAATGGGGGGGTGAGATAGTTAAGTATGTGACAACAGGCAGTAAGCAAAAGGGCACAGCTTGGAAAGCTGCAGAAGATTCTTGGAATCTAGAGCTGCCCTTCAGGTCTTATCAACTAAGAAATTGTATATTGATTTTTTTTGGTCTGTGTTTTAGGTCCTTGGTAATCACACTTCACTGACCTCACACTACGATTCACACCGATGTTTGGACTGATTTTTCAAACCAACAAATAGCATAGATAATACCCAGAGACATGCATAGCTGCAGTGCACATTATACAATGTCTTCTTAATGTCTATCAACACAGTTAATAAGATTCTTGTTTATGGTCAGACAAGCTCGATCTTCTCTTAGTCGTTAACATTTTAGGGGACATGGAGTCCCCTAAAATGAGAGAAGATTCTTAATGAAGATTAAGAATCTTCTCTCGTGTCAATGTTGAATATTTAATTTGAAAAACACATCAAGTGACCATTAAAATGACATGAAGAGAACCTCCTGTGTACAAGAATACAGAACAACAGCAGTGAATGTACCTTTGTGAATCTTTTTAAGCATTCTTAATGGTCAAAGAGGTGTTTATTCAGCTAAGAAGGCATAGCAGAGGGACGTTTTTTGGGATTGAATGGATTTCACATCTTTTTTTTTAAAGCTTAAATTGACTGCATTAAAAACGCTGTCAAAGCCCATTTATGATATTTGGCACAGTATGCGGTAGATGGTAAATGGAACAAAGCAGTGGAGAAAACAGCGAGAAAACAGCGCCTGCGAGGCTACCTACCCTTAACTATTACTATTGTAAGCATTCTTTGGAAGCATTTAGATATTGTTCCCAGAAAAAATATCACATTGATGCTCACTTGAAAGCTGAGGATTCTTAAGTGAAACGCTGCTGGTCTATCATTAAGATGTGTGTGTGTCTCTCTCTCTCTGCGGAGGCGCCCGGGACAAGTATTTAGAGCCTTTACTTATGTAAGCGTAGCAATAACACCCTGTAGAATCACTCTGTTACCAGTAGAAACAATGTCGTGGAGTATAAATACAAAGTCACATACTTCACTCACTATGGTACTTGTACAAATCCCATACTTGAGTGAACACAAGTAGTTGAATGTAGAGTTGTTACATATTCAGTGGTGTTGTGCTGAGGTTATATTTTGTTCATGTTCAACACAAACGACTGAAGCAGAGGTCTCAAACGTCTTTAGTAAGTTAGCTTACGTCCTTTTTTTTTTTAAAGGAACAAGCAGCAGCGCTTCACTCAGCATTCTTTAGGAACACTCTTGGTATCCATCAGAGATGCTAGCGTTGTGGCTAATAAAAATAATCTTCATTTAAACGCAAGTGTTTTCTTGTTTGCCGTGAAATGACGCGACTGCTTTATGTCGTCATTTATCAATGTGTATGCTATCGTTTAAAAATGACTTAATTGTATTATTATTGGTTGAATAGTGCATTTTATTACAGTTACTGGTCTGTATGGCCACTGCTTTTATATTTGTTAAGGACTTTGAAGACTACTTAAAAAGGTTCTAAAAGTAATGCATTCAATTTATTTAAGAATATTTAGATTGGATTGACCTGTCAGAGAGAGTTTATGTCCATTAACGTAGAATTTCTAGCAGATCTGTTGTATTAGATTGCATTAACTTGTAACTAATGAAGACGCCAAGTATGTTCATCACTATTTTAAGGATGCTGCACTACATCACACAGTGCGCAGAGAAAACTGAATGTTTTTCCTCGAGCAACCTAATCAGTACACAATAACAGAAAGAAAGATGCCATTTAGGAATGTTAGGCTTATTATAAAAACATAGATGGCTGATGGAGGTAAATGGAAAAACAGCACAGAGTGGCCTCAGTATAAAACAAGTTGATGGATGTGAGTGAGTTTGAGTATCTGACCTGATGTGGCACGAGACCCAGAGAGGTGGGGGGTTCATTCATTCTGTCGTCACTGCTGCTTGCCACTGCATAGCCGCTGAGGAGAGAGAGGGAGAAAGTTAAATATTTGAAAAATGTTGACTAAAAGAGAGATTTATTTTTTATTTTATCTCCCTAAACATCCGACAATACGAGCTTAACAGAACAACAAACTACCATAATGGGAGATGCTGATACATTTTGTATTATACAGGGTTGTAGTAAATCTACACAGAACATGTAATATCACAAGACTGTGAATTTGGTAGCTTATATTGAGAACTAAGTTAACCTATTTGCTTGAACATTTAAAAAGTTTGAAACGTTCCATGAGATCTGAGAGCTGCTGCTTGCCAGTAAATCTATCCAGGTTTAAAAGATTTGACTCTCCACGGATAACAATGACGAAAATATCAAGTCTCACACTGAGCTCAGTTTAGTTCTGCACATTTAAAATGTATGTCAAACTGCTGCAACATGAATCCTCATGTGACAATCTTCTAAAGTCCATGGTTGTTCATATGAACGCTGCCATACGGGCCTTAAAAGGGATAAAAAGATGGAGGAAAGTGGGTTCAAAAGAAATAAACAAACAGCCATGATGGGAAAATCAAGGACACAGAGAGGGCAGATGCAAGAGAGGGATATATTGTTGTAAAGGAAGGAGTTACACAACTGTAGCAGTACAGAGTATACATGACAACTCTCCTTCTCTACTTTGCTTTCTAAGCTCTTTATCCAGGAGAGAGCAGCTCTCTAACGGCTTATAACATCTCAAAACACTCAGAGAGAAAATGTCTGTCTTATCGGGCCCAGCAAGCAGCCACTTCAGTATGACTTTCAACGAAACAGGCACACACAATTACATGTGCACAAAGACACGTCTTTGCACACTTAATAAGTCCAAAAACATCCTCATCAAACACTTTTAAGAGTCAAAAATATCCAGCAAGTACAGATTGCCAAGTGTACTTGAGAGCTGACTGAATCACAGCATCTGAGCTTTTGAGTAATAAAAGTGAGAAATGGATTATGAATTGCAACAAAGCTTCAGCAGTGAACACAGGTTCTTGGGCTGAAGTACAGTTCATTTGGGGTGATGTGTTACAACCAAATTAAAAGGCACTATCTTCAGTGCAGTGAGACATCAGCTTCAAGGCTGCTTCATCAAAAAGCAAAAGTAAGCAAGTCAAGTTTACTGGCAGTTGAGGAGCAACGGCATCAAAGCCACAATCTCCTTTAGTTTTAACCCTGGCGTGAGTTACCCAACATACTGGGGCTCACTAAGGGAGGGGAGTGTCTGACCTGGCAGACCTCTGAAGGTTTTTGGGCAAGGATCTTATTATTGGATTCAGATTTGTATGTGTTTTAGTTGGGAAAAATCAAGATGAAGAAGGAATGACATGAAACCTTTTGGAACCATGCTGAAGGGTGTATAATCAGGCCTTGCAACAGGAGAGCCTGAGGCAAGATGCAAGAGACGCTGCACAAGAAAACTCAATCTGCGCTCAGGGAGTGTCTCTAGAGCAACAGGTCAGAGGCAGGAGGACCTGTCACTGTCTGCCACAGAACATCAAGTTCATTCGTCCTAAAGGATCAGAGCTGTGTTTGTGTTTCCTTGATGATATGAAAGCAGATATCAGCAGATACAGTATATCAAAAAGGAAAACCTTAAAACCAAGTACAACATTTTCCTTTGTTCAATCAATTAAATTAGTTCTTACTACTTCCTTATAATTGGCCTACACAACTTGTGTAAGTCTGCTGTGCTTATTACCCTTCACTGTGCTGCAGAATGGACACCATCATCTCCACAGCCAGAGCTCCAGCAATCATGGCCAGGCCTGGTCTGCTCACTGTGCACTGCTGATCCAGAGTCCGATCCCTGGTTGACTGTTCAAAAAAAATCAGAGAGTTACTTCTAAAATAAGGAAGGAAGAGAAGATGGTTTGGGCATTTAGGTCAACACCAATCAAATTGGAAGGTATACAATTGTTCCATTTTATTCCCAACGGGTCAAGATGACGCTGTTATCTAAAAAGGGACATTGGTTGAGTGGGCAAATAATTACTAAATTGCTTGATCGCAGACTATTATCCACACAATGACTGTTATGGGAGTCCTTTTAGTTAAGGGGCATTTAATGATGCCATACTATTTTCATAATTGGGCCCATTGATGTCTGTACTAAATTACATGCCACTTCATCTAATAGTTGTCTGGATATTGGCTGAATTAACAAACCAACAGATGGAAACACGAATGGCTGGACCAACTAACCGAGATCCACAGAGCTACATCATGAGCATGGCTACAAACACCGCAGTGTTTGTTATAATAGCTGCTCAATGACACTGTCGTGACAAATTGTGTGTGTTTCCCAATATGTACAATTTTGCTTTAATCCAAAACAACTTGTATACGCATTATATTATCGACAACTTTCTATTCATTCATTCAGCAAACTCCACTTTTGTGAGAGGAAGCTGTGCCTCTAATTCAGGTGTTAGCATCACTAAAACCTGTGACTGCAGGATGGAGCCATGTGGCATTTTGCATAGACGTCAGAGCTGAATAGCACAGTTTCCAACAATAGATTGTGGTCTTCAATAGCTAATGGATTGCTTTCATAAAATGTTTAGATCAAAAGGTCATGAAGGGAAAAAAAGACCAACGAGAGAAACAAAGAGTGTCACAAACGGTAACAAAAATGGACACAGGACACACAATGTGAATGTCGAGAAAAACTAAAGGTTGTGTCAAACATCTTTTCCCTTCCGTTTGACAACATGATTAAACATAACATTTAAAAATGCTACAATTATTTCAGCTTACGACAATGGTCATAGAACCCCACCAAAAAGATAAACCATGCAATTTAAACCTGCATCAATGTTAATAATTCAAATTACAATTTTAACGTTCACATATTAATCAACTTCTAAAGTTGATATGGCGAAAGTGTTAGCACAGGGCAAAATTAACATTAATTTTGAGTTGCTGTGCAACTGACCAATAAAAGGACAACATCCACTCTCCTTTGAGCTTTGTTTTGGTCTCCACCAACTCCTGAAGAAGATATCTGACTCTTTCCTGCTAAATACTACATGCTTCACTATGTTCACTAGCTAGTCACTAACTGCTTGGTGCTGGTCAGGTAGCATTCAGATGGTTTATCACTGCTTTTCCACTGAACACAGCGGCCTGCTGTGACTGCAAAGAAGGTTGCTGAGAGAGATGTTTGCAGGCTGTGTGTTTGTTCTCAGTGCATTACATGAGTTAATGAGATGAGTGCATGCTTGTTATCTGTGGGTTTTCCTCACATCTCCTGGTGCCACGACATCATTGCAGAAGTAGCAGCCCAGCTTGTGCCCTGGGATGTTGGAGAACAGAGAGGCTGCTGGGACAGAGGGCACAGAGCCGGCCGGTGTGGAGGACGAAGAGGAAGCAGAAGAACCGGAAGTGGAGGAGTCGGCTCCTGCAGAAACACTCTGACTGACAGGGGGCTCCTTAAGGCCGTGTCGCATCACGACAAATGTGTCAAAGCCTAGAGCGGAATTAACCACCAGCTGGAGAGTGAAAGACAACAACTATGGTAAATCATGAAAACAAAAATATTTTTAAAAGCAGTGGCAAAGACGGTTTTAAATGGCTTGATCCAAAGCCAAAAACACAAACGCAAGCAGCACATTTCAACCAAATCAAATGAACAAAATGGCTAATTTTACACAAACAACAAAGTTGTAATGGGTTGAATCAAAGAAGCAATGACATAACACATTAATAGGCTCTTTACAATGTTTAAAGCATCTAGACACTCAAAGGAGCAAGGGAAATAAATTGTGATGGCAATTTGCGGTGAAGTCTAAAACAGCCCCGCAGCACAAGTGGCCAAATAACCTCTCAGCTGAGCAGGCCATCAAGAAAACCTAATCATCAGTCCAAAAAACATTTAACTGCATACAGCAATATAAAAGCTGCATCGTCGAGACCACTGGGGGCATTAAAAAGTAATGACACAACGTTTAATAATCTAACATTGCCTGGCAACTAATAGAATTCCGGCTGGTAAACAGAACATTCAATTCAATTTCCTGGAAGATAAGTGAAACGGTTTCCAAATGTACAAGTTCCAGCTCAAAGTAAAACTAAAACAAGTCACAAACGTTTCCGGCCACAATGCTTCATTTTGTCTTTGGAAACTTTAAGCAAACAGATCTGTGGAAAGCGTCAGACTTGATTCCTTTAATTAGCCTTAGTACTACTATTGAAGTAAATGTACATTGCAGACAAATGTGTTGCATCAATTAATGTATTTAACACTTCAGAAGGTAGTGGTTCGTGGTACATTTTAAAACCATTACTCATAAAAACATCCAGGAAACTACACGAAACAACATAACACATGTTGGTCCCTCTTACCTTCCTCTTGCTGGCCGCTATCACCGTAGGCAGCCAGCGGCTCTCCCTCGTATCCATTAGTAAGAAGACCACGTCATGCTCTGAAATGAGCTTCTCCAGCAGCTCGACATCCGTCCGGGCCTGGGAAAGAGTGGCCTCAGAGAAATTCACCGGATGACCGGGCATGGGGATGCTCATATTGTAACCCTCTGCATTCTGCAGGAAGACAAAGAGAGAGGCAGAGGAAAAACATTTAAGAGTGAATACTTCATACAAATTTGCAAATGAAAAGTTATTTTTGTATCAAATTTTGAATTTTTTACAATGATAGAAACCTTTTGGTTTTAATTTTGCAATATCTGTGCACCTGCAAACAGGAAAACGTGATAACGGATGTTTAATTATGAAGTGCTTCATACGTACATTTCAACTTGACTGAAATTGAAGTTCTAAAGTTTGGTTTGGGTATATTAGGAAGTCACTTTTACTGCCAAATAAAAACCCTACACCATATCGCCTGTAGGTGACACAAGTGTCAAAAAGCTTTTATTTCCCTTGCCTCTAGATCAGTTCTCAAACTGTGGGGTGCAACCCTCTAGTGGGGCGCGGAGGTATTACAGGTGGGGCTTAGTTTATTTTTATTTTTATGTTTTAAATCATTTAAAAAATATATATATAATCCTTTATTAATCCCACAGTGGGGAAATTATTCTATGCATTTTACCCATCCTTAGTAATTAAGGAGCAAGGACACTTCTTTGCTCACTTCGACATGCAAACTATGGGGAGAACAGGGATGAACCGCTACCTTGTGGTTTCAGGACGAACACTCTCCCCATGAACATGATAACTTTACATAGTACAAAAGTACAAAGTACACGGACATAAAACGTAATGAATAAATACATGGCGAAATGCCTGTACTTTCGTGGAAATGTTTACGTTACGCCGCTAACCGGTCACGCTTGCGCAACTCGGCGATTCTTGGCGTTTTGCTAAAAGCCCTCCGTGAGATCTCCGTGAGGTCGGCTTTTCTGCTGTTGCGTCTCTCAAAACAGAATATAGATCTAAGCTCAACATTGAGCATGAATTGAGAGTGGCCGTATCAAATCTACAACCCCGTTTTAAAAATGTTTGTAGAGGAAAGCAGCTCACAGCAGCCACTAATACAACGTGACGGCTCACACATCTGCACTCATTTTGTTTTGCACAGGTTGAACGTTATTGTTATTATGTTGAAAATATATTCAGTGCAAAACAGGTTATTTGCAGCCACAATAAGTAATTGTATTTGCATTGTTCTAACAAAGTGATTGCACATATTGTTAGCTGCTGCCTTCTTGCAGATGCAACATGGATATATGCAATATATATGGGTATATGCAAGAAACACTTAATTCAACATCATCTAAAACAAGCCCTTATGTAAACTATTTCCATCTTAACATACTTGACACTACAGAAAAACCTTGAAAATATAAAATGTATTTTCAATAAATTATCAGTTGCTGTATGAGGAGCCAGACGCTAAACCAAATTATTATCTATTGCCAAACTTATTACTACGACTTTCTCAAGGGATTGCAAGCTTGATAGTGAGGCGAATGGAAATGTCAAGAGTCATTTCTTCATCAAGAGTAGGACAGAAAAGGGCAAAGACTGATATCTTAACAAGAAGAAATGCCACCAAATCAGTGGATCGACTGACTCCATGTGTGAGAGTGGGAGCTGTTAACCAAGTCTTGAATTTAAATTTCACTTTGTTGCTGAGTATTAAAGAGGTTATTTCAGGCTGAAGAGATGACAATAATATTATATTATATTTTGCCTCCAACAAAGACAAAGAAAAATCATTCCGACTGTAGAAAAATCCTTTCTTGAATGGATAAACAGCATTTCATGACAATCCAACAATGCCACTGTTGATATTTCCAACCAGCTCTGACCTCACTGTTGACAGAATTTAAAGAGAAAAAAAGAGCCAACACTACAAACTATCCTATAAATGTCAGGGGACAGGATTTGTCCACAGACAAAATATGAAATCTTCTTACGACCTTTTCAACATTGTGACCTTGCCCTCTCGGTTCATTGATGCATTTCTGTGTTTGTATTTATTTCTATCTTTCACGCTGGCACCTGGTGCCTCTGTGTTTGGAGGCAAACAAGCCGGGAAGAGAGCAAGCACACAACCACATTATAAGATGACTAGACAGACACCAGATGTCAAGGAAACAAATGGGCGTCCATCAATAGTCAAGCCTTTGCTCTTTACTTTCTTTGTTATTCCCACAACAATAAGAGGGAATCAGAAAATTACACTAGCAGACAGAGAGACTGGGATATAAAGTTGATGACGTGCCAATCATTTGTGTGTTTTTGTCCAGAGGGTTCAAACATTTTATTAAACAGACTGCGCTATACTTTCCCGATACAGGAAGACTGTGATATGCATCTCAAATAATGTCTCTAATCTGAAAAAAAGACTTCAGTGATGCTTCAAAAGATTCACAAGATAAAAAACCTCTATAACTGATGACTGCACAGTTAGCGGTAGTAGCAGTAGTAGTATACCTTCTAGCAATATCCCTCTTTAGAAATACTCAATGGCAGGTAAAATGTCTACATTTAAAAATGTACTTCAGTAAAAGTAAAGAGGTATTAGTCTACACAATGTACTTAAAGTATCAAAATGAAAAGTCTCTCATTTTGCAGAAATGTTATATTATTAGATAATTATCATTGATGTATTAACATGTATGCAGTTCTTTAAATGTTGTATGAGGCTAAGGTCGAGCCGATTTTAACTGCTTTATTTGGGTAGTGTAATTGATTCCAATGCATCCTATTCTATATACTGATTACATGTATTGCATGTAAAATCGTAATTCTTTACAGCTGTCGAATTAATATAATGGAGTAAGAATACAATACTAAAATGTAGTTTTTTTCGCGTGATAAACTGTATTTGCTCACATTTTCAGGCCCCAAAAAATCCTTCAAAATAAACTATTTGAGAGAGAAAAATCACTTTTGGTTGAACAGCTCCCTTTAAAAAGGCAGAAAGGCTCAGAACAACTGAACTAGAGGACCTAATAACTGCTTACCAGATACAAAGGGCTGTAAATTTACACTTGGAGAAACAATTTAGTAAATGGGTTGTTGAATTTGAACTTCTGAGACCTCCTGAATCCCAGCAGTACATGCCTTCTGAGGGCAGGCAAAAAGGAAAGTGAATGATCCTCTTATGAACTGCCTCCATCTTTTTGCATTACTAAACATACACGCATCAGCACACAGGTGTACACATGATTCACACCATAAATATGCATTCGGTCGATGTTTCTCCAAGTAGCCTAATAAGAGATGGTTGCTTTTGCACCAATACAGAGCCCTGCTGTGAGTGTTGGGCTGCTTTTTTAATTTTGTAATACAGCGAAATATCTTCCCCAGAGCACCCACTCATTAATTAACAAAGTAATGAAACTGCCTGCATTAATATGCAATCCCGACTCTTCATTTTCTGCATGGTTGTTTATCACATCTCAGACACAACCAATCGAAGAGGAATACGATTATACAGATATATGAGCATTAATATAATTCAGATTATAACGTCAATGCAGTTGCATAATTTCCAGAGAGCTAATGATGGATGACCTCACATACAAAGTTGATACATTGATTTTAAGTACTCACCACACCAGGAAAGATTTTGGTGAGTCGCTCAACAGCTGCCATGGCTTTGAACTTCCCTCCTCCGAGACAGTCTTCAAACTCATAGAGCGGCTGCCGAACTGGATTGGAGTATGAGATCTTGGCATTGTCTACAAATGTGATGCGTCTCACTCCCCATCCCTGTAGAACAAAAGAGAAACATATTTAATCATTTTAAATCACATTCATTTTGAAATAATTAAACTCTATTATTTTACATGAATGTTGTTTTAAGCAGCACTGTGTAAGCAGCTCCAATACAATGAGTGGGAGGTTGTGTCCCCAGTGTGCATTTCTAAATTAATACTGGCAATTCCACTTTTTAGAAGTAATGGATGCATCAGTGTGCAGGTAGCACAACCTCAAGTTATTCTAGCAGTTGTTCATTAATATCACTCTCTGTTGACACAACGTCTCACCACAATATCAATTATATTCAACCAGGTCGGCATTAACTGACCGGGTGTCTAAAGTTCCCTCAGTCCAGTAACTGCAGAGCACAAAAAGAAGCATCGACATGCATTCATAAAGAACATTGTATCTGCAGGCAGCAATGCTCTGACAGCACTATAATGTAGTCAGTTAGTTTAAGTTCAATTTACTGTGGTGGTGTATGAAACATCTCTTAAAACCTTTCAGAGAACCAGCTTTTTCGATCTGGTCACTGAAAAGCTTGTTATTTGATGCTGGGGGAACAGACTTACAGTAAACACAGAGAACGGCAGTAGGTTCATGCAATGTCATGTCATAATGCTAATGTAAATTAGCATTATGTTATTGGATAAACTTCATGGGAAATCTGTGGATAAAATCATGGGATCCTGAATTATACTGTTGTGAAGCTAAACAAATATTCTTGCCATGAAAAAGGTGTTTTGACAAGTTGATAATTTAAGGTTACTGGAAAGCATTACATCATAACAAACATTAGAGGGGACACATTTTTGTCTTTCTGCTCTGTAGATGGAAACACATTGCAAAATAACATTGAGAATCTGAGACGAATTTCATAGTTTGTGTTTTGTTCCGAGGACAAGCTTTTAAAAAAAATGATTGGATGACTGCAGATTAAGTCGGTTGATGTCTTTCTGTCCCATCTGTCCTGGACAGAATTTTTGCAGAGCCATGTTGCACAGATGTCACTAGTCGGTCAACAGTTGGTAGCGCTTTATGATAATCAAATGAGTTGGTATTTGCAAAGACATTAAATAGCTCATCAAAATCTTGACTTAGTGGTCACTGATTGCTCTCTGTGAATGTCAATGGTAACCGTATGTACGACAATATGACAATCTAATCAGTACAAAAAACATATCAGTTGAGGTATTACTTTACAGACTGCAGCACTTAGGAAGCAACATGTTTTAATTGCCTTACCACTTATATTTTTGATAGTTGAATCAATTAAAATGACAGGTTGGACTGCTTCCAAAGATGTCCATTAAAGGTTGATTTAACTACATCTGTAAAGGTTGTCTCTTTTGGAAGTATCATTTTGATCTTATCTTGACGTTTCTGCACCAATATTATCACCAATATTATTCCAGCATGTAAAGCTCTCATTTAAATCAAGACACTTGGCATGCAGTTTTACAGAATTTGAAGGAAATTAAACTGTCATTCAGAGGAAGTTATACATTTAGATCCTGTCAAGTTGTGTTGTATTAAGCTAGCTCACCGAGAGGAGATCCTGGATGGATTTTTTTTTTTTTAAACATTAATCTTCTGTAACAATTCATGACACTTCATAGATTCTGATGAGTATGGAGGCACATTGCTGTCAAAAGTCTGTTACTAGTACAGCAGATACAAGACAGGATAATTAAATTAAATTAATAATAATAATTAAACAAAGATTAACACCAAAGATCACACTACCATCCTAAAACCTTTTTGATCATGTACAATTTTACATCATTTGCAAAGTCCTAAAAACAGTATCTAATTCCTGTATATTTTAGTCCTAAATGCATCCGTCTGTCCTTCCATCCTTACCATGAGAGTCCTGGCTACATTGCAGCCCAGAGTCCCAGCTCCCAGTAGAAGACACTTAGTGGAGACCACCTTGTCCAGGTCCAGGGAAGGAACCAGCCTCCATCTCATCAGCTTCAGATTCAGGTCCACTGATGACTCTGCAAGTCTGCAGACAATCAATGGAGACAACAGAGTGCAAACTTAGGGTGACACGGTTGTTTTAAAGCAACAGATGGCAAAGCATGCATTACTACAATAACGCTGAGAAAAATTACATTAGTCTTGATTTTGGAGGTGTAGTGGAACATTTGTCCCAAACCAGATCCTTAACATAAAGCACCAAATTGACGTAGATTATCTACATTGCCCAATGCAGTTTAATAATTTCCTTTGTTTATATTTATTGTTAAAATGTGCTTTGGTCTGTAGGCTAATACAGTCCAGTTAAACCCTTACACCTAAACTGGACTGTGTGTATTACCGTTTAGGGTCCATGCATTCACTGAGGTTGACCATCCTGGGTCCCATGGCCCCTTTAGGATTCTTCTCCCAACCTACACTCTTAGGACACGCTGTGAAAAGAAAACACATCAACAGTATATAATAAGCATGAAATTCCCAGACTACAAAAGTGAGAAATGTGGAAACGGCTTTCAGACAAAAATGAAACATAAAACTTTGAAAGTGTTGATTATCACAAATGACAAAAAGACAGTTTCTCACTTACCACTACAGAGGTATCTGGCAATGCAGAAATGTGGTTTTAGTTCAGTTTTAAGCTAAGTTTTGATTTTGACATTTCTGCCCAACACAATAGAGGCAAATGGAATTTCAGTATTTACAGCATTGAAAACACTTTTTGAGGGAAAATGTCCCAATTATTCTGAATTACACACAAACATCATTGCTAACTATGTTCATTGTAACTACCTTCCTGAGGAGAACATTTTTGACAGCATGTCAAACAGAAGTGGACTGATAAGAAAAACATGTTACTTTTTTTTTACAACATTTAAGCATACAGTGACTGGTTCTATGAGATAAACACAAAAAGACCACCAATCATTGCCTTCACTCTCTTTACCACTTCATCTTTCCAGAGGTATTAGCCATGGATACCAGTTAATACTTGTGTTAATTTTTTCACATTAATTTTCATTCCAGCCAACTTCTGAATAACACAATTCATACAGTTAATTGACTTAATTAATTTAAAACTGGATTAGATCGATTGCAATAAGTTAGTGTAGAAGTTTGATATGGAACAGATTGTTGTGGCCAACACCAGTGAGTCAGGGAGGAACAGAGTGTTAGCAAGTGAAAGTTTGTGAAAGCTGTATTTTAATGTAGAGTTCGACTCAAAGTATTACAACTTATTTGCTCAAATGAACACCATGAAATGTTCACTTTCTTTCTTTGTCCACTCAGTTTAGTTGTGATGCTTGGACACTGCTTCACACCGTTTAGTCCGCACTGTTCAGCTTTGGCTGCTAGATGCACAAATGTCAGTAATAAAGTACAAAAAAACTATGACAGTTTCCTGGACGTGGGCAATTCAAATGGGTAAATACAGTTTAATATTGGATCTGGACTGAGATATGTGAATCTTAAAATTATCATGAAGTGTGTTTCACTATTCTGCAAAGTAAAACTCTTTTTGGTTGTGAAAAATTGGGCTGAGCTTGAGTGATTAATCCTTTTTCAAAACAATACCAAATGTGTCCATGCAAAACCAAACAGAATAGCTGAATCTATTTTTGTTGCATAAATACATATTCTGTGAGTTAATTAAAAGCCACAATGTGCTGAAGAGGTAGACCGAGTAAACAAAGACACTTTGTCTGAACTCAACAAAAACCATCACCCCCTTTCCCATCCTGCTATTACCATTTAAATTACTTTCATCCCTTATTCAACAGATACAAAGAATGATGAAGGAGTCGTGTGAGATTAACGTGGCTTGAAAAGGAATCAGGAAGTATCAGTGGAAAGTAGGCGAGCATTGTAATAATACACACACACAAGCATTCAAAAGAACAAGAACAAATGCACATACAGATGCAGACATGAGACATACCAAGACTCGAACATGTCACGCACCACACATAAAGGAAAGGAAATTACCTGAGTTGAGGGGAAGCGCAGGTAGTTTTATCTGGAAGATGACGCTGTGCTGTATGGAGCGGCTTCCTTGCAGAGTTTGGTCCCTGAAACACAGAACCTCCACTGTGTCCAGCTTAGAGCCCCTGACACAAACACACAAATCAAGCAAAGACAATGCAAATTAACACACACACACTCACATACATCATGTACAGATTGGGCGCTTGAAATAAAACAAATATGTTACTATGAAAATGTCACAAATATAATTTGACATGCAATAGGCTCTCTCTCCCGCTCTAACACAATCCATACAACAACACATTTCCCTAATATGGTACTAAATGACCACAGTCACATTACACAGTCAAACGCCAGTGATACAACTGAATAAGCGAGACATTGCGGCTACATTGTAATTCTATCTTGACCAATCTCCGCCAGTATCAACAGTTTATGTTTAACACTGAAAGAGTAGTCAAGCACAAGATTGATGAGGTTTTTGTTGGATAAAAACTGCCTCTGACTCTAGAGCGGAGGGCGAAATTTTCTTGAGGCATTTGCTGCTGATAAGCCCCCGGTATCACAGGATACTATTGCTAAACTGGCCCACATGGGATTTCCTTGTTTAAATGAAAAACAATTAAGCAATAAAAATCATCTGAAATAGCAAGACCAAGTGCCAGGAAAAACTATGCTCGCTGGGGAAAAGTGGGACAAAAATGACCGATTGTGGACCTGCAATGCAGCAGTTAAACGTGCAGCACCAGATGCAGCGATATTTAACTGACATTCTCAGACGATGGTGCAACACAATGTGATGTCACAATGTTTTCATTCATTTTCAGAAATGATTAAGATCGATTGAAAAGATTAATGGTTGTTTGTTCTTATTTACATCAGTAATCTATCAGTTAACATCATGTCTAGTGTTGCTTTTGTCAAAATCATGCTACTGTTCTAGTAAATTATTCTGCACAGTTTATTATCATAACTTTGAATTTTATTTCACAGCAAAAACAATTACTCTAAATCTTAGCATTCCGTTTTCATGTACAATATCTGTAAGTAAGGGACTCAATTTGTTACAAACAGAAAACTATTTTAGGTACTGTAGATAGATAATTTCTTCTATCATTGGCTAAAAGTTTCATTTCAACTATCCTAATATTGCATCAGTCTTTTCAAGTCGGTTGCTTATAGCTGCAATACGGCGTTTTGAAGACATTGCACAAGATAAACTCTTGCTAAATTGTAGCCGACATGGGGTTAACATTTCTGAAAGACACCTGCAGAGTAAGTCACTTGTTTTTAAATCTTTGTGTAAATATTACTCTCAGACCGTGATACTTAGATTTATTACTGAACATTTAATCTAACAATTTGCACCGATTCCCCACTGGTGTGCTGAAATATTTCCTCTGTAAATATTTCTATGAAATATCTCTCTCTGCAAAGCACACACAAGCTTCCACATACAGCCTCATTTATGCAACAACTTGAGTCAGTAAACCTGGAGCAATGTATGAGCTCTTACATTAAAATGTATAGTAGTAGAGTATAAGCATAAGTTATTTTTAATGACAAAAGAAGAAGTCTCACATGCGTTCTTTACTTGCTGACATGTAATACAGAATTTCACTTTATTCCTTCCCATTTACCTGCTACCAGACGCCTCCAACTTTTTGAATGGCAGAACTCAGTCATTCTCCTGCTGTTCAAAATCTCAAATACATGGTGGCAGAAACTTCTACATTTATACCATCAACAACAGGCTAAAGTATGATGAAATATTATCTTTGATAATATAGAGTAGGTGAGAAATAGAAGATTCACAGGATAGCCAATGGCGTCTACAGACAGCAGGTGCTGTATGTGCCATAGATGGGCCTGGCATGGGTTAACAATCCAGCCATTTGTGTTTATTTTAATCTAGCAACTGCATGATCCAAGTCACAAAAGATGATGTATCCATTCGGTGCAACGATCACTAGCACAGTTCCTGATAACTCACGCATGTACTCAGCAAGCAATGGAGTTGTCACACTGAAATGTCTGCAGACAGGGATGACTAGATCACAAAATTAATTGAGTGGAGAGTCTGACTTTTGCTTTAACACCATGACGTGCGCAACATGTAAGATATTGAGAAAAAATGACTCAGTTTATTATGAACAATTACAGCTTTGGAGACAAGTATTGCAATGTTAACTGCAACAGTCATGTTCTGCAAGCCAGTGCTGTAATCAATACATCTTGATTAAATTCTAACAACACGACTGTGGCTAAGCAACAGCCAAACAGTTGGTTTTCACAGAAAAGCTTTGATTTTAACTACGCCATTACATTTGGTTCTGCATCTTTACTGGCACCGATGCTTATATGACCTGCTCCCTACACTTCAGAGTCAGGAAATGAGTTAAGCAAAGATTTCCTGTCTTTCACTCTGAGAACTTCCGAAGGCTTACCATCGGCTGGCTAAGAGGACCAGTAGATTTCTAAGAGGCCAGCCCGGATGTTGAGACAGAGTACACGGATCATAGACGCCCACAGTAACCTAGAAAAAAAACAAATAAGGTGTGTTTACATTCCCAAAGTGTGTGTGTTCGAGAGTGACTGTAAAAATAAAAATAATAATAATAATAATAATAATAATAATAGATATAATCTGATAGAGATGAGCCACAAAAAGTACTGTACAATACTTGAATGTTTGAAAAGATGGGGTAAAAAAACGTACATACATTTTATTGGACACTATCAAACTCATCTGTTAAAAATATAGGACAAATTGAACTAGTACCTTCTTCGTATCAGTAAAGAACGTGTCCCAGTCCTCGAGCGGAGCCATCTGAACAGTGTCAGCTGTGTACTTCATTAGGAAGTAAGGCTCAGCAGTGGTCCCTCTTTTGATACAGAGGACGTCATAGGCCTCCTGCAAGGCTGTGATCTGAGACAGAAATAATTAGGGATAAGCCATAATTATAGAAAGATTTGTGCTATACATTACACCACCCACCGTATTACACACACACACACACATATATATATAATATATATATGTGTGAGAAACAGAGAGAGTTTTTAAAGGGCAATCATAAATAATATCTATGCAACCATGTATCCATCATGGAAAAAGGAAGGTGCCCAGGACTCCCTGATCAGATGCCCAAACAAACTCAACTGCATCCTTTTGCAAAAGAGCAGCAACTCCCTCCTGACACATATCATACATTACAATAAATTATAATATATTATTGTATGGGAACGCAAGAGGTTATCTGAAGCATAATATCTGCAATTGCTGAAATATTTACTGTAAATATAACTTAAGAGCATGGACAAAAGGGTAATATGGCTCATTGCAAAGATAACTCTTGCTGTACGAATTATTGTAGTGATCATAAACACATACACTGTAAAAGTCTACTCATTTATACGCTTGTCAGACTCTTGCAGTTGGCGTCACACTGTTCACGAATCATTCTGACTCTTTTTTAATGAGGCTTTTTGGCGCCTTGGACCCACTGACCTGAGAAATATGAATTCACCTCACTTCATTATACTATTCTATAAGCTAGAGAGTATTGGACAGAAAGGACAGATTCATTGCTGTTGGGAGCTGCATCCATCTCAATATCAAAATGGTTATGAGTGTTATGATCTTAGAAAAAGAGAAAACTTAAAGGGCAAAAATGGGAATAATATTAATATTAGTTCAACTGTAAATGTTATGTCTAGAATTTGTAATGTCCATTATAATACGGGTAGATCAAATCAAGCATTCTGATTGGTTGAGAGTGAGTCACGGGGTGTACTTTATTCAGCCATAAAGTACTGTACAGCCTGTTTACATTTAGAGCATTCCATATCAGTGCGCACTTAAAATAACAGGTAGATTTAAATTGCGCGACTGTTAGTTGTCATTTCAAGCTTGACAGTTACCAAACATGTTTGGTGTAAACTTTGATATTGTCACGTCCGCAGTAACGACTCGCAGACGTTGGTTTCCTTAACTAGCAGGTTTATTGCTTGAGTGTTCACAGTATTGCAACGGGGCTCTTCGCCAACAGTAGCTCAAACGGAACAGCTAACAAGCTCATTTAGCATCCCCCACACTAGCATAACGAACGATAACACACACGTCACCTCCTCCCTAACCTAAAGCTGAGGAATGAAAAGGGTTTGATCACAAAATCGTGATAATTTCCAGTGAGAGATAATTACGTCGGTAATTTCCCAACGCGAGGCAAGTTCTCTAAACATCATGGAGGAGAAAAATGACGCCAAAAAGACGGACAGAAGCAGCGAGAGCACTTCTTTACATCGGTGGCTGAGTGTCATCCTCCACCCTGCTTTCAACCGCCCTGGTCAGTAAATCAGGCCGTCAGTTTTATAGTCCCCTATGTGCGTCCCGGGACTATTTTCTCTGTCGCTGAAATGCGATACACAACGTTTGGTAGACACAGTACTGCCTTTGGATATCCCAAATTAACATTTGGGATATCCAAGTGTATTGCATGGACTACACCTGAAGACTTTGAAAAGAGGAAGAAATATGGTAATACTAGAAAATATTAATTCCAGTGGTTGTATAATAAAAAGCCAACAACAACCTGTTTTGCTGAGAAAACTTGCTCCAGGGCAGATGGCTGTTGGATGAACTTTATTCCCTCTGGGAAACAGAGTGCAGGGAAGCAGAACCAGTAGTAGAAATGGTATTTCTTCAAATCCTGAAAAAGTCATTTGAAAAATGGCAAAAAAGAGACAAAGAGAAATAGAAAGACAGTCACACACAACATCATTAATATACACAACTAACACATTAACAAGATGCTGTTTATACGCACTGCAAAAGTCAGCAGAATGAATTTGCAGAGGATGGATGGGTCCTTCAATGCAGCCCCAGACTGTATGGCATCCCATATCTACAAAACAACAGGAGGGGAAAAATAATCACATTTATTAGATCATGTATCCCTCCACTGCACAATTTAGTAACTTTTGGTCTATTTTAAAGACATCCCCAACCAAGACCGAGAAGATTCCTATTGTACGTCTTTTACCTCCTTGGCCTCTTTCTCCAGCAGAGCCTTCTTATCGGCGGTCTTAAAGGCATCGAGTGTGTTGGTGTTATACAGCGTTCCAGTAGCTGGACAGCAACGGGCTGGTGTCGGTCCATCGCTGACAGAAAAACACATCATACATTTGTATTAAAATTGTACTTACTAACTGTACTTGTTTCTTTTCAATGTGCAACAATTTGCTTTTTTTACGGCTTCCAAATTTAGTTCAAACCTAAACTGAGCTGGCTGATAAACGTTAAAGAAAGTTCATCCTTTCATTATTCCAATGCAATGAAAACTTCACTAAACTTGTATAAACACTTTTTTACAACATGAAAAAATTGATTCATTACTTGTGTATGGTCTACTGTACTAAAATACTTCTCAATCAATTTGAGAGTGGAATCAGGTCCCATATTGTTTGTTTTGTTGGTGGTTGAACCTGATTCCACTCTCAACTCTACATTAGTACTATTCATTGTTTTTTTAAAGACTAAATAACATGAGGAGAACTTAGGGTTAATATATGGTTTATACAGGCAACATACTGCATCACACTTACACTTCAAATGCACTGAACTCCAAAGTCAGGCGAGTGGGCAAACCAAGTGGGTCACCTATCAGACAGAAATGAAGGATAAAATAGTGTTTTAAAAGGCCTTCACTGTTTTCATATGTGTGACACTGCATAATTAACATTTGTATCATATAATGTCTCGAATTGTCAAAAGAACCTAACACCTTAATGGTATAGTCATCGTTATAATGACACCATCTGATCTCAACACTCACCGTTGTAGTAATATCCTTTAATAGATTTGGGGCTTTCGTCCAACCTGTAGTCATTGAGTTTCTTCTGAGTGAGCTGATGCCAGAAGCCGGCCTCCAGAGCACTGCTGAAGGGAGCAAACTGAAGCTTGAGGTCTGGAGTGGAGGACGCTGCTTCGCTGGTGTCAGATGCCATCACAACTTCACTAACGGGATGCGCTGCCAAGAACTGGAAAATGTGAAAGTAGTCATAAGTTCAATACACTTTTAGTATGACGGTTACATTCCCTCGGATGATGTAACCAACAGTCTTATCACATAAACAGTTAAGAATACATTATAAGTTATTAGCTGCTGAGCTTGTGAACTCTGATGGTGCTGTTAAATGCACAATTTAGGAAAGTAAACAGTAAATTTACTGACTTATTGAGAGAAAATAGGGAATCAGTCCATTAGTAAAGCACAAAACAAATAAGATGCATCAACCTGTGCAATGATTATGGGAAAGTGAGGATAGCATGCATCTCAAAAAGACTAGAACATACTGTACGTCATATTTTGCACATATTGCAAAGCCTTTTGCAGCAAAGTTGTGATTCAGGGCTATGCAAATAAAACAGACTTGATTTGACAAACTGTATACAGTTAAAATCAATAACAGAAATCAAGCCTTAGCATGGCTATTTGTATACTGTAATTATGAATTATGCTGGTACATTTATTTAGGCTCTGTGGTACCTAGGATGTATGTATTACCTTTTCCAGAATAAATAAATCCCATCATGTATATAATCTAAATATATGAGCACATCCAATTGTTATACATGTTGACACCATGTTGGCTAATACCACTGTTTATATGACCAAGACTGCTAGTCTTTCTTATTGGCAAACATGTAGACAAGACCTCTAACCTTTAAACACGTTAAGGGTCTCATTTAGGACTTTTAAGGTTCATCTGTAAAACGTATTTTCACAATCCATGTTCACTTGATCAGGACTTTTACACTTTTAACGCAGACCACTCAGTGGAAGCAGAAGCGTTTCACTGTTTAAACACGACGAGCATCTCCGACGAAATCATTCACAATATTACGAAATAGCTTTATTTCAAACCAGATTAAATCTGAGACAACGTTAAACACACGTTCGTCTGTTACAAGCTGACGTTTGTGCACGGATGTATACGGGTGTGTGTGGACTTACCAGAAATCCTTACTTCCTGGTCAAGTCGATCATGTGATCGCGAGACTTGTCAACACAGCAATGCAGTGTGGGTAAGTAAGTAGCCAGGCAGTTTAGCTTAGCAGCTAAAGACACGAATGTCTTATGGTACACCTGCCATTGAGTAAAATAGAAAGAACCAAAACAAAAACAGAAACAAGCAAATGACGAAGCACGAAAAAACCGACAAAAATTTATAAGCGCCGTTTTTTTTCATGTCGGAAACGAACAGATTTGTAGAGGGGCGCGAGCCAGCGAGAAGTTCGTCTGTCAGTTTGTAAACGCTAACAGCTAGAGTTACATCCGTAGAACCGGTTTATTGAGTTCGTCACACACGAAACATTATTGCTTTCAAGCAGGAAGAAGTCCACATTGTCGAAAACAAAGGCAAAGGAGTAACGAATTCATATTCATCCGAATGGTTACCGGAAAATGTGCTTCGCCTGGACACCGGAATTAGTTAGGGGACGTCTATAAACTGCCCCTCTGCTGGAAAAAACGATTGAAGTCTTATATACCAGTGGTTCTCAAATGTACTAGTATCCCTGGGGGTACTTGAAGGCACCCCAGGGGGTACTTGAGATTTAAAAAATATATATTACAAATTACCATAAATTCAAAAATCCTTTCAAAAATTGTTATTTAATACATATTCAATAATATAAGTGTAAATTCCTAAACTGAATTGTATATATTCTATATTAAATCAGACACTGATGGTACAATGCTGTGCATTACATTGTTTTTTCAACCAAAAATGCTTTGCGCCGGTTAGGGGGTACTTTGCTGAAAAAAAAATTCCACAGGGGGTACATCACTGAAAAAAGGTTGAGAACCACTGTTATATATGATTTAAGTTCAGAAATTAGATTGATGAAAACTTCAGCATTAATATTTGTTCATATCGGCTGTTCATATGTTATTCAAGTTTAAGAATATATTTTATTGCACATTATTGTTGGATACATTATACTTATTTTTCTACACAACCAATAACAACATAACAGTGGCTTAAATGAAGAAAAAATGGGAAAGGTAGATACAAAGTGAGACTGACTGACAAAAGAACAATGTGTAAAACATACAGGTTACAGGATTATATTGTTGATTCTTCATCACACACCGTCATCCTCCCTCAGACCCCTTACATGTATCAGGCCTAATGTCCCATGCTTTCTCAAACACCCTTCTCCGCTATACTGCAGGATCATCCTATACCATGTTGCATTTGATACTCTGTTAAACTGAATTATTATATTGTATTATGTTATACTACATTATTATTACTAATAGGCTACATTGCACCTTATGCTATATCTTGTACCTACTACTCTTGTATACTATAATGTACTATATCATACTATACAATATTGAGATGTGTTTTACAGATACTATCTTACCACATCATATAATATATTATATTTTTAAGTGGCATTACCTAATCACAGTATATATTATTATGGTGTACACTGTTTGCATATAAAATAGACTCACAACTATTATTCATATGTCACTTCGTAACTTGTCACTTGTGTTGAATTGCTCTTGTGTAGTCCCGTCTTGTATAGTTCATTCTTATGTAGTTGTTGCATCATTTCTACTCATATACTAGTTGTATATACCACTTTATTTATTTGTTCTTATTTTTAATTTTTACTGAACTTTTCAATTTTTCTACAATAAAGGCTCATCTTTTTCGTTTTGCAATCTTGAATGTAAGCTTCTCCAAATGGAGGATCTCGCCCACTTGTCTCTTTCAGCCCCATGTCACGTGAAGACTCTTCGTCAGACGATTATTTCAAACAGCTTTTCAAGTCTCAGGATGGGAATTTTGAATACTATCCTAATGTAGCCACTAATATAACGAGAAAAAAAAGTCTGTTCTACTCATATTCTATTTCTAGAACTGTGCCACTTTTCCATAGTTGAAATGATCCTATGGTTTGTGGGGAGAGCCAACACTGAAATGTATCTAAAGATTGAGGGTGACTGTTGTTGTAAATCTATTTGAGAAAAAAAAAATAGGATTTGTGATTTTGGGCTGTATGAATACAATTAACCGCAATATATTTATGGAACCCAGCAATATAGATTAAGGAATATAAAGGTTTATGTAGCCAAGGCTGGATTACCAATTACCAAGGCGGGCAACCTCCCAGACACCATCATCATATTGTCCTATTTGGAAGATGTACAAATCTATTTTCAGTTAATATTAATTATTTTTAAGATTGCACTATGTGGTTCATATTAGTGTGTTTAATCAAATTAACACAAACTAATTGACATAAAGAAAAACTAAGGCTTTGTAGTTAGATGAGCAAATTAAAACAAACAATGAAGCTGCCATCTGTAGTGTGAAATAGATGGGAACTTGCAAACTAGACAGAGGCTCAACATCAAATCATTCCCTAGGGGACCCCAAACAGGTTAATCCAACCATGTATGTTGCATAGTTCATGTAAATAATGGAGTATATTCGAACACAAAGTATATGCACATTTAGATTGATGGGGTATATTGAGAGCTATGCTCTGGTAGTCATAACCAGGAACATAATTAAAAACAAAAGTGATCATGACAGAGTGCTAGACCTTTACTCTGTTGCCAGTAATAAAGCTCGAAGTGAATAAAATGGGCAGTTAGAATTTATCCTGACAGAAATGTTCATATCATGAACATCAAATGATTCAGTGGCCACATGATGAGAGCACTGTGGGACAGAATATTAAGATACCTCAGTGGAAGATGACGATTCTTCCCTCAAAAAAGGCTGGGCAAGCCGCATGTTACGACCCATTTATAGGTTTATTGTTAGGTAGCCACTTCTAGTGGTCGTAGTAATTATGACAGAAGGAAGTCAAATGACGTAGTATAGTACTAAGCACGGAAGAGGCTGAGGTGAGCGGATGGGTTAAACAAACACTGTTCCTGTACCGTGTTAAGATAAAAGTCCACATTGACTTATTTGACTTACCTACGTGTGTGTGTGTGTGCGTTTGATTCAGTCAATCATTAATCAATCATCACAATACAATATATAATATACAAAACAGAAAGACCGAAAAGGTATAGGCACAAAAAAATGCTTATATATTCCTATCCTAAATTATTATCATCAATTAAATCAGATAATTAATTCGAAATAAAGACAAAATTAAATAAATATATACATACATACATATACATACATTCACACTTGTAACCCTCAAAAAATGTTTTATAAATAATCCTTTTGAAAACCAAAAATGAGTTGACTGTTCTTACATCCATTTTAGCGTTGTTCCATAACTGAACTCCAACAATAGAAATACATCTTCTTTTAATCCCTTTTTTAGCTTTTTGTACAATAAACTTACAAACATCTCTCAAATCATATTTACACTCATGTATTGAAAACAACCTTTGTACATAGTCTGGCAGTGACTTTGCTTTAGCTCTGTACATTGTCTGCATTATTTTATAATAAACCAAATCATTAAATTTCATAACATGTGATCTGTAAAACAAAGGATTTGTGTGCTCATAGTAGCCAGCATTATTCATGATGCGTATCGCTCGTTTTTGTAACAAAACTGTTGAATTTATAGATAACTTATGTAACGTACCTACGTAACTTACATACGCAGCCTAAGTTGCGTAACAGCCATACTTATTTTAACCCAAACATGACCTTTTTTTTATAACTAACCCGGTAATTTGATGTTTTATGCCAGAGCTTGACAATTTTGGTCTGTGAAAAAATGTTATAAGATCATCTGCAGGCATGCAAACTAGTCATCTTTTGTCAAAATTCAGAAACGGCCATTTCAGAAATGGCCCAGAAGTTAGTCTCTGCTCCGATACCAGTACCCTGTTAGCAACATATGCTAAAATTAGCAAAACAAGCCAATCCATCACACTATGACGAACGCAAAAGAAAAGGCCGGAGAGAGAGCGAGAGTTGAGGACAATGTGTTGAGGATACTACTGTAGGGTATGAAGAGAAAAAAAAAAAACGGAATCCAATTCCTTATCCCCACTGCTTTCAGTCAGCCGTTAGACGCAAAAACAGAATAAAACAATTACAGGAGTAAGTGTCATTTACATATAGCTAAGGTGGAACTAACTTAAATGAAACTCCTCCTAGGGCACACATCCTATTTTTTATTATTCTATGCATTTTGATGTTTTCAATTTCATCCCAGAAGAGATGCTTTTCAGTTGTGCAATCTATTGTGACCTGAAGCCTTTTGGGAAAGTGTTTGTACAGTGGAATACACAAGTTAGAAATGCTCCTACTTTTTTATCATGAAAATAGTTTTCCAAAATGGAAAGCACAAATGCAACTGCAGTCCCCCCCCCCCCCGCAGGAGGATTGTGTCTTTTCATCGTTTTCACCTTGTTCACCTCTGACGAGTTTGCATGCCTGAAAATCTTAGTTTTTCCTGAAGACCAGCCTGACACTGGCTCCATGTTTTTGACTGAGGTGTACTGTAGAGATGACGGCGTGCAATCACACTTCTTCCAGCTCAGTTCCAACCCCCTCTGATTTGTTTGATTTGGCGAAGCAGTGACTCAGAACCCGTCTGTGTTCACTGGACCCAGGAAACATTATGGGTCTCTTGATTTTTGTTGCAGTCATGGCATTATTCAGTGAAATACAATAATGGACCCCTGATGTGAGAAATCTGAGCTCTGATTTGAGAAAGGTTACATGTTAATTGTAGAACCACTTAACTTAATTTTTTTAACAGGATTTGCAGGCATAATTATACTGTGATGCTTTGTCTCTAGAACTGATGGATGCACTTTGTGTGTTTTTTCCAAATATTTATTCAATACAAATGCACTTACATGAGCCTCAAATTAACGGTTGCTTTTCCACTGCATTGTGAAATAACACTTGGTGTTCTTTGGCGAAAGACACAGTGGGTATCATGAAGCAGGAGCTACATCACATCATAAAATAGATGAGTGTAATAAAGACAGTTTTTGTTGAGTGTGAAAATGTGTAATTCACACACACACACATATATATATATATATCTTTGCTGATACACTCACCTAATCTACTTGATGATAGTCAAGAGTTGACAAAGCACAAACAAACAAAAAAACAGAAGGGTTCTACAGATTTATTATTAAGATGATAATCTAAAAAAATGTTTTACCTTGCATGTTTAAAAATTCTCAAAAGAAGATTGAAATTAAGTAACAACCAAACAAACACATCCTCTTGGGTAACAGCTTAGCTGCCACTTTGATTTGCGTTTTTCCTGGACTGAAGTTAGAAAGGACAACTAATGTTCCATATCCTGGTTTAATGATGAGGGAAAACAAAGTGACAGATGCAGGTTTGTAAAATGTTAGATTTATTGTATCATGTTACATCTCTGGTGCTGTACAATGATAGTGCAAAAATAAATACAAATAAATATGATTTTCTTTAAAAAACACATTTTGGACATCCAATAGTGTCATGTTCCTCTTTACGAGGGTGAGAAGATTACATTCTTTTGAGTTTAAAGGTCTCTGGTCCGAGACTTAACATAGACAAGATAAATAACATTAAGGTCAGACGTTTTCCTCTACTGGTGCCATGAGTCTGAATTGGAGGGCAATAAATTACAAAAATAAGATTTAGAACAAATTGAAGTAATTGACGTTCAAAATACATTTACAGTTTTATCTACACCTTAAACAAATTCACCAATGTGAGGGTGTTTAAGATATTTAATTAATGCAACAGATGTTCCCTTCTTATCTGTAAATATCAGCAGCATTTTAGACACTGATGACTTTGTTCTCCTTCTTTGCGCTGCCTTTCACAATGCATGTTAAGTATATTTTTGAAGACTCGTTTGAAGTTCCCGTTGCAGAGCGGGTAAATAAAAGGGTTGAGAGTGGAGTTGATGTAACCTAACCATATGGTGAACATGTGAAGGTCATGGTGCACGCACTCTCTGCAGAACGCCATGACCATGAAAGTTATGAAATATGGTATCCAACACAACAAGAAAGCAGCGATTATGAAGCCCAGCTGCTTGGCTGCCTTGTGCTCCTTATGGATCCTCAGGCTTTGGATGCGCTGACGTGATTGGTCAATAAATCTTTGCCACGTCTGTCTCAGAGTCGCCGCATTAGCCGGGCTAAATTTGTCATCGTCGACCCCTTCCTCAGTCCAGGGGGGAGCCTGACCGGGGTCGTAGTTGTTGTAGAGCACAGAAGTGTATCTCTGCACGTCTGAAACCTGACTGATGTCACAAACACCACTCACTGACTTTGGCACTGTGACGTGACATTCATTTAAAGACGCTTGAAGTTTGTTCTCATTATTCCCCTCTGAGCAAATTACATCCTGTGGCACCGCAGATCGACTCAGGGGAATCTCAATATCTGGCTGCTTCTCCTCAGGAGACAAGGAGCACCTTTTGACCTTTTTTGTCATTCTGATTCGCTTTGTTGTCAGGGCAAGCAATGACGTCTCCTGGCTCTTGACACCAATTTTCCGGTGAGATCTGGATGAAGCAGTTTTAAATTTATCGGGATCCTCGAGAGAATATGGCTGATCTAAAGTGTTCTGGTCCAACAAGCGTTGTTTTTTAGACAGTTTCATTGGAACTTCCAAATCCCTCTTGGGGGATTTAGAGTCATTTTTCTCTGGCGTTTGGGCATTTTGTCCCATCTCATTTTCCCCAAAGGAGTCGGTGGGATGAATGATTCTCTCTCTGTCCCTGAGATGTTGCCTTACTGCCAAGTAGATGTGCGTGTAAAACCACACCATCAAAATTGAGGGTACATAGAAGTTGAAGACCGCAGTAATAACCTTAAACCACGTGACAAAGCGGAAATCAGTGTCACACTTGTTTTCCTCCTCAGGTTTAAGGTCTACATGAGTGAAAGACCTCCACCCTAAAATTGGAATAATCCACATCATTGACAGCAGCCAGGCTCCAGAAATCATCACACTGGCCTTTCCTCGTGTTCGATACTTTAGGTACTTAAGCGGCTGTCTGACAGAGCGGTACCGATCCAAACACAAGATAAACAAGCTGAAAATTGAGGCTGTGCTTGCCACATAGTCCATGATAAGCCAAAATTGGCAGACAGCCCGTCCCAGCTTCCATTCGTCCTCCAACAAATACACCAGGTTCAGAGGCATAACTGTGGTCCCAACGATCAGATCTGCCACAGACAGGCTGACAATGTAGAGGTTCCCAACGGTGTGGAGGCTCTTCTCTCTCTTCACGGCGTAGAGGACGAGCAGGTTCATCAGGATCGTGAGGAGAGAAATGAGTCCCAGGCAGACCCCCAGCAGGGCGTTGTGGAAGCGGTCATGGAGGGTCAGCGTGTGATTGCTCCTCAGCGAGTCAGCATCGAGGAGGCCGCTCCAGCTGCTGTTGCTGTCATTGATAAAGTTGTTGGTGTTGAGGTTTAGAGGGTCTGAGAAAGGTGACGGACCAGATTCCATCATGGAAGGTGCAATGGTCACCTTTAGAGCCAGTCATATCATGGACAGTGTATCTTCAACCGTCAGCCAAAACAGGTCTGAAACAGTGCGTTTAAAGGAGGTGAGGGAGGTGAGGGAGGTGTATTTACACAGTTTGGGTCCAGCACCTGTATGGCATAACAACCAGTGCACCTTTATGTTCCAAAAATAATCCTTTGAGTCGTGGAAAAGGTGTTAATCCATGTTGTCTTGATCGGCAGTCCATTTGTTATGTAAATCCAAACTGTTAACACCTGGAAGACAAAAGAAAAAACACAACAATGTGTTATAGTTTTTACCCCCTAAATTGAACTACTCAAAAAAGAGTGAACTTCACTTTGCAGAATGTGTTAAGTGCAGTTTGACACTAGAATAGTTGTCACATTCATCTGCAGAAGGACAAAATGTTCTGTCCTCACCAACCTTTTAAAAACCAATCCGCGCCCCCCCCCCCCCCCCCCCCCCCCCCCCTAGGCAGACTGAGTGATGGTTATATAAAACTGTATCATAGTTTGTTATATGAAAAAAGCCAAAAACTGCTGTATTTGGATGTATTTAACATCATAAGTAATATAAAAGTGAAATATATGGTACATGAAAAAATTCAAATGTCACAGATGTGCGCAAATGTGCCCCAATGCAAATTTTGGAGACCTAAATTGTCTTTGTACTAAACCCTCTAACTTTGTTCTGCTTCTCTTTATCAAAGTCAACCTTTGCAGAGAGAATGTTCACATATTGTGCTATGATTTGGGTTAGAGTTAGACCTTACAGCTGCATCATTTCAAAGAAATAATCATCCTGAAAGTGTTTTTTTTTCTAGGCGGACCTGAAACCTTTTCATTTTTGCTGTGTGTCATCTTCATTTACTCTTAACCAGTAACATATAGACTGATATGTACACGTCTGAACAAAATCTCACATGTGTACCTTTTATTATAACGCCCAACTTATTCAAATAGCCCTAGTGGTTGCAGAGATACACCCTTTTTATTTGTGTATACCAATTATTTGGGTATACATAGATTCTGGATATTTTAAGGAGGAAAGAATATGTAACTCGAGTGATGGAAGAAGTATTAGACCCTATAATTAAGTGAAACAAATAAAACAAAACAAAATGTGTGTGTGTGTGTGTGTGTGTGTGTGTGTGTGTGTGTGTGTGTGTGTGTGTGTGTGTGTGTGTGTGTGTGTGTGTGTGTGTGTGTGTGTTCCTCAAGAAAATGTATTACAGCTTGACACCTCTTCTAATCTTTATACTTTCGATGTACAGTACAAGCTACAATCCCTCTTGCTCTTTCGCTGTCCAGCTGGCTTTCTTTAACACTCACGCAAAGCGGAGGGTGGCGACTACCATCAATGACACAGCAGTAGAAAAATTGATTGGAGGAAAGGAGGCAATAAAATGCTGCTGCATGGTGTTATGATAGAATATTTGTCTTCTATATATAATATGCTGCTGGGAAATCTTGACTCGGCTGTTTGAGGTATTGATTTTTTTTTAAATAGAAGACTGATATAAGCGCCCGTTGCCATGGAGGCAGGTTGCCATTACATGTGAGAAATCAGGGAATTGAAATATGCAATTTAATTTTTTTACTCAGACCTAAGTATAAACATTGCTTAGATTGTTTTTTCATTATCCAAGATACGATAATTACTGTGTGTTATTTTGCTATTAAGACCTCCACATTAATATTGACTCATTCCTCACAACAAATTAAAAACAACAACTCATGTCTGTGTATGCAGTAAAAGCCACCCTGTTATGAATAAAATGAATAAATATAATATGTATTATATAAAATAAGAACTTTAAGAATGTGGACGTAAGAATGTAAATATCTAAATCTTAATAATTCAAGTCGGAGAGAGGGAGAAAGAAAACTCGTGTAGCTTATTGATTATGGATCAATCCTGGAGAAACATCAGTTTCATTCTCATCAATCTATTTCCCCTCTATTTATCCAGCGGATGTGAATATCTGTTTTGTCTGTATTTTGATGCCTGCTTAATCACAGATGACACTCTCAGGAGGAAGAAGAAGAAACACCAAGCTCACAAGTGTTCAGGGCTTCGTGGGGGGAAAATACTGCATCCGCAGAAAATGACTCATGCTATCTGGTTTGGATGTGTTTATACATACATGAATATTATTTATTTATGGGGCAACATTGGAAGAATAAAGATAGCTTAGCTCTCATCAGGCCCTGTGTTGAAATGTTGTTGCCTCCACCAATTCAATAAATAAGGCAGAATGACTGAAAGTATTGGAGGCAGTTAATTAACTATATGGCACTATCCTGTGGATATGATGGATGTTCATGTCTCCATTGCCCTCAGATTTAATTAAGCAGGTGGAAACACTGACAGGAGCATATTCCAACAGCCAGAGCTTCAAATTGGTGATAAAGTCGTTTTTTTTACCACTCCTGAACACATAGTATTGTGAATCAATGCTTCACATTTTGAGCCTCGAACAACAAACTTTAATTGAAGCCACTTAATTATAGCTCTCAGATGATTTATCATTCGCGTCCATAAATCTCTTTATGCTCTGAAGCTGAGCAGAAATGTGTGACTAAACATTTCCTCACTCTCACTGTGTTCACATCCTACGTGTTTATACAATAACTGCCACTGTATCACAAATATTTAGGAACCGTATGTTACTCACCGAATTCCGAAAGAATAACAAGATCCAAAGGGACGAATGTCAGGGGGGAAACACCTACAGAGCCGTTGCGTGTGTTCTGTATTTGAGCAGCGCTACTTGTTGCAGCATGAGGGGCAGGATATGTGTCCACCGCTAATTGTTCAATAAGATTATCTGTAATGACCAGTGCTTGTCTGATTTCATTACAAAAGAGCGGGAACACATTCATCTTTTGCCCTGGTGAGACCTGATGGAGCCTATTTATCGAAATGAATAATGGCTGTCGTGTTAAATATTACGAGTCGTTGCGCAGAGGACACCTGTTGAGCCGCTGCACGCAAACTTTTAGGATCGCAGCGCAACCGACAAACACATGCTTATTTTTTTGTTGTTGCAAAAGTCGGATAGTGACATTACCTGACATCGGTTGCCTTAAGTTTATCAGTTCAAGTTAATGCATGGTGTCGATAGTTTCTTGACTTACCCATGACGTCTGTTTTAATTCCAGTTTGTATTCCGGGTGATAATCATAAAGCGAGTGGAGGACAGCTGGGCTTGAAATTGAACAGATAACGTCTGGATCTCTCTCTCTCTCGCTCTCTCTCTCTCTCTCTTTTCTCTCTCTTTTTTCTCTCTCTCTTCTCTCTCTCTCTCTCTCTCTCTCTGGACAGATAGACTTTGGAGTTTATATCCCGCTGAACAATTGCAGCCGTAAAATGTTTTCACTAATGGAGTTGCGCGTTATGATTCACCATGTGTTGCACGCAGACTGCGAGCAGGGGCGTGTAACTTCCTCCATGTCATAAACCCAGCGTTATCTATATTTACAGTAAAAGTCCTCTTGAAACTGTGTTGTGAAACACCTGTATTCAATGGTTTCACTTTTATTTAAGCCCGTGTCAGAGAGAGTTGAGAGGAGCTGTATTGGGGTGACTGAGGACAGCAATATCAAAGGACCATGGCGACGTCATGCATTCCTCCAATCACAACAGGCAAGCTGGAAGGATGAAACCCAGCACACAGTGTGCCAATCAAGTATTTATCTATAGTCCAACACACTTAGTGTCATCAAGTTCACTCAGCAAGCCGGATATTAAAGTCAATGTGGGTTGCTGACAAGTTTTCTTTAGCATATTATTCCACCTAGTACCTAAAGAGGGGGGCTCAGTGGTTAGCGTGCCTGTCTTTCAATCAGAGGTTCGGTGGTTCGAGCCACGGCTCAGCTAGTCCATGTCGATGTGTCCATGAGCAAGACACTTGACCTCGAATTGCTCCCCGTTGCTGCGTCTACGGTGTAAAGGAAAAATGTAAGTCGCTTTGGATGAAAGAGTCAGCTCGATGAAATGTAATGTAATAGCTATCATAGGGCAGCAAGTCCACCCACGCCAAGAGTGTCTCACCATCTCCAGTATGTGGATTTACGTACATAAGGATGACTGGTTTATCTTGGGTGCATTCCATCAGCCTGCGTAGAACTGCAGTCATAGCTCAGCTTTGGAAAGAAAATGTTTTTTGTGAGGTTTGAATTTGATTGGTTTCCTTGGCAAGGATCAGATGAAGTAATCTACAACCAAATCAAAATGCACATGTAATACGTCAAAGTATCTATGTTAAACTAG
Organism: Myoxocephalus aenaeus; assembly: GCA_038501785.1. Classification (NCBI taxonomy): domain Eukaryota; kingdom Metazoa; phylum Chordata; class Actinopteri; order Perciformes; family Cottidae; genus Myoxocephalus; species Myoxocephalus aenaeus. The sequence goes on from JBAMJR010000213.1 coordinate 46,171, forward strand.
TACAGAGAAAGTGAAAGTTTGGCTAGAGGAAGGGTTGTGAATGTGATCCAACGTTGGGGCGATGAGGCTCCTAATGATGCTGCTAATGGGTTGATTCTGAGAATTAGTCTGGGATTATTCTGGGCCTCCTCTGGGTTTTGATCCATTGTGAAATGGCTACTTGGCCAAAGGGAAAGCTGATGTGTACGACCTGATAGAAGCATGTGACTGTGGGGTAAAGTTCATGAGGTTAGAAAGTAGTTCATTTTTATTGCAAGTACATATTTTTGAAAAGGTGCCAAGAGATACACATTTACAGATTTCCAAAAGGTGAGCCTGATAGTGTTATGAAGAGTTACAGTTGGTGTTACAAGAACGGCCACAGAGAAACCTTTGGGAGTCTTTTCTGGATTTTATGCCACTGGACAAAGCTCCACTCCTTTGCAGAGCATGAGGTTCATATTTCTAAAAGTTCTCAACATTAAATCAACCTCACATGGGTGAAAAGTCTCAAACAAAGTGCTCTATTACATGAGTGTTGCATAGTAATTATTCATCTACTTTGTAAAGATTAACTTAAAGTACATGTATCTATTGCATTGCCAATAGCAATATTTGAATAACCGTCAGTATTTTCTTCTTCTATTTTTAGTCTTTTTATAGCAAATACCATATTATCTTTGTTGTAAATACTGTATTTTCTCTGTTTTTATTGTTGTATACTGTATATACTATCTTAATATTTATATTTCAAACATAGGAGTTGAACAAGCATTTCACTGCAATGTAGAGATATGATAAGTATCTGACAAATAAAAACCGTGAAACCAAATAATGCAGAGCAGGAAACTTAGAGCAACTGTGGTTTGTCATAATTATGTCTTAGCTTATTAGCTTGAGATCAGACATAGTTTTTTCATTATCTTGAGATAACAAATTGCCTGATAGTCCCAAATGTGTAAAAACTTTGGAGTACACATTTGAAAACCACATTTTTAAACAAGGTATGCAAATAAAAAGTGTGATATGGTGTTGACTATTTGAGCACACAGAGCATCATATATGAAGATACTTTTTTTTTTAAACAGTATACATACGGTATAAATTATAATCAAAATATTCACATGATTGGTCCAGGTAAAATGTGGCAGAATCCTAATATCCCAGTGACAACACAACTTAGGTTTACTTATATTCATATTTTGTTATGTTCCTGTCAGTAAAGTGAGGATTCACTCTTACTAATTTACACAGTATTGTCGTTTTATAGTGTTTGTGTATAGTTTGTTTAGTTCTGTTTGTTTAGTTCTCCCAATTGTGCCAACTGTTATTTCTTAAGTGAGTTGAACATGAAGCAACAGGCAGTTTTCAAATAAACACTAACTAAACTTAGTTGAACCACTCTATGTGACGACACCTGTTACATTGTCTGAAGAAGACTATGAGATGAAGTCGAAAGCGCCAAAAAGAGTAAGTTAACCCTCCCACTTTACGCCCCTGGTCAGATTCAGCTTGTGTGATCTCATTTCAAAATGGTCTCCAGTTTTTTTATTTTTTTATTACAATTGTTATGTAGTTTCAGCAAATACTTCATTATAAGTCCAGCATAGAAATTGTTACTTAAGTAAGTACACAATAAGATTGAGAAAAATGGCTTTATTTTATATCAATAGATTATTATTCTTCGTTGCTTCGGTTAGGGTGAGACAAAATACCCCTTCAGGAGTTTAAAGTTGTGTGACCATAGCTAACCCCATAATATCAGCTTCTCTACATTCAAGCTGTGCTGTGAAGGCAACATATCACCAGCACATCAGCAGCTGCTGTGAGTCCTCCGTCAGACAGCCACAGACCTGACCTGCAGTCCAGGCTCTGGGTCACTGTTGCATGCACAAAACAGGAAGTGTGAGATGTGGTGGATGCATTAATTACGTAAAATTAATTGTAAACCTTGAATGACTGAAAATCCCAGATGTCAGGTGAGGACATGGTGGAACAGAAAACAGGTCGTTTAATTTGCCACATATATTTTGTGTCACACCTGCTCCTGTTCAAGCAGGAGTGTTATAACAATGAATTCATTATATTTTTGTCAGTCTTGGATGCACAAACAAAATCATTTTTGGATTACTGTGACGAAAAAATTGATAAAGTGTGACCATCCCTGTTCTCCCTTACATGAAAAGCTGCAGGTGAAGAGGTGTTGAAAAGAATGGAAGGAAGGAAGGCAAGGAGGGAAGTAGGGAGGAAGGGAGAGAGCGAAGAGTGAGAGGGAGAAAATATGGAGGAGATGAAAAGGTTGAAGAAAAGCAGGTGTGTGTGTGTGTGTGTGTGTGTGTGTGTGTGTGTGTGTGTGTTAGGACAAGGATGAAACAATGAGATAATGGTAACCTCATTTAAAAAAATGTGTCAAGAAACGAACAGTAAGGGGTGATAGAAGATTCAAGATTCAAGATATTATTATTGTCATATGCACAGATAATAGACAGTTACTCTGTACAATGAAAAGGATATTTTGCTGCGTCCTCCTTACACACTGAATTACAATAAACTTAAGGTAAAAAAATAAGGCACAAAAATATGGTAACACTAAAGTGTACTATGCATTGCTACAAATATTCCAAGTATGGTCGTGACATGAAGTCACGACCATAAGTTAAACCACAAGATCTCTAGATATTGTACTCTCATATCTCTTTGGAAAATCCCCTTTTCAAAAAACACCATCAAGGTCGTCGGGTCAAACTGCTCTGTGGCAAAAACTGGACAGCTTGAATGTATTCATGAAAACAGGAAGCCAGCTATTGTTTACAAACTGAATGCTTTGTTCCCCTCTGGATAAAGATTAGACATGAGTTATTACTATCAGGAAAAGGACGACAGCCGAGTATCTCAGGGACAACCGAGGCGCCAGGGATTTTATATGGTTTGATCAAAATTTATATTCTATAATTCATACAACATCCGTGTAAAATGTAGTAAATTGATCCAAACAGACATTTACACAGACAGACTGTGATATGAATGTGCAGAAGTAGTAATCTGATTTAGTGTGTGTGTGTGTGTGTGTGTGTGTGTGTGTGTGTGTGTGTGTGTGTGTGTGTGTGTGTACGTGTGTGTACGTGTTTGTAGTAGTCGTGCATGCACAGTGCACATGGATGTGAGAATGTGTGTGTGAATGAGTGCGTCAGAGGTCTTCCTAATTTCATTAAGGTCAATCTGTAAGGGAGCCCATAATAGCACATAATTACAGAGTGTAAGGAAAGAAACAGACCAATTCCAGTGCATTTTTTGGTTATACATTATATCTTTCAAATTAAACCAGAAGCTTCTAATGGAAGTCAATCCCTGGTCACATACATCACTTTTATCATACTCCTGATTTCCATAAATGCCTAAACTGAATATCTCTGTCCACCTTAGTCCACAGTTATAGGATTTGACTATCAACGTTTATTATGAGCATCAACATGCTTTAAACTCAGGTATTTTCTATCAGACAAAAAGCATTCTCACGTTTCTCATTTGTGACTCCTTTCCATAGCAACACTTAAAAAAGCAAACATGTCCGGCCATTTTGTAAGCCAACAGGGACATCTGCTGGCCAGGTCTGGACCTGCTGAAGCGTTCCATAAAATAGGCCTGGCAATGTAGCGATCATCTTGTGTGTGGCAATATGTGGGGGATTCACAAGCTCATAAAACCAATCAAAGCTCCCTTTTCATTCCTATAATCAGCGTAACCTTCAGTAAAGCCTTTGTAAACTCAAGACCAGTCATATAATCTCCACTATTATTCATCGCCCTCGCCAGTGATAAATGATAAGAGGAGTAAATCTCTGGCTAATCTCCCGTCACATGGGGGACTTACTCTGTTGGTAGCAGTGGGAGTTGACTTTGTAACCCTTTGTTCAGCCTCTGTAAACAAACCCATCAAATGTTGACTCCTTAAGGGGAGCAGAAAGGTGAACCACAGTAGTTAAGTAGACTCCTTCACTTCATTTAAGAATATGTACAGCAGAAGGTGGAGTTGACCTTCATTTCTCCCATCCTTTACTCCTCCTCATTGGTTCTTCCCTCCAGCCCTCTCTTCTTCTCTTTTCTAGTGCCAATTTCAACACCTCCTTACTTAATGACGAGGTGCAACAGCGACGCTGCTGGTATTATGTTCACCTTGTGAGTCTATATATGAGTCATCATGGTAAAGGGTACTGGTCCTGGAGACACCTACTGGTGTGGGAACGACCACAGAGGCGGGTCTGAGTACTTTGCCAGGTGTTTATATGTCTGTGGACAAATGTTGTGACCTTAATAGTGTCAGAACTGTGCAAGAAAAACTTTACAGGTGTGTAAATTGAGTTTTAAACAAAAGCTGATTTGAACATGGGAGAGAGGAGAGGGTGTAGGAAGTAGGGAATCGGCCATTGGCTCTCCCAATTCACGTCCCTCGTCAGATTTAGCGTCAAGGCTGGTGAGATCTCATCACAAGATGGTCTCTAGATTCATAGATTTACAGTGACATATTGTTTTAGCCAGTGTGCAACCAAACTTAATAACATTGACATAGCAGACTGGGGCAGTGATGGAGGAAGTGTTCAGGTCATTTACTTCAGTAAAAGTTCTAATCACACTGTGAAAAATACTACTTTAAAAAAAATAGAGGCTTGAAGTTATGAATATTTTCTTTATGGTTTAAACTGCAGATTGTTTTGTCAATTAATTTTTTGGTTTATAAAACTACCAGAAATTGTTACCCAGAGCCCAAAGTGACATATTCTAATTGCTTGTCTCATCCAATTCTCCAGACAGTTCTGTTTACTGTAATTTTAGACCAAAAATCTCACATTTGTGAAGCTGAAGAGAAAGTTTGCCATTTTTGCATGAGAAATTACTTGATTTATCAGTTATCAACATAGTTGCAGATTTATATTCTGTTTTATAATACTTTGGGGTAGTTCAATCTCGGCATTATGTTTTATGAGATGTGTGGGAAATTGTGATAAGTTAAGTCTATATAGCTGTAGTGGAGTTCAAAGTAGAATATTTGCCTCTGACCTCTACGGTACGAGTATATAGTGGCATGAAATGGAAATGCTCAAGTACAAGTGGCCTCATTTTGGCTTGACAGATCAAGTGTTTTTCACTTGTATATGCAACTAAAAATAAATATGTGCAAACTGTTTTTAAGAGTATGTGTGTGAATTAGGGCTGGGTGATATATCACATACAGTATATCCACTTTATTTGAATAGTATACAGTACTGGGAGCTTGCTTTTCAAGCAGAGGAATTGCAAAAAATCTTCTGTCCTTCTGAATTGTCCTTGAGCAACACACTTAATCCTCAGCAGCTCCAGTGATTTGGATTTGTGGCTGTGTCGCTGTGCAGCATGAAGCAAATCTCTTTAAAAAGAGAACTGCGTTAACATATAATTTCCGGACTTAGTCATGTTATTTTGATGACACATTTATCTTCAGCATAAAAACCCCACTTCGGAACATAAAAGGAAATGTGAATATTTTAAAGCAGAAAACTATATTCCGTCACATCATTAGAATATGTTTTTAATTAAAATGTGCAGGATGAATGCACCAATTTTGAAAAATGATAACAAAACATATTCTGTGACACGTTGCGTCAGCCAGACAATTTGAATAGAGTCATCAATCCGCCTTCCAGTTGACTTGATTTCAACATTTTGTCTGCACGTCAGCAATTTTCAAGCCGTGCTGGATCTGATAAGTGCTTTTGACAGGCTGCATATCGGAGCCCTCTTCAGCGGCAGTCTCTTTGCCGTCGCTGAGAGGCCCAATTCATACGCCCTCTACATCATCTTCACTTTCCTTTTTATAAACCTCTCATCAGCCTCCCCCTCTCTCTTTTCCTCGCTCGTTCTTCCTCTCGCTCACCCCATCTCTCCCTCAAATCCCTCTTCTCTCCCCTCTTCCACTTAATTTTCTTCAATTTACTCCGCTTCCCCCACCTCCTCTCCTCTCGCTGCCTTCCTCAATTCAAGTCTCTTGGGCATTTTGCAGTCACATAGTCAGGCATGTGAGGTGAAGGACTTATGTAATCTGCTCGCTTCACACAGTCTCTCGTCTCTTTTTTCTGTCTTGCTCTCCATGTCTGTCTTTGTTTTTAGAGTTGTGCTAATTTGACAATGAAGTGGAGGCCACATAGGTCAAATTCATTGTTTGGCATTATGTAGAAGAATCCTGATTGTGCTGTATCAATCAAGTGCATATTTATTTGAATGACAAACTAGATTTTAGAACATTAAGACGAATTCTACACACATGCAGTCTCATTTCCTCTTCGAAATAAATACCTTTTTACAGTTGAAAATGTCTAAATATTGTGAAAAAACCCAAACAAATGCAAGAGCTTTATCTGTTCTAAGTAAGCAGAAATAGTGAGGCGTTAGCATCCTGGATAATTCCATCCCACCGAGTAGCCGGCAATGTAGAGGTAGGCAATATTCAGTCAAAGCCGCCTGATAGATAGCAGAGAGGCTCATCATGCAAGTCTATCCATATTGAAATTCAATTTATATTCCTCCAGTAATACCTCAGAAAAACTTGGTCTGAATGACAACTGGCTGGGGACTTAAGGTATTTCAGCACATGAGCTCCCAGATAAATAATAATGTATATATTTTAGATAGTGTGGATGTGATATTCTGGATTGTGAGTAAACAAATAATTGCAAATAAGTATTTAATAATGTACAGACTGCATTTATATTTTTTTGTTGCTAGAAGCACATTTTTGTTTGAGATGATTCACCATCAAAACTCATTAAAAAAAACAAATGTGGTTAGGATTTTAAAGTTACACCTTAATGTAACTTTAAATATGATCAAAAACCTAAATAATCATTCATCATCAGACAGTAGACATTATTGGTGCAAATCTCTTCACATTAAGAAATACAACATATAAGCACTTTATATTTGACCATTTTCTATCATAAGATGTTTCCATTCACTAAGCCCCGCCCCCCACTGCTACTTCAAACTGTCAATGTTACCACAGAGCCCACAGTGTCACTGACTGCCCTCCCTGAGGAAATATTATCTCATTTTTGGATACAATTAAAAAAAAAAGCGATTTCAGAGGGAAGCAGATAAAAAGGTCTATAATATGAATTTGATGGATATATCCAGGACCTCATAGTGATTCAGCAGCAAAAACGTATGTAACATTTTATCAATGTATATGTTCCTCCAACCGCTGGATACCAAGTATCACTATTACATTTAACCATGACTAGCTTGAAATCCACAAAACCAGCTTGGAATAAGGAACATCTGAAATGATTGCATGAGAGTCTATGGAGCCAGTGGTATAGTTGTCGGACCGAAGACCCTAATCAGAGCTGGCCGATGCTACACTTTGATTGGCCAGTCTGCGTTCAAGGAGCAGGACTAAGCAAAGTGTCAGTTCCTTCTGTTAATAACCAAATTTCTATAAAAAAAAAAACACGTTCACTGAAACGCAGATGTGCCATACTACGCTCTGCCTGAATGTAGAGATGCATATGCTATGCTGGCAGAGTTACAACTCCAAAATACAAATCTACTGAGCATCTGACTCAGTACTCGTTGTCCAAGACAGACTCGGTGCATAATTAGGTGTGTGTGTGTGTGTGTGTGTGTGTGCGCGCGTGTGTGTGTGTGTGTGTGCGTGTGTGTGTGTGTGTGTGTGTGTGTGTGTGTGTGTGTGGGGGGGGGGGGCTGGTTGGTGGATTGACTTGAACCCAGGGGCAGTCCTGGAATAGACAGACTCACTCATCTGTTTCTAATGAAGAATAATGCCCTGCACTGGACACAAACAAAAACCCTCACACACAAACACGCACGCACACACAAACATGCTTACATGTTGATTCACACAGTCATGCATGGTATGCAGACACACAATTACCTATAACACATGCGCAGGACCCCGCAGGCTCCATTAACAGTTCCTGGGCTTTAGTAGCTCTCTCACAGCCTTCCACAGCCACACACATACAACGAGTAAACACAAAGCATGTGCACAAACAGAGTAGTATCTTTGTTTCAAGTTTTGAGATACTCTCCACAAATGTAAACATGTTAAAAGAATTAGAAAGAAACAACCATATTCTAGTAACTCTTTTGTGTCATTATTTAGTTGTTGTCGATGTTCACTCTTGTGCGTGTCTCAAAGCAGAGACACTCCTTGATTCGGTGGTGCTGATGGCACCGCCTGCCGCCGACTTTTAAGTCACGCTAGCGCTGCAAGGCTGAAATGTGTTTTCAAGCGAAGGCTCTGCAGTTCTGAGCTCAGTAGTACGCTGCATGTCAAACACCACTGATAAAGCCACATATGATGAGCCTCTGGAGGGGAGGCACGATGACACTGTGATACAGTGGAAACGACACTCGGAGACAGCAGAGTGCAACTGGCATAAAAAACCCTAATGATCTTATTTTCAAACCTAAGCATATGTAAGAACAAAATGCATTCATATGTAAATGTAGTAAGATGTGGGATAATTTTCTCAACAAATACATAACCATGTAACCGTAACGTCAAATAGAAAAAGCGCAAGTTAAAGTGAGCAGATCCAGCAGCAGAGATTTGAAAGACTTATTATGTATCTTCCAAGCATGTTTTGTCTCTTTTGATTTAGATCAAATGACATATCAGGGTGAATAATACATCACAAATAAGGCATGTAGGGAGGTTTGTCGTGAACACAAAGAATCATTTGAGATTTGCCGAGATAAGGTTTCAGGTTGAGGACTGAGACATTACAGGAGTGGCTTCTTTAAATTAATATTTTGTTAATTTGCTAATTTTAACCATGTACTATTGGCATTCAGCACAAGCACCTTTGATACATATTGCAATTATAAAATATTATATATCTTTATTGGTACCTTTTTAAACTTGATACATTCAGAACCCCTCGCACACACTTTTTTTTGTAGGGATAAGTACTGTGAGTGGAATAATGGCAAAGAAGCATCCGCACACAGTTCCCTCTGCGAGCTGCATGGTTACACTGCAAAATTATTACAGTGTGTGTCACTGCTGATTTAATTTAGCAATGAAGGTAATGAGGAGGGTCAGGCATGGCAGGACTTAGCAGAGGGTTTATAGTCAAACATTAAAAACTCTGACCGGGGAAACAAGCTTATGTCATTCCAACTAAAGCACAGCAAAAAACTCTTAAGGGCTAATGCACTTGTGCAAAGAGCACATGAGAAGAAGAAGATGCTTTGTTTGGGCTGGTTTTACATTTAAAGCATCACCATTTCAGCTTTTACTTGGTCTGTTTCTCTTCTATTGTATTCTCTTTTCCCTTCCCTCTCTTTTTATTTGTCCCTTCCAGTCCTTCATCTCAGTCTACTTATTTATTTTCTTCTCTCACTTTTTTACTCAAGATACAGTTTAAGAGGATTCTACTGAGCAGAGTACTCTATTATTGTACTTCTTCCTTGTCAAAACCAGGCATCTACATTACCCACAATGCATCTCGGCCGTCGACAGGTGTGTTATGCTCATAGTTGCTTATGCAGCCTTGAGCCTCTGGCCCCTGCAGGCAGAGATGAAGAGCTGGAGGTCTGGTCACCTCCCTTCTTTCTAACTCCACACCTCCAGATGTTTTTTTTGGTCATTTTCAAGCGTGTAGTCATACGACTCACCCGACGCTGACTCAAGTGACGTCAATCAAGGCAATTTATCAGACTTCACTTCTTTAAGATCGACACTATCTTATCTAAAACACAACAATATTCCAAGACAGTTTCTCTTATGCCATGCATGCTCTCTGTCTTACGCTTTCACACTTTCTTTCAGAATCCAATGTATATAATTGCACAGTTTTAATGTCCAATAACCTTCAGTGTCCATACTGCATGTTTTTTTCAGTTGCACAAATTTGTAAAGCTCAAGCGTCCTGGGGCTAAGAGACACAGCCACGACAGAGAGAAAGAGGGAGAGAGGGAGAGAGAGAGAGGCAGACATTATCTGTGCAATTTCAAGCCCTGTCCGTCATGTGGCAGTGTGCAGCTTCTTAGGAGCTGCTGTCACAATGGAACAGAGCCAGTCAAAGTCAACCTAATCCCTCGCACACACACACGCGCACACACACACACACACACACACACACACACACACACACACACACACACACACACACACACACACACACACACACACACACACTCTATGTCTGGTCTTTATCTCTGTGTGCAGCTTGAAGCTTACAGCGTGCCTCCCCCCCTGTGTTCTCCTGCTCCTCTCTCTTTGATGCCTCTCTGGAAACACAGGACCTGCTAATGGAGACCAGGGAAAGGCTTCTCACTACACTTCCTTCTCTTCATTCAAGCCAATTCATTACAGTAATTTTTTTTAAAGAAGGGGGGGAGGAAGGGAAAACTGTGACAAATGTTGTACAATGACAGATGATCGTAACCAATTTGAATGATGTTTGAAGACTTGCAGAAGAAGACCGAGGAATGGTGAATTTTCTTTGTCTGCGTTCATGTAGAAGACTGTAGAGAAAGTGATTATTGTTGGTGAATTTATTGAGGAAGACGTTCTCTCATGCTCTCACTCTCTCTTTCTCTGTCCTATTTTCTTTTCTTATATGTTCATTAGGATAAAACAACCCTCTAATGTTGGGTACCTATGGCAAAAATTACTATTTTGTGAGTAAAAATGTTGTTCTAGCATATGCAGATTTCACTGAGCTTAAGTCCATTCTTGACCTTGGTTACAGCAGTTGAGTAAACGCACAAGGTCTCAACACAAGGTCCATTTGGTTGCTGTTGGGAAGCTTTCAGGCCTTTTAATTCCAATGTTGAGATATCTAATGCGACAACATGCAATGTTATTTAAGACAATAGCTTGCTAACCTTGTGCCAAGAGTTTGGGGAAGGTGCTTTGCTGTTTGCTGTGAACAAAGCCAGGTCCATAAAGAAAGGGTTTTTAACATTGTGTCTGTCCAAACTTGACTGGTCTGAACAGAGCCCAACCTTATCCCCATCAACACTCTTTTACTGACGGGGAACCAGCCCTTATCGCCCAGTATCAGTGTCTGACCTCCCTACGCTCCTGTGGCTGCAAATCTCTGCAGACTGATACAACTACATACTGTATGGATGTCCAAATGTGTTGTCTGTGTAGTACGCACATTATCAAACGTGAATCTGGAGATGCATATGAATCAGCTTGGGTAGTTAACACAGGAGAAACCAGCTTGAGTAAGGTAGATAAAAAATAAAAATAGAATCCAACCGAACAACCCAGCCCAGTTGTGCCAACTCTTTTCCAATGAAAGTAGCAGCACTCGCTCCAAAAGTCACTGAATCTAGTTAAAAAGTTGGCAAGACTGACAGCATGTCCCTTCAGTCCACTCCCCTAAAGTTATCTTTATGAATAAATGAATCATAATGGACGTAAACAACAAACATGGCTGTTGTTAGTACTCACAGCTGTTAGGCTAGCAGCTTGAAAAAGGACTCCAGTGACGCTCAATTAGTGCACTAGCAGAATGCATGCAGGGAGGCAAGTACTGCCCGTCCAATCAGTACATTTCATTTAATAGAGTCCTACGAAAGCTACGGATACCAGATTATTTTCTTTTTTCGTCAGAGCATTTGATTTATTGAAAGCTGTCAGGATGTAAAGAAAGTTTTAACGAGAAAATGTTAACATATATATAAAAAAAAAATCTACAATATACATTAACCACACTGGCTTTTAAGCACACAAATAAACCTACACACATATATATTTGTAGCCCATAACATATCACATGACCCCCACTAATTTCCTGACAAACATACACATATCCATCTTTCCCCCACAAACACACTCTCTCTTCCTGTCACACTCTCAGAGTCAGTGATCCTTACCGTGCAATCAAATTCATCTTTGTTATACAGAGTGACAGTTTGATTTATAGTGTTTTGTTGTGCGTCAGTTCGAGCCCAGATCTTGGCTGAGAAAGAAAAAGAATGAAACTTTTATGGCTTTATTCCACATCAACAACGGCACCCCAGTGCTATTCAGCACAGCGCTCTGCATACTTTAAATTGACTGTTTATCATAACAATGAAGAGGGTGACGGATTTGAGATCATCTAAATGTGATTATGCCTTTGTGTTAACAAGGTAAACAAAATATCAAGATGGTTTGCAAAGCAGTGGTGGAAATCAAAAATGCAGCTGGTCTGCGACATGTTTGTAAACAAAGCTCAGGTTGTTTCATATTTTGCATCCTGTATGAAATATTCAGAAGTTTGACATAGGTTGATATAGAGGCACTTAAAACCCATTTATTTATATCTGTTTTTAACCTGTGATCTATAGTTTTTTTTCGTTTTTTTTCACTGTTGTCATCTTTCTTGTTATATTGCTGCCTCTATTGTTTGTCTTTACCATGTAAAGTACTTTTTTTAAAGCGCTATACAAATAAAATGTATTATTATTACGTTATTACGATCAAATGTGTGAGGGGAGGCCGCAGGGTAGTTAATCATTTAGAACTGCACGAGTTCAACATGAAAAATGAGTGGGGACAAAGACCCACTAATCACTAATGCCAAGAAACAAAACCACACCATGTGAACAACGACAACAAAGTTTAATACATGGGAACAATTGAGAGTCGTGTGAAGAGTTTAAATTAGCTCCTTCTTAACAAGCGACAACATTAAAGTGCTAGATATAGATTTATGTGTCAGTAATTGTTATACAATAGCACAATATAGAATAATACAACTATTGCAAGGGCCAGTCTGCTGCATAATGTGCACTTTTAGATACTTAGATATACATTTAAATCAGACCACTTAAGAATGATTTTGAATGCAGGACTTTTACTTGTGATGGATTATTCTTAGACTGTGGTATTTCTACTTTCGTAAAGCATCTGAATACTCCTCTCCCCCAGTGATACTGCAATCCAAAATGTCCATAAAAGCCCCTCAGTCTGTGTCCCATTCAAAACCTGTGTTACAGCTCTGGATTGACATCCATATTGACATTTTTAAAGTTTTAGAAGAGGCTTCTTCAAAGAACTTTGCTTCAGGGTTGCTTTCTCCCTGGATGTCCAGGTGATGAGTCAGTGCCTGACATGCACAACACATTAGTTGGATATGTTGTTATTTTTAAGGAAAGGACAATGAGATATGCTCTCTGCAGGCATACCTAATATAAATGAAACGAAACCAGAAGTGACAGCTGTCTAGCAAGTCAGAGAGCAGAGGGGTTTAACATGATGTCCTGACCTTATTACTTTCACAATAGTTTATTGGTCAGCGTGGCCGGAGGTCAGCGTCCACACTGAAGGAGGGCAGGGGACGTGAAAGTGTCAAAGTGGAGAATAAAGGTTAAAAGAACTTAAAATTACCTCAGTTAAAGTCACGAACAATGCCATGCTTTGATGGCATTGTTCGTGACACTTTTACAGCACACTGAAACGTGAGGGTGTGGACGTCAAAGTGTTGAACAAAGCTTCTGAGACGTTTTGGGACACACATCCTTCTGATATGAAAATGAGAAATGTTCAATCACTCAAGCGATTGTGACTTAAACCCTCTGTTGGGTCTTATAAACATGTATTGAGATAAATGACATCTTACCTACAAAATAGGATGTTTTCTTTATTTCACATAAAAGACGTTATTTAATTTCTCCTTTTCTATATATTTTTTTAACAGGAATTAAGAAATACAGTATCTATATAAGAAATGTAATTAACAATGCTACAGAATGCACATGCTGAAAGCCCACATTCTCTGTGCCTCTGTTTGAAACCGTAATCAGTGAAATCAGCTGGTGTTGGCTGGAACGGAAACCAGCAGACTCTTGAGCCTCAATGGCACATGATTGGAACCTTTGGTATTCTGTTCAGTAGTGTATGCCTGTTTTTTTTAACCTTAATAACCACTCTGACATTTCTGGAAAGTGGTGCTGCACATTGCTTAGCCGACGCAATATATGACACAGACTTGGCAACAAACTCATCATTGCAAGTCTGGTGAGCAGCTCCATTTGTGTTAGTGTCTAATATAGTTTGAGCCTTTTACTCTTTTTTTCTTCAAATGGACCAGCATTTGCTTATTGAGTCCATCCTAAGACTTACCAAATGAACAACTCACTGTTTTTTTGGGCTGACCTTTTAATATAATTTATTTTTTACCACACAATAAATAAGAGCAAAGTTCAAACTAAACAACATACAGGAATATTTCTTTCATTGCTAGTAAAGTTTAACCTCGGCAATGAGGCTCGCTTCACTGAAATTGTTTGGTTAATTTAGCTATTTAACAATCACTGTTTGCTATTTATCACTGTAATTAGTGTTATGGCAAACTGCATTTCCAGAGCAACATTCTATTACTTTAGCTCTGATGGTCAAGTACATGTAAAATAGAACAGATTGTTCTACTCTTACAGTAATGCAACCCACAATTTAATGTATTAGTACTAATATGCAAGTGCATTACCTTACCTCACAGATAAATATTTTTTCACCTCATCATAAAATATGGCATTATTTAGTACTGCCTATAGAGCCATTGTGACAACCTGACAATTGCATGATCGGTCTGCTACCCACATGCTCAATATTCCCAGACACAGACAACTAATTTTCCTGAAATAAATAATCGCAATCTATTCAGATAATGTTATAATAATGCTGTCATTTGTGACCTACATTTGTTGGGGTAAACCATTAATCATAGAGCCTGAGAGGAGAGCAGCAACCTGCTACAAACCAAAAGAGGCCATTCAGCTGGGGCACCAGGGGAGCCTCTCTGGAACAATAACACACATTACTAAATGCTGGGCTTGTGGAAGGTAACCTCACTGAGGAGTACAGGGATTTGTATGTGTTTGTGTGTGGACTGTGGGTGTGTTGTAGTGGCCCGCTGGCCTCTTTGATACACAAAGGATTGTTTTGAAAGTGACAGATTAATTGCTGGTTTCAGCTCAACTCTAAATACACCGCATATCATACCCACGAGTGGTAGAAGTCAGAGCTTCTAATTAATCAGGAGCTGAGAAAGGCAATGCAGACAAAAACAGCGACTGTAAGATCTAAATTCATTAAAGACAAGGCTGTATGTTAACAGGGGAAAATGTTAATATGAAAAGCTGTGTGAACTAATGAGCATTTAACTCCATTTTCAGCTGTGTGTGTTACACATATTGACCCCTGGTCCCAGATCTGAGATGCTTCATAAAAGTACAGTTTTGGCATGCTAGTAATGTCTATCTTGGTTGGCTGGTCAGTCCACCACTTTGATCCAGACTGAAATATCTAAACAACTGTAGAATGGATTCATGATCCCCAGAGGATTAATGCTTAATAATGCCCTTTAGCTGGAGTAAAATCACTGTAAGTCTTGGCCTCTCGTGGTGTATTGCTTTGAGCTAAAGGTTACTTCATATTCCTGGCAAAGCTTTCATTAAATAAACCTACAGCAAAAAAAACATTAAAATACAATTAATATTCATTCTTTCGCCAAGAAATGTAGTTCTTCAGTGACATTTAGCAGAATAGCCAAGCAACACAGAGACATAGGTGAAAGCATGCTTAAAGATTGCAGTGATTATTAACATTTATCTGGATATCTGCATCATAAACTTTTTTTAGTGGTGTTTTTTAAGCACGTTTGAATAATCCGTGATAACTTGGAGCAAAGGAAGTTTGTCCCCATGTTACCCAAAAATTACATTGTTAACTTGCTATAGATTGTTGGTGTATTACCACATACCCACCTAAAAACACAGAGAGACAAGTAGCAGTATCCATCAAGTTACAATGTTACAATCTTTGACATATGCAGGATAACCACCGCTTCACTCGGCTTTATCTTAAATAAGGCGCTGGAAGTATCAAAAAAGCTCAAACTGGTAGAATATATATCCGCACACTTAAATCTATGCACTAACACTTTATTTATGGCTTTCTGTCTCAAGGAGCTACATCAGAACATGCATGGTTCAGATGGAATGGCAGGTGCGGATATATCTATTCTACAATCTGTGACATAACCTGTGGTGTTTACTACGCAGTGGAACCAATGCAGCCCCTTGCATTGTTTTAACACAGGTCTGTTTTAAATCTGAATGCCTGCTAAAGGTGTGGTCACACTAGCTTTTCATTCAACAAAATTACAATGCACACAGCCCCAAAAAATAATATGAAATGTGCCACCATGAGTTTCACATTTGTGGTTTTGAGTGAAATATTTCAACAGTTATTTAATTGTCATAGAATTTGGTGCACACATTCATGTTCCCTTCAGGATGAATTGTAATCACTTTAGTGGTACTCTGACTTTTTACGGAGCACCTTCATCAGGTCACTAAACACTTTCAAAGCCAATGCCTCAGACCAGTTGTTTTTGCTGTATTTATTTTTTGCACGCACGCTTAGTCTATCCGAGCAGCCAAATGCATGAAATGCATCTATAAGACAAAATCTAACAAAAATAGAAGAAAAAAATGTGGATAGTTTATAGTAGAAAAATCCACTATAAACGAGCACACTGTCAACACCAGTACGAATTAGTTTCATCACAATCTTCCCTGATGGAAGCATATTTGGTCATGCCTCTGGGAGAGAATATTATCAAGTTAATGTAAAACTAACATCATTACGCCCGGCAAGCAGAACAGCCTCCCAGCAGGGAGCCGTGTTCTCAATAACTACTCTCCCGCTGTTTCTCGTTACAGATTATGAACTCTGTGTCAAGCAGCACTTCATTTAATTTTGCCCTCCGTGAATGTATATTCATCATTAATAGATAAACAAACAGGGAACTTGTCTCATTGATTGCATGTTATTTAGTTTATAGCTCTAAACTTTTTGCATTTAAGTGCATGTACTATATTCTTTGTAATAAAAGTAATATGTCATGTGAAAATGTAGGCTGGCCAATATCACTGTAAAGAGATAGTAACACCAATTTTGTTCACCTCATTTCATACCGTGTGTCTTCTATTCTCAGTTTTCCACTTTTCCTTTGTCCACTACGTGCTTGAATATAAACTTCCAAGACATGTGTTCACTTTACAAAGTGTGTTACTGTCAACCTCTTGGATAACTGAGTTACACCTGTATTTCACAAGTGGCAATGTCCTCTATGAGAAAGGTCTTGGCTGGATGTGAATATAGGATCCAGTAAGATCCCAGAATGTATAGATACGTACAATATGCATTTCTACAAATATTTCATATCACACCTCAACATTTTACATTTGTTTCAAATCAACCAAATAGCGTTCCACATATATATGATATTTCCATCCAACCAAGCCCTATAGCCAAAAGCTTCCAAAGCCAGACTTCCAGCTGAGGGGAGCTCTGATGTTAATGTGTGTTAAACAGCCAGGTTAGAGTATCCCATTAAGAGTGGATGGATGAATAGTGAGAGATGGATGGAGGGGAGACTCAGGGTCATATTCTTCATCTTCTCTCTCTCTCTCTCTCTCTCTCTCTCTCTCTCTCTCCATGAGTCAGAGTCAGTCAGGCTAGTCTGGATCCTCTGGTCCACTGGAGACTGAATCAGTTCCAGCAGATTCCTTGTAGTCGTACAGTTCACAGACTGGCACGAAGTAGATTTACAAATCCAACGCTGCATTGTTTGAGGGCAGCAGAATCAGTTACTCCAGTGTCTAATGCTAACATAATGTTAAATATGAATCTGTATACATGCATGCAATAAATGACCTATATTGCTATGTCTTAGGGTCTGGATGAGTATGGATGAGTGAGCCAAGAGCTGGATTGGAGTGATGACCTTTCTGGAGGTGTAATGGACCTAGTTTAATGAGTACTTTGGAATGGGTCACTCAACAACCCAAATAACCTGACATTCAAGCAAAACTACTTGTGTACAGGCACAACAATTATTTGTAACTTAAATTAATGTATATCTCTTTAATTTATGATATTAATAGTACTGTGGCGTGGACAAACCTGCACAATCAACATACTGGATCTATACAATCTAAATTTACGGTCAGAACTAACTAAACTAACTAACCTAGGGTGACCAGACGTCCTCTTTTTCCCGGACATGTCCTCTTTTTGAGACCTAAAAAAAGCGTCCGGCAGGGATTCCAAAAACGTCCGGGATTTTGCTACGTGCGGGAAAATAGTTATTACTCCCTTACAAGTTTTGGAAATGGTACGTCCGGGAAAATAGTTATTACCCCCTTACAAGTTTTGGAAACGGTATCTCCCTCACGTTCCACCTTCTTGCGCAAGCTCTGACTGTAGAGAGAACTGTCATTGGTCGACCGATCTCAACGTAAATGTAAGTTCACGGCATGCTACACACTACTGCTACCCCACACACTCTTGGTAACCAGTTTGCATTCTGTTGATCATGTTAGTTACTTTTTTTAAATGTTTTATACTAAGATTCCACCCATATTTCACACATTGCATCTATAATCTTCTTCTGCAGTGTGTCTATATTTTTGTCTGCCTCATTTTGTCCACATACTCTAAATCAAAGATGCTTAAGTTTAAGTTAAGTTAAGTTAAGTTCAACTTCACTTATCCTCTCCTTTTCTCTTCTTTGTGTTTATATATAGACAATCCATTAGCGCAGTAACATGCTCCCACTGAGTGAATTACTGGTCCAGATGCATTGCTGATGTATTGCTGATGTAACGTGATGTAACGCTGGTGGCAGACAGGAACCCAAATGCATGACACAGAGACAGTCAATGTAGGGAAAGTATTGTAGTATTTATTCGAATAACAATAACTGAACCTGTATAACACTACTGGATTGTTTACTAGAGATGGGCAGCAGGTGACTAAGTGGGTGGGGAAGGCAGTGGAGTTGGATCTAGAATGATATGAGTTAGTAACAGAGTAACATAATGAATCAGGCTGCAGAGAGGTAGACTGATATTTAAGAGATAACATTGTGTTACATTGTAATAAGACATCAATAGCTGAGATGGCTGTTAGAGGGAAAATAACACAGGTCATCATATTGAATTAGTCCTATCTTTTCTAGCTTACTGCTGGCTTTTTACATACTAATGTATTTCTGCCAGCTCATATATGGCCATGAAACTGGGGGCCATCTCCACTAAACACTCCATTAGTATTTATACAGGTTCAGTTCTTGTTATTCGAATAAGTCCTACAATACTTTCCCTACATTGACTGTGTCTGTGTCATGCATTTGGGTTCCTGTCTGCCACCAGCGTTACATCACGTTACATCAGCAATACATCTGGCCCAGTAATTCACTCAGTAGGAGCTTGCTACTGCACTGATGGATTGTTAGAAACCTACAAAAAAAAAAATTGCTTCTAAATAAGAAGTTCATTCGGGTCAAAATATGGTATGAATACATCTGTTTCTCCATTTCTTTAGTTTTTTCCTTTAATTTGCCACTAATCAGTTTATCTTCTGTAGATGTTGTTAAATGTCATGTCATCACTTTTTGCTCAGGGATGAGGTGACATCTTTGCATATTGGTTGTGATGTACAGTAAGGAAGTTGTATGGTAATGGGAGGCACACTGCTAATGAAGTGGACTAAAAATAGACATCTGAGGATGAACTGGCACAAGACATGACTTCTGTTCTAAATGTCATTGCAAAATGTATCAGACATGCCTCATATTTTGGTGAATCACCAGCACCTCTCATCCCATAATTACTAGTGAAAAGAGCATGGTCTGCTGTGTGCTGAGGCGGAGTCAGCACTGATTAGCCACTTGTTGCCAGACTGCATGTCTGACCTCCTGTAAGTCTCTGCATAAGAAACTTTTAATTTAATTTAGATTCAGGCCTCACTGATTGAAGGAAATGGTCTGCTGAGAGACCAACGGGACTCTTTGGTGACACACACAATCATACAGTCAGAGATAATATCTAGAAAAGGTTTCCAACTGGAAATATGTACACTACAACATGTGACAAACCGACTCCATGTCTTCATGTATATTAGCTCACAACAATAGTAGTTTCTGCACACTGACCTAAACCAAAGGTCCCGTGGGCCTGAAAGACTCAGCAGCCTGCAAATAATAATAAGTGTAACGAGTCAACTGCAGCATGAGATCGTTAAAATGAACAGTGCTGCTATCTCAATGTGCCTCAGGCATCATGTTTACCAATTTCATGATTATATCTGTGCATTGTATATTAGATAGTTTAATTGTCAATTATGATACAACTTTAGTGATAATGGAATTTTTTTACAATTATCCAATGCTTTTCACCCCATGGGGCCAAAATTATTGAGTCAAACAGACTGGGGTTCACTGATGTGTGTTGTTTGAATAAAACATGATTTTAATTGATTTTTCCTCCAGCAAGATCAAATTATTTTTGAAGAAAATTGGTGTTTGCTGTCGCACATTTTGGTATAAAGACACTTTTGTATTTAATGTATCACATTATCATCCTTGCTGTGACTGTTATCAGTATTAACATCCAGAATATATTTGTATCCATTGTACTTAAGGATGTTGGACATGATGACAAAACATTTCCATCCAAGTCATGACCATTACTTGAATAACTGCTCTGACATTTCTCCACATGTAGGTCATTTGAGGATCTTGGGGCTTTGCAGCCTTTAGAAACCCTTTGAAATGAAGGAAATGGCTTATGTCAACTAACAATTCAACCAAACTCAAATTGTGTTCTGTGGATTAGAAAATAAGTGAATTTTTGCCTGGTATAAACTTTAGTTACATTGAGTCGAACACCGCACAAAGAACTCCTATCAAACATAATCTTAATTCTACACATGGGCAGGAACAGTGAAAAGAAGAATTTTTGTTTTTGTGTATTTTGTGATGGAGGCTGTAACTGCAAGTGTACTGTTTTGGGAGACTCTTTCTCTTCCTGTATCTGTAAGCCTTTCAGCTTGGAAAAGGTTGCTGGGTTTGGTGTATTTTCTGAATCCTGCAACACGTCAACGGATCTAAAAATGGCGAAATTTGGAGTGTGTCTCTGTTTAGGACAGCACACTGAAAATGCACATTTGCAATGAAGTCATCGTGATCCTCTCAGCTGTTTTTTTTTTTTATTTAAAAATAGGTTTCAGGGTTCACTAGTGCTCAAGAGAACAAGTATAAATAAAAAAAGAGAAATAGAAAAAGATGGCTGAGGCAACTCGACATAGCAAGCGTAAAGGAAATACAATGGGCGTAGAGAGTTAAAGTGGGGAAGGGCTGACAGAGCAACACAGCTTAATACAATACCAGTATCTTCTTAACAAATTTCTCTATATGGTATTGTACATGTAAAGGTGCAAAGAAACAGCAGGAATAAGGCCTCTGCTCATTGAAAATCAAAGACTTGTGCAAGGCATCCTAATTGCAGGCAACCTCAGTGAATCTGAGTGTTTTGGGATTGATGATTTGTGATTTGCTCGCCATACAAGCTGGCGTGTTACTTCTACAGCAGTCTACGTGATTGTTAATGTACGGTTGGGCTAATTGATATTTATTTTACTCTTTTTACTTTTTCAAATTCCGGGTGTGTAAATGTATCCATTATTTAGTGTCCTCAAAAATTACATAACAAAACGAGAAAGGTATGGACACTAGTTTCTGGTGACATTCCCACAATGCAATGCTTCACAATTTATAGATGCGCAAATTCTCGTTGTGCGTATCCACAGTTGTGATTGATGATGCTAATTTAGTAAAGTGTCAGAAATCTCAAATTACTGCTCACCAGTCTGTGAACCCGTTACCTTGTTAGCGTACTAATTCATTACAATACATTTGGTATTTGATGTAGTGTTTTCTAATGTGTAATCACTATCTTTGAATTTGTTGTCTCATGAAAACCTCAAAAAAACACCACTTGTCTTCTTCAACATTTGTTGGAAGTGTGTTTAGCTCACCGTTCACCTTCACACATGGTGAGGTAAATAGATGATTCTTTATTACTTTTAGTTACTCCTAGCATATCAAATATTAAAACTGCTCCAGCACTGTGCAGTGTTTACACTGAGGGTAATGCACCTTATCATTTAACGCCACCATGCATTAGTGAGCTGTAAACACTGGACAAAAAGAAAGACAAAGAACGTTGAGGTTTGAGGGTCTTTGAGCAGATGCTTTCTGGACAGCTTCTCTGTATTCATGGAGTGCAGTCTAGTGTTCTCCCTCAGCATATACAGCTAGAGCAGATGAAGGGGCTGGAGAAGAAGGCACAGTGATGCAGACCAGCATAGTATGAAGGCATCATGGATCATCAGTTCCCAACGCTGCTGGGCCTTGTGCTTTTCTCCTAGCGCCACTCAGGGCATTCACTAACTTTATGAAAAGGACCATGGATTACAGCCCCCTGGTGCCCACTGCACTATGAAATGCAGTAAATGCTGAAGACTGAATGCTACGAGAGCTTTCTTTTCAAATACCCATTGCCCTCAGCTCCTCTTGCGTTATGCCTCAATTCACCGAGAGCCCTGAGAGCCTCACAAACTGTGACA
Organism: Myoxocephalus aenaeus; assembly: GCA_038501785.1. NCBI lineage: Eukaryota > Metazoa > Chordata > Actinopteri > Perciformes > Cottidae > Myoxocephalus > Myoxocephalus aenaeus. The sequence goes on from JBAMJR010000213.1 coordinate 68,629, forward strand.
CAGTGACACAGAGATTATAATAGACGAGTTTCTGTACTAAATGTGAACGTTGTTTGGAAGACTTGACATTGTCCAAATGTCAGTTTTTCTGGGAGTGGCCACTCTATGTTTGGTATATAGCTGTGGGCTTTTTAGACTATATCATCCAAAGAACAATTGAAATTATAGCTGCATTTGCAAAAGTAATAGCTAAATGAAAAACAAAAATGTCGATGGGAAATAAAAAAAAAAGAACTACAGCATCTGGGAGAAACCGACTTAGACTCCAGAAAAAGTATTGGCATTTTACGTTTCTGCCAACCACAGGACGCATTAAATATTGATGTTTTTGACCCAAAAATATGTTTCATAAATACGTTTTTCAACAGGTTTGTATCACCCTTGCAGAAACTCACAATGCCACGTGGTTACGACTAGTTCCACAACAGTAACATTTCTATACCAACAGCTCGCCGCTAACGGTCCGAACAACAGCAACAGCCTTGAGAGAGAGAACAGTGTTTATAAAGGCGAACCAGAGGGTGGGTGCTACTCTTCCGCCACAACGCTGTCTGTCTCAGTATCGTCAGTTGTAAACGTCGTATGTGCAGAGCGGCGGCAGGGAGCTAACCAGTGTAGCAAGCTCATACGCACGAACATGGGCGGAATGCCCAGTCATGTCAACAAAGCACGGAGATGTCACTTTCTCTGCACAAATGTCCACATGGGGAAAACATTATACCAATAAAAACTGTCCAAATTTACCATATCCGTGGCTTAATAAAATGCCAACATTTCTTCTTGCCGACTCGGCTGGAGATACACACCACTTCCATCATGGACTTCATGAGATCACGAATGAATAGTCTATTTAGTAGCATCAGAACTACATTTTCGACGAGTGTTCGATGCTGGTATTGACAATGAGTGCAGCCTAATGTCAAAACATGGTGGGTGTTTAACTGATGATGCATGACTTTATAACACATACTTTGATAATAAAATTGAGATAATGAGAACAGGGCATATACATTATACAGTACTGGACATATAGAAAAGAGAGAAGTCAGGAGACAAAGACACACAGTAGAACCTCCCCAAACATCACACCTTCAGAGGTAATTATCTGCAATCACAGTGGTTGCTACTGCAGAGGAGCTGGGTAAACTGGAGATGGGGCTGAACCTCCTCCATTCGACCTCACTCTGCTGTGACTGACCTTGAACCCGCTGTGTTCCCTGGTAATTTACTGGGGCCAGACTTACACAATAAGTGCTGGGCTTCTGAAATGAAAGGAAGACAAGAGAAAGAGGACCTCTGATTGCTGGAGAGCCACCAAACACACACACACACACACACACACACACACACACACACATAGAAGCCGTGCCTGGGAAGCGTTTCAGTCTTATTTGGATAACCTTCACAAATGAAAGACCACAGACAGTCCAAGCTACACTGTGAAATTGGTTGCTCCAGAAAATCAAGTCACGCCTTACAGTGTGACAGTAATGTTGATGTCACCTGTTTGGACATGCATTTAGTTTTCTTGGGTTATAATGTCATTATTAATATCATAATGTGGCAGGATAGTGAGCCGGGGCACCATGTATCGATAATATTTCAGGCTAGTGTTTCGGTTGTTGAAGTTATAATAACCACCATAATATTTTTCATTATATTGAAAAGTAATTTATATATATTTTTTAGTTGTTTTGACTTGATGGGGTTGATCTCTGACATCAATTGACCAACTTCACCTACATTTGTGTACACACATTTGTTTTCATTGCTTCATGTGCTCAATAATTTATGTAACACACTCTTCACTATAAATGACCTCAGAATATGGGCAGCCGTCCAAATTTGAGCTAAGCAAGCTATAATTCACTCAGCAGGCAAGGCAAGGAAGCTATTTGAGAACAATAATAACCCAGACCCCCCAAATGACCCCTTTCCAAATGAATGGTCACAGTCGACACAAACACCTTGATTCACGAGTCGGTAGGTAGAAAGGAGGAGGCAGTAGCTCCACCCAACAGATCCGCTATGGTGAGCAACATTTACAAACAGATTACACGTCAATGTTTAAATCTGTATGTGTCTGAATTCTGTACGTAAGAATAATAACATAGAATAATAACTATTAGAACAAATAAATGTAAAATATATAGTAAAGCATATAGTGTCATATGAAAGCTAGTTTCCTTAGACTCTAAACTCTCTCTGAATATTTGCCTTTTCCTATTTCAACATCATGTTGCTACATTATACCTGTGTTAAGGTTAATATGATATGCACGTTTTTTGACCTTGCGATCTATTCCATGTGCTACATATTTATGCTTACTTTAAGGAACTGGAAGTAAAATTAATCCCATTTATTTCTCAATGACTAACAAACACTGATGTTGCATTTATATATACACTGCATCTGCATCTGCAGACACAAAAGCAACAAATTATGATGATTGCGTTATTAATATTTGCCAAATCATAGAACAAAAAATGCAAATGCAATATTAAGCCAACACAAAGACTTTTGATTCCTTCATTTTGTCTTTTGTGTAAATGTAAGAGGGCTTGCATGAGCACACATTACTGTTTGTGTGTATGAATATATCTGTGGCAGAAGGGGGGAGGGTTATAGATCATGAGACTGCAGTGTGGGTATGCACACAGATTGTGCATCTTTGTATCTTTCTTTGTGTTTGTACATGTTTGTGAATGCCTTTATTGGAAATACAATGTGTATTTTTCATATAAATACTCAGTGTATTTAGCTATTTTCATTTAGTGCACTTGACCATGACTAATGGCACAATTAGTTCACTAGCTTGTTTGTCTGAAAATGCAATCTTATACATTACTTAACTTCTTCTTATCATAAAAAACCTTATAAGCTAAATGTTCCCCATCTCTAAAAAATAACAAACAATGTAAATGAAACCATGTAATTTATCGTAAAAAGCAAGGGATAAAACATTTTGCAGCAATGATCCAAAACCTTGCTTGTGACTCATATACAATGAAAATGTCTTCCAATGTGTCTAAATCAGTTTTAATTCAGTTGAGCTGCGCAAAATAGCCTGCGCCATTCATCTCCGCGTGAGAAATAAGCTATAGGTCATTACGCAGCTGCACCTTCTCACTGTGCTTCTCCTAATAGGAACATCGGACGAAATGGTTCAGAATCCTCCTGCTTGGTTGTCATGGAACGTCTCGCAATGTCTCCGCAGCCCACGGCTTACTTCTCCCTCTCTCTGTCTGTCTTGATCACTCTGACTTTCTCTCTCGCTGCCTTCCTTTTCCCTTGCTCTTTTCTCTCCCTCGCCTTGTCTGAGATAAATAGGAGGTATTTAACTCTGATGTGAGAACATAATGTCTCCTGCTCAGTAAAAACTACATTTGTCAGTGCCACAGTGCTTTCTGCTCTGGGTAATTGTGCACCATTGTCTTGCCGGGAGATATTCCCGCGGCAGACAAGGAAGCGAGGTCGGCGGGAGAGGAGAATTTCGCGCCATGCGGAAATGAAAAGAATGTGTTGTTTTAGTATGTGTCACATGCGGTGGCCTGTATGATTAATTGTGCTATTAGCAGATGCAACCAGTTCCATGCTATTTGGATCATGCTGATCCGTAACGTCTTCATTTTAGTTTTTGTGATTTGTGGGTTAAACACTTCGATAACACTTTCAATGACAGGAATGTCCAAAAGACATTATAAATATACTTATGATGTGATATAATCTGCTTATAGCGCTGGATAATTATAGATAGAAGTGTGCATAAATATTCATTATACTTTGTAACAATAATCACAATACATTATAAAGTATATATTACATGACATAAGGTCATTATGAAATATGTGAAAAACATGTGTTTCCAACATTCTTAAAATGGATTAAGCTTCAGGTAGAGACTATTACATTGTAATCTGTGGTTTATTTCAGTGTACATAACAACTTCTTGCTCAGTGTTAGTCAGTCCAAAGTGTTATATTGTCCAAATATTAAATAACATTCTAGCTGATAAGTAACAATATTTGTGTTGCCATGATCTGTATTTTAGCCAAGTAGAAGGATGAGTTACCCTTTCCTTTTACATAGGACAACAAATTGTATGATCTGTATAGTGTAGTATTTTGCCACACAGACAGGACTGCACTTATTGTTAAAGCGAGAGTCATTTGAATGCATGGAGATACCATCACAACAAACTGCCTGCTAGATTCCCACTATAAACTTTTAAAAGTTAGTCTTGAAATATGATTTTGACATCTGGATTCTATAAATAGCACCCTCAGTGGGTTTCTTGTAAGGCTGCAGTAAAGTGCTCTCTTTGTAATCAGGACTCGGTTGATAGGCTCGCCTCACTGATGACGAGGCTTGTGTATAAACGCGCCTAGTAGGGAATAAAGTGCTCACCTGCTTTGAGTTGTTTACTCCGTCGCCACGCGACCATCCTACTCCCTACAACCCACAATCAGTTTCACCCTGTGGAAAAGTCTCTAGAAAGAAGAACAAGTGTACATTGTATCCCCTCTGTGTGCACAGACTTCAATGAGATCAATAATACACCTGTATATAGATATATAAATAGCCATCGCACCCAGATCTGGTGTAAAGTCAGGAGTGCCAGAACAAACAAATAAGAGGTTGCCACCTGTGCACATAAACCTACATATTAGGATTACAAAGGATAACCTGTAATATATATTTCACACAGGCTCGGCCCTGATTGACCTGATAGTTTACAACAAAAAAAACATTAACACTTCACCACAGTTGTAGGCTGGTCACTGGGGGACTTATCCTTGTTACGTTATACAACCCAGTCAAGCTATGTGAACCGCCACCACAATCGTCTCACGTGAAGGAGTAATGGCGGAAACACTCTGTGAGTAGCTAACACCCGAAACATAATTGATGGACAGCTCCACCTCTTGAACTATGGTGGACTTTCAGGACTCTGATAGATGGGGGCATAATTAGGCGATACACAGCTTGGAAGTAAGTGTTGGCTGGGAAAAAACCTCCAGAGGAGAGAAAGTCTCCTATTAATGCATTTATATATATATATATATATATATATATATATTACCGTTAATTCGTTAAAAGTTGCTTAGTTTTACCTGGACCTAAAACGGTATTTCTGAATTACATTATTATATGTGAAAATGATGTGTTTTATTGGAGATTAGGCCTCTCTTTAAAACAAATTAATGCTGGAAGTTGATTAACCAATTTGCAAATACTAATTAGACAACAAATTAAAAAAAAAATTGTTTCTTTTCTTTTTGGTGTTGTTATATAGTATAATGTCTTTACACTTATGCACAACATGCTTTGACCCTGGAAGCAAATATTTAGACATGTAGATGTGAACCAAAGTGCATTTGGGCTGTGAAGCATCTCTTTGTGCCCAGAGCTCGCTACCTTCCCAAGCCTCCCAGTCATTCAAATGGTAAACTAGCAGAACCAACTCTTAATTCATTGGGCAGCATTAACAGTCCAGTCCAGCTCTCAGCACTCCAGCCTGACTCACTGTTTCCCACTACTTTCTCCAAACAGAGAAAAGGAAAGCATTTACCATGAGAAAAGAGACAGGGAGGACAGTTAGAGAGCTGGATGTGGCACGCTTAATCTGTAATCTGTCTCTGCCATTTTTCTTCGAAGCATGTCCTATTCAGTTTTTGTTGTTGTTGTGTCTTGTGCTCCTCTCAGTTGCACTCCCACCAGTAACCACAGTACTCAGCTCAAAAGTAGCACAAGTAAGAAAGTAGGACATTTAAATAAAAAAATAAAAAATACTAAATATCAATGGTTGCATAAATGATAAAGCATGTCAAGTAAAAACAACCCCTTTTGAATCAATTTTTCCCTAGATCACAATATGTGTACACATTATTGTTGTCTTCAACCGTGTCTGCAAAGATAGTTATAACAAAAAAGTGTCACATACTTTAAAGATTACATTCGATCCCACTGAATTTTATATTCAATATAAACCAGTATATATTCCAGTTGAAATCGGGCCCTTATGTATATCCTTTGGTTTTGTTTACCATGTGGGCATGGTCTCTCTCAATCTCTGTATATGCTTTCCGAGAAAAAAAGCTATTTTGGCATACCAGTATGACATTCACATACAACACATTTTAAGAGAACCGTAATGCTGCCCACATTACTTTTTGTAATGTGGGCAGCACTTCATTGACTGGAAAACCGTTGCCAGTGAACAAAATCGCGGCAGCAATAATGTTTCCTTCAAAACATATTTGGGAAAAATAATACATAACATTATTTATAGGAGCCAGGAATGTTATCTGTCCTCTATGATCAAGTTTCTTTCAAAACAAGAAACAACAAGACAAAAAAACACATTATCTTCATTATAAATGGGTACAAGAACTACAATAAGTGCTAAAGTATGTTCCACAATTTCATGACGAGTTGGGGGCCTTGAAGAACATCTGTCTACAAACATAAAGTGACTGCAGGAGATGTGCGTCTGGCATTCAACACCATGTGGAGTGGTGAAACCCATGTTAATATCCAACTGCCTCTCGAACATCCACCTAATTACATCTGATTTCTCTCAGCACGCCCCTCGGCAATGTTAGAATTGAAACATAAAGCAGAGACAAGTGCATGTTCTGCTCTGGTGGCTCAGGTTATGTGGAATGGAAAAGAGAGAGAGAGGGAGCGGCAGGATGGGAGAGTCTCCGTGCAATCACTCAGTCATCTGCACTTGATTTGCATAGTAACTGTAGCCTTTAGAAACCCATATAAATATCCCTTGCCTGCCACTTCCTGCCAAATTCTGCACACTAGCCTGAATTTGAATTATAATGGCTATGATGAGGAAAAAAGTATCCAGTTGGGTTATTCTGGCTCCCAAGGGTTTATGTTATTGAAATTCTCTTTATGAGTTCATGACTTTTGGAATCTCAGTATAGGTTCATTTATGAGAAAAACTTTTTTTAACTGAGATGACCATAGAAATCAATTTGTGAGTAGAAATCTGCTCAATTACAGTGGGTGTGTAGTTGGTCATGTGTTCGGATCTGTGATGGAACTCTTTTTTTCCCCTCTCTGTATTATATATAGACTGTTACACACACCAAGAGTTTGATAATACTGAGTGATGGGCTTGCATCTGAACTGTCATGGAAGTAATTATACTGTAAATAACGTTTGTCCGTGTATGTATGTGTGTTTGTGTGTGTCAGAGGGCTTGACAGCCGAGGGCAGGCAGGCATGACATCAGATTTCTTCCTCTCTGCATAAGTAGCATTAGGGAGAGAAAGAGAGAGAGAAAGAGAGAGAGAGAGAGAGAGAGAGAGAGAGAGAGAGAGAGAGAGAGAGAGACAGGGCCTGACATATGATGCATCCTTGGTTGGATGTTGTTCTCTTGAGCAATGAATCGTTGCACCGTAGAGGACATTTATTCAAGGATACTTTTGTTTTTGTTTTAGCATCTCTGTTTCTTTATCGGGTATCATACGAACTGTTGTATGAAGATACATTGACTGTGTATGTAGCGTTTAGCTGGCATTGTGACTCTCGGGATGAAAATATCAGCCGGTTGTTCTTTGGTCCAGACTGAATGGATGCATTTGAATATGATGGAAATTGTCCTGAAATGGTGCTCAGAGGATGAATCCTACTGACTTTGGCCATCCCCTTGGTTTTTTATCTAGAACCACTTTTCAAGTGAAATATTTCAATATTGACTAAATAAATTGGCACATTTAGTTTTTTTCACTTATGGTTCCCAATTGATGAATCATAATAACTCTTGTGATCGTTTAACTTCTCATCTCCATCCTCAGGGCAAAATCCTAATTTGTTCAACTTTGGTGTATGACCAAATACCTGCAAAAAATATTGGCATTCCTATCATCTACAGGTGTCCTTTGTGTTTAATGCTAATTAGCAAATATCAGAATGCAGCATGCTAAATGGTGAACATGGTGAAGAATCAACATACTAAACTGAGCATGTTAGCATTCTGATGTTAGCATTTAGCTCAAAAACAACGCTGTGCCAAAGTAGCCTAAAATTGGCAATAGCATAGCATGATTGCCGAAAAGAACTGGTTCATAAGACCAGTAACATCAGAAAGCCAAAATCGTGCACAGGCTTAAAAAATACCATGTAATATCATGTCAATATTACAGTATGTTCCACCCCTTGTAACTCGCTGTGAGGCGCTGTAACCTTTCACGAAACCAAACACATGTGAATCACTTGTGATGGAAGACAGTGTTACCACTGAGACGACTGCGGCTCAATCTCAAACAAGAAGCTTTCACGTTCATGGTACTGAACTCATTTCTCTCTTTTTGTTTTCCCCTTCCTCCATGAACAGACTTTTGAAGCAATGTTAGCCTCTTTGTCGGTTGTGTTGATAGTACTCTTCAGAAAATGGTGTCAAGTACATGATGTTCCTTGAGAGACACAAACCCATTAATAACCTGGCTAATAACCAAGTTAGAGAGCACTGGGCTGATGAGGTGATGGCTCTTGACAGCAAAAGGAACACTATAAATAAACCTTCAATAGTACAATAAGGTTTTCAGACTCAGTGAAAATCTCCTGTTTCCGTTCATCATAGAATTTTAGTACCACATTATCTCAAAAACATAGTTTTTTCTGTCAAGTTGTTGTGAAAAAAAAAAAAACATGAATAAAAATACGTAAAGAAATATGCTATACAAGAAGAACAACAAACGTATTGCCCAACGTTTCACATTTTCTAACATATCTCTGTCAGATGCAATATGTGTTTCCTCGACATTGTGCATAGTCTTGTTTGATTTATCTGCTTAAATATAGAAGAGGATGCCTCACATAAGGGGACTTCTTCCAAGCTTTGAGATGCAACGCAACACCAGCACTCCTGCTACATTTGGTGATAAATGTGGCATGACAAAATACCTCAGAAACTGGAAGGGATAGGATGGGTTCATTGGTTGAGGCTCTGGTATGGCAATCACTCACACTAGAGAAGAGAAGAGAAGAGAGAAAAATATGTGGGGAAGAGTAAGGAGGCGAAGAGAGCAAAGACAATGAGCGTTGAGCTCTGTTTGGGGCTCTTTACTCTTTTGTGCCAGGAGAAAGGAGCTGTTTCCAGCTGGAAGTCACGCTCCCTGTTCTGTCACACAAGCCTCTTCTGTCTCCATTCATCACTAAAACACAGAGCGGGTCTGAGGAACACAGTTGGTTCAAGCCCCAAACTGCTGCGTACCTGCACATGATACAAAATGATTATAGTTGCTGCAGTTTATACTAATACATGTAACTGTCATCCTATTGCTTTTCTTGATCCCAATTTTTCCTTCATGTTTGCTTCACAATCATTTTTCCACAATTTGACCACAGATGGTAGAAGGACAGATCCCTGGTTGTAAAATGACTGCCTCAAGGCTTTTTCTTCACCTTTTAACCAGGCTAAATCCTTGTGTTGATTGAGCAGTGTGGGATACTTTTGGCCTTTTACTGGTTCAGTGTGCGACCTGTGTTGCTCAGAGACATGCTGTGTCTTCCTGTGCAGTAAGACCAGCCGCATATAATGCCACCATCTGTTTAATTATTAGCCTGAGTGGTGGTGTGAGACGGCTGTTGACCATTCTGGGATGTTTGTATAATGGTTCCACATCCTAGGACTGAGCCTCCTGAAGTGTTTGACAAGTACAACTGCTGTTATATAAAAGGTAGGCTACTGTAGGGAATTGGGTAGGTGGTTCCTGATTTAAAGGCACAGTGTGTCATTTCTGCAGTTAGGATCTCTCAATCAAACTAATAACAAAAGAAGGACAAAAGAACCACATTCACGAATAATGTATTCAAGTTAAATTTAATTTAAGTTTAGTCACATTTATTGACGTTAAGTCATTTCAGTCTAATGCGCCATGAAACGTTTGCTAATGTAAACTTGCTAATTTACCATTGGATGAGCCCACTACTCATACAGCTACTGTAGCTATAACCTCATGTGGCAAATTCAATTAAATGTAAGCAAAGCAAACAATAGTAAGTAAGAGTAGCTCACCAACTTCCTTCCTCAGTCTCCGACGGATCATCTTGTGTTTGCCATGTTTCCCCTCGGAGGTTAGAGCAACAAGAGACGGAACAGGGGATATGACGCCATCGACTACATTTACATGCACACTAATATTACACTATTATTCAGAATACACAATATTCAGAATTTCCTATGGGTCACGTGAACAGCTTTTTCATGTGGGATATGCCGATAATATTCGGGTTTTCGGAGCATTCTTTCGACATGTATCCGGCGCATTTAGAATATGTGTCTCAATGGTGACTTTTACGACAGTTTGCAACACACTGTCTCTTGTATGATTATGGCTAGCTCTGTGCATTGTAGATTAGTTATACTCAAACCAACTACCAACAGTTTGCAGAGATGCAGGCCCAAGAAAAAACCTAAAATCTGGTCGGAAGGAGATGCATATGGAAATGCACAACCTTCGATTCATCTTTTCACTGCATGGCTCTAAGAATAGCAATGTCTGTTGGCCTGTCAGTTGTTCCAACACACTGAAATATCTCAACAATTATTAGATGGCTTGCCATTGCATTGTAATAACTTGATGATCCCCTGGCTTTAAATACCTGCAAAATTAATGACATTTCCATCAGGCCCAGCTGCACTTTGAGTTTATTGCTAATTAGCTATTTTGATAGCATGCTTACATGCTAAACTAAGATGGTGGACATGGTATAAACAATATACATACTAAACGTCAGTATGTCAGCATGCATACTTATGCATTAAGCTCTAAGTGCAATGCTCTCAGTCATGCTACAAAAATAATGAGTCGTACAGTATGTCCAATAACTAGTGATTTTTTAATCTATGCAAAAGTATATATATATATATATATTTAAGCAATAAGGTACGAGAGGCAGTACTGTGTCGTGCAATAATGTACTGTTCAAGGGAGTTGTTAGGCCCGACGCGCAGCGGAGGGCCGGCAAACCCTTGAACTGTACATTATTGTAGACACAGTACTGCCTCGAGTACCTTATTGCTTTTATAATACGGGTACCTGCGACTTTATAAATGTAATAGTAAGCTGTCTTTCAGCACAAAATAGTTGTAGCCGGCAAAACGTTGTGTATCGCATTTCAGCGACAGAGAAAATAGTCCCGGGACGCACGGGACACACATACGGGACTATAAAACGGACGGCCTGGTCAGTAAATCTGCGATTTACTGACCAGGCCGGTTGAAAGCAGGGTGGAGGATGACGCTCAGCCACCGATGTAAAGAAGTGCTCTCGCTGCTTCTGTCCGTCTTTTATCCGTAATTTTTCTCCTCCATGATGTTTAGAGAACTTGCCTCGCGTCGGGAAATTATCGACGTAATTATGTCTCACTGGAAATTATCACGATTTTGTGATCAAACCCTTTTCATTCCTCATCTTTAGGTTAGGGAGGAAGTGGCGTGTGTGTTGTCGTTCGTTATGCTAGTGTGGGGGACGCTACGTGAGCTTGTTAGCTGTTCCGTTTGAGCTAACTTACTGTCAGCGAAGAGTCCCGTTGCAATACTGTGAACACTCAAGCAATAAACCTGCAAGTTAAGGAAACCAACGTCTGCGAGTCGTTACTGCGGACGTGACAATATCAAAGTTTACACGAAACATGTTTGGTAACTGTCAAGCTTGAAATGACAACTAACGGTCGCGCAATTTAAATCTACCTGTTATTTTAAGTGCGCACTGATATGGAACGCTCTAAATGTAAACAGGCTGTACAGTACTTTATGGCTGAATAAAGTACACCCCGTGACTCACTCTCAACCAATCAGAATGCTTGATTTGATCTACCCGTATTATAAATAGTATTACGTAATACTAATTTCAAATGTAAAATATATAGCAGTTTGCTAAATATAAAAAAAAACTGAAATGAGATAGAGATTTAAATTGATCGCCCCCTCATCACAAATTGATTAAGTTGCCGGTATCCCATCAGATATGACTGGTTTTTATATGGAATAGTATTTCTAGTATTTTTGTAGAATTGAAATGAAATCCAATGACTTTGCGCTCTGCCTTTCTGCAATCAGAGGTATGTTCAGGTCACGGCAGTGCTGAGGTCCTATGACCACAGTGAGGCTGCAGAACATCTATTGAGTTTAATTAAGTCTGTATTGTGTGTGGGATGAAGGAAGGTGAAATTAACGTCTTTAAAGGGATATTCTCTGTCACATTGTACACCAATGTATTGGAATGACAGCAATAATGCGTTGTACTCCAGTGATGAATACAAATTCTGTATCACTTGGAAGCCATTTCAGATGGCCCCAATATGCGTCACAACCCTGTGTTGCGTGCACGTGTGTGTGTGTGTGTGTGTGTGTGTGTGTGTGTGTGTGTGTGTGTGTGTGTGTGTGTGTGTGTGTGGTTCAGGCAGGGCTTGGCAGGATATGCCGTGCAGGCAATTAAAACTTCTCATTAATGCTTTGTTTGACAACACTCAAGCTAATCCCATCATATGGCAGGCAGTGATAAGGGCATTTTCTTTTCTCATTGCCTGTCATTCTGCTGGGAGCAGATATGCTATCAGTAGCCTGTAGTAAAGGTGAATAGAGGGAAAGCATGAAGGCTCACTAATATTCTGATTCAGCTTCGGTCAGCTGGAGAAAAATAGATCCTAGTTGAATGAAAGGCATGGCAGTGTACACTAGCTAGGCTGTGAAAGTTTAGGTTCTGTGTAAAAGCTGCAGACGTTTGAAAAATCCCCAAAAAGGGAATGACAAAATGTTGCATTGATTGTCCATGCCTTCTTGAATGACACATGGAAGTGTTTTCTGATCTGACGCCCTCATCCGGAGGACAACATAATTTGTTCGACAGATCCCTGTTGATTTCATGACATGACATGGGTTAGGTTTGGGCATAAAACCGATTCGACTATGTTACGGGAAAGATGGTGATGTGCTTAATGTAACTATTTAGTTAATGTTGAAATACTACTTCATCAAGGTCATGCTTAAAACAACTATGTTGACTGTCTGTTGGAAAACGGGGAAACAAACCGAGATCTCCCTTGTTGAAATCTGATCCATGAAGGGCTTCTAAATTAACTCTATATACCGGCTGAGACAGATTATTTTTGTTATTAGTATTTTATTTTGTATTAGTTTTTTTTTTTCATAAGCAAAGGATTTGTTGGTGCGTTGGCTATCTAAGTTTCCCCACCAAAACTCATTAATATACCCATCAAATATCATATGCTGTCTCCTATTGCAACGTCCATTGCATAACCTCACTGCATCATCACATGAAACAACTGTGGAAAACTACAGCCTTGCAGCCATAAGACGAGCAAGCAGAGTATTTTCTTCTCTCCTTTTTATGGCCCATCGTGCTGCGCATGTCAGCGCCCACTGATTGTGATTCGGTTGGAGAGTGTGCATGCAACTGGGAGCCTTGGCCAAGCTGGCAGGGAAGGAAACCGGATTACCATTTCCACAGTGTGTGTGTTGTTGGGGCCCTCGAGCTGACTTCTGAGCTGCTACTACCTCTGCTAGACTGGAGCTGTCAGAGCGGCTCCGCTCATGTCTGTGTCATCACCACAACTGACACTTCTAGTGCCGGCGCATGCTCAGATGAGCAGACACAGACTTATATATATATATATATATATATATATATGCATACTCACACGGGCATGGTGAATCACATGCATGCATGCACACAGACTCACACGTGCTCAAAAACACACTGTCATCACCACTAAAGTACGACCGAGGATGTGTCTGACCAGGTATAAAATCACCTTCTCTCTTTTTCTAACTTTCTCTTGCATGCCCTCTCACATGCAAGCACAAACGTACAGACATACCATTCAATATCTTGCACCAGTGCTTTTCCATGCTTATGAATAATTAACTCTCAAAACTAGGAGATGCTTGGATACAAACACTTGAGACACCTCATACATGGACCTGAGCAAACACACTACCGTATTTTGAGGCAACAAACAGGCATGATATTACTGGTTTAAGGAGGACACCCAAACATGGCAATAAACTATTTGTATTCATATTATTTGCTGAACATCGTAGTATTTCACATGGTTAAAATCCTCCAGAATTGTGTATGTCTACTGTATTGCAACTAAACCTTCTCCCTTGTACTTGACAGCTATAGATGTTTAAATTTTTTCATCTCAACGGATGTATTGTCCCCTCATTTTCTGAGGTGTCCAGCTGGAGAGCAGCTATACTGTGCCTGGCTTGATGTGTTATTCAGGGGAATAGCTGCACACACACAATGTAGAAGATTCCAGATAATGGTGGCTAATGCAGTTTTTGGAGGGACGTTATTATCAACACTCCACAATCTCTGCTGTGCTGAGCTTGTATATGGTTGCAAGAAATGATGATGTCACTGCCAAGATGCCAATTATAAATTGCATTCACATAATCTGTTCCACGTGATTAGGCACACTGAAATATAGTAAAGCCTGTGAGCTATAGTACTTGCTGCATTTTATATCCAGCACGCATTAGAGCATGTATTTAAGCTGTCATTGCTCTGCTTAGTCTTTTGATTTGCCAAGCCTGCTGCTGCACTGCTCACCTGAAAACTCAACAGATAACTGTAGCAGTCACCTGATGATGATGCTACTTCAAATGTTACTTCTTACAGCATTTCATCAGCATTGGCATGCTTCAAATCAAGTATGTGTACAAGGTCAGACTAAAGTTGCACGAGCAACAGCCCATTTGCCTTCTTTGGCTGATCTGGCCCTCAAGACGAAGTAGAAAAATACATGTTTTATTTTTGCGGTCTTGGTTGCATGATAACGAGTAACTAATAATTGCTAATTGTTAATAGTTGGACCAAATCAAATCAATCAATTATATCATCCAAAGTGGTATACCATTTTTGATAGGCATGCTTATAGGCATTCAAATATTTCATGAATGTAAAAAAGAGCCAGAAGAGATTCATGTTAGAAAAACAAAGCTCATCATATTTTGAGATTACTGAGCTACCCTCTAAAAACTGAACAAGCATGTAATCCAGACACGCAATTTTAAAACGTGTTACATGCTTTTCTATATTTTATGTGCAACGTCAGGATTTTTTATTTCATTGTTCCCTTTCCATAAACTCTTCGAAGTATAGATGCCTACACAATCTGTACTTCTTTTCCACTGTGCATTTAGATCATAATAAATGTCGGCTCACTACAGCATAACAGCATGGAGATAGATGCTGCGTTGTGACCGGGAGGGATTGGCTGTTATCCAGGACAGCTATAGTGTCGTTGCTGGCACAGCTCTCAGTGCAGGTGTCACGCAGATATAAGAACATAAAACATTCTGTCAGAAACTATAACTAAGTTTAAAGAGAACATCTCTCGCGGTGATGGAACTGATTGCATATTCATTTCCAATTACAGTATGTAATAAATGTAGCATTAGCATAACACTGAGCAGGTCTTTGTCATGCAAAACCATCTCACTCAACAATGCAGAACGTAGGTTGGAAGAGCAATTGTATACCTTTTTAAGTCACCTCTTGAAGTTATTTGAAGAGTTACATCCATTTAAGAAATGGTGTTTGTACTTTCCACAATTAACCTATTGTGTATTTGTACAATTGGCTTGTAAAATACACATGTGTTGTATGCATTTTAAAATGAATGGACACAGATATTATAATCTATAGGTCTTTATTTATTTTTGCAGAGAACATATATTGCAATCATGCTTTTTCATATAACACCATCTAAAGACATTTATTATATGTTTTTTACATAGAATATTTTACATTAGGCCCATGAAACAGCTAGAAATATACAAAACAATATTCTCTGACTAGACATTTCTATTACATTATTGTTATTAATATTATCATCTTAATTATTACTCTACTCTGTTATTGTAATGATAGTTTTTACAGTTTAGAGAGATATGTGCTTTAGTTTCTGAGATAATAATATTATTGCAGAAAACAGCAAATAATATCACTTTTTTTTGTTCAACATTTAGACAAAAGAAAGGAAAAACTCAGGTTGTACCGACATTCACAGATACATGTATTACACAGTCCAGTTTACAACATCATTCAAGAGAGAAAACTGCAGTATGGTAACTTTATACAAAATTCACGGAACCCTTTGTCATTGCACATTTTAATTCACATATCTTTGAAAAAAAGAACATAGATAAAAGAAAATAAACGGGACTGGTTCAACCTGATTCCTGTCGCATGTAGCTGCCACAGAAGCAAATTTTCTTGATCCTTCTTCATAGTAATACAGTGATATCTGTGGTCTGTCGCAAAGTCAGCTTCTACATACAATGTTTTTATATTGCTGAGCAAACTTGATATGTAACAATAGGTTTTTCTTTACCCTATGAAAAGGAGTAGTTTCAGTGGTGTTGGCCTACAGTATATAGCATCTGGCTATGTCCTGTTGTGTTAACAGTGCTTTTGCTGGCTTTGTCCGCTGACTGAGCCAAAGTTTCTCTCTCCCTATCTGATATTGGAAATCTGCACTAGCCACAGCGTAGCGCACAGTTTGGCCCATCACAGTTCATTTACACTGAAAGAAATTATGCTAGCTGAATAGCACACAGGAAAGAGAAAACAATTTGGATCAGCTTTCGAGTGTGCCCATGTACACACGCACAAACACACATACACACACACACACACACACACACGCACATACAAATACATACATATGTGTATATGGATTGTGTGTTGGTGTTTTGTTGCTGCTTAAGGTAACATATTGGAATAATGGGAGAAAATTGAAAAACTTTGCTGACAGTTTATTTTTTTATATAGCATTACTTGTTTCAGTGTATAATGGTAGTATCTGAGAGCTGAGATAATTTGGTCACTTCCACCTTTGTTCCTGAGGAGTGGGTTACTAAATAGATAAACAAGTAAATGGTTCCAGTCGGAAAAGTGGAGCTATCATAGAAATCCGTCATGCAGTCTCCAATGCAGCAGCCACTGGAGCTTATTCAATCGCACAGTTTAAAATATAGATCTGAAATAGGATTGACTTATTGCAACATAACTCTGTCTTTAAACTTTACTGGTTTTACTGGTTGTCAGGAGAAGGAAATTCTACTTTTTCTAAATAATCTCCGGCATAAATATTGTACGCACAATGCAAATGTGGGATTTGTGTATTTGCTACTGTACTCCGTTGCTGTTCAGAGAGACAAAAGGAGTTGCTTGATTTAATCCATATATATTCAGCGTGTTCAAATGTCTCCACCAATCCTTCTAACGTGAGTATGATTTTGGTCCTTCTCACTCTCACATATAGAAAATGACCTAAAAATGATTCTACAAAAAAGATTCAAACAACATACAAAGTTATTGTTCTTTAGAAAACAAAGAAACAATTATAACAGTCTCTTGCTATGTATCCTATGTAAGTTATTTTTGCTGTCACACGTTTTAATCGAGCCAAAATAAAAACTGGACGCTTCAAAATCCCGTACTGTACTTGTGCTTTTCAAAGGTAGCCCCAGACATGGGTGGTAAACATTTCAGGTTAACTGCAGGATCCTGCAAGGGAGTGATAATCTGGATAAATTATATTTTACACATACAAGCAGATTTGGCCTTACCTGTTGCACATTCCCATATTGTCTTTGCCATAAATTGGTCAGTCTTCAATTTTCACATCACAAACTTTCAAATTGCATTTTTTTCACCTACTACACTGCATTCATTTTAATGTATGTATTTAATGAACAAGCAAAATGCATTTAACCAATATGTTTCTTTGTACAGTAATTGTAGTTTAGTAGATTAATTAATATCTTCAAAGTAGCACAATACTATTGAATCAACGCGGGCCTCCAAATTTAAATTATATATTCAATATACAGTAATTTTCTAAGTCACATTTCCTTTTCTAAAAAGTCTAACTTTTTTGCATAATGAAATTCAAAATATCACAACAGTTTTGCTGGGTAATTTGTTTTTCCCTCATAAGTTTTATAACTCTGTATTATACAAATAAACAAACAGAAAAAAAACCTAAAAAAAACTGTAATCAGGTTGGTCTCACGTGTCCCCAGGAGGTAGGTGAATAAAAGCAGACATGGAAGTCTGGTGGTCGTTCCCAACCTTGATTATGTTTTTTTTCTGTGTAGATCGCCATTCTGCCCGTCGAGACAGAGAGACATGCAGACGTTTCTAGATGTAGGCTTCCTCGTTGGCAGGGTTCTGATTCTGGGTATCTGTCTGCTGGTCTGGGCCGTTTTCCAGAGCCTTCGCCAGTACCACAGGCTTGAACATTATCCGCAGACGCTGAAACAATGAAACACGGGATATCACACAGATGAAGAAATCGCTAATGGTGTTGAAATTACAATGAGACACTGTCACACGGCATTAGAGGGACAAACAGCTGCAAAGTGTGTGAACCAATAAGCTGTAACAAAACACACCAGCTACACAGCTGTGAGCTTGATGAATGGGTGTGAGCACATCAAGATAGTTTCCGAAAAGACATCCATTAAGTGTCCCTGATGTGATATATTGTTATATGAATAAATACAGCCTGACATATGGCTGATGAAGGAAATTAAAAGCTAATGTTCATGACATCTAACTAATAAATAATTCATGGCCCAAACTTCTGATCCAACGAAACTTAATCAAACCATCCTGAACCTTTCAAATGATCTGAACTCGGTGTGCAGTGTTGGACCTGGGATTCTGCAGCATTTATGTGGAGTGTTTGTGAAGCTAAGCTTCTGCTGGTGTGCACGGCTCGGCTGATTGCTACAATTAGACAATCAACCATCAGCTGGTTCTGTAGGATCTGACACCTGCACATCGCATCTGACAGCCTCTGTTGCACTGCCTGCAATTATGGCCCATTTATTCCGTCAGCGATGGCTATGAAGCTATATCGCTCACTGGGGACCATATAGATGTAATGTTATTGTTCAGCCCATTATGGATGACTGCAAATCAAAATGCTCTGAATGTAAATGACATGCGACTCTGATTGGGATCATCAGATCAATAAAAAAAAAAGCAGACTACCATTCTGCTGCATTCAAATGAATGTCATTTATTTAGAACTGGTAAAGCAAAAACGCATCTAAAAATGTTTAACAGAACTAATTAGAAACTCTATTTTACTAATCCTTTTATCACTGTTCTACTCCTCACAGCGATTCATCTCATCTTTACTGAGCATGTGTTTGCTAATTACAAAAGCATTGAATCACAGAGCAGTTGCATAGATATACATGATGCATAGATCAAAATCTCATTGGGCCAAGCTGAGTCTTTTTGCTGCCAAATTACATATCAGTTATTACTTTCACAGCTAGCCATTATGTACATGTTGTTAATGTAAGTGAGTATGATATAAGGATCAGTATATTCTGGTAAACATGTTTGAACCAGACAGTCGGGTAAAAAATCTACAGGGTGACCTTGAATGTATACTTGCCATTGTGGTTAAAACTGGAAAAAATCTGCAGGGCTTATACAACATTACATTATCCTCACTACACATCAGCCCCACTACACATCAGCCCCCTCTGTGCCCCTGTGTTGGATTGGCCGTATGTAATAATATATTTGAGCCAAAAAGTAATCCACTTGAAACTCTTAACACAGAGCCTGCCTCGCTGCCGCATGCAGATTAAAATTCAAACCAGCTAATACAGTAGATGTGTGAAATGCTCAGACGTGGGTGTAGGGATGTGCTCTGGGAAATCTGCCGCTATCGTATTTGCATTACACTAAGTAAAACTTGCCGTATTTATATACCATTCTACATATGTCTATATTTAATAAGACTTCCTGTAAGTGTATGTATTCATGATTGCATTTGCATATACAGATATTAGTACTATTTGCTATAAGCATCTGGGAACTCTATTTGCTTTATAGCACAATTATTCATTGCTTTGGAGCAAAAAAGCAGGTAAAAAAGTATTATTGAAGTAAAATGCATCAACTATTTGACTGAATTTGCATTGATCTTACCTCTTTGTATGTGCCTTTGAGTGTGAGGAACATGTAGCCCATGTAGCCAGGGATGAGAGTCATTGAGGAGAGGGCCATGCACCACCCAACGCCCTGGCCCCACATCGGGAACACGTAGTCCCCCAAGGTGAGGGGAACCATCTGCACTGCACTAAACAAGAAGACCCCCTGGACAAGAGGGACAAGGAAATATATCTCAGCATCGTCTTCGTTATCATGTTTTGACAGTGTAAATTCTAGACATGAACATTATAGCAAAACTGCAGAACAAGCTTTTGGTCTTGGATGCTCTTTGGACAAAACGTTGTGATGTAATATGATGGTGTGGTGAGATAGTAATGCATTTTAAGATTAGAGCACTGACAGTTAATTAAGCCAATTGTCACATCAAGTAAAAGCTATTAAGTCAAAGTAATTAAAGTGCTTTAGGTTTTGTGCACACAACCATCAAAATAAAGTGGCAAAGCTTAATTTTGCACATAAAGATTATGCAATCATTCTTAATGTGTAGCTTCACCTGAAAGAACAAACACAAGAACAAACACAGGACATGCAACCAGGAGAGGGATCTCATCCCTTAAAAGTTATGCGTTTTCAGTACTTACGTTACATTGTTTAAGTTTTACTTAGTAAACATACTTATTTTAATCCCAACCATGATGTTCTTCCCAAACCTAACTAAATGGTTTTGATGCCTAAACCTAAGGAAGGGCTTTTGTTTGAATTCACAACAAAACCATGTGATTACAGCAACCGTAGTGGAGCGTCATAGTGCGTTAGAAAGTGACGCCAAGGGTCCTTGAACGAGAACGTGTTGGATTAGCCTAACCATTGTCCTTGATAGGGAGTTTTTTTCCCCTGTTGCTGTCTGGACACGTGCACGTTAACCACAGATAACACTTACAGCCACAATGAGCGGAGTGAAAACAACCCAGCAGGCCTTCCACCACAGACACGGCCTGTAGCCAACCATTTCCTCAATGTTGTCGTAGAATTTGTCCACACCTGGAACCAAAGATGAAACGTCAGGAATACAGTTTAAGTTATAATGTATCATCTCAAATGATGAGTATAGATAGATAGATAGATAGATAGATAGATAGATAGATAGATAGATAGATAGATAGATAGATAGATAGATAGATAGATAGATAGATTTTAGCTCCCAATAAGTCAGCAGTGAAAGAGAAACGTTGTGGATGGAGAAAACATCCTGAAGGAGATTACAGAGACATACATTTGGCTCACCATAAAACCATGAAATTGAGATGCATTCAAAGAAGACCAGGAACAGCAGGCACATTCCACTAGCTGAGTAGTAGTCAAATAGCTTGAACACATAGAGTCCACCCTGTAAACGGAGAGAAGCAGAACACAACAGACAAGAAGATAAGACACATGAAGGTGAAGGGGAAAATGTTGAAGAAGCAATTATAGTGTTGAATGTGCAGGACAGAACTGAATCAGTCAAGTGGAATCGAGGGACCAGCCGGCAGAAGCTGAAGCCTCTTTGCCAACTCCTTCACTTGTTTATTTTTTTACTTTGGGTTCAAACTGTGACAAAAATACTGTGTCTTGTATAGCAGTAGTCATTTTGTGCAATCTGCCCCATAGAATATGATTCATGAAACCTTTAATAATCTGGCCTCAAGGTGTGAGATCTTCCTCTGATTTAAACTGTTTGACTGACAAACCAACTGTGTTATTCTCCTTGGGTCCAGCAGTTGTTAATAAGTGAAACAATGGTTGTGAACTTTTGTTTCATGTTGTTTACAAACTGAAACATGATGTGAGATGACCTAAACCACTTTGGCCAGGAGCTACAGTCTCAGAGGACATATTACCCTTTGACCTTTTTACTTAGATGCTCGTTGGATTTATTATGATGGCAACTTGGAGAGCTGAGTTAACACTCTGGCAGGTTACTGGGTCAGCTGCCGAGGTCACAGCAAGGTCACAGCAATGGTGTCCTGAGGATGCTTACAAGTTTTATTATCCTATGACAGTGCCAAAGTCAGAAATCTAAAATATGAATTAACTAAGGCTTGTTAATGTCTGCAAATTTCAAATGTTTACTCAGTTGATTAAAAGTGAACATGTTGACATTTTGTTTCTACTGGATTCTGCAAATATCCCAACAGTCCCAACAGTGTGATTACTTGATACACTTTAGAATTACAAACTTAATATGACCCGAATCCGGCAACAGATATCAACCTTGTCATTAAGCGGGAGGCTTATTCAATAATAAATAAGAATGTACCTGTGTGATGTTGGACAGTCCAATGATGTAAGAAATAAGGCAGACGATCGCGATGAAGATCTCTCTGCGTTTTCGGAGAACGTGAGGGAATTCATCCACCAGTGCAGTTATGAAGCCTTCCACTGTGCAGAACTGGAAAGATGTCACATCAAAATAATGCATCCGGTCAATTTCTGAGTTTTAGAACTATGTTATCTATATTACATTATGTATTAGTACTGCTTTTACATGGCAATGCCAAATTATGAATGTTTCCAACTATACTGAATGCTAGTCTTTAAAAATTAACAGTTGTGTTAATTTATTTCATTTTGACTTTAATTTGTCGAAGCCTTGCTTGGCAGAAGCTGTAACATTAGCACTTTGCTATATCATTATGGCTAATAAGCCACAATTTAGACCATTTTTGTTGGGTTATCTTTACCTGGCTGTCAATTCCCAGCATCAGCAGCATAGAGAAAAAGAGTATGGCCCAGAGAGGAGAGATGGGCAGCTGGGTCACGGCCTCAGGATAAGCCAGAAATGCCAGGCCAGGTCCTTAAAAAAGACACATTTCATATACATTGTGATATTGTGTGCTTACAATGGCAAAATAAATAATAAAATATCAGTTAAAAAAGAAATTGGTGAAAATTAATGTAAATTTAAAAACACGTCTGCCATTTTTCATACACATACTCAAAGTAGCTGTAATACTTGATAAATCCAAAATGTCCTGGAAAGAACAAAGTGTGAATGCTGAATGCCAAACGTGGGTACTTATAAAGGACAGAGAGTTTTCTCATAATCACTGGGCATTTTTCTCTCTCAAATAAACCCATAAATCAGAACTGACACATGGTGCCAAACTAAAACCCTCTCTTTTTGACTGAAAGAATAACATCTCGCAATTTCAAGGGCAAATTTTTGCACAGTCATAAATATCTTTTCTCTGTGCCGATTGTTAATATCGACTTTCAACATTGATTGCAATTACCTGAGGCTGCCACATCAGCGATAGGTCTCTTTGTTACACTGGCCATGAATCCCACGATGGAGAAGATGACTAAGCCAGCGAACATGCTGGTGAAGGAGTTGATGCAGCAGACAATGATAGAATCTCTGTAGGGGAGAGACAAAGCACGAGGCAGCCATTGTCACGCCGATATCAATTCCTTATCAACCCGTCACACATTGTCGAGATGCACCGGGGGAGGGAGGCATCCTGCAATAGCACAGCAGCTGAGTAAATGTATATTGACCTGTTCTTTTAAAATGGCACTTAGCTCCAGCTGTTTCAAAATAGCTGGAACCACAGATGTGAAATGGGTGACCTGCAGACCAGTGTTTATCAGAGAATATGACCGAGGCTACGGTAAACCTGACGTCTGTGCCTATGAGTGTAAAACAGAATGTAGAGCCAAAATAATGGTAAGACTGATACAGCTGGAAGCTAAAATAGTCCCAAAATAGACACTATGTTGCCAGGAAACCAAAAATAATCACAGGAAGAGACAGTCTCCTTAAAAATAAAAAAAAGATGGTAATGGTCTTGTACTTGTATCGTGCTTTTCTAATCTTCCGACGACTCAAAGTGCTTTAACACTACATGTCATTCACCCATTCACACACATTCATACACTGATTGCTACCATGCATGCAAGGTGCCACCTGCCCATCAGGACCCTGACTAACCATGCATGCACTGCCTGCAGGAGCAATTTGGGGTTAAGTGTCTTTCTGGGAAACCACCAATCCTCTGATTGAAGGACCATTTTGCTCTACCACTGAGCCACAGTCGCCCCGTGATGTGTGAGTGACTGGTGCAAGACACTATGAACAGGTATTGAAAATGCAACATATTATAATGGCCTACCTGTATACGTTATTATGGAAACGATTGTAGCTGCCAAGAGCAATCAGAGAGCCTAATCCCAGCCCATAAGAAAAGAAGATCTGAGTGGCAGCATCCAGCCAAACCTATCACGGAGATTAGAAGAAAAAAAAAAGGTTAAATTAACCAGGTGTAAACACAGAGTTGATGCTAAATAGAGATATTTATATTAATTTTACTGATGAAATAGCCTTGTTTGTCATTATCTGCCAATTTAACTGGCTGATCAAGCTATATGCACAAAGGCACCTTGCCTCTTGTAAACCTTTGATGTCAGTGGAAGGAACTGGGAACAATGCTTGTGTCAGGAACTTGTAAGAGTTACACTGTCTTGTTATACTTGATCCGATCTGACCCACTCTGATCCCATTGCATCCCATCTTGACCTAACTCGGCAAGACCTTGCCATGTCTAATGATGTCTCTCCACACCTCATCTAGCTTCAGCACATGTTCTTCATGAGCTTTAACGATGTGACAAAGTAATTTAGTCACAATCATTACAGAATAAAAGATAACATCATCATAAAAATAGAAAAACAATACTATCATAAAGGGATTTTCATTAACCCACAACTGGTAAGCTTCAGCCTTTCAGCTATGTGAGACCTACTACTACTACTAAAATTAATAAAAATATACTCTATATATGTATATATATATATATATATATATATATATATATATATATATATATATATATATATATATGTATGTATACGGTTTTTGCTTTGCTTTTCGAGGGAAAATAGTTGGAATATACACAGTTAGATTATTCCATTGTTTTATAGCTGTGTACTAATAGACATCCTTTCTACTATTTTGCTGGCCATGGTCATTATTAGTCATTGATATAACTATCATCAGCCACCTTAAGAAATAGATAAATGTATCCCTGAACAGACATATTTAATACATCTAGGCCAGAAACAGAGAGCATACCTCAGACTCCTTCAGTTTTTCAAAGTTTGGTGTGATATAGAAGAGAATTCCATCAATTGCACCGGGTAGAGTGACGCCACGGCAAAACAGGATGAACAGCATAAAGTAAGGGTATGTGGCTGAAAAGTACACCACCTGTGGGACACAGAGTTATTGTTAGAACAAAAAGAAACTTGTTAAATCACACAGCTAGTGAGCATCATTTAACTTTGAATATTTGTCATGCAAGGCAATGGCGCTGGAGAAGTTTGTTCAACTCCTCGTGAACAGTGTTACAGTACTGCGTGGTACCATCCCTCCAGCACAGAGCAGCACAGTGACCTAGTCTGCTATTCCCTGGAGGCGAGATGACCCTACAACGGTTGGGTTCAGCACACTCTCAGTGTACTATTTCCCTCCTTATCTGAACTAATTTGTGTTATCAAAGTCAACACAGTTCACATCATTCATGAGAAAATAAACTGAAGAAGAAATGAACTAACAGAGATACTGTCATGGACACTCCTTTTTATAAAAAGCCATGATGAATCTGCCATAAACAACCATTATGCTAAAAAGTGCAAAAGGCTAATCACACATGTTATGGTTTTGTAATTGTGTAGCTTAGTGGGCAGAGCTTTGCTTCACATCAGTCAAATGTAGGCCTTTGTGTCCCTTTGTGGAAGGTGTTGGTGCTTGTCATACTTAGGGTGCTTTGGATTAAAGGGATATTGGATATGTTGAATGTTGAATAGCCTTTTAAAGAGACACGGACCGAGGGCGGTTGGCATGTTGCATGTCACTGTATTGGTTCACTTGAGAAGGGATGAAATGGTTTTTTATATCATTTTCAAATATTTCATGACAGTTAACCTTATGGAAACATGGTCAGTAGAATTTAAATTGTTGCTCAACCTACACTTTTGAAATAGGGTTAGTTGAAGAAGTTATGTGATCCCTACTTAAGACCAACAATCCTACATGTCATTGTGTCAATTTTACTTGAGCATCAAGACGATGCAAATTCAGTTCACAATGAATTTCATTTTTTCCATTTGGTTTAGTTTGTCCTCTACTTACTTTGCCAGTCCAGCTGACCCCCTTCCAGATACAGAAATAGACCAGCACCCATGCAATGGCGAGTGTGATAGCCAGTGGGATCCTGAGCTCCCCAGGCTTCTCCAGACCATCGGTCATCTGGTGCATGTTACGTCTGCAGGGGAGTAAAATGAGCTTACTACAACGCACAAATACATCCTTGATCTCATACATGCAGCATGCATTGGTGCACACACAAATATGCACGCACGTGTCTAGATACTCACAGAAAGCCCTCTCCCTGGCTTTCTTTTCTCACCCCTGAAGCTTTTTTTAAGGCTTCACAGTCAAAGGGAGTCATGCTTGCATGTCTACCAGCATTTGTTTTGCTCTTATAAAAAATAAAATAATCTTAGGTTTGTCTGAGGCCTTTTATATATGCGCACAATTTCCTCCTCCAGAATTATCTGAATGGATGGATATTGAGGGATTTGCTCATATAAGACTCCAACAGTGATCTTGATTGTGCACAGGAGGGACCATGACCTTAGCTTAAATCTGTTCATAACAGAGCAGTATCCTTGTGATCTAAAAAAACTCTTATGTCCAGCTTACTCCCAGAACTCCACCACAGCGCTGGTGAGGTTTTTGGTGTCTGGGAGGCTGTAGTTGGTGTAACAGCTCTCTGTGTTCCAGGAATTGCCACAAGTCTGCCATGGCAGCTCCTGAAAATTAAAGAGAGAAAAATCACACAGACAGCTCTTTTTACTTGAACCACTCTCCCACCGCCGGGTCCCATTCTCTGTGGCTGTCAAGCAGCCAAGACCATGATACTCATTGAGATTTCATGCTTTTCTTGGAGGAGTGAATGCCTCATCGCCAAATGCATTTATCAATACCTTGTGTAAGGCGCTAATTATGTGGGAAAGGAAGTAATAAATGTCATACTCTGTTAAGAGCTGTTCACCCCTATATAAGAGCTCCTGGCAAAAATATCCTGCCACATAACTTCAAGGGTTATTACTATGTAGAAAAAAAAATACAACCTGGACAAGAACAACTAAATAAAGTCTGTGTTTTGTTGCGATTTAAAGGGGCAATTGTGTTGTGAAATGTTTTTCAGAAGGAATCAAGGAAACTATCTACTAGAACTACCTTATCTCCTCTACAATGCAAAGGTATTCAATCATTATTATATTGTTTTATTAGGAAACCACATGCATATACAAATGAAATACTCACAGTAGTGAAGGAGTTGTACAGATAGTAAATAGCCCAGGAAATGATTACAATGTAATAGATATTTAACCAGAAGGAGAGAACAGCAGCAGCCATACCAACACCTGAAACAACGGGAGCATACAGGCATGTTAAATTGTGTCAAAAGATTTGTGTTGACATGAAACGGGAATAGATATATATGTAGTATTTTTTCCTAGGAATAAACTTTGGCCCTCTGTTTCATGATTACAGAGACATAGTGACGGGCTTTGTCTGTTAATCAACCTGGCAGCTAACATAAAGAGTATATAAGGCATTAAGGATACCGTAAAAGTATATTTTACCTTTGAAAACGGGGGCCAGCTTCCACACTCCAAGTCCTCCAATAGAAGTGTACTGACCAAGAGCCGTCTCCAAAAAGAACAGAGGCATGCCAGCAAATATGAGGGTCAAAAAGTATGGAATCAAGAAGGCCCCTGAATGGTGAAAGATAAAGGTGTGTAAGTGAACGTGAATCATAAACTAGTAACACAGTCACTTATCATAATCCAGATAAGATATTTGGTAAAAGGGGCATTTCACTGCGCCCCTGATGCAGGCTTTCGCTTGTGCGCAATTGCGCACGCCTTAAATGGGGATACACTTTATCTTTATTTTATTAAAAACCTCCGGAAGCAAACTGGCAGGTTTTGATGTTGAGATCTTTGCATTCCTTTTTTGTGTATGGATAAATGGAAAATTGCCAAGAAAGTCCTCATTACCTCCTCCGTTTTTTCCACATAAATAAGGAAATCTCCAGACATTTCCGAGTCCGATTGCGTATCCGACACAAGAGAGAAGAAAGTCAAATCTTCCACCCCACGTTTCTCTCTCGGGTAGCTCATTTTTCGTCTTCTGCACTTTCACCACCAAGGTTTTGGGTTTGTCGTTTGGCGTGGTGGGCGCGTCATTCACTGTCTCCGTTAAGACGTGTCCGTCCGATGCTTTGGTCCCGTTGGTGGCCATGGTCACTGTGAGTGTCGGATAGTCCTGACCAGTGCAGAGGAGGGGGTTTCAGCACCGGTCCAGGCAAACAGCAGCTTCTCCGTCCTGTGCACCCAGTTCCCAGAGAACTGCCGAGTAGAGACGGATAATCGGACTAATGAGAGTGATCAGGAGCAGTTTAGCACCGTTCCAGTTCCCTGAAAACATAATTATGTTCACATATAAATATAAAAATGTACTGATACAAATACAGAAGCAAATCTACTTGTTTTAAATATCGTATGAAGTCGAATGCAAGGTTATAATAATGAGGGATAGGCGTAATTCTGCCTTCATTGTTTTACATCATAAAATGTGGGGGGGGTATTACAAAACAGATTAAAGATATGCTTATCAAGGTGGCCATGCTTAAGAAGAAGTTGTATGTTACTGGTTAAATAATTGTCCACGATAACTGTGTATGCATCCATTCTAATTCCAGGGCATTTCTTCAGGGGTGGATAGAAAAAATGTGCCCCACGATCCGTGAACCCCACGGGATCAAATAAAGACTTCTCATGCAATAAAAATCACTTTTAATTGCCTGGAGTGAATGCATGTTAGCAGAAATTTAGAGCCTGCTCTTGTCCTTGAGTCATTATGCTCTAAATTCAATGGCCCACTTCTTACAGCTCCGGTACAAGAGAAGAGCAATTAAACACATTTAGGAGTCAGGCGCGACGACAATGTCTAATGAATCACCTGGAGAGGCTCATAGATCACTGCAGTTTTTGAATAGACATTTTCATCAAGTATCGGCGGGACAGAGTTAAACATATATATATATACATTTATTTATATGATTTACTTGTTAATCTGCAGTAATGCAAATAATATCCTTAACCGTTTAGGCACATGATTTTAGCAAGGTTCTGCTTTTACGTTATTCATGTCTATTTATTTGTACTTTTAAAATGTAAAATAAACATTTGCTCAATTGAACAAATGAAACATAGAGCGCGCTCTCTGCGCTCTCCATCAACTCGCGTGCGTAATGGTGAAAGGCATTAGGCTGTGAGGCAACACGGTTTCAAATCATTTGATGTTTTAAATAGTAAGCATTTTACATTCAATCTGTTAATAATATTTCAGATTCATGTAACGTTTGACTTCAAAGAGACGCACACCCTCAAGACAAATGGAAATTAAGTGAAGTAAGAATTATGTGCAGTTTTACCCCCCACATATCGCACATTTACGACAGTTTTAAAATATTTGGCTGCATGATTGAAGGATCAGAGTCTGCCAGAGTCCTGCGTCGCCAATAAGTGCAGTCGCACATCCGTGCACATTGTTAAATTCCGCGCATCCGCATATTCCAAATTCCTCAATGATCCTCGCTTGTAATAAGTATGTCACATACATATTCCTGCTTCATATACATGCATGCATACTGTGAAACAGAATACTTACAATGAATTCCTTTGCTTTTCCAGATTATTTCCCCGATGGGAAAATCCGAATTTTAAAAAGTTACTTCCTTGCACTTCTATAGAACAAAACCAAGGAGAAAACTTTGCATCCGATGAAAGTGGGCAAATATATGATCCTGAGAGGGAAGGTTGGCGAACAAACGCGTCTTTTAGAGCGAGGTGCTGTCCTGAAAGGAGTGGTGCTGAAAGAGAGGAGGGAAGAGAAGACGGGGAAAGGAGCTGCCGCCGTCTGAGTTGAAGCGAGCAGGGACGTAACATGGAGCGCAGGATCCTCACTCTCATCTACATAGCGTCAATGTCACCTCAAAGTCGACCCTCCCCAACTCCAACATGTCCTCCACTGAAATGGTAGTGGGTTTGAGAGAGGAGCATCCTCTTGTCTCAAGGTTTTATATCCTTACTCCTGCAGCTTTTTTTTTTCTTTTTCTTTTTTTATACATCAGCAAGTTCTCTCTCTCTCTCTCTCTCTCTCTCTCTCTCTCTCTCTCTCTCT
Source organism: Myoxocephalus aenaeus (assembly GCA_038501785.1). Classification (NCBI taxonomy): domain Eukaryota; kingdom Metazoa; phylum Chordata; class Actinopteri; order Perciformes; family Cottidae; genus Myoxocephalus; species Myoxocephalus aenaeus. The sequence goes on from JBAMJR010000213.1 coordinate 98,914, forward strand.
CTCTCTCTCTCTCTCTCTCTCTCTCTCAATTATCCTTTCAGGCTCACTCAAGGGCCAGTTGATGCTAACTAAGCAACTTCATAAATAGATTCCATCAAGTTGCCATAAGTAAGACAAATGCACACTTAAGTGACACATAATCAGTTTTTATTTTCTAAACCAACCAACTTTTGGGTGGTGGACATGAAACAGTTTGTGCAGAAGGGCCAGGCTATGGGTACACATACAAAGTGTAATGTTGCACCAGAAGCAGCAGTCATTCCAAAGTAGCAGATATAGAGAAAGATGCCAATGGCTGCTTTAGCTCCTGGCAAAACATGATAAGAGGGTCCCAGCCAATAAAGGGAGTCAGGGTGTGTGAGATAAATTGAAAACTCTGCTTATAATCTTCTTAGCCAGCTGTCTTCCAAAAGGAAATACCCTTGTGGAACATCCCAAATGAGCAGTCTTAATGCAGACTTTAACTCCCACATCGAGATAAATTATTAGGGTCTCACTGAGAGATTAGACTCTCGCAGGGTTTAACAGTTAAAGTTTGAGTTGGGAAAATGAGTAAGGATTAAACTAGTGTTAATATTAAAATAAAATCTACAACTGCCTTTGGGAATGAGAAACGTCTGACTAAAAACTGGGATTGTGATTCATTCCTCCCGTATTTCAAGTTTGTTGTAAAGCTGTCAGGTGTCGCAATATCTCGGTCTCAAAGCAGCTTCATTTTAATGTCAAGTGGATATGCGATGGCATGGCTTATGTATCAAACACATTTCAGACATTTTTATATTCTCCCATGCGTTTGATTATATTCAAATGTTATAGTCCATGTTCCACACAATCCCGTGCTCATCTGCGCTCATCTGCCCAAATCTTTCCCTTCCATCTTTTGTTCTTTTTGTCTCCGTCCGCCATGCTGTAGGCTGTGCAGCGCTGATACAGCCACACCACTGAGAAGGAAGGAAAAAACACCCAGATGGTGAACCAATGAGGGGGTGAGCTAACCTTCTAATGATATGAAACTAAATGTAAAATGTTTAATCCCAACTGGCTGATTGGCCTGCAGGCTGTAGCACCTCAGATGTGCAAAAAGCCTCCCGTTAGCCTGCAGCTCTCGCACGAGGGGATTTCAAAATGCCACAGTGATGAGAGCTGGTGGAGCTGCGCTTGTGGCCCCGGCCCCACCTGATGGTGAGACCGTGTGCAGTGGAGCTTGTAATTACAGAAGGAGGTGGTAGTAATAGAGAGTAGAGTACAGGCAAACACACAGGCAGACAGCTGGCCCCCTGTCAGTTTCACCGCACAGATATAGGGGACAAAAGTGATGTTGTGGAACTGCAGATTATTGCTCATGTGAGAAAAACAAAATGGCGATGTAGATGATTATGACAGTGATAATGATGACAGATACATTATATAATGCAAGCATATTTACAGAGCCTTATGTTGCCTTTTTCTTTTTGTATTTCTATGAGGCTCTTTATGTGCGCCGTAAATAATATGACTATGAATAACACTATCCCAAGTATACCTCTTAGAAAACTGCAACGAGCAGGATTTGAGTCTGTGTGAAGTATTTGTATCGTGATAAACTGAAATGACTTCTACTGGATTAACGTACATAGCTATGAGGAGAGTCTAAAGCCGAACCAGCAGGCAACATACTCACAATGAATATGATAACATGCTGCGTGTAGAAATAATCTTTACTATATTCACCATCTTATTTTACCATTCTAGCATGCTATAATTTGCTAATTGCAATAAACACAAAGTACATAATGGCATTAATTTTTTAGGTATTTGGTCATAAACCAAAGTATTAAGGGATCACCAAAGTGTTTACATTTAATACTGAGAGGGGCATTCAAATGTATACCAAATTTCATCCATGTAATATTAGATTGTCAACCGCATGGCGGCGCTAGAGGAAGAATTAGGGGATCACTAAAGTCATAATGATTCTTCCTCTGGAGACCATGGATGTGGGTGCCAAATTGCATGGCAATCCGTGCAAAAAATTGTTGATATGTTTCAGTTTAGACCAAGTAGTTGACTGACTGATCAACATTTCTGGGCCCATAGCCATGACACGGCCATAGCTAAAAATGAAAACTATCTAAAAAACACAACTACACTGTTGCACAAACACACAGAGACCAAATAAAACGTTCTTGAAAAGGTGACATTCAAGAACAGCGAATAAAAGCATATGATTGAAATATGAATCCATACTTTTCTTGGGACAGTGGCTTTAACTTTGTGCTACTTGGCAGCACATTGACCTTTTCACATAGACTGCATGAATCGTCTGCCGTCGCTTTCCAAGTCAGTTTCAGTGTTTGCCAATTAAAGTGTGTTTTAGCATCTCAAATAGCGAGTTTGAACTAACTTTTTTTTTTTTTTACGTTGTATGTTGGCTTAGCACTCCAGAGCTTATGGAAATCAATGAGCATGTTTGGGCATATGAAAGAGAGATAAAGACTGAGTGGTAAATGGAACAACACACCAACAAACAAACAAACAGACAGACAGAGCCCTGTACTGTAGCTTTTCCATGTCTCTTAATCCTAAAAGCCTCTGTTCTTTTCGGGTGGTGGGGAGAGGGAGGGACTGTTGTCAGGACCAGTTATGTGGAACACTGCAGGCCCATAGAATGTGTCTGGCTCTTCATTGGTAAGTCAGTCAGGTAGGACGCTGCTAGGCCTCTCCAGAAGAGCCTCGGTGCAACGTTTCCGCTCACAGTGAAAAGATGGAGACAAAGTGATGTGTCTGTTGCTGGGTGATTCACAAAAAGAACCCAGGGTGCCTTTCTAAAAAAAAAAAGAGAGGATGGAAACACAGCGGCAAAGTAAAACAAATACTGGCCTCCCTCCATGCCTCCCTCCCTCTTCTCACAGCCGGGCAGGAATGTAGAAGTCCTCGAGGGAGAGAGAGTATGGAGGGAAAGTGAAGCCAAAATGTGCCAGCACAGCCAGACTTAAATGTAGCAACATCTTTAAGAACTGCATTGTAACATAAACGTGAAGATTCAAATACTCACTGAATCTGAAATTTTATTCTGAGAACATGTTTAGAGAAATGTCAGAATGAGGGACAACTCTAAATTAAAAAAGCAGTTGACAGTTAATGCATCTCCTTCCTTTTAATAGCTGCACATTCATTCAATGTCTTTCACTAAATTAATGTCAGTGTCAAGCTAGTAGAGAAATGTTCAGACACTGATGAGGCATTCTGAACATGCACATGATTTTTGTCTGTAAATGCACTGTGACATTGTTTTGACCCCTGTCATGATGTATTATAATATCAGCAACACAGGTTGCAAAAGGTTCCCAAGGTGCAGCGGATGATCATGCAACATGGCATTTTAAGTGATAAAAGATAAATAAAGAAAGACGCGCTTGTTTTCAATGACTGATTACAGAGCTGGTGTATGTCATATTAACTACAATGTGTCATTATGTGTGTATATGAGAATAATTAGTAATTAAAGCTGCATTGCCAAACCTGCCACAGGTTAAGCAGGTACGTTTCTTTTTTCACATGACATTGAATATCTGGAGTTAAACTAAAACTTGGAAAAAAATGTGCCAAGAAGATGTCACCTTTCTATCTCACAATTGTGGAGGTATTTAAATCTGGACATAAGTGGTGGGCCGACCATCATTGCTACCCCAAGAGTCACCCACTAGGATTGTCAAAATACTGTACTGGGACAATACTCGCAGCAATCCATCCACTAACTAAGTAAAAAAAACAAAAATGTCAACCTAATGCACTTGAGTAAAAGTCAGGAATCACTCAAATCAGAATGAGACTTTATCTTTATGAACTTTTTTTTCTATTTAAAGAGGCTTAGTATGTGACCACGTCTGTGTCACTAATGTGCTTTTATTCATGCACAAGAGAAAGAGCTTTTGAATGAATAAATTAGTCATTAAAATGGTAATTAAAAACGATTTACATATTTGTTTACTCATTACAACCTCTCTCACTGTTGCTTGGAGACACTGAGACAAAGCATCAGTCTGGGATGTTTGAATTAATTCAACATAAACCTGTATAGAGCCCGACATTGTGTGGGTTACCATACAATAAGAGCCAGTCTGAGTAGGTGGTAGCCTTTTTAGCTTGCTGCATTGTAACATTCACATGTCTTGCCTCAGTGCCATTTACTATTGTTTGTATGCCTTTTGAAACCCTGTATTATTTGCAGACTCCATTGTTTTGCTGCCACAGATCAAATAAATACCATTATTCTGAGAAATAAAATTTCTGAAATGCAGAAATCATCATCGGACAAATGTTATGAAGTTGGTCGGAACAGGAAGTCATCCCAACTTCAGGACGGATGTGGAACAGGAAGTACATTAAAGTACGGTGTTTCCAGCATGAATCAAAATCCTTAAGGTTCCTCTTGACATTTAAATAATGACTTGACTGCTTTCAATAATAGATGACCAACATACTGTATATTTCCAATTTAAAGAGTATTGCACTTAGTCTATGCTGATTTTCCACCAGGTTATGTCGCCAAAGTCCAACTAATTTGAACTTTGACCCTAAATGTGTTTACCTCCACAACGTGAGTCCAGCGGGACTCTTGCATTGACAGGAGGTGGAAGGACAATTTTTGACAAGCATGTAGTGGACTCGGCTTGGAGGACATAATTCAGTGGGAAAGTTAATTTGGTACATCTCTGAATTGCCATTGTGTCATTTCACTCGCTGATCCTCACGGGACTTGAGTCAAATATGTCAAGCATGGCAGAAAATATCATGGTTGACGACGATACCAAGGTTTAAGATAAATATCTTTATTTTGTGCACTACAAAGCACAAACAATTTCTGTAATTAAACACAATTGGTTTAATTATATTCCTCGTCTGTCAATTGGTTTGTTGTGAAATAGAGCTCGAGGTCCAACAACCGCTTGGAAACCAAAAAAGTCTCCACCAGCTGAATCTTTCTAGTCTGTGAAATTTGGTAACTTGAACAACTACAAAAGTTTTTCCCCAGGAAACTGCTGTGGCAGCATTTTTCCTGCTGTGTTAACTATCTGTTCAGAGGACTGTACTGCGCGTTGTTTATGATCTGCTAACATGTACATCTTCTGACACACACACGCCATCACAGTGCATGATGGAACTGTTACATCACCATGCAGTTGTGCCCTTTGCCCCACATCATGATCTTACTACTACTGTATAATAATCTTGATGTCATTAACGTAACTCTAATGTGCCTAGTTGGTTTGCTGCTGTGGTGGTGAAAATCTTTTCTGAAATCAACATTGTGATTAATCTGAGAGATTAAAATCTGCATCCATCACTGTAAACAAAACATGGACAAAATGATGGTTTATTTTTGACTTTTCTCACATAATAATATTGATAATTAAAGAAGAACAAACAAAATAAATTAAAAGTAAATGAAAGTGAAAAAAAAGCAAAGTAGAAACAAAAATACATCGTAATGAAAATAATACAAGAAGCACCATCTTGCTGGTCATCGTTCACATTATTCAGTCACATCTGCTCACTAGAAATTAAAATAAAATAATACATGAAAACATTAATACATAAGGATACAGTTCAATGTAAAAATATTGATCTCTGTCAGTTATGGTTGAAAGCGCGGGAAGAATAATTGATCAAAACAAAATGCTCTTCTTTTTATCGAGAGGGCCAGTGGGTTGTGTTATGGGAATATCAATACACTTTGGCCCCTGGTTATACTATAATTTATCGCAGCGAACATTTTTCTTGCCTGTGCATCTGTATTAATGTTCCACATCATTCTGCTGTTTTATACAACTTCCGAGCAGAGCAGAGTGTGGGGGCTTTAGATGCTGGATGACTGAGTTTGATTGGGTTGTAGCTGCCGAAGCTACAGAAATATGAATCATAGGATGGACAAGCTTGCTGGTCCCAGAAAGGACTCAGTGGTTGGAGACATAACTGGGATTTTCCTCTCAAACGGGTTTCTGTTTAATGCCACGTGTTTGTAACCAAGGCTCGGCAGGGGAAATGAATGGAATTGGAAGATGTATCCTTTCTATGGGTTTCAACTCTGTTCCCAAAACCATTGTTATGGGTTGTTAACCCTAGTCAAGGTAATTGAGGCATACAAAATGTGATCCATGAGTCAAGGCTGTATTTAGTCTTAAATGGCTTTCAGCGAATCTGCATCCGCCACCACCTGCACCCTCAAACTCATGGCTGACTGATGTTGCCGCCACAGAGGATGGATGAAAGAGAGGAGATTGTGATTGCTCTTGTCCTTTTTTTCCAAGGATTTTGTTTTTTGCTCCTGGGCAGATTACAGTAACTTTAATGTGAGACAGTCGCTGAAGATGTTCACTGAATTCCACCATTGAATTTAGGTCAAGGGCGAAAAGGTTTTTGGGCAAAACATAAGAATCAATAACATTTTGAAAAGCAAAATAGATCAGTTCAATCCACATGACAGTTTAAATGCAAATCCCTGCTGTGATAAATTAAATATTCACTCATGTGTTACTAAGCAACAGAGCTGTGGGCTGTTTGGTTGGTCGGTCTTTGCCGTTTGACCACATCTGTCTGGCTCGCTTTGAAGACAATTAGGTTACCTAAGAGGCAAGGTGGGCATCAGACTGTGGAGCTGGGATCAAATGACTCTCCCCTTAATCATTCTTTAACCATTTACTCCTCTGTCGTTTAATTTTTGTAGATAACAACACTGTTGTGAGCTATCCGGTCTTCCTCATAAATTAATTCTCAATTCAAAACTAATATTTTATCTTAATTGTTTCTGTTCCTCCTTATAGGAAAACAGAAAGGTGTTGTGGACCAGTGATCCATTTGTTTCCTTGTCGCTACTCATCTTACTAGGAATAGAGAAAAGGCTGCTTGCTCCATAACTGCAGGGTTATTGACTTCTACATTCATACAATGAACGCTTAGCATGTTGGAAAAGATCAATACAGTGTCTAACACCCTCATATAGCTCTCTAATTGATAGCATTGATTTCCATTGAGAATGGAGATGGTTTCACAGACATGTTTTTTGCAAATGCTTCATCTGCATCAGCATGATACTGTTGATGAAGAGCACATATTTCAGTCAGAGGAACATGGCTGGGTTCCTTCATTACAAAGAGCAAAGCCACCTTACAACAAAAGAGTCATTGTTACGGACGGTGTCCTATATGTCTGGTATGCGTACATGTATTGTGTTATTGCTTTGTTGTTGCTTTGTCTCCCCCTCCTGTTGTCTTTCTCATACTTCACAGATGTACACACCTGGATTCCAGTCATCCAATCACCCCACCTGTTCCAGATCTCCAATCAACCAGTCCCCCTTTTAATAGTCCTCTGTTTGTTAAGGCACTTGGCACTCTGCCTCTGGCCTCTGGCCTGTGACAGAGCTCTGACTGTGAGTGAGTGAGTGAGTGAGTGAGTGAGTGAGTGAGTGAGTGAGTGAGTGAGTGCTTGCTTGCTTGCTTGCTTGCTTGTTCCCTGGTTTATGGTTTGTCTTTAGTTACACCCCCTTTGTTTAAACTCTATTTCTTGTTAGCAGCCTACTTTGGTTTTGTTGTTGTCTTTGTCAATTCCTTTTGTTGTGCGCACAGGGTCAATGAGGACAGGTAAGATACCCTGGGGTTTACATACTGCATACACGTAGGTTTACTTAAGCAATAAGGTACGAGAGGCAGTACTGTGTCGTGCAATAATGTACTGTTCAAGGGAGTTGTTAGGCCCGACGCGCAGCGGAGGGCCGACAAACCCTTGAACAGTACATTATTGCACGACACAGTACTGCCTCTCGTACCTTATTGCTTTTATAATACGGGTACCTGCGACTTAATAAATGTAATAGTAAGCTGCCTTTCAGCATAAAATAGTTGTAGCCGGCAAAACGTTGTGTATCGCATTTCAGCGACAGAGAAAATAGTCCCGGGACGCACGTACGGGACTATAAAACGGACTGCCACCAGGCCGGTTGAAAGCAGGGTGGAGGATGACACGCAGCCACCGATGTAAAGAAGTGCTCTCGCTGCTTCTGTCCGTCTTTTCTCCGTAATTTTTCTCCTCCATGATGTTTAGAGAACTTGCCTCGCGTCAGGAAATTACCGACGTAATTATCTCTCACTGGAAATGATCACGATTTTGTGATCAAACCCTTTTCATTCCTCATCTTTAGGTTAGGGAGGAAGTGACGTGTGTGTTGTCGTTCGTTATGCTAGTGTGGGGGACGCTACGTGAGCTTGTTAGCTGTTCCGTTTGAGCTACTGTTAGCGAAGAGCCCCGTTGCAATACTGTGAACACTCAAGCAATAAACCTGCAAGTTAAGGAAACCAACGTCTGCGAGTCGTTACTGCGGACGTTACAATATCAAAGTTTACACCAAACATGTTTGGTAACTGTCAAGCTTGAAATGACAACTAACGGTCGCGCAATTTAAATCTACCTGTTATTTTAAGTCCGCACTGATATGGAACGCTCTAAATGTAAACAGGCTGTACAGTACTTTATGGCTGAATAAAGTACACCCCGTGACTCACTCTCAACCAATCAGAATGCTTGATTTGAGTTCTTTTCTTTGGTGCCACTGACAGTCCTTGTTGTTCCCTGTGTTGCGTTTTTTGTAAATAAATACTTTATTGTCATGTACGGGCCCCGGTTTTGGTGTGACCGTACCCTCCCTTGTCTAAATCTGCTGTTTTTATATTGCGTCCCACTCCGAGCCACCACGGGGCGTAACAGTCATGATGGGCACCAAGGCATTTTGTTGAACCGCCATAAAAGTTATAATTCCCTCTTCAGTCAGTGTTTTTCCCTCTTTTGGGGTGGATTGATCTGTTGATGGATGGTGGAGATTGTATGTCTCTGCCTTAATAGACATCCTCACATGGTCATCAGTTATGCATCTGTGTAGAATCTCCACACTTTAATTGTCACATAGGCAGACAGAGACCAGCTGTCACACTAAGGACAGTGATTTTCTCCTGCAAAGCTATACACCACTACAATCCTCTATCCTAAAAACAAATGTGGCAGTCCGTGCACTGTGTCCTTACTGTACATGCAAAGATCCCTTAAAAGGCAAAGGAGTATTTCTTTAAAGAGCTGCTTTAGACTCAACCACCACTTCAACAACAAAAAGAGTCCAGCAATCATTGCGCCATTAAATGACCGTTGTGTAACAACCCTGTCTCCTAAAAATTACGTTCCCCCAGAACTAATACACATTCCCAATTACGTTTGATCAGAAACGTATCTCCTCCCTGATTATGTTTGTGTTTGACGTATTACACATACGTTGATTATACACGTATACGTTGATTAAACACGTATGTTGATTATACACGTATTTTTGTTTTATTGTTTTTATGTTTGTGTTTGACGTATTACAAATACGTTTATAATCGTGTGTTTGTGTTAACATTTCTGACCACATCCACACATCTTAACTGTAACAGTCCGTTGTGTTTGACGTATTACAACATTTCTGTAAGACCAGTACAGTTAAGATGTGTGGATGTGGTCAGAAATGTTCTGAACACATTCATATCAGTTAGTATTTTGAAAACCGGATGTTGGGTCCCGTGACTCCTTCCGCCCGTTTGAATATTTTTCACGTCAGATTCTGCACTTGATGTGACCACAGAGATCCGAGTGTCTGCTGATGATCGCAGTGGTTTACTGCACTAGATGGAGTTTATCACACACTTTGGGTTGCATTCACAAACAACCCGACTCAGAGAAGACCGGAGCCGGCGCGAAGGAGGCTGTTACCGCCGGCCTAACGGCGGCGGCCAAGCGGTCTGAAGAGCGAGCCCCGGTGCAAGCTGTCTGAAGACCGGCCCGTTACCGGCCTAACAACGGCGGGCAAACGGTCTTCGGCTCCCGATGCGGCCGACCCTCGGGCTCCCGGTGCGGCCGGCGCCCGGCGCGGCCGGCCGTCACTGGCCTCACCCCGCCCCTCCTTTCTTTTTTCTCCCCAGAGTTTAAAAATTAAAATATGCTTAAATAAAGCAAGAAAACAATAACACAAACACACGATTATAAACGTATTTGTAATACGTCAAACACAAACATAAAAACAATAAAACAAAAATACGTGTATAATCAACGTATGTGTAATACGTCAAACACAAACATAATCAGGGAGGAGATACGTTTCTGATCGAACGTAATTGGGAATGTGTATTAGTTCTGGGGGAACGTAATTTTTAGGAGACAGGGTTGTGTGTAAACGTCCTTCTCAGGCGTTTGGTTCAAAGGCAGTTCCTTCAGCCAGCCGTCCTCCCTGAACATTCCAGCGACAAAGTGTCTAAATATGTTGTTAGCATAATCAATGGGTTTTTAAGCTATTCTGTGAAGGTTTACGCATGCAAAACATTCTTACGTGTGATTTACTAACTCAAGAGCGGAATTAAAAGAAAGTTATTCTTCCGAGGTTTTACGGGGTAAAAGTTTCATGAAATTCATACGATACGATTCATACAATGGTGGTAGCTACTTTTTTTACATGTCTAAGTTAGAATCAATGATTATACTTAGATACTTGAAGTTCTCAAAAATATGTATAATATCTCTTCTTTAACCTTGATGTCAGCTTGGTGTCTGCTATTTCTTTTCCAAAAGAGAAAATACATATCCACAGTTTTGCTCACATTAAGACAACAGTGAGTTAACCAGTCTGACTGACAATAATGCAGTGAGTGTGTTCTCTTGCTTTAGCATGAGTGTAAATAACTATCATCTGCATACATCTGTATGTGGAGATCTCGGCAAAGCAAGGTCCGGTCATTAATATATACAGTAAGCTTGATAGAATTGGCCAAAGGATTGATTTTGGTGGAACTTCTATCATACAGCAGAGTCATTTGTCATTTGTTCTGCACTGTTGTCTTTAGTTTAGTTATGACTCCATCACCGTTAATGCATTATAGAACAAATGTAATCTTGACTTTGGATAAAATAACATTATGACTAACCATATCAAATGCTTTTTTTAAATCAAGGAAAACATTTGTTTCCTAAATCCAAAATGCACAGAATGCGATTGGTAAGTGGCCATGGTTAATATATTTATTATTATTATTATTATTATGAGGAGGAGTAGTAGTAGTATTGCATTATTATCCTGGAGTAATAGTAAACTGTGGTTATCTTGAGGTGGAGCTGTCCACTCCACTATGGTGCTGAAAGCTATTCACAAGCAGAAGCTTGAACCTTAGTGTAATAAGTAGCTATTGTTTACTCTGTTGTTTGAAAATGCCTTATAACTATGCGGTGTAGAAATGGATCATGTCTTTCAATATGTTACCAGTTGAAAGGAAGATTATAGAAGATCATCAAACATATGCATGTGTTTAGTCTTGTTCAATTTAGGAATTGTAATAAGATAAGGTTCTTGCAAGGGAAGATATCCTGTGGAAACACAGATGTGTTTTTAATTGCCCTAATGACTCTAGTAACCACTGTCAGTTCCAATCATTGAACATTTTTGTCTAATAATGTTCTGAAATGAAAATGAGTTTAAAAAGCGGTTAAAACTGGAGACCAAGAAGTTTCAAATCCCTCAGTGATGTATTTCATACATACAAGGCTTTGCTCGGTCTTAATTTACTATTATTTCCCTGAGTGGGTGTCCATTATGAGGCCAATGAGTGGTGGATTGGCACCAATCATCCATGTGGCAATCCATTCAGTCGTTACCATAGAAACGGCCCGGGTGAATAGGGGATAAGTAGGGGCGCATGGAGAGATTGCTGACACCTGCTCTCCATTTCCTATTCCCACACACACATACTGTAAAATTCCTCACAAACATATAAACATGATGTAACTGTGAAGATATGCACACAATCAGAAAGTATATTTAAGGCCTCGTCAGTAAGAATGTACTCATTACAAGCAATGTGAAACATCAGCAGATTTGATCTGATTCTATTCACTTTTATTCTTTGCACTTCACTAACCCAAAACTGTGAAAATGTGTTCCTATTCTCAGTGCAAAGCACAGTTAATATCTGGTTATATATTAATCCTTTCAAACAAGATGATTAAAAAAATAAAGGGAGGGATACAAATTCACAGGAAATGTGTCTGTTAAGTTTAGTTATGTGACATAAAAAATAGTTTCTGTAGTATATTATGAGCTACAATTAAGTTTTGGTCAAAACAGCAGCAAAAGTAAAAGGACTCAAAACAAAAACACAAACAATATACTGCACACATTTTACGGCACGCTACCTACTGCATTGTCTGCAGATCCAATATGGATATACTTCCAAAGGAGACTGAGCTGATACGGAGAACTGAAGTCATGACGTCACTTCTGGGCTACATGTTAAGTTTCTTAAAACTCTCTCATTCAAGATTTCTTTCATTGATATCTCTGAAAAAAATATGCATGTTTTGGGGTTTACTTTTCATATCATAGGTCCAATTGGCATCCACTACAGTACAAATGGTACAGTACAAATGATACAGGACCATGGAGTTCTGGTTTCACTTTGGCTATCTGACAGTGATTCCCTGCTCTGTCAGTGGCCTACAAACAACATATTTAGCTTATTTATTTGATAACAGAAGGTATAGTGTAAATGCAGGGGAGGATGTCCAAGAATGCTGACATCGTGGTCCCTAGGGACACCGTCATAGTACTCTTCAGCCGCATGTCCGACACGCCGCTCAGTTGGTGGATACACTGTTGCCAGGATGTTAAATAATCCATAATTCAAGAGTAAGTCATCCTCCATGGATCTCATCTTATTCTTGAGCATGTGTAGCATGGTGAAATTTGGAAGCACACGCAAACACATACTTCAACACCAGGTGGATCGGGTTGTGATGTGATCCTCAAGGGGAGACAGGAACTGTATTCAGAAAGCAGCTGCATTTGCATAATAACATATCACAGTCAAATGTTGAAACTCAATGTGACCTTAGCATACTTGTCTCTTTTTAAATTGTCTAATAAAACAATCCTGTCGATAAGGACGCTCTGAGCCCTCCCTGGAGGAGTTAGTGGAGTGTAGGAGGTGTGTGATTGGATCATTACACGGCCAATTATGCTGAACAAACCTACACCCTACTGAACTACTCCTTGTCCAGCTAGGCCATTTTAAAGGTGTGGAGTACTGCACAAGAAAAAATAAATGCCTTAAAAGCTGCTTTTTGCATTCACATGTTTGTATATGCCATTTTGAAAAGAGCAAAAGTGATGAGTACAACATATTCAATATCGCAAGAGAAAGGTCCCTTCCAGCACAGGGTATGGAGCGAGAGAGAGAGCATGTTTTGTAATTCATAAGCATGCATGCTCTCTTTAGGAAACATTCATTCATTTGGACTATCTCATACCTACTTACCCACAAAAGTTACTTTATTGCATCACAGCAGAATGTGTTGTGTCTAAATTCTGGAAAAAGTCCAGATGGAATTAGGTGGATGTTTTAATTTAGGTGTCTTCTAGCTCTATGTGTATGTGCATTTTTAGGCAACAGGCAACAATGGGAGTTATATGACAAACCCCAGAAACATTGAAACCAGCGTGGGCTGCCAACAGGTGTCACTTTGAATGGTATAAAGATCCAGTACAGTAAAATATCGGAGCTACAGGATTAGATTACAAGAGGTGTCATATACATGTTCCAACTCTGCATGAAGAAGACATTTTAGTATCTCCTTCAAGTGGTGCCCCTTCCTCCTCTTGGGATCTATTTCAAATCAAATATGCATGACAGGGGAAGACTTGGATGAAGAAATGGTTAAAAAAAATACAAATACTAAATGTACTGCTGTAGTCATGCAAGATTCTTGTTCTCTGCTCACTACAGGGGACTACAATGTTAACCGTTAAAACTTCACAAGCTCTGATAACACAAAATGTAACTGAACCAAACAACATCAATATTAATATAGGCAGTGGCAGTTGTGGCAAAGCTCACTCATGATAATCTGTACCAGTTGAATGTTGTTAATTTATATTAATCACATTTCATAGTGTATTTGTTAAATTTAGTTTGCACTAATTTCAATCAATCACTTTAGTTGCCCCTAAAGGTCAATATGTGATTGGACACAATACATGATCGTTATTGTATATCATTTGCTTTTTTGAACATCTGCTGTATGCACATTCATTATCTAAATAATTTTGTTTTAAAATAAAATCCAGTTGAAAAGAAAAATATTCTGCTTTTACTAATTAGCATACAAGTATAATTAGCTTGAAAGCCCTTCAGGTTTTAGCAACCATGAGACCATGAAAGCCAACAGACTTTAATCTGCCAAACAACATAAAGCATTTGATGGAGCGAACCAAATTAAAAAATAACCCCCCAAAACCTCATCTGAGTAACAATAATAGGGTTATTGCCATAAGAACGTTCCTATAAAACATAATCTAGGCCTGTTTCAGCAGCGGCTGTAGTAGCAGCAGCAGCCCAGGAGGAGCTGGAGGAGCAGCAGCTCGGTTTTAGCCTCCTTCTTCATATCAGACACAGCCTTGGTCCGCTGTCTCTCCGCCTTTCTGCTTTACTCCTCTCCCCCAAACTCAGACGTTGCCCCAGCTCTTTCCCTTCAATTCAAACATTTGCTTTAACTGTCTCCTTCATTCTAGTAGCCTATCTTTAAATGTGATGTCAAGTGTTTCACTCAGTCTACATGCCCCTGACTGAAGCCTTGATTGATACTTCACCTCAGAGAGCCTCAGCCCTTCGGTATGCTGCCCATCTTACAGAGTGGAAGTCAGTGCTCTTCAGTCCAAAACCCTTCTTTAACAACAAAATACCTGCTACTGCAGCTTACCTAAATGCAACATTTTTCCCTTTCAGTTTTCTTTATTTGGTTCTTTTATTAGATGTTAGTAACAAGTTTTGCGGCAGTACCGATGGACTTTACCCCCTAAATTATGCCATATATTTAGCTTTCATTAAATCTGGTTATTCTAGTTCCTAGTCTACTAAACAGACCTATAGTTTATCAAGTTGTTCTAGTTCCTAGTCCACTAAACAGACCCTTATACCTTAAATCCGGTTATTCTGGTTCCTAGTCTACTAAACAGACCCTTATAGCTTAAATATGGTTATTCTAGTTCCTAGTCCACTAAACAGACCCTTAGATCTTATATCTGGTTATTCTGGTTAATAGTCCACTCAGCAGACCCTTAGAGTTTAAATCTGGTTATTCTGGTTCCTAGTTAGACCCTTAGATCTTAAGATGCTTTCCAGACAACACTGAAAGTAAAAATAATAATAAAACAGCATATGCAGTGCACTACATTGTTTTGTAATTTTGTATTTGTGAGGGAAATTAACTCAATCTTTTCATGTCCATATGAAACAGTGAGAAGAGAGAATAGTCAAAAAGCTAGTGCTTGGATTTTCAGTAGGTTTTATTCTTATCAGGGATTTAATAACCGTGAGTCTGTGATCAAAGATGATCAGTTATGATTGCCTGATGGCAAAAAGAGATGACACACAGATAAAATATAATTGGCGTGAAACTTGTTTTCTTCAAACAGAGTCTTTCTGCCCTATTTCAGCTTTTACGATATGGATATATTAAAATTAATTAATACTTTCAGAGCCCATGTCGGCCACAGGACATATGCTTACAGAACGTATTCTTGAATTTATTAATTTTATAGAGCAAATTGAATGATGAAAAAATACTGTTCTTAAAAACAATAAAGAAATTGAGTTTCATCATTCCTTTCTATTTACCAAACCGCTTATCCTATTGAGGGTCACGGGGCCGCTGTAGCCGATCCCAGCTGACATTGGGCGTAGGCAGGGTACACTCGGGAAAGGTTGCCAGTTTATCGCAGGGCAAGTTTCATCATCAGTATAGTTCGTAATAAAGTGGTCACTTTTTGAGTTCGTCACGGACAGATTTTTAAGAGCACCCATCTGGCATCCTTCATTTTGAACAAACGTTAATGCTAATAATTACCAGCGACAGCGTCTTAAAAACAGACGAAGGAGCAATGATCTTCTCTGAATGATGACATGGTATATTAAGGCTCATACTAGCTCTGTGGCAAACAGATGTTGCATTGTGCCGCTTTCTTAACATCAGTTTCAAAAGACAGAGATCTTTGTCATCACTGAAATCCATTCCCTTCTACTGCTGTATCTTTTGGCTGTCTTGATGAAAAGACAGGCATTTCTGCGTATCGTGTTTTTAAATAGACATTTAGTATGAGGAGCAGATGTGTTGTGACATGGCTCTCTGGATGGCTGTCTGTTTGGCTAACTTGTGATGTAGACTGGCAATGACAAGGGAAAAATGTTCCAGCGGGCGTTTTGTGGCTGAACCACCTGCTGAAGCAGAGCACACATGAGGACCTAACCTTGCCTGAAGAACCTAACCAACAGGCTTGTGAACTGGCACTGCCAGATTAAGTACAATATATTGTGTCCATTATCTATATCCGCTGGGGCCTTTTCCAGCTGACATTGGTCGTGTTTACCCTGAACATGTTGCCAGTCTATCACAGGACTTACACATCAAGACAACCATTCACTCACATTCATAATGGCCCTTGCCGGCTGGTGCTTTTGACGCTCAACCTATTTAGGGTGTGTTGTACAAACCTGCACTCTTGTACTTCCCTATTTATTATAGTATTGCTATTGGTAGCTGTACTCTTTAGGAGGATCACTGTAGATACTGAAGAAGAAGAGGATATCTACGCCCATTTGACATGTGTTGTCCTCAGTACGAAGATGTAATAAATGGTAAAGGAGAGAGAGAGAAAAACAGTATAATATGGAGTGAGAAGAGGATTGCAAAATATATTTGAGCATGGAACATGAAAGACAAACTAAAACTAATATGGCCCATGAAGAGATACAGGCACAACACTAAACAGAGGGAAACAGAGAATATGAGTAAGGGTTGGAGGGGGATCTGCCAGTTGAGAATTAATAACAGCCCGGCGCTGCTGCTGGCTTAACTATTGCATGTCTTCATCACTGAAAGGTTACCATGAACAGTACTGACAGTTCTGCCTACTAGGCTCTGACTGGCGTTCTTTCGTCGTGGAAAAAGGAGGAGAGATGGAGAGGAAATAAAGAGCAAGTAAAAGAAGGGAAACAAACAGAAGAGGTCAGAAAAGAGAAAGGAGCATATTTAAGTTGGTGGAAAGATAAGAGTGAAGGGGATAAGGAAATCTGGAGGAAAAACAAAGGAAAGAGAGGGAGTGAGTCAAAGGGAGTCAAGGGGAGGGTAACATGTAGACCTTAGATGAACACAGATGATAATGCGTTGCTGAGTCATTAGTCCTGGAGTAACAGCTCCCATCACAGTGTCATTTAGAAAGGGTAAGAAGAGGACATTTGGACCAGCTGATAACTGCACTAATACTTTACAGTGGCAAAGTTTTGTTTTCATGGAATTTGACATCAAGTGTTTAATACCCTTCATGGTTGCTAACTGAACAAATACAAACTCTTAGAATTACCTAATCAGCTTGGCATTGGCTTAATTATTATTACAGGGAGATACTGTACTTTCATAAGCAGTATTCACTGCCCTTAAATCCTCCCTAGCTGAACATAGATGGGAAAAAACAAATCTTCAGGTTTATTATGCAATATATAGAGAAATACAAGGCAGTCCTTATTCTCTGACATTATGCCAAAAACAATAATAATGTATGCACCATATTGATCCTATCTTAACCTTCAGCATACAAAAATAACGTGGAGTTCCACAAGGCTCTATTCCTGGACCTCTTTGATTTAACATCAACAAGATCCCTCTAGCTTAAGTTATAGACAAAACATCTTAAATAAACATTAAAAAATAAATAATAATGTTGGTCCACATAAGCAAAAGCTATTTTAAATAAACCTTTTAATCGATCAATTTTCAATGCTAATTTCTACTAAGTAATTGACAGTGAATTGCTGCTGCTGTAACTTGTGATCGTTAATCGTTTCTTCTTTTCACCCAAGTACATTTTTAAGTTATTATAGAATGTTCAAAAATCAATTTCCATGCATCAGTTTGTCATGTGAGATATGCTGTGACTGAAAGGAAATATTGAAGGATTGGCATGTACACTCTCAGATGGATTCTTACACAGAAACAAAGGTTACCTCACTGCATGACTGCTTGACGAACATAGTGGGTTCAAATGGAGGCACACCTGTATTCTGAAATTGATGAAACATTAAAAAAGATGACTGATTACTTCTGTTGGGTTTTATTTTGTAAGTGTTCAGAAGCTTAAAGATGACTTAATCATTTTGTATTAAGTCACATTGCAAGAACTCATAAAACACAGGCAGGCTTGAACCCAAACATACAACACAAAGACAGATAAAGAAAAAAAGGCAGTCAGATATTAACAGGCAAAGGTCATGTACCAGGCAGGCAGTCAGACATTATACAGTATATAGTGGCTGAATAGGGTGCAGTTGGGGAGATTGGCCGGTAATGAGGTTATCGCAGTGCAGGTGGGAGTTGCCTGATCTAAAATGGCGGGGATTCTGTGTAGAATGAAACAACAGATGACAAAGATACATTTGGATTAGTTGAATGTAGATATGTAACAGAGAAGCAACTGTGCTAAGACTAAGAGGCTACAGTTAGAATGCTAACATTGCAGGTGCTAAGTTATAAACCAAAGCAGAAATCATAGTTCTGACCTGATGATGGGATGAGATAATTAAACTTCAATCTGTAGAGGACGTGAATGTCTGTACCACATTTATTTACAATCCTTCTAGTCGTTGTCCATACATTTTCACTCAAATCCCCAAATGTCAACCTCGTGGCACCTTTCACTGGAGGAAACGACAGATCAAAAAAGTCTGTATAGGCTTCATCCCCTTGGAACAATGAATGGTTCATTGTTCCAAGGGGATGAAGCCGGGATTAACTGATTTTGCCATAACCACGGTACTATAATGTCATGGTTCCATAACCACAAGAATTGCAGATACAATATCTATGGTTTCCTGAGTCCTGCATTGTTACCCTGTGAATACAAATATTGTATGTGTGCCCATTAAAATCTCCTCACATACGAGTCACGTAAAACATGTCGATGTGCGTTAGTTTGTTTAATGTGTGAGTTGAGCCATTCACCTGAAGCATTGAGGAGAAGAGCTTTAAAAAGGTTAGAGGGAACTGACATTCCAGCCTTATATCCGTCAAAAAAAAGCGTCTTAAATCAGCAGTGTGGGAACATTTAGAATATCTACAAAATTACCAGTTGTTGATTGATATCTAATTTGCAAAGCCTACTTTTGAGATATTATGAGACGTTAAGAGACCATTTAAGTGCTCCTATTCTCTGATTTTGCACCATTAACTAGCTAATATCATCCATAGTCTGGAGTAGACCAAAGCGATGAATTAGTGATATGAAACAATACCTTAATAAAGCCAGCCCTTTTTACACAATCTCACCTCAATTTGTTAAAAGGCCAGCCATGACAGTTGAGTTTATCCACGCAGAGAGGACATACTGATGTGCCTGGACATAGAGTAGCATAGGGATGTGGTCAGCAGCATTTGCATCTTTTCATTCTTGTGCACCATTGCTTCTCTGCAAATACGACAAATATGGAATAGCCTCAAGGAGAGTGATTACTAGAATAGCTGTCTCTAACTGTGATGCAGTGTAAAGTCATTGTGGCAACTGTGAATTGTTTTGTGATTTTTTTTTACAGTTATGTCAGACAAATACTTTCATCAAGGCTATTTGACCTACATGTCAGTTATGTTTTATTGTAAAATGTGGTGCACTAAAACTACAAATTAGTGATTTGGCTCACTGTGGCCCCTTTACAAAAAATGTTTTGCAAGAATCGCTACTGAATAAAATGATGGCATCAAGTTTCAAAATCAAATTGAATCATAAGATTCCCAAAGATTACCACCCTTAGTGAAGCCTGCATGCCTTGCAGGCTCAGTGGAAGTTACATTATAGATAACAAGAAGTGAGATGTTTCTAAGCTACTGCCGACAAATAAACAAAGATTTAACTAACACCTCCTAAACTCATCCGAGTCAGAAACATTTACATGGAGCAATGGACGGATGTCAGACCGACATGGTGATGCATACTAAATGCGACAGACCATTACTTTCAACAAAATATCCTTATTTTAGTTTTTCATTATTGCTTGACTTTGGATCTACCAAGACCCAAAGACTTGTCTTTTTTATTTGAGTGTTCATATTAAGATTAGTGCACTGAATAACGGAGATTTTAACAAAGTGAAATATCACTTACACTCAGCATTTTTTATTTTCAATCTCATGGGATACACATTTATGAACAGGCAACGTAAAACATCCCATAGCGTCACAAAAGAATAGAAGAAGTGACTTGCTGATAGTATGAAGCAAAATTAAGCAGAATCCTGTCCTCTAACTGATGTGTGCTGAGGAAATTCGAAAGGATGTGATGTTTAGCACTACATCCACGGGGTCTAAAATAGCTTTTCACCATATTGCACTCATAGGAGAGGAGAGGCCCTTCATACATATAAGAACAAAACAGATAAGATCGCCTCGGGCATCGAATTAGAACCGAATTAGCCTTCTCTCTTCTCCCCTGTGTTATTTCCGTGTAGCTGCTCATAGCATAGTAAACCAAATAATCCACTCGTTATCACAAAAGCACATCATTATACGGTAATAGCCTATCCATGTTGACAAACCATTAGGCATAGGGAATTTGGGTAATGTGCTATACCACCATTTGTAGATGTCTCTTCATCTCAGGGGACGTATGCAATAGCCAGTGAGAAAACAAAGATGTGAACTCAACATTTTTTTCTTCTTTTTTTCAATGGAAGCATGTTGTTAAGGCATTGTTAAAATGACTTACAACCTTCATTATTCAGATTTAATAATGATAGGCGAGTTGTGATATGACAGGACTCTACTAATGGGACAAAACTGCATCACGTGAGTCACCATCGGAAAGAGAAAAAGTGAAAGAAACGGAAGTGAAAAACAAGGCGGTGGGGAAAGAGCTAAATAAGGAACAATACTGAGAGTAAAGGGGAAGTAGGCAATGGAGAAATGAGAGGAAATAATGACACCCAAGTGGGGGAGAGGCAGAGCCAGAAAGAGAAATGGATTAAGTGTAAAATGAACTTCTAGAGGAGATGTTCCTCTAGCTTTGATGCTGCCATTCAGGTCTGCTTCCTCTCACCTGGCAGACAGACTTTTCCACACACTCCAGTTCACTGCACTGAGACCGGAGGCACCTTTGGCCCGCTCCTTTTCAAATTGCTTAACTGAAGTTAAACAGATTTTCAGGTTGGTGGAAAAATAATTCAGTATCAAAATTTGAATCCAGTGAAAAAGTTGTGTCCCTTTGATGAGAAGAGCAAGGTGGTTTGGCATGATAGATCACTTTGGCATGACTTTCTTTTGACACAATCGTTTTGAAGTAGTCAGTCGCTAAATCAGCTTTTCTCTTCTAATGTGGAATTAGTAATCTCACTTTGTTCTACAATCTCTGTTGCTGGTGAATTATAAAATCAGGAATTTTTTTCACAGATTTGTCCCTGAAAAGCTCAGCTCTCCCTAGTCTACAACTGTGAGTGATCTTCAGAGTGTTTTACATAAAAACACAATGATGAGACACACTACTGTAGTTTTACTGTATGCATAATGATTGTACGGCTGCTGAGCACAACTGTGGGAGACACTCTATCTTCAGGCTAACAATTCTCTCTCTTACTGTCATGCAAACACTATCTTGCCTTTTTTTGGTCAGATAATAGTTGGATTATGCACAGACTCTGTGGGTGGACAGAAAGCTCAAACTAGCTGGAATCCTTTTCGTGTTTCATCCCTCAAAAGGCAAGATGAATGCCCCTGAAAAGAATTCTCTGAAGTTTCACATAGAAGGAGAAGTTTTTTAATTGTTTCACATAATTAGCATGTAAATGCATTTAGCAGACATGTGTTGGCATGCAAATCCAAAAAAGGCAATGAAGTGCTAAAAGTATGTTGATCATATGTAGGAAATATTGAGCAAATATCTGCTTTGTTTCTCTCTGTTAGGTCTGTAGGAGATCACTTCTCAACAGATTACAATATATCAGACAGGAATAATTTTCCTAAAATTAGAGCAGTTTCTTATCAGATTGCCAAATGCTTAAGGGACCTATTTCTCCTTGATATTAATTTGATTCAGAGAGAGGGACAGTAAGATATAAATAGAGGGAAACAGAGAGGAAGAAAAGAGATAAAAATAGTGCAAGAGAGAGGGACAGAGAGGTAAATAGAGGGGAAGAGATAGGAAAACATTGAGAGAATGACAGTAGAAGAGGAATTCCGGGTGTAAAAGGTGGAAGTGCAGGCCATGAATGACTTCTCGCATACTGAGAATGACTTCATGAATTGAAAGTTACGGATGTAACTACGGTTCTATGAATCCTGGATGACTGCCAAAGGAGCCTTCCGGGCGCTTCCTGAAAGGGGGAGCGGGACCACTCTCTCACTGACCAACGCTGAGCAGACACGCGCTCGGCCAAACGTGGACAACGAACAAACAGTAACTCTAATGTTATAGAAACAATGTTAATCGATCTCATCATGTTTCATTAAATTGATTGTGACATTTTTGAAAATATCAAACAAAGCAAGAAAGATACAATATTTTTGGCACAAATTTCTCTTTGAATATACTACAACAGTCTCTGGTGTTTAGCAGGAAATATTTATAATAAATTGTTACTTAGCATGAAAAACAGTACGCTGGTGGGGACTTTTTCAAGTATAAAGGTCTAGAAACTCTATGATCACTGGTTACAAAGTCACCAAGATTGTATGGACAACATTTTCTGCCATTCAGTCTAGTAGATGTTGAGATATTTTACTGGATCAGTGAAGATTTTGACCTGCTGGGGATGCTAATTGAAAAGTCAGGTAATCACCAAAGTTATTAACATTTGTCGATCATGAATATCTCTATAACGTTTGAGGGCCATCCATCAGATATTTGCAGAGATATTTGTTGGTCCATTCACGCAACCAACTATTACTAACAGTCATTGAACGTATTTGCAGGTATGTTTCTAAGTATTTTAGAGGACAAATACTGAATGTAGGATTAATAAGGAGGTTGCTATTCTGGAAATTAATACAACTTTCAGTAAAAAAAAAGTAGTCATAAATCACCTGCAGACACTGGAATTCACCTTCACACTGACATGTTGGCATTTTTACAGTGAGCAGAGTATAAAACGTTGATACCACCATCTGATCAAGTAATCCTGTAATCTTGTTTCTATCCACCTGTTTCATGAGCATGTTATGAGCATTTAATACATTGTTTGTTTAATGGCACCTGACTGGAGGATTAGCATCACCTACTGTTTATCGAGATGAACCAACTCCTAATATTCACATAACAGTAGAGTATAGGAACACACAATCAGTCTGAGTTATCCTGACAATCCAGGTGTGTGCTCTTATAAACCCACCTCTCTGTGCATGTCTAACCAAACTGTAAGATACATGACTGCTCCATTCATTATTTTCCTAAAAACAAAAAAAAACATAATTAATCAACTTAACTGGAATTACCAGGAACAGCTACGTACACCCACACACTCTACCCGAACACTGCACATACCCACACCTCAAGACAAATGTCACCCCAAGAACTTCATTTATTTTTTTCGCCGCTGGCTTTACATGGTGACCTTTCTGAGTGGTAGGTGTGGGGCGGTGGGGACCAGTGGCAGGAGCAGTGACTCACTGGGAGGTGTCTCTGCCTGCAGCCAAACTCATCAACATGCATGTTTTCAGGTCCCTGGACTCCAAGAGGTGGTTGTGTGTGTGTGTGTGTGTGTGTGTGTGTGTGTGTGTGTGTGTGTGTGTGTGTGTGTGTGTGTGTGTGTGTCAGTGTGGATATTTGTACTTTGTGCCACACGTTCATGGCCGAGTGTTTCTGTGTTTTTCTTTTGTAATTTGGGTGTCAACAGTCCATGTGAGTGTGCTGCTGTGTCGGTGAAGTGTTACGCCACTTGTGACGCTGTTAGATTTGTAGTGCTTCAGGCACCTGTACCAGTTCTTCAGAGAATCTGAAAGGAGTAGTTTATTATGTCCTCTTCCCAAGAGGACATAATAAACTACTCCTAGTAGAGAGAATAAGAAAGAGGGAGGCAAATGTGCATGGGGCAAGCCCAAAACATTCATTGGACAATATGGATATTTACAACGAGAAACTCATCTTTACTCTCTTTTTATGTGAGGGTGAGAGAGAGAGAGGGCATAATCATGGCACTCAGTTGAGAGTCCATTTTATTTTTCTAAAACATTTTATCTATACCCTCCACGGGATGTTCACTCTCAGTGGCATGGATTTAATATCCCGCTTCACATTACAATCCTTCTGGAGCTGTGGATAAGAATATTCAAAGGGACTGTTTCATATATTTCCACAGTTTAGCAGGAAACATTCCAACAGAAGCCACACAGAAGCTTCAAAGGTCAAATTATACTGTTAACCTCAATTACCCCGTGCTTTACAACTGCGGCTAGAGGTCACAGCCATGATGAGGAGATTCATTTTAGAATAGCCATAGGTGTTTTTGGATGGATAGCATCATCTCTCTCTCTCTCTCTCTCTCTCTCTCTCTCTCTCTCTCTCTCTCTCTCTCTCTCTCTCTCTCTCTCTCGTATCTTCATCCATCACCAACATTGCAATCAATCCTTCAGCTGGTGTATTTGTTGTGTTTACAAAGAAACAACAAATGACAAACCCCAACATGTCTCAATGTGTCTTATGTTGCCAGTCATACCAAAATAGTCAGATGTGACACTGTGTGGAGGTCCCCAATGTGTTCAACCAGGTTTGGTTTACATGGTTACCCTTGCTACTGCTGATGCTCTGTGGCTCTCCAAGGTACTCAAAACTTGATGTCACAAATGTTTAAGCAGTTAAAAGTAAGAATATGTATTGACAATATTAGTGTCATCACACTACAACTTGAGAAGATACAATCAAATAGACAAAACACAAGCAACTGAAGACAACTTCTTCACCCCATTGACAACACATACACAGCATCCTGGAACAAAAAGTGTCATAGTGTACACAACCGAGGGCACATGACCCAGCTTGTGTATTTTACAAGGCACCACCAGATTGATTGGTTGACCTACAGATTGATATAAGAATGATTTCTTAATTTATAACATAATGGATACTAGCGTCTATAAAAACTGAATAAGTGCTCTGGTTTGTTGCAAACATGGAATTGGTTCAGATTTGCAACCTAAGGCATCTTGGTGTGACAGGATAATAAAAATTGAATTGAAATAAGAGTTAAACAACTGCACAACGATGTTTAATGTTGCTGGAGAGCATCATTAACTCTTGGAGCTAAAGACTTGAAACTCAATAGACGGTTACAGCTCCGTAATGCTCCTATGGGGGTTGGATATTGGAACATGAGCAGCTACATAAAAAGAACATTAGAGCAGTAAGAGGGGGGTTTCCACATTTAAGAAGTTATTGATAAATGTTGGGGTCGTAAAAACAGACCCCAACAGACTTTTTGTATGTCAGAGCGATACCTTTTAAAACAGCTGTGAGGTGAAGTACATTATTACTGGATTACTAGCTATTAGTTTTATAAGCCTGAAGAGGTAAAACCACACAGTCTGCTATTTTATAAGAAAATAGCAAAGATATGAGACATTTCTGAAAGAATAAAAACTAATGTGGACCAACGTATAACTAAGCATGTGTTCTCAATGGGTAACTACGTGATACACTGCGCTTACAAAATGTATCCCTTTGGCACTTATCATGTCTTGAAAATTTTTGGCAAATTTTAATAAAATCTTGATAAAAATTAACACTGCCTCCATGGTCACACAAGAACGTGGAAGCTTTTTATTTCTTGGCTGGTTCAGAACAATCCCTTATTTTACAAGTCATCACCGATATATTCAAAGATCCAGAGAAGAGTTGCAAGACAACCTCTAATTGTTAATAATTAATACATTTGTTTTTCAAACCAGTTTAGGGGTTTCTGAGCTGTATCGGTCCTTACGTGGAAGCTAAATCAATATCATGATGATTCTAATGTTCATCACAATCAAGGGGATAAACATCAGTTCTGTCTTTCTAATTCAATCTACTTACTCTGCATAGTTTACTTTGTTATGTCATGCTGCCCCTGGCAATTTCTGTATAGAGTAGTTAGATTTCATTAGGATTCATTAAGCTACATTTTCTGCAGACTCCTCTTGCACTGTGTTACATAAACGAACCCCAGAAAAGCTCAGATAAACACACACACACAGAGCTCTAAATGTTGTGTTGATAATTCTTAATGAGACGGGCTTTGGTGTCAACAGCCAATGTAAAAATAAAACTCAAACTGTAGCACCCTGTTTATTCTGTCTGTGTCTTCCCAGTGTTTCCTGATTGTTTATTCCCTTCACCTGTTCTCGTTCCAGACTCCTCCCTCCTCTGTGTGAAAAAAGGTATTGTCAAAAGTATGTTTTTGTTAATTGTGGATCTTATTTTGAAAATAGGAAACAAAGTGTCAAACTATATGATATTTATTTTAATATCTCAATTTAAAGGGAAGTAGCAGTGCAGTGCCTTTTGTCCCGCACCCTGCTCGATAAACATATTGTAAGGCACCACACCTTTGAGCATTGATCAGAGGCCTGTCTCACAAAACTGGATTAACATACCCGGGGTTTCCCTCAGTTATCCAGCTGCACTTAACCAGATGTCCGCGGTCTCGCTTATTGGTCTCACGAAGCCGGTTATCAACTCGTTAAGTGAACCCAGGAGCGTCTCATCTAGATCTGTGCTCGTGCACATAAAAGGGGCGGAGTTAACTCCGTTAGACCAATTGTGCATCATGGAGAAGCCGCAGAGAGCAACGTATTTTACAACGGAGGAGCAACCCATAATCTTAAGAATGTACGAAAAATAGAGAAAGAATACAAGCAAAAAGCAACACTGCTGCAGCAGCCAGAAGCCGCAAGGAATCGTGGGGGAAAAATCGCCGACTCCGCCAATGCATAAATTACTGGGATTGTAACATTAAATCACTGTCTCAAATGTATGTGCCTATTTTGATTATCTTTTCGTTTTAACAATTTAATCTCATTTCAGTTGCAATCCCAGTGGAGCTAAAAGAACATGGGGGCAAGTTAAAAGGTAACAGTAAATTCAAACTGTCATACACTTACAAGCAATCTGTTGGTGCTGATCGTGCATTAAAGAGGAAGAAATATTTTGCCACTTCGTAGGCCACTGAGGAGGCAACAGATGAAGAGACGCTCTCTGCGGAGCGCTGCTCTTACTATCCGTGCGCCTTCCTCAACGAGATTCTGTAGAAATGGGCAGGCCGTTTTTCCAAGACAATGATTGGCCAGTAGGCGGTCTTATAGACCCGCTGAGATCTTATCCGGGAACTTAACCTGCTCCGGAGCAGGTTAGGCGTTCAGCGTAAGTTACCGGGGCAACGTACCCCGATAAGAAGTGAACCAGTTTCGTGAGACGGAAAACCCAGGGTTAATCTAGAAGTTACCTCGCTAAACCAAAATCCAGTTTCGTGAGACAGGCCTCAGGTCTCCCTGGCACACACACACACACACACACACACACACACACACACACACAGGGCGTTTAAGCAGTGAGAGGTGTGATAATGATACTACCACAAGTAAGAGGGTATTGACTGTTTTAGTGATCAATGACAGAAAAGTGTGATGAGTGGAAAGCAGGATTGTAAGATTCAAAAGTAAGAGCGTTAGATAAAAGCCAGGGAGCTGTACAATCAGATCTGATCAACTTCTCATTCCATTCAATTCTTACGCTATCATAGCGATTGTCCAATGTTTGTGACATTGTTTTTTATGGTGGTAAAATGTCTCTAAAGCTAAACTCAAAGCTATACAGTCATAAACATCTGATATACATTGTACTTTTCCTACCAAAAATAAACTTGTAGAAGTACAAATTAAACGCACATTAGGAACACATACTTTGCACATATACTATAATGATAAAATGAAGGTATATCTTCATTTTGGAGAATGATATTGAATCTGATAGCTTAAACATATCTATTCAAGGTCTGTATACTGCAAATGAAGTAATCGAGAGACATTGCAATGAATCCAATACTATTGTACTACTGTTTTTCTTTTCTATCATAACAAGTTCCTTGTAGGCTCCTTGACTTTAAGAAACCAGGCCCAGAGTGATACACAGTGTTCTCCCAAGCCCCACAGAGCTGGCGCCCCACCTAACCAGTGACCCATTCAACCAGTCAACATTACTTGACAGTGAAATTGGAAACGTTGTCATTGGCTGGTGACCTATTAACACCAAGTGTGTGCATGTATGTGTGAATGTGCGGAGATGGAGAGTGGTGGGGGCAGATGTGTGAGGGTGTGCATTTGCAGATTGGTGAGTGTAAGTATGAATATGTGTGGTGTTTGATCAAACTGAGTTGCGTTGTACATTAAATTGTTTGCTTGTTTGACTCTTCTGTTTATATATACATATACAGTGTGTGTGTGTGTGTGTGTGTGTGTGTGTGTGTGTGTGTGTGTGTGTGTGTGTGTGTGTGTGTGTGTGTGTGTGTGTGTGCCTTACAAATGACACCTGCACTGCAGAAGAAGAGTTTTCCAAGGTCAGGGGTAAATCAACAGTAATTACACAGCTGCCAAAACCTATTACTGCAGAACCGTGCAACACCGGGCCTACCCAATGGCCATAGACCACTCATTGAGTTTTCTAAGCAAACACACACAATTCTGGGCACATACACATATGTGCGTGTGTGTGTGTGTGTGTGTGTGTGTGTGTGTGTGTGTGTGTGTGTGTGTGTGTGTGTGTGTGTGTGTGTGTGTGTGTGTGTGTGTGTGTGTGTCTGTGTGTGTGTGTATACACTTTGTAACACACAAACAAATTCATAATCACAGACTAGAACACGCAGGCATGGCCTTGCTAACACATTCCATGCCTGTGCCTCACCATTTTTAATAGAGTTTCTTCATGCCACAGTATTTTTTGGTGTAAATCAAATGTTTGCAGTGCTCACGTCACTGGCATGATTCAAACTAAAAACATGAAATAGAAAAGAGATTTGCCTCATTACCCTTTAACACAAAGAACCAACCAAGACATGGTGTTGATGGGGTATGAGAACCTGTAAGTATAAAATAATATTACTTTTACTGGAAGCAGATTTCATCCTGGCTTGAAAACTGAGAACCTGTTTTACCCCTCCAGTCACCCTTCCCCTGACCCACCTCAATTCTCTCCTTCCCACATTCCCAAAGAGATGAGTTTGACCTTTCACAGCATGCTAGCTGCACACCCGCAACCTGAGACCTGCCGACGCCAACCTCCTCGCCTACTCTGTCCAAGCATCGGACCTGAGGGGGGCGGGGCCTTCTCCATGGCTGCCCCCTTCCTCTGGAGCTCTCTCTCCATCACCTCAGGCATCCTCCATTACTCCCCACTTTTTGTTAAGTGCACAAAACTGCACTTAAAATTAATTAATTAAAATCTGCTTTTAACCTGTGACGCTAGTTATGTATGTTTTTGTTTAGTTTCTTACTGTTATGTAATAACTCTGGTTTATATTGCTATTGCTGTTTTTACCATGTAAAGTGCCTTTGAGTACTTTTTCAAGCACTATACAAATAAAATGCATTATTATTATTATTATTATTATTATTATTATTATTATTATTACTATTAAAGTAATCTAAAGTGATATGGTCAATTTCTTTTTTTTTTTTTATCACAAAATGAGGTACTACCAAAACTAGTCACTGGATCGCCCCTTTGGTTAGTTAATAATCACTCCTTGATGCTGGTAATGATGATGATAGATAGTGGTAATGGTGATTTTTTTTCAGGCTACACTTCATTTGCTGCCTACTGAAGAGGACAGGGAGGGCGATGGAGAGAAGGAAAGATGCCTGGAGTGTAATCGGGCTTCTTCTCCTTTGACCCATGAACTGAGAACTCAAAGAAGGTGCCGAATCGGGTCCCTTTTGACATCCTTACCCCTGTGACATTGTGTGTCTCTCTCTCTCTCTCTCTCTCTCACAATTCTAATGTGTGCTGCACTTTACGATACAACGAAGATGTTGACGTGTAGGGTTTACCATGCAGTGTAATAGCTTTTCATAATGTCAGTGGAAATGAATGTGTCATTTAGAGAACAAATATAGGCAGCACAGAATAAGTAAATAGAGGAAAGAAACATGTTATTATTAAATGGATCTAGTACTATATCCACAATTCAGAGACCGCATTACAATACAACTAAATCGATGTAAATGTAGATTGATTGACTCGTTGAAACAGATACACATTATGCTCGACATGAGCAGCATTGGACGTATTCTTTCTTCCCAGAACGTTATATATGACTCTCTCTTTACAGTCATAAGGACATCTTTAAATTGAGTCGCTGAAAGAAGAAGAGAGCAAATTAAAACTACAACAAATGATAAAAGTTACCTTTAATTAGTAGCACCAAACATTGAGGGAATCCAAAATCATACAAATGTAGCATGAGAAATGTTTGATGCAAACATCTTAAGGAAACATGTTTCAAGCTTCAAGTATTTGATATTTGTGTTATCTACTGAATTTCCTGTAATATGTTGGTTTTGGACCACTTTCTGGTAATTTTTCAACCAAAACACTCAACCAAACACAGAATTGTTTTCTAAAAGCCTGCAGATTACAAATGATACAATATTTACAGACTGAATCCATTGTCATTCATTGAAAAATGGAAATGGAAAACATATATATATATATATATATAAAGTTGAATTTGAGTCTGAAAACAGCAACAATGGATAGGAGGTATTCTCATCAGCTGTTTTATTGAGCTGTATCTGGCGATTTCCTACAAAGGACAATGAACAGTTACTCTTTTTGACCTCCGAATTTTCTGTCCATCCTCTGCTCTCGACAGGTACAGAAACCATTTTCTCTGTGTTGCCTCCTTTCATTACACAGCAGATTACTCTCACTCATGCCCCTCCCCTCTTCATTTCCTTTTCCCATCCTTCTTTTTCCTCACGTTTTAGATGAACCGTATTATATCCCACTATTGGTCATCCGCTTTCTATCTATTTCACTCTAGCTCGCTCTTCTTTTTTTTTTACACGGTTGTGTGCCAGTGAAACCTCATGATAAGCATGATTAAAGCCAATGAAGGATATGCATGCAGGAATTGCCTCATGTGCATACACGCATGTGCAAAGACATGCTCACAATGACACTGAGTTCTATGTATTTCATTTTCTTTGGCTGCCAGCATCAAGCATGCAATGATGAAACATATGCAGCCACATGCAGAGAGGCCTTAGCACACTTGCATGCACCAACAACAGAAATATGCAAATGAAGTGTGGCATTTTCACCTGGTGCTGAAGCTTGTTCAGTCATGGTAGTTTGGAATGTGCTGCCCCCTGCTGCAATGAAAAGAATAACTTTAGCCCCATGTCAACAGCGGGGGATCAAAAGTGAACCAAAACTGATTGATTTTAGTTTGGAAGTAGACTATCTTTAAAGCACAGAACCAATAACGCAACATCTGGCAGATTTCAGGCACAGAGCCATAGTTTAATAAAGGCTGTATGCGGTATCAGAGATGCTGTATGAACTACTGCTGTTTTCTGCATATTTTGGGTTTATCTTAATCTCAATGTCTCACATTTTTTTATTCAGCTTTTACAGAAAGTTGTTTCACAATAATCTTAGAGTGGTCTCACTCATTCATTTACCTCCTATTGACATTTGCAGCGCATTGGCAAGTCTCTAAAGGATTTTTCAATCAATTCATTTTGGATTGGGAAAAGCACAGCAAGAGTCATTAATGACAATCCTTCTATCTTATAATGATTTCCTTGATCCTGCCTCTTGGTGTTCATCAACAGTGCAATAAATAGTTTGCCAAGAGCAACACTCACATATCCATGGTGCCAGCAGAGACTTGTAATACCTAAATCAAATTAGAAACTGCATTTCTTTTTTTTTCATGGAAATTTCATGGAATAATACATAAAGGCCTATTTGCCAATAAAGAGTGAGTGACTGATTGATTGATACCCCCAACCCCTCCCAAAAAAAAGAGAGCATCAAATATAAATGCAAGTAGTCGTAGCAGTTAGACATCTACTACAGTAATGAATTCAAGAGTAACAGGGTTTGGTGTAATATTAACTGTGACATCCATGGATTCACTTCACATTATCTTGCCCATTTTTTTTTCTTCTTTTATCGTTCACTATCAAAAGATCAGGAGAAAAATCTAGGTTGCTTTAATCTTTAGGCAAGGCTGACTTTTTGTGCGTTGCGTTTCTATCTTGGCTCTGTCCTGAAGCGCTGCCCCAGAACACAGTGCGTGAGTCAACTAATCTGTTATGCCTTCTCCATAATCGCAGGAAAGATTGCTGCTTCCCTTCTTTCTCTCTTACTGGCTGCTGTTCTATTTGCTGTCTCTTATTTCTTCATCTGTCTTATGGTATCCTTCTCTCCATCACTTCGGTAAATTAGCCTCAGTTAGGCTGCCTGTTTGTGCTGTACGTACTGTATAATTGTCACTGTATCGATACAATAGCATGGTGTTTGTTTGCTTGTCTTTCATCCTGATGGCTCTCGCTGATGGCTCTCGCTCTCACCCCACCTGATTGTTTCTCTTCATGCTATTATCACTGATTCAACTGCTGTGGTCTGTTAAATCCACCTACCTCTGTTTGTCTCTTTGTACAGGATCACAATTTTAACCTTTATTAATCAATAGAAGATTATCATTTTTATGAGCCTATTTTAGCTAATTATTTTAGTGTTATTGCCTGCACATCTACTTTGACTTGCATGGTTGTTTCCACTCTCATTAACCCTGTCTGGTCAAGTATACCGTACCGCTATCCTAATGCCAAACTAAATTGGCAACTAGCTGATCATGAACTAGTAAGTGGAAGCGCCAACAAACAGAGCAAACACATTTGACTTACATTCTTCAGATCCAGAATCAAGACTCCAAATGAATGCTAATGTTTCTCTATGTCTGCTAATTGTCTATGAAGCCAACTAATAACACATTAGCCACAACTTTGTTTGATTTGAGCACTAGATGCATAACATATTTTATAATGCATGAAACATATAGTAAAATATGCATAAAATAAACAAAACTATTGTGGTGTCTGTGTAACTGCAAGCTATTTTTATGGTTTTTTTTGCACCCTAACCTGAAAATTATCAATGTTGTTTTAAAGATGTTTCCCAAATCTGCTATCTTTCTGCCTGGTCTACTCTGCTGCTGCAGTGGTCGATCTTTAGCTTCCATGAAAACTATTTAACGTTGACTGCCAGCTGTCTTCATTCCTAACAATCATCGGAAGAGTAGAATAATACAACCCTTTGTAGGGAAATTGTGTTATGTCACTGCACCGAGGCACAGCCGTGTCCAGAGGCATTATGTTTTCTGGTTGTCCTTCTGTCTTTCTGTACATACTACATACTACGTATATCTGGTCTATTCTCTGGAACGCGATATCTCAAGAACTCAAGAAAATAAATTAAAATGTGGCACAGACATCCACTACGACTCGAGTATGTACTGATTCGATTTTGCAGGTCAAAGGTCAATGTTACCTCACAAAAAACGTGTTTGGCCATAACTCAAGAATCAATCATTCATATGCTAATTATGACAATTTCACACAAATGTCTCATTGTAAAAAATTATGAAGTGATGTCATTTTGGACAGATATGGATATAAATTGCAACTTTTCTGGTTGGCAGAGGCATACAACCAAGAGGCGATAACCCTAGTTCATAATGTATAGATTAGGTATTTATTAGCAGGATAAACCCCTTGAACGAACCGTCTCGTTTTTAAGGGGTCTTGTTACTAAACTGTATTATGAATATAGTATGTGCATGTCAGTCTACAGAACTGTTTTAGATCAGGGTTTTAGATAGAAGCTTATCTCCTCAAAGAAAAAAAGAGAAAAGCAAGAAGACATTTTACAGCATTTGAAAGCGACAGATTTCCCTTGCTTTCTTGTAACCTTCACATTACTCTCTGAAAGGGTTTTGCTTGGCTAAAAAGTCCACAAACTTTTTCCGAATTTTTCATGCAGTTGCAACGTGACACAACAACAAAAGAAGATTTACTTCACATCATCAACCGGATCAAGTCAAGATGTCACCTCCAAGTCAAAGAAAGTAAAGCTGATTTCTGAAGTGTGACAGTTGGATATATGTGCTTGACCACACACACACACACACACACACACACACAGAAACACACCCAGAAACACACCCAGAGGCCTACAAACACACTGGTAAGGGATTTCATCAAATCTGGACTACAGTCATGTGAAGGTGCCTGAACAAAATCATCTAATAAGATCATAGAAAGAATGATGGCTACTGGCCCTACACTCCTGGCTGTAATCAGGATTTCAGAGGCCTCTGTCGTGATTTATAAGATAGAGAACAACAACTATAGTGGTGACAATGGAGATACAAAAATGCAGGGGAAAGAAAGAAAGAAAGAAAGAAAGAAAGAAAGAATGCATCAAAGGTCCTGCACCTCACATGAGAGTGAGGAAGACATCAGTATGGTTAATGGGTATGTGGGGGTTTTGATATGTTAAGATTTTTTTTTCATTGAGACATTTCCTTTGCAGTGCTCATCTACAGCTGCCTAGAGAATATTTCATTCAGTCATCCGTCTTTCAAATGGATAACTATGATGCTGACCTTAAATAAAAAGACCGCAGCCCACACTCTGTTTTCCTTTATAATATTTATTCTTAAAAATGAGTAGGCAGACAGTTCATGTGTCCTGTGAATACCAAAATGTGTATAGAACAGTACAGAACAGTAAAACACCTTTCATTATATTTCTATAACAAGATCTTTTGAGCAACATATCAAAAGTCAAATCAAAGGTCATATTCTTTTTAATACAGCAATTCTTTTTAAAACATCTTTCATGTGAAGAAATAGACCACAGATTTCTAGAAGGAGATGTAAAAATATACATCAACAAGATCAGTGTTAAACAGCAGGCTATAATTTCCAATGCATACAACTATTAACTTGCACAAACATCAGTGAGGAGGTGATAACGTCGTAATGCAACCACGCCAGCGGGACTAATCACATGTTTTAAGAGGATGTCACAGCTTAGACAGGAGGGGCTTCAGTCACTAAACACTTCCTCAATTTCCCTCATTACTTACTCAATCACGCACTTCCTCAGCTCATCAATTCCTTATTTCTTCCCCTGCCTTCTTTGCCTCCTCCTGAAAAACTGTAAAGAGAGAAATTTGAGTTTCATCCCCTCAGATGCTCTCCTCTGATTGCTTTTTCATCAGGAAACAAAGAACAGTGGGAATAAAAGACGGGAGGTAAGAAAGCCAGATAAAGCAAGGAAGAAAGGTAGGAGGACAACTCCTAATTGGAATGTCAACGTCATTCGAGTGCTGATTGGACGAGGCTGTAATGAACAGAGATTGATCTGAACAATGAGACCAGCTCATTGACTCTTACCACAATGTAATGGATGACGGGAACAGACTGTGCTTTCACTCCTGCATTGCCTCAGACAGAAACATTAAATGATGTATTATTTTCAGTGTGGTTCAAGAGAAACACTAATCAATAGCAAGACTATCGCAGATGCAGAAGGCTACGACACAGTTTCATACAAGGCGAGTGTCGTTGCTCAAGCAGAGATTAAGAGAAGTCAAAGAAAGAAGTGTTGGAAGAGGAGGACAAGCAGAGGTTGAGGATGAGAAGGAAGGACAAGGGGAGAAAAGAGAGAAGGAGAGAAGGGTACAGACTTCAAAAGAGGGGGGTATAAGAGGACAGATGGGTTTTGAAATGCTCATCCGATCGCTGTGCATCTTTTCTTTTACAGGCGGAACAGGAAATAAAAATGCAGGGGTGGAAGCCCGTCTGTCCGTCACTCTGTGTTAGCCTCATCATAATTGCTGTGAAATGACAGATACCCACAACCTGTAGGAGGGCAGCTAGAGGAGACAGAGGTGTGCTTTTAGACTCAGCCTGCGAGTCCATCACTGTTTGTGGCCATGTGAAGCTTTGTAACTCAAAACAATAGATGTCAAATTTAAGATTTCTAAAAGAGGAAGGCTCTCACAGCTTTTACTATTCATTTTCCTTCAACGTGACTCTGAACCTCCCGAGCAGAGACGCCTACTTAGAAAGAGCAGTGCGTTGGAAATCAGCAAAGCCCTCAAGAACCTAATAAATCCTAACTTGATGATGGATAGCCTAATAATATTCAATTACAGCAGTAAGCAGGGCAGAGTTTTTGCTGATGTTGCTTTGAAACAATGTTGAATTCAAGTAAATAAGAATCACTGAAGGTCTAAAAACCCTCACTGTCACAGCTGGTTCAGCTAACGATGGCAAAACTATTTTTATACAACTAGAGTTTAACTTGCAGGGGTATTCAGGGTATGTCCTCAGTACTCTGGTATAGCCTCAGTACTAACACATACTGCAGTATTCTCTTAACACACAACTATGTAGAATGGTCTCCAAGCTGCTACATCTTAGATAGTCACATGTGGGTACCTAGTACCGAATAGAGAGGCACAGCACTTTGCCAATAAATGTACAGCGTAAGTCTTTTGCAACACATCACATTGGTATCGTTCTACAGGCCCAGGCACTACTGTGACCAGTACTGACGAAGAACCAAGACAAGTTTTAACCATAAATTGTATGTCATCAAACATATTTAAAATTATTAATGGTTAGAAAAGAAAGAAATAGCTGCTTTACTCACAATGTTAACTGAAAAACAACAACAAATGTGTTATGAAAGTTTGTGAAAAACAGAAGCAGACTACAAATAACGTGATAGCTTTTGCTTTTTTTCCCTTTTTTTTTTTACAAAACAAAAATAACACTTTGAGTCATTTGTTTCATTTCCTGTTTTGTGTAGTAGTGGATAATGTTGTTGTTGTTGTCTGCTGTAGTTTTCATTTGTTGGACTTGAAGAGGGCGGGCCGCTTGGTCGGTCAGTCAGGCAGTTGGTTAGAAATGTGTCTCCTTCTCTGAGATGGTGGATATTTTCGCATCAACCTTAGGTTTTGCATCGTTGGCAGCATAAGGACTGAGGGCGGCGAGCTTCCCTCTCATTTTCAAGTCCGGGCTCGGAGTCGTCAACTTCTTTATTCTCTGCAGGGAGCATCGACAGAGAGAAACAAGGTTATTAGGCAAATACAGTTCATGCATATAGTCATACTATTTGAAGGAACAAAAAATGCATCAACAAAAAAATATGCATCCAAATATAAAATGCCTGTGCCAGCGATTCTGCTGAAATCTGCTTTTCATGAGCAATATCAACTAACCATTACCTCATTTGTGGACAAATAGACACATTTTCTTTCTTATTCAGTTAGAGTATGTTATTCAAGTGAATAGAAGAGCCTTAAGACACTCACACAGTTTGTGCCATAACAGACTGGATATATTATTTCAAATGACAAAGTATTCATTTGACAATGTCAGACTAACTAGCCAGTTAACTTATGGTAAATGGACCCATACTTGTATAGCGCTTTTCTAGTCTTCCGACCACTCAAAGCGCTTTAACACTACATGACATCATTCACACACTGATGAGAGGAGCTACCATGCA
The DNA here is from genome assembly GCA_038501785.1 of Myoxocephalus aenaeus. Taxonomy (NCBI): domain Eukaryota; kingdom Metazoa; phylum Chordata; class Actinopteri; order Perciformes; family Cottidae; genus Myoxocephalus; species Myoxocephalus aenaeus. The sequence goes on from JBAMJR010000213.1 coordinate 136,609, forward strand.
AGGTGCCACATCAGGATTATCAACCATTCATACACCGTAGACACAGCTACGGGAGCGATGTAGGGTTAAGTGTCTTGCTCAAGGACACATCGACAAGGGCTAGCGGAGCCAGGGATCGAACCGCCGATCCTCTGATTGAAGGACGACCCTGATCACCACTGAGCCACAGTCGCCCATACAGTTGTCCACTTACTAACTAACTGAATAGTCACTGTCCATATACTGGAGTGTATATGATAATATATGAAGCTGTAATAATATATTGGCAATAAAAACATATAGTTATAACCAAAGTACAGTTATCCATTTACATTTCTTATTTTTATTTCTACACTACAAAAAGCATTTGTATGCCATGTGTACTTTATTGAAGACATGATGACCAACACATCAATGGTATCATTCCTCTACTTTTCATTATGCCTCTATATGAGGCTATTACTGATCATCTCACGTCAGAAACCTGCAATTTATTTATTTCATCCTCCCTCGAGCAGCGATGAAAGATCAGCTGTGTCAGCATCCCTCTGAGAAAGTCAGATAGATACAAGAGCTGGATTATTTGATAATGTCCTTCATTACAAGGTGATACGGGTTGCATCCATGGAATAATAGTTACTAATGCTGTTCTGCTTTTATGACCTTTATGACTGTAAATTAAAGTCTTATACATGAATTGTATGGTCACGCTGTCCATTGCTGTTTTGAGCAAGGAATGATCTGCTAACAGATATTGGCTTTGTGTTATCTTCCTAATATTTAGCTTGGGAGGTACACCTATTAATGATGACAGCCATGGCCGCAAACCTTGTAATCCACACTGCATTTTGACAATGTTTGCCACAGGATTAGATTTGGGGAAATTACCTGCTAGAAAACACAAAGGAAGGTTCTCTATGCCATCAAACTGTTACAGTTGCAGCTCATCCTGCATATGACTACTGTAAATGTTCTTATCATCAAGAGCATTGTCGCATTCATGTAAAAGTAATTACTGACATGTTAAGGTATTAAAGTTAATTTGACAATGGCATTATAATTAAAGCTACATGCAATAAGACATGAACATTACTGTTTTTCTTCGACGAAAGAAAACCCTGTAAGATTGGTCCATATGTGTATTTGTACCTCAGAGAAGGTGCCAGGAGTCGTCCAGATCTTCCAGATCATTCCCAGTGGGATGCAGACCATCGAGGACATGGCCATGAACCAGCCGATACCGTAGCCCCAGTCAGGGTAGGTGTACACGTTGTTGTATTTCAGCGGCTTGTATTTAAGCAGGAAGAACAGGAAAATTGCCTGCAGAAGTAGAAATTATAATACTATTTTGTAAAAGTTGTTTTTTTGCATTGTAAGAAATAAATGCATTTATTGATGACTAAGGTTGCATACTTTGAATTCAGAGTCAGTAAGGTTCTGTAGCGAATACTGTTCCCCACACAATAGAGCCTTGATGTAAAGTATAAGTCATGTAAAAACCACCCAAACCTACAGTTTAAAATGTTAGTACCTTCCCCTAAACCCAAATCCCCAAAAGCTGTATATGTGACACTGTTTTTTACAGTGTTTTTACTTCTATCAAGAAATATTTAAAACATACATCTAAAAACATTATGGGTTTGTGTAGCTGGATATAGAAACAGCTAGAGGATACAATTGAACTGTTCACCCATAGTGAGGAAGTATCTTGCAAACTGAACCAATAACAAATTGAACTTTTTTACTCAATAAATAAATAGTGCCAATAATTTGAAACCCAGAATCCATCTGAAAGCTAACAAAAAGTATCCTCTGAATATGTCTGTCCATCATCACTATTGAGCTCATCTACATGATGTGTTGTCGATGCTACTGCTGATGCTTGATTTTGTGTCTGCAATCGGACTCACAGAACAGATGCCCGGGGTCAGGATCATCCAGCACCATTTGATGAAGAAGACAGGTTTGTAGCCAATCATGTCCTCAATATTTTTGTAGAATCTGTCACTACCTGAAATGCAAATACGTGTCACTCAGAGTTTCTGCATGTACCATCAAAATAATGATGAGATTGATGTCTTTTGAGAGTTTAAAAGATACAAAGAGATACAAAGATGTTGAATAGATGTGGAAAACATTTTGTTTGAAACTTTCTTTGAGGAGAAAAATACATTCTGCATTACTTCATGTCAAATATTCTTCTCATAAATATAAATATATATACAAATTGGCTGCTTAAATTATACAATAATTAAAATAAACATAAATAAAAGCCACAAACTCCTTATATATAATCATATATCATATATATACTAAATGATATCATATCAAATCGGAAAAAGAATGCCCGATACTATGTTTGCTTAATGAAATACCAAACAACCTTCACACTGCTATAATACCATAATATCAAGTTCAATATCTTACTAAAAAGATGTGTGTGCCTTGTATAACACTAATAAGTGAGAGATGCATGTGTTTGTGCCCATTCTCCAGCAGAGGGCAGAGAAGAAATATTATTTCAGCAAGGAAGGTAAAAGCATTATTCAATGTTTGTGCAATGGCCTTTTTCTGTGTGTGACAGTTAACATAAGACAGACTATTGTTATCAGAGCTCTGGTTACATTTCAATACTTACCATACACCCAGCCGATACATATGGACTCAAATATGGCCACAAACAGCAAACACATCCCGCTGGCAGCGTACGAGTCAAACAGCTGGAAGACGTACATCCCTCCCTGATGGGAGAAGACAGGTGTCACTTTTCTGTCACAGACACTGAGACACTGTGTATGCATCAGTCGGGACCGATGTCATCGTGACATATAGTCATCCAGTGCAAAAAGCAACTTGCCACTGATATTTCTTGGAACAAAAATGAGGATTTGTCCCAAAATCACCATGGTTAATTTCTTCAAGAGGTTCTAAGCTGCTGTGGTGTTAAAGGAAACATCTATGCAGTAATCATTGTTATTTCTTTGGAGCCCAAACTACACACTGTTTTTTTTAGTGGTCCATTATAGCTCTGATACATTGAGAACACTTTAATACAATGTACTTTGGAAAAGCAACTTCAGCCGACTTTTTCTTTTTTTTGTTCATTATAAGCCACAGCGTTATATTTGATGTTCATGCCCCTTTCAGTAAATACGATAATTCAATTAACAAGCTAGCCTGATTTTGCCAACAGGTAAAAAAATAAAAAAGTAGATCTAAAGCTTACAAACTAACACACCGTATCTCGTTTCATGCGTACAATTTGAACTAACCGTGATGACAAAACTTCATCACCGTTTCCGGCTGTTTCAATTCTTTGTGTTAAAAATAGGCTAACTGTCTGCTAGCTGGAGATTTGAAAGGACATAAAATATATATGAGAGTGGTATCAATCTTATCATCTAATTCTCAGTAAGGAAGTAAATATTCATACATTTCCCATAAATCCTTTAAAACTTTCCATTGGTTACAGTGCTCACATGTTATTATCCATTCTACCTACCCCACCTCCACTTAAGACAACTCATCTGTGCTTTCACGCCACTAACAGGGTCATCATGAATAAAATCTCAACATGGGTATTGAACTTTACTCCCAGACGACCTTCTGAGTGGTGATTTCATACTACTCGAGGTCTCTCCTGACATTTTATTCATGATGGCTCTTTGGTGGCAGAAAAGAATAAAGTGTCAAGAGTGCAGGTGTTGAAAGACGAGTAAATATGGACACATGAAAAGCTTTTATTGGACAAAAGACCTTCTTCGTAGTGTCAGGAACCAAATTATCTTCCATTATTATGACTTAAAGATGACATGCACAGCAGAACAGCAGAGCTGGTGACATGAATGTAGCTCTAAATGGATCGCAGAGCTTTAAGATTGAAACATGATCAACTCTGGATCAAATTATTTTAATCCAACAAGTCCACATTGTATCTATCATATGGATTGTTTTATCTAGAATGTTGTACCTTGCTGGGTTTCATCTCAGACTTTAGATGTAAATTGGTGGTAGTGATGATGATTGATGATGATATTGCTGATGCTGACATGCCGACATATAAAAGAAGAGATACAGGTAAAAAAACAACAACATAAAAGGTAAAAACTCCCCAGAATTAAGGTTGAGTAGACTTTGACATATGATTAAGTAGATTTCCATATTGTGTGTCTTGTATTTAAAAAGATCTGTCAAGTAACTAAAGCCATCACAAACTCAACAAACTCCTTTTTTTGTCTCTTGTTGTGCTGTACCGAATAGTTTGAAGCTTCAAAGCTCCGTTTATAGCGTTGACATTCAAATAAAAAAAATGTTGTGCACCTTTTTTGTGCATGTCTAATCATTCTGTTTCAGCCCAGTTGCAGATACAGATTAGCCTACACTAATATTAATAGTGTAGAATTAGATTCTAGTGGTGCCTGCGTACAACTGTTTCTGACTCGTGGGATCCAAACATTTCCAATAACTCCAGAGCCTTGTTCAGTCCAAAAGTCAGAATCTATTGATGAAAGTTAATCATTTCCAACATCCAAAATTCCAAGAGTTTTCATCAAACAAATTATTCTGGTCAATCCCTATATGTTTGTGTTTAGCCTTTGACATTTTCACTCACTCAATTTAACAAAAAAATATTGACGGGGCGACCTCTCGCTCACCCGTAGGAGCGTTGGCCCCATGTAGGTCCTTGGCAGCATTAAAACGCTCTCCACCTGTCCTATCATTCTGCAGCTGTATTAAGGCAATAATGCATACCTAAAAAGAAACTTTAAAAAAAAAAGTCCCTCTTTCTGGCCACACACAGCAGCAATCTAACAGCACCATAAATTACATTAATATAACCACAAAACAAAAAAATATAAATGTTTTCTATTGTTTTTAAGTTGCTGTGATAAATGATCAAGTCTACATCTTTGACGTTTGTTTCATTGCTCAAATACTTCATGTACTGTAGCATTGTAGCAGTGCAATGCCAAACAATAATTGAGTTTCTTGGTGTAGTTTTGTGAAGACGTTCTTTTGCTCGTTTCTCCTGATTATGGAAACATGTCTTTAAAAAAACTATTATAGACCTGTCAATCTTGCAGCCGACAAGCGTTACCTTAAACGCTAAAGCTGTAGCTATAGCTGAGTCTTACCTCCGTACACATGATGAGTCCGATGAAGAAGGAGACGATAGACATGATCAGAATCAGCAGCTCTCTGCGGTAGCCTCTCCTGAAGGTCTCTGGGTACATGTCCACCACAGCTGTCACTAAACTCTCCACGCACACAAACTGTAAAATAGAATAGATACGAGAATTGTTTCAATGGAAACCTCCTTCAGTTTAGTTACATATTAGTTAACGAAACAATACTATGGTACAGTACAGACAACACAGTTACTCCATTGTGGCTTATGATTCAACAACTTAACAAAATTAAAAGTATAAGATGATGTCAATACATATTTATAATCAGGGTAATTTGAGCCTAAACAGTCCCCCCCCCCCCCCCCCCCCCCCCTCATTTTTTGTAATTACTTGTATGTCTTTAGCAACCTTTGAATTTTATTTATATAAATTCTCAGTATTCTGACACCAGTGGTCGTCACCTGACTGTCCAGACCGAGGAAAATGAGCATCAAAAAGAAGAGACCGGCCCAAAGTGGAGCCAGAGGCATCATAGTAACAGCCTTCGGGTATGCAATGAATGCAAGACCAGGACCTGTATCACAAAAAACCACAACAGTAGTCTTATGAGAGCAGGTAAGAGTATTCAAAAAATTAAAGACAAGATGATGGCTTAATAGTAATAATTATAGATTGGTCCATACATCTTTCACTTTTTAGCTACACCCTATTTAACCTTTGCTCACATTTATTATAATATTTAGTTAAATCAGTTCATCTTTGGACTTATAGTTGTCTATTTGACAGTGCTTTACGTTGAACACTGTTTTCCTAGGAGTCCACATAAAGCTTTAAGCTTTAAATTTATTATACTCATTTTATCATTGGCAACTGATTGTGGTAAAAGCAGGAATATTCCAATAGAAACACATTATCAAAAATGAATGCTGATGCAAGTAAACTTCAACTTGGCAAAGTGGTTTGAACATCTCTTAAAAAACGCACAAAGTGGTGCAATGCCTAATCGTGAGGGAAATTAATGAGATGAGATGAGATACAGTTGTAAAACTGATTGAAAATAAGAGAAGGAATGCCATTGCGTTATTTAATACCTACATTTTGTGACACATTATTTAAAACATTGAACTTTGTCCTCACCATGCTCTTAGACAAACATTTCAAATCTCTTGCTCTGTCACATTCACTAAATCATTCATACCGACTTAAATAAATCATAATACGGTGGTCTAAGAGCTTTGGTGAAGAGTGTGGCGTTATATAACTGGATATGTTTGTCGATTTTACCACACTACGATGTTTCAGACGGGCTCTCTCTAGTCTACAGTATGCGTTAGATATAGTATACAGCCACATTACAGTTCTGGGACTTGATACCTGATTAAGAATCATTATATATATTATTCTCTCACCAGATTCTGCCACAGCCTCGATGGGAACATTTTGTTCGTAGGCCATGAAGCCCAGCACAGAGAAGATAGCAAAACCTGCTAAAAAGCTGGTGCCGCTGTTTAGACAGCACAGCATGAGGCAGTCCCTGAGGAGCAAGACAGAGAAGGAGATCACACTTACAGTAAGAGCTGTCCCCGGACCTTATACTAAAGGCGACGCAGACTTTCTGCCATATACATTCTCATGCACCAAACTGCTGTGTGATGAATGGAAACGGAAATGTGTGTGGCAGTCCATTCATTCTCATCGTGTATTCTTATAGTATTACTTGTAACAGTTATTGTTGTAGGAATTGTAACTTCCGAGAGCAGTGAGACAGCCCAAGCAGATGGCATAGGAGAAGAAGATTTGGGTTCCAGCATCCACCCACACCTGAAGGAAAAGTGGGAATAAACACACAGTACATTTAAGTAGGTCAACAACAAATCATTGTAAAACATAACAAACAGAAAGTAAATAGTTTTTCCAGCAGAGAGAACTGCTATAATTGTCACTGACAATATATAGTTTTGTGAAATTGCTTTGAATTAAAATCACAGAATTACAATAAGTAGAACAGGTTTTTCTGTTCAAAAGAGATTACCATGATATGTCAAGAGGTGACTCTTATCTTCTCTAATGAAACCCCACATTTCTTTTGTTGCTCATCTACCTGATTTTCATCATCTCACAGACTTTGTAATGAAATCATGGCTCAGCTCAACCTATTCCTTTGCCCTCTAAGAGGCACACAGTGGAGCAGCATGAATCATGGATTAACATCCTAAAAGTAGACACAAAGTATTCTGTTTCCTAAATATTCATATTTCGCAACACCAACAGCTATAGAGTATAATTTTGGGTTTACTTAAACATTCAATATTTTTTCCCAATGGAATTTGTTTGTTGTGGGCAAAGCCATGAAAAAGTCAAGTTTGATTTATGCTTGTTGCATCTGCAAGGATGAAAGAATGCAGAAGACATGAGTTCTGGATACACTGGCCCCGACAGTATGAGAGAATATTGGTTTTCCAAGAGGAATATCAGTTTTCCCTTAATTAAATATATTTGTAGCTTGTTTAAAATTCCCAGAGTCCATGTGCCACCTCTCCATTTGTTTCTTGTATCACTCCCTCACATCTGGAGGGCCAAATCTAACCTCCTGGTGGGCCAACTTTGGTCTGCAGGCCCCGCTTTGGGCAGCCTTGCTGTAGACGCTTAGTCTTGTTGTAATTTGGGTGAAGCGGCTCTTAAAGCCTCGGCTTCCGTAAGACCCTATCCACTGTAGAAAAGCAACTGAATTGGTTGCTCATGTTTTCCTGAAGCACATGTTTGTGGTTATGTAAATAATGACCGTCCTCTCTAAGCAGCAACGGTGGAAGGAGCTCATGTTGTACCTCACAAAACTTTAAAGTACTGTGACTTTGACACAGTACTTAATTTAAGTACGATGAATTGTCGTTCCGTAATCAGCTGCTACACTGAGATGTCCCGAGCAAATTCTTATATAACGGCATAATTAAAGATAATTAATTCTCAAGTTTTTCTATCAGTGTATTCCTCTTTAGGGTCGCGGCTTAGTCCAGTATATAGTAACCGGGTTGAAGGGGAACATCATAGTTAGGTCCCTGCTTCAATGCAAAACAATTCAGAATCACATTGCAAGCAAATTGGTGATAAGGAAAGTAGATGTTTCATGCAAGACCTTTATCACCTTCTTTATCCCGCCCAATTATATATTTAGGTATAATGTGGACATGGGTCAAAGTATTTAAATTCTCAGGCTGCATGGGAATTTACACATGCAAGATTCTTCACTGAGACAGTGAAGCAGTAAAATGCACATCATGAAACTAGTTTGTAGTTCAGCACAGAACCCTAGAACACACAGGATAGCATGGTGTGCAAGCAAATTCAAACTTAATGCAGCATGGCTCTTTGAGAACTCTCTCACATCACCATTCAGCCACTAATCTCATTTCCCCACCGAGCAACAATTAACAAACGCACGGGCTTCGCTCCCTCCTGAGAGTAACCACGGTAACTTCTGTGACCTCACAAACACAGGACTGTTCCTGTGGTAGAACAGGCCTTTCTCTCCTAATGTTCATTAATGTTCCCTTTAGTTCAACCTCGGCTGATGGCCGCACAGCGCAGGAAAACCTTAAAGGCCCAGGCGCAGAGAGAATCACTTGTTGATGTTGTGCCTAATTTGGCCAGCTTGTGTTTGGTTATGTTGAGACTGTGGCTCCACGAAACTTCTCTACTGTGTGAAAGTTCGATGACAATGGTTGTAAGATAGCCTTCTTGTAATGTAAATAATCCACTCTTGGTACTTCTGACATTGCACTCTTTGTGTAAATGAGATCCATACAGTAGGCAATACTGTTATGTGAAGTACAGCAAGATAATTGGCTGAAACTAATCATTTAAAATTCCACTCGCCACTTTACCTTGGACCCATACAATGAACATCATTTATCAAATAATCATCACATTATTTTACATTGTACAGGTGGTGCAAGCCTACCGCCATGAGAATGGTATACGGGGGAAGAGAATAGGTAATGCATGATGAAGGTCAGGGGTGTAAAAAGAGCGGGTGACACACTGCCACACACACTGCACACAGCCTGGTGAACAGAACAGAGGCCTGATTGTCTCTTCGGAAGCCAATTTAACATCGGTGTCAGAAGTAATGTCTTCCTCTGCCAAACAGCAGCAATGCTTTATCTCCCTCCTTGTCTCTCTCTGTGCCTCTGTTTGTGTCTTTGTTTGTCGATCCATTTTGTTTCACACCTTCACCATCTATCTGTATCACACTCACTGTTTCTCTCTGTCTCGAACTTAACTATGTTATCAGATGCAAAACTCATCTCATTGGATAACAACTGAAAACATTTTTTATAGGCTTACTTTTTTTGCATCGCAAATGCATGGATATAAAAATAAAGTATACCTGGTAACAGGCAGTTTATCAAGAGTTAAGGTTGTAGTCTTTATATAGTGCATTATATCATCTATGGCTTGATACTGTATGTTCTTAACACATTTTCTCACCAGAAGGAGCTACTTTGCAGAGTTTTGCTTGTCTGTCTGCACAGTTGCATACTGACTCAATTTCTAGTCATTTTAGAGGCAACAATGTGTGCTTGTTATCACATCCATGGCATCTCACACCAACTGTTGCCATTAAGAGTTTAAAACAGGTGTTCAGATGGGATTGGAGTCTGAACAGAAGGAAGTGATTAAATATGATATAATGTGTGTAATCAGTATAATATTATATCATATTGTAGCTTTTGTTGTTGTTTTTGTGTCTTTGTATGTTCATTTGCACTATCCGCTCTGGTGCTGTAATTCCAACAAATGTCCCCGCTGTGGGAGTAATAAAGGATTATCTCATTTTATCTTGATCAAAAGGGATATTTTGTAAAATGTGCTAGTTGCAAGACATCTACCTATTTTGCTAGCATGAAAAGACAGGATACATCGTCAGAAAACAGGCACGATTTCGCACTGAAGTTGCGTAATAAGTGGGTGCCTTAGTGTTCAACTCCAATTACCTGCAGAGCCCCTCCTCCCTACTGTTGCTACTTTCTGTTTTTGAACAGCACATACAGAATTCACAGTGATAACTGCAGCAGATTTACTACTCAAAATGTTTCATAAACACAGTCTCCACCTGACTTTCCATGTGGAGATAACGATAGATTACTTGCATGTGCAAGAGTTAGCCGCGCATGCTAACGATTGCTGATTACATTACAGCCAGGAAACACACTGTGTAATCCCTTCCTTTCATTTTACATTGTCATGTCTTTCTATCAGTCTATCTATCTATCCATCCATCATCCATCCATCTGGCCATCCATCTCTATGTTCCATTCTTTTCTGTCTTACTCACTGAAACTCGACCTCTATCTCGATTCATGTTGTCATGACACTCCATCCACGGACATTTTCTTTTGCACTGTTGCCTAGCGACCCGAGTGGTCTGCCTCTTCCAGACGAGGTCAAGGCGTCTGCTCTGCGTGAGCGTTGGAGTTATATGTTGATGCACCACCTCTATTAGCCTCAAATCCTGAACTGTCAACTCCCCCAGGCTCTGAAAACTCACTATTGACTTGACCGGTGTTCACCTCATCACCAGCAGGAAGTGCCGGCACTGCGATGATAATCTTGACTCTATATTACTGTAAGCTACAGTGGCATCAATGCCACTATAGAGGGGCGTATAAATGAAGCCAAATGTTTATAACTGTATGAAACAGTTGCTTCTTTTTTTATATTCAGCCACAAGAGAGGTGCTATCTGGCAAACAGTTTCATTCTGCATAAAATAGACAAACAAGCAGTTGTTTTGGGTACACTGTAAGTGTTTAGAAAATATAGTACTTTTTTTTTTTTTTTTAAAAGAATGATCCCCCAACACATTACAGTTGCAACACCTCCATTTCTCCTGGCAGCAACTCAGCTCCAGGCAGGTGGGTGTGAGGCAGGGCTATACATTAATTGAGTCTAGTCTCTGTAAACCCTCCTGCTTTACCTTCTGCATTTCATAGGTAATCTGACCAAAACAGTCACGGCGCATTCAGATTATATAAAATTGGGGTTCTGCAGTGTCCTTGATGTGAAGCATCCCACACAAAAAAACAGTATTACTGGACTTGGGTTTTCTAGACTTGCAGTTCCGACCTCCAGCAGCAAGAAAACTAATAGCAGTGTAAAGCTGTTTGGGGTGGGAATTACCAGAGCCTCCACCATATTATATTATCACGATACTAAGTCACAATACGATATTATTGCGATATATTACCTATTTTCATTTTGAAATTATGCAGTTTGTAAACATCTGTTTAAGATAAGATCACTCTGTTCACTTCAGTCTATTTCTAATGGACCTAATGGCCAATTAACTAAATGATGTATTACCATCATCAACTATTTCCTACTTAGCTACTTAGAGCTAGTGTTGTGAAGTTAAACAGGTCAAATTCACTCTCTGATCTCTATTTATATTGCTGTGAAAATATCTCCTTCAAACAGATGGATTAATTCAAGTTTCTCACCAAAAACTACATTTTACAAGATTACCTTTGAACATATCATTAAGACTTCGGATTTCTATATATTAGCGATATAACGTTATATAATAACGATATAACGTTATTCTATATAATAACGGCCAATGATGATCGGCAGTCAAACTTTTTTTACACTGATGGTTAAATTAGTTACACTATGTAATTAATACATGATTCACATGAATCCCTGGTCATTTGTATCCAAAATGCCAAACACTGCTGATTTCTGGAATTTTTGGGCGCATATAAGACTGAGGTGTTGGTTCCCTCTGAAATGTTTACATCAACGCTTCAGGTGAGTGGCACTTGTCTCTCAAACACATAGAAGTAACCAGTGCACCGGTTACATGAATCACGCAAGAGGAGATTTCACTGCACACATTTTTATGGTTATGAAACCGTGGTTTATGTAACAGTTACGGCCAAATCCGTTAATCCCGACATCCATAATTGCAATATTAACAGTTTAAACAATAAAAGATCGATACTTGATGTTTATAAATATCGCAACACTATACTGTATCGACCCACCCCCTCCCACATCTAACAGCTGTGTTCGTAGACATGATATGCCATCGACAGGCAAGGACATCAATAGCTTCTGAAACCTTGACACATGTGCCACCTGCAACCAATAAGTGTGACAATTTACCCTGTTTGCCATAGATGAGAGAGATACATTAGAAATAAGCCTACCTGAGGGTCAGAGAGACGTGACATGTCCGGGTAGAGGTAGAACTTGATGCCTTCGTATGCTCCTGGCAGCGTCACTCCTCTGATCAGCAGGACCAACAACATGACGTAAGGAAATGTAGCTGTCACATACACCACCTGCAAGTATAAATATGCAGATTTGGAATATTAATGTGTGTACAGAGGAAAGCTGTGCAAAGCCCAAAACCTGCCAACAATAGTCACAGCTGATTATTATTGGGCCCTAACCAACATGGCCATGTTTCGTGACTATACTGTATACATATTATTTGTATACAGTATGTACAGTACAACAACTGGTAGGGTGTCATGCACAGCACTACAGTCAACTCCTAGATAGTAAATTCAGTACAGTACAGTAGCTAACCATCACTCCCTTTTTATTGAACCATTCAGGTTTTGCAGAATTGTGCTCAACATCTCAAGACTCTTAGAAACCCCTTGAACAAAGACCCTGGCCTCTTGGAAGGCAGAGGCGGGCAACATACATCCCCTGCCTTGCTGGCATCCAGTCAAAGTCCAATTGAGGGCAGAACAGGACAGAACAGAGCCAGCCAGGAGACTGAAAAGAAAAGAAGGCTCCTCTGGCCCCGTCTCTTAAACAGGAGAAGCCCTAGAGGAGTGATGCTGGCAGTGTGGGAAAATGCGCTTTTCTTTGAAGCACGTACAGAAGTGCACGAGTGCACACACACACAACTTCATTCATAACACTGAAATGGGTGTGCACATACTACAGACGAGGATAAAGTAGACCATTCACACATACGGGCCTAAACACACACCCATAAACGCATGCACACTCCAATTACCTGTACAACCCTAGTCCCATTATAGCTGCAAGCAGCATTTGGATTTGAAGCATTTGATGTATTGAACTTTTAGAAATGTATAACATTCGGCTTTACTGAATATCCTGAATATCCTTCACCTTAAAAACCCAAAAGTTTAGAAATACATTAATTCCTAACCAAGGTAGTGCTTGAACAGTAAGGGTACACAAGACTTAATGAGGCTGTTCACAGTAAGCTTATTTAATCCTAGCGTGGCCAACAGGGCAAAGTGTGGGAAAAGTTGTCTCCTACCCAGCAAATCCCTCTTTTAATTTGTCAAATAAAACGATCATGCATCCTAAAGCTTCCTGCCCTCTTTCTCTCCATGGCAATGAAAAGGGCAATATTCAATCTATGCACTTTTGGTGCTCCACATGCTCCATCCAGCTCACCACGGGTAAACATTTAAGCCACCACAAATTTACTGGTCAAACTTGCCCCTGCCTCGCCGTAAATCTAACAGGATGGCTTAAATGCGAGAATGGCTGGCAAACACAGCCAACAAAAGCAAACAGCTTAGCAGAGTCGGAACTGAATGGGCTGTAGGGTCTGTGGAGAAGAAAGCACTTTTCTCTCTTGCAATGGGTGGCTGTGGTTTATTTCTCATAGCAGGAGAGAGAGAGAGAGAGAGAGAGAGAGAGAGAGAGAGAGAGAGAGAGACAGCAGAGGCGGAGGCTGAGGGTATACTCTGCATGCCCCTCATGAACGCTCTCCTTTCCTCCAGTGAATACAGGAATCAATCTTGGACCGGCTGCTAAAGCCCAGCCATGAAGAAGCCTTCTCCCCTCTTACTTCACAGCCAGACAAAAGACACTTCAGGGAGATATAGGCATTGCCGCTTGGTTGTTTCCCCCACCCCCGTCATGTAGAATGTGAACCCATTCATTTTTCTTCACACACCTCTCTTTTTTCTCTCTTTACTCTCTTTCTTCCCTCTCTTTTTTCCCTCCATCTCCATCTCTTACTCTTTACTCATTCTGGATCATTGAATCTGAGAGGAGTTTCTGTAGTGGAGCTGAGCACCCAAAGCAAGGTACAGCGTCCTCACTTTCAAAGCTGCTAAAAGAGACTCAAAGGACATTAAAATGGAATCGGTGATGGGAGGAAAGGTAGAAGTAGGTGATGTAGACACATCTTTTCTTCTTTATTTGGGTGGGGGAACGCATATACTGTATAACTAAACCTTGTACAACCAAAGTGAGAGTTGTGTCTATATACTCTGCACAAAGTTAAACACGTTTCCAGTGGGTGTTGGCCTCCGCCAGAGTTGTCCCTCGTCACCAAGTTTGTGATTTTCATGGACAGGATTACAAGGCTCAGTCGGGGGGAGGAGAGTGTCCGGCTTGGGGACCTCAGAATTGCATCTGTGCTCTTTGCAGCTGTTGTGGTTATGTTGGCTCCCTCAAAACGTGACCTTCACACTGGGGCAGTTTACAGCCGAGTGTGAAGAAGTCAGGATTAGAGTCAGTACATCCAAGTTTTTGCCTTGGTTTTCTGCTGGAAAACGATGGATTGCACCCTCTGGGTTGGGAGTGACTCACTGCCCCAAGCGAGGGAATTCAAGTATCCCTTCATAGTCCAACTGGAGGCACGCTGGAGGGATTGTATATCTCGTCTGGCCTGGGAACACCTGAGGGTCCCCCAGGAAGAGCTGTAAAGTTTTGCTAGGGAGAGGGACATCTGGACTACCCGCCTAAACCTGCTGACCCCACGACCCGACCCCAGATAAGCAGATATCAAATGGATGGATGAATGGATGCATGTAGCCTCTTGTGATGGAGTTATTTCAAGGAAAAGATAACGTGCTATATCTTTTGGCTGTTTTAGTGTTCAGAACGAAAATTAAACCAGCTCCAGTAAATAACACCAAAGTAGCATGCACACATATTCCTGCACATTCATGTACAAATCCCTCCTATCATGAGTTGGACACTGTGATAACAGCATTACAGAAATATTTCCTCATGTTTAGTGTGTGAAAACATCATGCAATACTTATATGTGGTGCTTGCAGTTCAACCGCATGATAGTACACATGCATTACTCACCTTGCCAGTTGACTTGGGTCCCTTCCAGATGCAGAAGTAGCAGATGAACCAGGCCAGGGCCAGGCACATTGCGAGCTCCCAGCGGAGTCCTCCCATGTGCTCAATGCCATCTGAAATCTTCAGTACTCTGCGTCTGTTTGGCACAGAGAGCACAGGTGATTTACAATGTAGTTAATACTCTTGTGTGGCATAAGCTCTTTCTGAGAAACGAAATGTGGATGTATTGAAAATAGAACCTTCAGTTAATCGATAGGTATTAAGTGCAAACTCAATTCAATTCAATATATTTTGTATTGCCCAAAATCACAAATTACAAATTTGCCTCAGAGGGCTTTACAATCTGTACACATACGACATCCTCTGTCCCGGGACCTCACATCGGTTCAGGAAGAACTCCCCCAGAAAACCCTTTAACAGGGAGAAAAAGTAAGAAACCTTCAGGAGAGCAACAGAGGAGGATCCCTCTCCCCGGAAGGACAGAAGTACAATAGATGTCATGTGTACAGAATGAACATAACAGAGTGACAACACATTCAATGAATATGACAGAAATTATTCATATAATGAGTAGTAGGCATGATGAAAAAGTTACAACTACCCAAAATAACAGCAACAGTGGATATAGTAGAACACTAATGATAATAAAAGCAGTAATGGTATTGGCAATACTAATTACAATGCAACTAATAATAACTGTGCATTGATCACTAAATGGCCTTTATTGTGTTTTATTGATTCCCCATGTCATTAACATTGACATCCTGACTAAATCAAACATCCCCTTTCTATCAATGACTCAGAGAGCCACATGAATTCAAGGGGAATAACCAGCAGTACAGGATGACCTCAACGAGTGTCTGTGATTCACACTGCAGCTTCCTCCTGTTCATAAACCTCATCCTGCTGCTAACCTGGTAGTTAAGGATGCAAGTGAGAGTTTCAGCATGCTGCTTAGTAGTAGTGAGTCATCAAGCTAATACAGTTTATTAGAGAGCCTGTAGTGTTGTACTGTAATAGTATAGGTCTACTTGCAATACAGGTGTGACGTGTAGGTGCAATATATGCAATATGTAGGTGAGAGATGTCAGCAATTATGACATCATCTTGTCAGCGGTGGTGAATCAACGGTGTGTTTCCTGTTTGTTGAAGCAAAGCCAGGCAACAGCATTGATGGTGGATGAGAAGTGAGACTCAGAGCCATAGAGCTACATGGTGCTGCCAAATCTTTGCCACCGAGTTCACCCCCAGAGCTCCTGACCAGCCATTGATCATCGTGACATGTTCTTGGTGGCCGGCCACAGGCTAGGTCCAACACAGCCCCCCTGGTTAGCCGAGAGGGCAAGACGTGAACACTAATGTGTGTAAATATACTTTTGTGCAATCTAAAACGTATATAAATCGGTTGTATGCGGGCGTAAAATGCTGCATATTTCGACAATGCAACTTGTGTTTTTGTACTGTGCGTTTGTAGGTGTGTACGTTTCTTGGGTAAACAACGATATCTAGTCATTGCTGAGGGTTTCGGTATGGCTCAAACTACAGATAAGCAAGCAGAAGATAGATCTCTTCTACCTGGTGGTCCCAAAAATAGCAATCATAAAGAGACTCAGTTGCGTTAGTTAGTTTTACCAAAGAAACAAATCTAATTTGACTTTTCACATGTATAAACTTTTGAAATGTAAAAAAGAACACATTACTGCATCCTCTTAAGAGACGACCAAGACGTCTGCATTGATAGCTTGTGTCCAGTCTTATTTTTTGGTACATTCAAACTTATTTGTCCAGACATATCACTACTTTAGTGATGCACTGGTACAATCATTGCACATAGTGTGTGTACAAAATGAATTGCATGTGTACGAAAGAATGTGGTCGTTTGTGAGTCTTTCATCAAACTCTATTTCAGTGATTACGCTTTTTATTTTTAGGAGTAAAGATGGGATGGTAAAACTGTGCGACATTATTTTGTAGCACCAACGTGAACATTCATACAGATGGCAAAATACAACTTGTTTAACTTACTGCTCTGATGTTTGTTGATGCCGTATATACAGTACAAAACATGACAGCCTGTCTTGGGCATGGATTTAAAAAAGCCTGGTCGGTTTCTATTTTTGCCAGCAACACAGTGGTTCTCTTTTTGGCCGTTTCCTTTGGGCATGTATGTCTCCGCCGGTTAGGTTTATGTTCATGGCTCTAATCTAATGTCTGCATTCTTGTTACACAAATCATCTCACTTAATTTTGATTTAGTGAGATGATTTGTTTAAATATAAATCAGTTTTAATTTAACCATCTGATTGCAATAAACAGGTTTGTTTTGTATTACATTTGACCCAGCAGTGTAAACACAGCCACTGGCAGCGAGACAGGAAGTGTGGTCAGCGTTACACACTGACAAGGCCTGATCCCCTGCCACACACATGGCTCTAGCTGAGAGACAGCTGGCCTACCAGGGCCTGTTGACACACAGATATGAAAAGAGCTGACTAATTATTGGGGGAAATGTTAGGGGGGGTTAGTTTAAGTCTGGAGCGATCAGAAGCTCAGATTTTCAAGATTATAGTACATTTAAAAGGAGATGCTGTAGACTGCCTGAACTGAAAAAGCATCTCCTTGTTGAGTTGTTATACAAACTGTGATACCATTAATACTTTATACCCACAGAGATGAAAGCCATCATCACAGTATGCCCTCCAATGGGACTTTGCACACACAAACAGAGCGTGAAATCTCATATAAAGACTAATGAATATGACGGAACAGGAAACAAATGTAATAAAAAATGTACTCACTCCCAGAACTCAATGACTGGAGAGGTTGCATTGATGTTTGTAATGTTGGTGGCATTATCTCCAAAGGAGTCGACACAGTTCTCTGTGAATACACAATGGCATTACTTTTCAGTGCGTCCTGCAGGTTAGATATGACATTTCACATGAAATCCAAGGATGGATTTTCGATTTTATTTAATCTTGAAACAAAAAAAGATGCACATGATTATTTTTGCACATAAGAATAATTTCCTCTTTAATCCACTGTTCCCTGCCCCTACCTGTGTTCCAGTAATGCCCACAGGCGGCCCACGGCAGCTCGGTGGTGAAACAGTTGAAGAAGTAGAAGATGGCCCAGGCAAGGATCACCACATAGTACACGTTAAGATGAGCCGCAATCACCTGCGTTGCAAACCCAATTCCTGAAAAGGCAAAGAGACACAGATAAATTAACAATTGCAGGTGAATGGATTTTCAAATTATTGTAACCTGCAAGTATTCACAGCTGCAGTGAATAATATCAGTAAGACACGTGTAGCATGCACAGGTGTTGCCACAGATAAGATTTGTAAAAGCAACAACAACAACGACAAATTATTTACTCAGGATCATCATGAGAAAATAGATTTATATGATAGTGTTTATTGTGCATGTACAAGAATCACATTTCCTCAGCCCCGACTACTTTGTCTCTTTTTAGTTTCTGATCTTCTGTTTTAAAAGTAAGATCCTGAGCACACCCTGATAAAGGATATGAAGAGCAGGTTTTCTCACCCTCAAATAGCGGGCAGACTTTCCTCCAGCTGGTGATGCCTCCCTCAGTGGTGAACTGACCCAGGGCAGTCTCCAGGAAAAACACAGGGATACCGCAGCACACAAAGAAGATGACATATGGAACGAAGAATGCACCTTTAGGCACACAAAAGAAAAAATATACAGAGCATGAATCAATAAAAAACCATAAAACTTTAAACAAGTGTGACAGGAGTGATTTACAAGATTTAGATAAAAGCACTCACTACGATGACACACTCTAATGCCAAATTACCTTTTCATATGATAAATGGAGGATCCATACTGTGCTGTCTAATGATGTCTAATGAGTGAACCCACCTATTTCACGATTGTGCATAATGGATGAAATAAGTCAAAGCTCCTAGAAAGAAAATTGACCTCCCGCTTTCGTTTGCTAAAAGATGAAAGCAGTTGTCTTACCTCTTTTACTCAGGAAGCTGCCTTTAACATTTGAATGATATCTTATCCGACTGATGTGTCTAATCAGGTAACATTCACATGTGTTTCTTTTCTAATCTTGCCTTTTCCATACTTACTTGTCTTAGCTTATTTTGTGTCCACCAATTTTCTAACAAAATCCCCTCCTACCACCTTGACTCTTTGCTGTATGTGCATAGATAATTAAAACTTCTTTACCTCCTCCATTCTTGTAGCAGAGGTAAGGAAACCTCCAGACGTTGCCCAGCCCGATGATCTCTCCAGCCACAGACAGGACGAACTCAATCTTGTTGTTCCAGTGGCCCCTCTCATTGTACTGCCCCTTGTCTAGGGTGGTGCTGGACCCTTCCGGGTCTTTGCCATCCTCTGGTTTACCGTTTACAACGGGCCCGCTCTTCTCAGCTGTCATGACGTTCCAGCAGCCCGCTGAGAGAGAGAGAGAGAGAGAGAAAGAGAAGAAGAAAAAAAAACAGAAGCACAGAATAATTGTAAAAGGCGACCATAACTGGATTTAGTGACTTTCTCTGGAATTATGATTTTTCCTGCAACATCTGAATGGGACTGTCCCATCAGTCCAAAAGCATGCCCATTGAAAAGTCCACACTTATGTGTGTGAAGGTTCAAATCAACTGAAGTCCAATTAATGTTCACTTATTATGCAACTGCATGGCCCTTTAATCAGCCATGTATCTATATACAGAAAGAACTGTGTCGAATTAAGTGTGACGACTCATCAACTATGAATTAAATTGAAGGACAACATCATCACTAATAAAAAAGTAGAAAAGACATTGTACATGCATGTTAATGTTAGTGGGCAGATAAGAAAAAACTAGCTGTCAGTAACCTGCACGGACCCACTAACTTCTGTGAACACTCAACTCTTCTGCTTGATATCACTGTAATTCCCCATTGTTATGTAGCATCGAAAAACCAACCTGATAATTAGTTGAAATACAGTGAACCTGAAAATATATTGTACTTAAATGCAAGTTAGCAGCCTAGTACGAAGTTTGGTCATTTGTCAATAATTTAAAAAAAGATAATTGATCATGTAATAGAAATCAAAAACATGAAACAATCATTCGCTTACTCACCGGTCTCCTATGGAACAGTGGCAAACCTCTTTTTGGCTCCCGCGATGATGCGCACAAACAATCGCCTTTACAAAACACAGGGTGGTTAAGCCTGATCAGGGGGGTGAAGAAGAAAAAAAAGAGAGAGAGGGCAAAAGAGGAAAATGAGAACAATCTGGATCCGCGTTGTGTAAAGTGGCGGTGGTGAATCTACCGTCTATATAAAGGAAGATCCCATGGACGTGACAGAGGGACGGTAGATCTTGCTCCAGGCAGTGGACAACTTGGGACTGCGCTCCCACTCTTCAAGCGGTCCACTCTCAAGCGCCTCTACTTGGATAAAAGCCATCTGGTAACACATCTAGCTCTCGCATCAGCGTTACCACGGCGGAGAGAGAGCAGGGTGACACGAGGAGACGGAGAGACGCGAGAAAAAAAGTTGGGTTGGCGTAAATTGAAGCATGAACTTTGGAGTTTTTCTGTAAATTAAACAATATTAAGTAGCTTATTGTATTACAGCCACCCCATTACATGGATGCATCATGTCTAGAAATGTATGCATGGGTGATGTGTCATACACAACTCAATCAGACGCTCCTGTACATAATGCGAAAAAAGACAAATGCACAAACTGTATACATATTAAGCCTTATAGTCATATCAAGTTGAAAATTCAGCATGCAGCAGTCAGACAACCCTAGAGATACCATTTTCAGTCCTTAATCTTTTGTAATAAAAAAAAAAAATCCAGGTCATATTCTGATAATTATGTCCATTTTGACAATAATCACACACAGACTGAATCAACAAAGACCTGCAGCCTCGTGTAAACAAACGGGTGTGTGCAGAAAAATGGCAACAAGGTTGGTGAGCTGGCAAGTGCAAGTTGGCAAGTAAATCACTGTGCACTTAGCTAAAATGGCTAATTCAGAATTTCTCCGACGAAGATTGTTAGCAAAGTGCAGGGCATGGCCCATTGTCAGGATGTTCACAATTAGAAGTTTCCTTTAAAGATTTACCTTCACTTCAAGTCAGCTTTTAAATACTGTCATCCATGTGCGACCTGTGCGTTCACATTTAAATCTCGATTTAAAGAGCTAAAGTCTCCATTGTGTAGCCAAGTGGATAATGTGACGTTCACACTAACGCCACTAGATGGCACTGTGCCTGTTCGGGTACCCATACATTGAGCGGCCTCTACAGGAAGTAAAGTTAAGAGGCGCGTGAAGAGGTGAAAAGCACAACAGGAAGTGAAGAGTCCTTCACTCACCTGTAGCCCTACCAGTTGAGCTCTCTTCCATGTCGTTAAATACCCAATGTTATTTCTGTACAAAACGGTCAAAAGACGTGCATAAATAGTTTGTATAGAAGTCATAAAAATCAAGGTCTAATGTTTGCCGCTGAAAGCGCTCATGGTATCCCATGAAAGGACTGCAAGGCTCATACTTCCTGAAAGCCTAACAAGTTCATTTTACAGATATGTTGTTATAATTCATGTTCGAAGACATTCAGTGTGTGTGCATGCTACCAAACAATTTGTTTAACGTTTATTGTGCTAAATGGGGTGAATTATCGTTTCCACATGTGCACAAAGCACAAAGATAGAATGTAGTTAGTATATTGAGATATGCGACACCATTTTAATCGATATTAACATACAAAATGGTTTGTGTTGTATCGGAATTAACTGCACGTGGCTTTGTTTGTTTTATTTTATTTTTGTATGATTAGAAGTGTTACCACTGCAGCTGTTTATGCACTAAATTAATCCACCAAACGGACATACCGTAACGTTATGATTTTATGGCCCTTTGTATTGGTTGATGCACTATATGTTAGTAACATATATTTGTGGAAGGCTTGTTGAATTATCTTGAGTGAGTTACATTTTGCAGTGAGACTTTGTGTCTGGAGTGTAGGACAGTCTTTGTTAAATCTGACACAGATTGGACATTTAATGCTAATTTACTACATAAGATTAGTTGAGAAATAAAGATCCCTGACTATAGCTTTGTGTCTCAAGTTACACCTGGCCACACATTGTTAATAACAATATGACAAAATAATGTAATGGAATCTGCATTAGAACCCTGCCGTTATATCAGCATCTTTAAATATTAGTTTATCACAGATATTGTTATCAGCTGTCTACCCTTTTTTTATTCACCTGAGGTCCTTGTTGGTTGAAGACTTGTGGGAAGACAAGTCTCGATCTCCAAAGAGGCTATGACCCCGTTTGATTTATGAATTGATGTCAACTGTCAGCTTCCCTTTGTCAAAGCAGTTGCTCCTGGGGCTTTGCTCTCAGCATACCAACTCACACCTCTTTGTCCCCTCCCGAAGTCACTCTGCGCCCGAGCATACAATATGAACGGATCTCCTCATTTAAAAACATTGGATTGCTGTTGTCACTGGCTAAAGATGAATGATCAGCCCATCATAAAGTCTTACTAACCCATGCTGCTTGAAGAACAATAATGTATTATGTGCTTAAAAAAAAAGAGTTTATATGGGTTGTAGGGTCTGTTCATACACCAGTTGATTGCCTGGTTTCCAGGCGTGATAGACTTGGTGCACTAGGAACTCCCCTGACTCTAAAAGCCTGACCTAGTCTCTAAGGATCCCTTCACGCAAGGGTCACTCGTCATTAGAAGCTTAAAGGAAGTGCCCTGCATAAAAAGTATGGCCACCCAAAGCGGCTGGCAAACACTCACTGTGCTTTTCAGGCAGAGTCAAGTCCTTTATTTATGTTGCCCTGTACAACATTATCAGAAGGGGAATGCTTGATGAGGATAACACTTTGATTATTTCTTGCAGGTAGAGGGGCTGCTTCAGAGGCAAATGTTCCTGTTTTCATTCGCTCTCTATGATTGGTTAGACGTACCAGATTTATTCCTCAAAAAAGTGCTGCATGTTGCTGCGGTGTAATGAGTGTGGTGATACAAGTACACCAAAACACATTTAACCCCATTTGACGCAGTGACAAAACTGTTTAGGAAGGTCAAGAGTGAGATGTGAACTATGATGTGAGAGAGATTGCTTCCAGAAGTTCGAAATGGAGAACCTTTTATCTTCAGCACTGGATTGTCTGTTGACGAGACGGCTACAGATCATTCTCTTCAACCACGATCCTTTTGGCCTACTGACTCCAGAACAAGCAAGATGCTTCAAAGGGATTGGCCACCTCGGTCCCAAGGGACCACAGACGTTTTGTTCCATTGGTTGTTGGAGTCAGGGGGAACACATCACTTTGCTGTCCATTTGGGACACTGGCAAAAAAGACTTGTTACCAGGATACCTACCAACAGTCTTTTACAAGGTGCTGCGAGTGGTTGAGAAAATAAGCCAAGAGATTAGATAGGTGCACTGAAAGAACTGTAGTATGTAAGAGGCAGAAGTAGATGGAATACAAAAGAGTAGCAGAATGACAGAAAGGATAGAAGCAGAATGAAAAATGAAGGAAAGAGAGAAGAGGACAAAGCTGTCAAATTGTCTCTTCACTCAGCAGTGAAATATGCATTAAATAGGTTCATGCATTTGCTCTTTTCACAAACAGACGAACAGAACTCTTACTTCTAGTGCACATTTTTTGTTCCAGACTTTAACCAGAAAATGCACAAATCCACTTCTTGGGGCTTCTGGGATACAGTTTAAAATTTCATTGGACACCCATTAGTTACCAGAAGAGGCACTTAAGCTGTAGCTCACAACAGGCCAGGTATGTTGTGATTGTATCACAGCAGGGTCATTGTTCGAGCTATTGCTTTAAAAAAAAAAAAGGTCATCAAGTATGACATGATTAAAGTTAGACACGTTCCAATTGAAACAGCTTTTATTTATTAATAAATAAATAATAAAGCTAACCATAGAATAGTCCCTCTTGAATGAGTTGCCTGCACATACAGAGGTACTTGCTTTGATTAGCAGCTAGCATTACATTATATTCATTTCATTATCTATTAACATTAAAAAACTGTCCAGCATCAGTAGGGTGGTTTCGATAACTGTGGGGCTAAATCATGGTGCTGTGCAGGTGGTTGTTAGTGTATTTCTGCTGCGTTCTTGCTCACTCACATATTCTGGCCAACACTGTTGCAAGATGATGCAACAGTGTACCTCGAGTGTACCTGCAACACACAGCTTCATCGTCGACACCGCAAATCACTTTTCTTTTTGGGGGGAAGATACATGGCTGGTGTGTCTTAGGGTAGGTGAGGGAGATATCACTTTTTAGATGAAACAGGACAGAGAGGATCTTCAAGCTGTTCATATATTTATCTCCTTGTGCTCTCATTATTCTTCTCCCTTTCTTTCAACATTTTTCACAACACTGCTCGTCATAAATACATGTTGCTTGTTGTAAACAGTTTCTGAGACACCACGGCCAACTGAGTGTGGCATAATAAGTCATGTGTAGTTCAGTAAATAGAATCATTTCTCGGGTGTAATGTAAGGTGAGAGTTTCCTCTGTGTTTATTGTCATACAAATGTGGGGTACAGTGTCATAATCAGAATCTCTGTGTACATCATCGAATCAGAAAACGCTGTGTAGAAATTGTATACCTAAAGTCTTGTGAATTTGTATTTTGCAAGAAAAGCTGATCTTATTTAGGCATCTTGGTCTGTACGTTGGTGTAATTGTTAATTTTGTGCATTTGTGGTATTTTTAAACCGTTAATGGTAAATAAGCGATATAACGAGAATCTCTGTGTTTGAAGATGGAAGCAAATACAATCTGTGCAGCGATTGGATACCTAAATTTATATTTTAATGTGTCGCACGAGACTGAGCGTGTGTGACGTAGTTCTGTGCTCCGCGACATAAGTAGTGGTTCATTCATGTAATAGTTAAGTCCAGCACGGAGACCAATAGAGCTGCTCAGGCCACCTGCTTTCACAGGTTCTGACATTGGCATAGAAATCTCAACTTTCATTGACCTGCTACTATGACGTCTTCAATTCTAAAACTACACATTCAACCCGACATCAGTCTTCAACGCATTTCACTGCTTATTTCCTGTGCTCAACGGTGTTCTGTTCATTTTTTATATTTTTTTCCAGTTCTTCAAGCAGCTCTGCATGTTTAGCAGGTGGATTTTTTTCTCTGGAGACTACTCAATCCACTCCTTCATAATTAGGTCACCCAGGAGATTACATTTAAATGTTAACATTTTGTAGTGTGTTTCAGTTAACGTTGTTACTTTGTATCTGTATGTAACTGCTGTAAAACAAGCTGTTTTCGAATTTGTGGTAGTACCTTCGAGTGCGCCGTGTTAATTTGGTTTTGTAGAGTTTGTGGTCCAGAGTTATAGTTGTTATTGTTAAATACTAACGCCTATAGGACAGGATTGTATGATATGTATCTATTTTAAGTTTCCTTGGGACATTTAAACTTAAAATCTATCTACTGACCACCGTAAGCTAACGTTAATAGCAGAACAGGTTATGGCTGGGAAAGATTTGTCTTTTGTAAATATGATAATATTAAGGATGTATGTGTATGATTTTTCTGATCCTTTTAACTGGATGTGAAACTGTCTGATGCCTGTATATAACTTCCATACGTAAACAAGACCATCAGCAAGAAGATTGGCTATTTCTACAGACGACGAGATATCTGTTTCCGCTGAGGAGAAGTGTGTTGATGTGGTGTTTGCTATAATTCAATTAAATGCATTTTGTATAACCAAAAATCACAAATTTGCCTCTGGGCTTTACAATCTGTACGACATACTATGTAACTATAGTAACAGCTCGCCAAAGCACACGTATATGCCTCCTAAGTTAATTTCCTGATGTACAAAAATCCTGCAGCTCCTCTTGAATTTCTTCGAGTCATGCAGATGATGCTCTTCAGATCATTTACTTTAAGTAAAAGTAGAAAGGTAAGTCTATTATGATTATGATTTTTCTGTTTTTATTACTTAAAAGGTTCATGTAAGAAGAATTTAAAGTTGTACTTTGTCAACTTTGTACTGATTCGTGGTGTGATACTGCATCATAGCATATTAGTATTTATGTTTTTTTTTTAAATGTAAATAGCATGTAGTGTGTAAGTAAAAACTACACAATTAGTAACACAATTGCAATTTTGATATACTTAAGGAACAATGTGTAGGATTTCGGGGGATTTATGGCAGAAATGGAATATGTTATTCTTTCTTAAATTTCAATACTGCATTATCATCAGAAACAATGTTGTGTTTTCATTACCATCGAATGAAAACTTTGAAAAGTTATTTCAGTCAAGATTCATAGTATAGCATGTCATAAAAAGTGTCACAGTATACTAATTCTAAAAGTTACAAGGAGCCAGAGTAAGTTACACAAAACTTACTCTGGCTTTGTTTGTTGACAATAGAGGTTTCTTATGTGTTGCTGTGGCTCCAGTTTAACTTGAAGCATCAGTGAAGGTGTAAGTGATGAAAGTGCTTCAAATTTCATCCAGTGCATGTTAATGGGATAGTTGAATGTTGTGTGAAGTCTATAGTGTGTCGCCCACTCTAGGGCTGAGCATTACACAACAGTGCAAACATCTGAAAATGTCGGAAAATAAATTCAAAATGTAAAAAAAAACGATATATGAGTCGATTCTAAAGGCATATTTGTAATGTTTAAGTATCGGCTAAAATAAAGCAGATTCACTTCCAATCGTTTCTTCACTGTACTGTGCTTTTCCTCCAAAGCCTGCCAGGGTTGCAACACTCTTCTACGACAGCTGGGCTCATGGTTTTCTTTTATATATACCTAAGAACTATACAACTAAAGAAAGAGGCTTGAAAAAAGATATCAAGAAACAGGAGCAGATAGGAGAGGTTACACTGAATGCCATATGATGAAATCTGGACTTAATTGTGGGTTGTCTCACTCACACACACATACACTGTATTGGAAGCTGATAGGAAGAAGGGAACATATTCAGATTTTAAACTTAAGGACAACAAGATCATTGGTTGAGGAGAACCTGGAAAAACACCTTCAGTCTGCTGTTTAAGTTGGAAGCGAAAAAGGAAAAACCCAAATATGAAAATAGAGTTACCATGTAAGTGTCACATGTAATACCAAATGCAGAAAACACTGATGAGGCAGCATGTGGTGTTCAATTATTTAATGATGACAAAATAAACGTATGGGATACAGTCCAAGAGCAAGCAGGCAAAAGAGACAAATATAAAAAATAATCAAAACAGGAACACAAAGACACTGGTCCACTAACACTACACAGTAAAATTGACAGTGGTAATGCAACACTTAAAGAGTCAAATTTAACACTAAGTCAGTGAATATACGGTCCCTATCTACAGAGTGTTAAAGTTACACTGAACATAGTGTTAAAATGTCAGAGTCAATTCAACTCTGGTAAGAGTTCATATACTTTGACAATGCACTGGGGAATTTACTGTGTAGTAACAGGCTGGACGTCTTTTGACTAGAGGAAACACGATAAACTGACAATGAACCAGGGGAAACACTCAAACCACATACACAAGGAGAGCAGGGTGATTAGACACAGGTGGAACCAGTCAGGGCGGAGCAGACAATCACAAAGGCGGGAAAACACACAGACGGGAAGTAAAACGTTACATGCTTGTCTTTTTAAATTATCTATTTACTCGTTTTTGTCAAAACAAAATGTTTGATGAATGTACATAAATATTATATGTATATATATATATATAATTTCTGCTTGCATTCCTCTGATTTCATGTGTTTTTATGTTCCATCTTTAATCCGTAATGTTGTAGTAAATGTATTGTTATGATGTTGGTGTTGGGTGTCCTGTCTTGTGTGTCCTCTGTGTTCCTGCACTTCCTCCCCTGTGATTGTCTGTGATTGTCTGGCTGCGGTCGAATAGTCAAATAATTACCTCCTAACGTCTAACCCTAAGCACTTTTCCTTAACCTCTGTGGAAAACGTCACAGGGTTAAGGAAAGATGGGAAGGAGAATTCATAAGGAGTTAGGAGAAGACAACCGCGGTGTTTGGCAAATCCGACTCCACTTTCACTAAGCGACGTAGTTATGACGCGACGGCAGGCGCATGTTAGTGACGTCAGTCTGTAGCCAGCGGTGAAACTACAATGTTCTGAAGAAGGACTACAAAAAGCGCAGTTTATATACTTCGTCCGTCTTCTTACAGTGTTGCATCATAACGACATAAACAACCCGGTTCATAGTATTACTTTAATAACGAGGTTGGAATAGAAATGAACGAAGGAATATGAAAGTGAAACCAACGTACAAAGGTACTAAAACTGTCTCTTTGTTCAGTTTCAAACATGCTGAATTAAATACGTTATCCCACAAACGATGTGTGTCATATATGTGTGTCTCATATCCCTTTATGTTGTTATGGTTTATTTACATGCAGATTATAATCTGATCATAAAAATATGCATACAACAGTTTATGAAACATCACACAACTCGTGTTGACTTGATATGTTTTATTGTAATGTGACAAAATAGTTGATTAAAAAGATGATAATCAGAAACATGACTCAGACTGAAGAGCTCGTCCAGTTTAACTCTTTCACTAAAGCTTCTGTAACTGAAGTCAAATAAAATAAAAGAATGAGGGCTGAAGCTGCAGTTCAACACCAGATAGAATATAAAATACGTCAGTTTGATCACTTTACAGCACTTTTCAGCAACGTAACGTTTTTAGTTTGCCAGCAGGTTTAACAGATTATTGAAAGTGTTTCCAAGTTACAGCAACAGTTATTTACATGATCTGCGTGTGTCGGTCATGATCGTCTGTTCTCGTGAACGGCCGAATTATACGTCACTTTAAATGTTGCCGCCGCAAGGAATTGTGGGTCGGCATTATCTCCTCTCCTTTCGTAAAGGAAGGTCCAGTGGTTCCTATGCTAAAGGAGCTAAATTAGGAAGCATTGAAGCTCCTTTCCTTTGCGTTTGGACAATTCGACCGGCACTTATCATGGCGGCCACTGAGGTACTTCCGGGTCATTTCACTCAGTTAGGAAGGTTCCTAACCAAAATGGACTATTCGACCGCAGCCGCTGTCTGCCCTGTTCCCTGATTGTGTATTCCTTTCACCTGTGTTGCCCTCAGTGTTTTCCACCTGTTCCTCGTTACCAGTGGTGTATAGTAACGAAGTAGAAATACTTCGTTACTGTACTTAAGTAGTTTTTGGGGATATCTGTACTCTACTTTACTATTTATATTTCTGTTTACTTTTACTTTTACTTCACTACATTTTGCAAAGAAAAATGATACTTTTACTCCGATACATTTCTCCTGAAACCTTCGTTACTCGCTACAAAATCAAATCTATCTTTAGAAAAAAAAAAAAACATCGGGGACTGTGGTGGAACACAGACTCCACCAAGCAGGTTTTGCGAATCACAATGTTTTGCATTTTCCCTCTACATCCTCTAGTCCAGCGCTCCCAAACCTTTATGCGTCACGGACTGGTTACGTGAAGACAATATTTTCACAGACCGGGTCCGACCTCGGAGAGACGGGAGACAACGACACCTGACGTGTGTTCGTTATGTCCAGTCTACTGACTCTACTCCTAACTAAACCTTTAGTCCAGTCTACTGACTCTACTCCTAACTAAACCTTTAGTCCAGTCTACTGCTTAACTTATAACGCGCTGCACAAAGACAGGATGTTGAAATGGAAGCAGGTTTTCATGCTTTTTTGGCGATCTCAGGATACTCTGCCTTGGTTTCCAGATCACCGACAGAGTTGTAACAGACTTACGTTTCATTTTTAGAGTAACGTAACATCTTGACATGTGTCAAGAGATTCCGTCTGAGGTTACCACAGACGGATGTATGCGGTCATTTTTCACAATAAAACATCTTTCCGGCCTTGATTTTTTTATTTATTTAATGTTTCATTCATTCTTTCTGTGGCCCGGTACCAAGAGACCCACGGCGGGCGGAATGAGCATACTTATAACCACACTGTTACAAGTCCTTCATAGTGTCATATTGCTTTTTGGAGAATTATGATGATAAGTTCATAGTAGATGCAAAAGTATACTTAGGTACAATATATTATGTTGAACATAATATATATGGATGGATCCCAGCCAACCCAGTTATTGTATCAACACAACTCCTGGTCCTTGGTCACGGTGACCACAGCACTTAAAAGAATAAACTTCATAATTCTCAAAATTCTGACCCTTTGCTTTTTTATTAAAAGCATGTACTTGTACTTTTACTTTCAATACTTAAGTACATTTTATATCAGAAAAATACTTTTGATACTTAAGTACAGAAAATATCAGATACTTTAAGACTTTTACTCAAGTAGTATTTTAATAGGTGACTTTTACTTTTACTGGAGTAATTTTCCAGTAAGGTATCTTTACTTTTACTCAAGTACGGCTTTTGGGTACTTTATACACCACTGCTCGTTACCCTCCTCTTGTATTTAAACCTGTCTGTCTCCTGTCCCCTTGTCGGATTGTACAGTTTTTCCCCCCGTCTGTTACCCTGTAAGCTGTCTCGTCGTGAGTAGTCTTGTCCCTGTCTTTTGGAGTCCTGTTTTGTTTTTGTTCGTCCCGTTTTGAAGCCTGTCCTAAGTTTTTTTGTTTATTAGAATATTTTGTTTATTAGAATATAAGTACTTCCAACTGTTGCTCGTGCGTTTGGGTCCTCTCCTTACCCCTCACCTGACAGAACAATCCGACCAGTATTTGGACCCAGCCAGCAACTTTTTATTTATTTTTTCAACCCTTTTCCGGTCCTGCGATGGCAAGTCCTCGGTCAGCCACTGTCCGCGTTTATTTTTATGACGCTCGTGGTCGTAGCCTGGGCTACCAGGACCAGCTTATGGACGCAGCTTTTGATGCGGTCAATGAGCCCCGTGAGGACTTCGGTGGTCGCCATAGCCACCAGAAGGGTCAGGTTTCGGACCCTGAGTGCAATCCGTGGTTTGGTTCCCGCCTGGCTTACGGTGGGCCCCGTAGCCTGAGGGTCAAGACTCCGGCCGCCAGGGTTCCTGATCCGGAGGCTCGAACCTCTGGGCCTCGTCGGGTTCCCGCTGCTGCTTCCGCGCTGCAGCCCAGGCCTGTTCCAGTGGTTCCTCCCACACGGCGGCCGATCTCGGCCACCCGTGTCCCGTCGGCGTCCAGCCCGACTTCCTGCCGTCTGCCAGCGGACCGGCCGACACCGGCTCCTCGTCTCCAGACGACTCCTGCTCAACTTCTCGTGTCGGCGTTCCGGCCGATCCCTGCTCCACGCCTCCTCAACGACCGGCTTTTCAGGGACATGGAGGAGTCCCTCCGAGCCCTGTTCCCAGACAGGGTCCCGGCTCCCCCTGGCCTGTCGGCGTTCCCCGCCTCTGTGCCGCTGCCAGCCCCGGCTCCCGCCTCTGTGCCGCTGCCAGCCCCAGACCCGGCTCCCGCCTCTGTGCCGCTGCCAGCCCCAGACCCGGCTCCCGCCTCTGTGCCGCTGCCAGCCCCAGACCCGGCTCCCGCCTCTGTGCCGCTGCCAGCCCCAGACCCGGCTCCCGCCTCTGTGCCGCTGCCAGACCCGGCTCCCGCCTCTGTGCCGCTGCCAGACCCGGCTCCCGCCTCTGTGCCGCTGCCAGCCCCAGACCCGGCTCCCGCCTCTGTGCCGCTGCCAGCCCCAGACCCGGCTCCCGTCTCTGTGCCGCTGCCAGCCCCAGACCCGGGTCCCGCCTCTGTGCCGCTGCCAGCCCCAGACCCGGCCCCCCGTGTCCAGCCGGCCCATGAACTGTGGGTAATTCCCTTAGGCAAAGTCGGCATCTAATGCTGACTTAGGGAAAGGGTTCATAAAGGGCTCCAAATGTCTGCCAGAGAGCCCTCAAGCACTCCACGATGTGACAATGGGACACCCCTAAACCTTCAAGGACTTTGCGGCAGCGCGCCTCAAAGTCCGTGAGTCCGTAAGGGTGGAGTTTGGGATTGGGTCAACCACACAATAAAACAGGAAACAGACTAAAAGAAAGAAAGGTGATCTCCACCAGGTGTGTCTGCAACGACCACTTCTGCATGGTGTGATTAAATGAACACAACCTATAATCTGGACACAGAGCCATCATTTTACAGTAAATTGCCTTCTTGATTGAACTTTCTCTAAACTTCATTCTATAGGAGGATTTTTTTGAATGGAATTCATTCCTCTCATCTTCTTTTGATATGTTTGACAAGTTTGGAGCCCATTCAACTTTAGCCAGATCTGCCATTCAATGCCTTGCTATGTGAATGCTTTCCAGATTGTATGAACCTGCAGACCAATAGAGACACCGACCCACATCTTCATATCAACAGCAATTTGCTTGAGCAATTCAACAAAACGCCCCCAGAACATTTAAACACGGGTCACTTCACTGAGAAAGCCTTAGACTGCATTGATGCACAATTTTAACCAACAACAAAAAGAAACTGTGAGCGAAAGTGGAGAAAAAAGAAGTTAGGGGAAATGCAAAAGAAAGAGCCCAGCGCAACAGATCCCAAACCCAGGTTCAACACACCATCTGCAGCCAATCCACTGCATCCATTCAGTCCACTTGAATTCAGTGTTTCTTTTATCCCCATGCGACAATTAGTCTGGTGTCCAACAAAAGGTAGTATTTACATTCTCAACAATAGTGTGACTGTATCAGATCATGGTATGAGGGTGTGATAATGAAGCTTGAGTCACACATATACACACGGGCATGCATACACACACACCAGTACACACTCTCTGACCCCACCTTACTGAGTCCAGTAGTGTTCTCCGCTTGGCAAGAGAGGGGAGTGTTGAGTAGCTACCAACCAGGCCACCCAGTAGTGAGTGAGACCTGCCAGCAACACCCAAACATGCCAATAGAGATGAGAAGGCTGATATTGGTATGCTGAATAGTAATACAATTAGAGACTAGTGCCAGTGTAGCATCATGCAAAGCAGCAACATAGACAAACAGAGCCCTATTGAATCTCTGTTATACAACATTATATTACACAACTATATTTTTACCACAGAATAATTAAATACATCTTATGCAAAGGTTTTTGTCATGGACTAGCATTTTTTCTTATGTGGATGTAGTTTTTTATATATATATATATTGATAACAATATTAAGGGTCTTTCTTATTTCCTATTTTTGTGATTATTGTACAGCCCTTATATACTTTGTTATCAAGGCATATATATATTGTATTATGTGAAGCAAATGTGTAAATGTAGAAAGAGTGACATATTTTATGATTTGAGCGGTATATGTGGTTTGCATGTTCTCCCCCGTGTCGTTACGTTTTTTCCTTCAGGTTCTCCGGCTTCCTCCCACAGTCCAAAGACATGCAGTTTAGCTTAATGACTCTAAATTCCCCAAAGGTGGGACTGTGAGCGTGAATGGTTGTCTGTGTCTATGTCTATCTGTGTCTATGTGTCGTGCCTGCGATAGTCTGGCGACCTGTCCAGGGTGTCAAACTGTCAAACTGTCCCTTCCTGTGGGGGTGTGGTTAAAACAATGGCCCTTTACTGTAAGATCCTTGGTCAGAATCCTGCTGCTTGTGTCTTTCTTTCCATCATGTCCACTCATCTCTCCTATATTATAATAATATAAAGGAATAAAAAGCAGTTTAGAGTGAGCACCAATAAACCATACCTTAACCATAGAAGTGAGAGATGAACAATAAGTCGTATGAACCATTTGCAAAGGTTATATGCATTTTGGAAGGAACAGACAATTATTATCCCATGAAGGTACACCAGATCAGAAATGCTAATATGTTGTTGTTTTTTTAGAGTGAATGACAAACAACCTCAACATACTTCAATCTCAATGAAGTCACAGGCCATTAAGGGAATGAAAATATAATGAAGTCAAAATACAAGGTGAAGTTGAAGGGAGAAGAATGGATACAGTTCTGAGGTGTCCCCTGCAAATTGACATTCAGTCACAAAAGGTTAACCATCTCACTGCTTTTGTGAAAGGATTTTGTGGTTCAACAAAGTCTTGAGCCCAATTCTCTCACAGAAATGCCAAATGCAGAGAAAAGCGTCAGTACTGATTACTGTCATTTTCACTCACGCAGTCACTGACTTGATGAGCACCAAGGTAATAATTTAATTCAAGCCCTTCACCTTGCAGACTTCTCATGGGAGACTGATAATATTAAAACTGATGAGCAATTATACATCCAGCTATTCTTAGTTCTATCTGTCTCCGCGCTCACCTGCCAGACAGCCTTTTGATGCACGAGCTATTAGTACATCCTGGAGTGCAATGGACCGCGGGTGATGAAGACAAACTGGAGATATCATACAAATAATGGCTGCTGGTGGTCTCTTTCTCACTATTATTCATCCCCCTCAACCTCAAGATAAAATGTCCGGGCGATATGACACCCCCACCCACGTCTTCCTTGAATTTGAATTTGTCATTTTACTTATCGTTTGTTGACATCTCAGTATCGACACAGTTGAGCAGGGGGATGGGAGCTATTATACCTGGGAGGTTTAGAGGCGGGACGGTAATCACATACCTGTCCATCTGCTGTCACCAGAGGATTAAGGGTGATTGCGTCTGTGGGCGTGAAGGCACGAGGATGTGGTGTATGACTTTGTGTAT
The DNA here is from genome assembly GCA_038501785.1 of Myoxocephalus aenaeus. NCBI lineage: Eukaryota > Metazoa > Chordata > Actinopteri > Perciformes > Cottidae > Myoxocephalus > Myoxocephalus aenaeus. The sequence continues at coordinate 171,468 of JBAMJR010000213.1, forward strand.
GTGTGTGTTCCCAGGCTACGCATCTTATTTCATCTGTTAACTCTGAATATATTTTTTTTACACCAGCGCTGTTTAAATCATTTGTCATCCAAGCCCACATGGGTTTTCATGGCGGTCCATTATTTCATTCCTCTTTCTCTAATTAATTCCTCTCAGTCTGGTCAGAAGTGTGAATTTACTGAGATGAATGATGTGGCCTTTTTTTCTTGAGAGGACAGTCTCACTCACACAATGATCAGTCGATAAATCAATAATTGCTAACAATTTTGATAATGCAACATGTACCTGAGTAGTTGCTGGTTCCTCATGACATATGTGTTTTATTTCATTGTAAGTGATGAAGAAATTATCTTTGAATCTTGAGTTTTTTGTTAGACAAAAAAACTAACTAAAGATGTTAAGTTGGAGTCTGTTAGTAATGGAAATTTTTCTGACAGTTAATAAAGTAAACAAATTAATCCATAAAGGAATCATTCTTAATAATAATAATAATCCCTCCAAACACTAAGCTAAATCTGTTTCACTCTCACTTATAAAGGGAAATATAATCGAGTATGAATTGTTCAAAATAACCTATGGAAAGAGTTTATCGGTGGTCCTTTTGGACAATCTTTCTGATCTCAAAACTCGCCACATTTCTGTGTATTCATGCATCAAAAGGTTTTGCGGGAAGCTATCAGACACTTGTCATGGCCTTCATCAGCAGATGAAGTTGCTCAGTTGTCATATAGATGGTTTCATTATCATGTGACTGAAGTATGGACTTATGGTTGTGTGATAAGAGGTGACTGTATATGAAGGGAGACATGATCACAATTTATTAAATCAGAAGAAAGCATTAAAAGACAGCCGATTCAACGCCTGCAATGGTAATTCTGTCATTATTGTCTGCTCAGGATATAATTTGAGTTAAGGAGTTAATGAGATAGTGGTTAGAGACCCCAAGGGGTACCAAGATAGATCTGAGGGCTGCACCATACAATTAAAGGTAAAAGGTAAAATTGTCTAGTGTAATCTCATATACATTTATTTTTCTAATTCTTTTGTGTAACACTGAATAGTTCCCTCTTCTTCCTTCAAGAAAATCAATGTGAAAATAAAATCCCTCAAGTAGAATTGCTCATGATCTATGTGGACAATAATATAACATGTGCCAAGAGGTTGCAAGTACATACTGATTTGTTTCAATGGGTCATGAGCCAACAAGGTTGGGAAAAACTGTGATACTATAGCAGGCTTGTTAGCGTGAAGGCCTTCACGAATCCTATGCCACAAATGACCCCTACTGGTCAGAACTCTTCATTGCAACAAACCCACAAACCCCTTCAGTAATCTACAATGTCCCTTCTTTCATTCTCCTTAAATGACCCGTAGTTTGAAATAACCAACATCAACAAAAATATATAAAAGTTCCAAACTATGAATGCACTCTGAGCACTTGAGTCATTACCTTTTTTGAAATTATAGTTGTGTTTTGTTATGCAAAAAAAAGTTATATTCCTGCCAAAAGGTCTGTCATATCTTCTTTTGGCTCGTGTGCAGGGTATTTAAAGCCCTGAGGTGAATATGGGAGGTAACAAGTCATTTCATATATCCTTTGCTTTGAATCAACCAACAACATAGCCTTTAGTGCCATGAATGCAGCGTGTGTTTTAACGTCATTCCCACAGTCCCATCCCCCCAACAGGAACCATAGTCTCCCCTTATCCTATTAAGACAATTGCCAAGACTGGCATTCAAACATGTGCATGTGTGCGTGTCTCTCTCTCTCCATCCCTTGTCTCTCTCTGGATGCTTGTCTCTATGTGTGTGTATCCGTGTATGTGTGCAAACACACACACACACACAAACACACATATACGGACGAACGCTCACAAATATACCAACCCATACACACACGGGGCAGAGAAAGAGTAATTTCAAAATCAATCCTTTTGGAGAAAAACAGCACACAAAAAAAGAAGGAGAGCCCCAAAACCTTCACCAGTGTTGGCTGATTGTAAAGGACTGTCAGTTACTGCAGCTTTCTTTTGGGCAAAAGGGAAGCAGCAGGATTCAACTTGGGGCCCAATAAAGGGCTATTCTTCCTGGAAATCAGCCCTCGCACATGGACTTGAATGCACTTGGGTGCTAATCTTCCGAGCTGTGGGAGCCCACTCTAAATTCACAGGCTGTGCCACCCCAGCAGGCACAGCCGTGCATGCTGATGCTATTACGCCTTACCACGCTAATGCTAGCGCTAACACATGGTTAATGCTAATGCATGAAACCTCTGGTTTTTGGATTGTTCTCTCTGATTGTTCTTCTCACAGCAAATGTTTGAGACAGTATACACCATACACGTATACCTCTGGTTAGACCTGCAACAGTATAATTTTACTAAATGATATCTGTAGGTATATCTGCTCCAACACCTCTTACATAAGCAGTTAAGGGCAGGTCATCCAAATTACAAAACCACACGGTGACGCTTTATTTGATATTTTTCTGCTATTTCATAATAATGTCCTATAAGTTTAGTGGAAAATAACTATTTCATTCTGTTTAAATTGTAGAGCAATGGAGACCATGTCACATTTGTACATGTCCTAATAATTGAAACTAAATGACTGATACCATAAAAAGAGTCTTTAAATCAAATTCACCAAGCTGCAGTTTGTTTGCAGCAGAATGGGAGATTAGATGTGGACAGACACAGAGCTGCACAGTCACTCACACGGCTGCACGAATACATTCGCACACAAGAGCGATCGCCTGATTCTTCTGGCGATGACAATAAAACCATATGCATGGATAGATAGGAAACGTTCTGTATGTTTTTCTGCCGCTATGTCAGCTTAAACTCTGGGACATACTCAGTAGATATGCTATTGTGAAAATCTTTTATAACTCACATATCTAACAAAATATAGTACGGTAAGGATGTGCTCCTTGGCCTTTGAAGCACCACTGAGTTAGGACACTGTAACCAGCTTGCTACCTGGTTACAGTGGTAACTTGCTGCTTAGACAAACAGATTGTTTTGTTTTTTGCAAACTATCACTGTTTGCTAACAGCGATGGACAACATAGTTGTCTGCAAACAACAACTCGTGCCATCGGAATCATTTTAAAGATGCTGTAACCACAGAAAACTATCACATACAAGCACACACACATACACACACAGGTCCAATATATACTTATACTACCGTACTATTTTGGTGATGAGGGTCAAGCAAGTGAAGAGTGATAGTAATTGACATCTATCGACCTGCATAGAAACACCATTCATTATGTCCACACTGACCCTGCTTCCTCTCCCTCATTCATTACGTTGTGATCCTGGATCTATTTCTGCTCAGCGTGTGGTGGTTAATTATCCACATCTTATTTTGGACTAATGCAAATAAATAGCCTGTATTGCAATTATGGCAACTGCGACCCTGATCAAGACTTTTCAAGTGTGCAGTGCTCGTTAATTGAACATTTCTCATTTTGAGACTTTGACTCATTGTGATTAACATTTTGGTATCACTGTCTGATGCACACAGTCAAGTCTAACAGGTAGGACAGATTTTTGTAAATTCATACATTTTTCAATGGGGAGAGTTTGGTTAAACACCAGAAACTAAATTTGTCCATCTCAGTTCTATTTTTATCCTGTTCTAAGTGGTTATTTTTGCATTACAATTTTATTAAGTGTGTAATTTGACAGGCTCACATAAAGAACATTATTAACCGATAGGCAGTTTCCCTAAGCTCAATGAAGCATTTTAATGTCTCCTTGCATTGGTTTTCCACTTTAAAGTTTTGGTTCACACCCGTCTCATCCATGCTGCATCTGCTTAGCATAAAAGCTTTGATAGACTCACTGTTAAACAGACTCTTCATCTGCACTATCTGCACTTTGTTGTTGTTTTACTACTGTCTTTAATGTCCTTTTTATATTTTTTATATTTATCTTGTATATTGTGTGTGAAAAAAGTACGAAGAGCAAGTGAAACCGGAGTCAAATTCCATGTATGTGCAAATTTACATGGCCATTACAGCTGTAGGCGAAGAGGACTTTACATGCATCTATGTATTCACTTCAATCAACTGCTAATGAATAAGTAGCTGCTTGTTAACACATTCACCATACAAACTCTAGTAGGTGATCATATGTTAATGTTGAGTTTATTGCTTGTTGCCCCAAGTGATGAACAAAATACAATTAATGCAGGTTTGATCATTTCAACTTGTATGTAAGGCTTTGAACTTGACTATTACTACATTCAGTTGTTTTTTCAGACTGAAGTGACACACACATTTAAGACACATTTCCCATTAAGTTCTTCAACTTCAGTTTCAAACTTGTCAAAAGTCCTCAAAACCTCAGACAAACACTGAAGGGGAAAGCATGAGCACCGTGACATTTTGTTTTCCGTATTCCCTCTTCTTGTCTTGAACAACAGTGATGTTCAACCTAATCAAGTTCTGGAGACTGAAATGATGATAAGGATGTATTATTCCTGTTTCCTTTGCACCACTCACTTAGAGCATTGATGCTTGTAAAGAGACACTTTACATGAATCATCACATGCAGGGATCTAATGGCATCTGCAGTTATCCTTAGTGAAATACTGCCCTCCAGTGGACATAGACACCTTCTATGACCTTTCTATTATACAACAAGCCCCATCGTTCACCTAGGTATTAATCATGTCTTCACAGACTAAACTGGACGCTAAGGAATGTTGGGTTGGGACATGGTGGCCATCCATCTATCGCTCTCTCATAGGGGAACAGTTTGGGCTTGAGGAGTCTCAAAGTCTAAAATTAAACTGATACTAGCAGACACAGGATCATTTTAGCCTAAATGTAAAAAGGATTAAGTCGTGCTGTAATACTCTTCAGAGACCATCATCCCCTTGAAATAAAACCACTTAAGTGAGATGTGCAGCATAATAAAAGTATAAAGAATGTAAGGCAATTGTCAGATATTTCTTTTCTTCTAATTTTCTTCTTATTTTTTTGCCAATGCGTCTCCAGGATGCCTCTGTATATCAGTCGGTCCAGCACTTTGGACTATTGGCTGAATTGCCATGAAATGTTGACATTCATGGACCCACACTTGTTCTCAACTCGTCACATTATGTGATGCTTGGTCAGGACCCCATGGCGTCCATTTATATGTGTCAAACTATGACTATGACATTATGGTCACAGTAAACACATGGATGGCATTGTGAGTTCAAACAAAAACACACGCTTAGGTTTTCGGCAAATGAAACCACTTAGTTAGGTTGAGGAAAAACATCATGGTTGGTCTTAGAAAAAGTATGTAAACCAAGTAAAACGTTAACAATGTATCGTACTGTAAGTGCAGAAAACACTTCACAAACATCACGAACAAAACTTCATGTTTTTTGGGGGGTCATTATTTCATCACATTCCCAGAGCATTCTCAATGTCTATTAATAATGCGAATGAGTTTACATTCTTGTTATTTGAAAGCCCAGTGCGTCTCATACAGACATTAAAGAGTGACTTGTATATGACGCCCTGGGTTTGAGGGCGGGCTTAGTCCCCTGAGGATGAATCCTAAAGACAATGATGATCCACTGACTGTCAATCTAATATCATCTTTTGATCAAAAGTTCAATTTGTTCAATACTTTGGTTTATGTCGGAATGACTTGAAAACAGAAGACATTCCCATGAGCCTCAGCTGTACTTTGACTTTAGTGCTATTTAGTAGCATGCTAATATACTGTACCAACTAAACATTTAACAAACTAAACATCAGGAGGTTTGCATTTAGCTCAAAGCACAAAGGTGCCCAAGTGCAGCCTCACTGAACCGTTGCTTTCTTATGAAATAATGGATGGTGTTACATCATCAGGCCTCTACTCTAACAGCCTCAGATTCACACTTTGCTGGATCTTTTTCAAAATACTTGTATTGGAGAGGAAACAGTACAGACTGAGAGGAAAGGGTTAGACAGATGGGAATGATTTGAGACAAAGGCCTCAGTCAATAACTACTGTCCATGCTCATCGCCTTAAACCCCTTGGACATCAGGATGGCCCAATACGTCCTCCTTTAAAGGGACATGAGGTCAAACGGTTGGGACACACTGGTTTACGGGGCATAACAAAAGAGCTTCTTTTGACCATCTCACTGAAACCCCCACACACATGTTCTTAAAGCAAGAACCTTTTGAAACAAAGCAATGGAAATGGGAAAACAATCAAAGTTGACACTGAAAGGTGAAGCACAACGAATCAGAACAGGACATGTCACACGGGGCCAGGACACACCATGCTGGGTCATGCTGCTCTGGGAGATTTATTTAGTGATTTTTCAATATTTTTTTTGTTTTGTTTTTATTATGTTTTTCACTTGCGCTCCTGTCAGGAGTGTTGTAAATGGGACAGTCAAGCAGCAAGAGTCACAGTTCATCATCATCATCATTATCATCATCATCACTGTCACCACCATTATTATCATCCTCCTCATGGTATCATAATAATAATTTCATCATCGTTTTACTTTCCTCAAGCTAAAAAATAATTTACATCACATTGTTTTTTACTGACTTTTGAGACCACAAACATTCCAGCAACACACTCTAGGATTAAGGGTGGGTAACAATCAGAAAAGCATGACTTTTTGCATAGTATTAAATGAACAAAGACATTGAGTTCTTTATTTACAATTATTGTATAGATAAAAAAAATATCATAAAAACAAGATGAACACTTAGATCACTTACCCATAAATGGCTAAGTATGCCAAAAAGTTATCTGTTGGCATTTCTCTTTTTCTTTGTTCCACAAACTGCATGCTGCTAAATACAGTACATCGAGGCAGGTGAGAGTATATTGCAAGAAGTATCATTGATATCATCATCATCATCATCATCATCATCATCTTCGGGGTCATCATCAACATAATTATTGGTTGTTACAACACAAGTTATCATGTAGTTGTTTTGAAGTGTTTCTGACAGGAGCAGTGATTGATTACGTGCAGCCGAACAGCTGCATCGGCAGTATGACTCGTGGTGCATGATGGTAGACGTAGTCAGGAAGAGTTCCTGTTTTCACACCAGTCCGCATGGAGTTTCTGTCCTCAGTGGACTCATTGCTGTATTTACAAAGATTATTTTTAAACTTGTGTTTGCATCCTTTTAAAGCTGAATGTCCTCCTGGATGTAAAAGTGGTTGGAAAATGTTGGCTTAAGTCTTTATTTATTTTTATTGAAAATGCTGTTGTTCCTGTTTTTTGTTTATTGTTTTTAATTTTTTACAGACAAATAAACAAATAAATTGTCAAGTTAAAACACTGGAAAGGGAAACAAAATAAATCAACAGCTTCTAAGCAGAATATCAGAATCCAGACAGTTTTTTTTCCAACTTAAATAAGACAGATATTATTCAAATGGTCCATATTACTTTATCAACACGCCTGAGCTGACTGGTAAAGCTTGTGCACCCTTTCCAGATGGACGGATCGACTGGGAAATGACAGAGGAGGATAGAAAAAAGAAAAAAACAGTTTGGATAAATGTTGTATATACTGAAGTAGTGTATAGGATTTTTTTAAGTAGAAAAATTGTTAATTTTTTCAAGTTGCATAATGAGCCTCTCCCGTCATGCTTGCCAATGACTTCGGTTAGTAATAGAAATCACAATAGTACAGACTAGTTAAGTGGCCTTGTCCTTTTGAGTGCAATAAGACTGGGTAAATGTGCCTTCTGTATGTAACTTATCTCTGGTAATGTCTGATTGGTCAAAGCACAATAAATAGTTTACGACTAGTGAGTACAGTTGAGATGCTAGAGTACTGTATATTCTGTGACGGCAGGAAGACAAGCTTGGTTAAAACACACAAAAGCACATCTAGAATTACACCACAGAAGTTTTCATTCATAACCAGATAGTGCAGAAAAGGATCGTCTTTTTTATATATAGAAAAAGAGTCAAAGCAACATCCCATGTTTGTTGTAATTTGTCTTTTTTTGTGTGTCAGTTTTCCTTTTTTTGATGTTAAAAATGCCAACATTTGTGTGGGGCTGCATGTGTCACTGCTAGAGGAAACGGAAATCCTTTCAACAAATAATGAATCAAAATTAAATGTAAAAAAAAAAGAAACAACACAATATATTTCAAATTTTGAACAAAAACTAAACAAAAAAAAAGGTCTGATTTCCATGCTGCACAGATAAGCCAAATATAACTGCGTAGATTTCTAATCTGACTTGATTGCAGCCTTTTTGGTGGTCACACAATTTTCTTAAACATCAAGTCCTTTGAACAAGCAGGTTTATCTAGAAGAAAGTTCACTGTAAAGGTCCTGATATCAGCCTTTGACTCGAGCCCTGACCCCAGGCCAGCGCTGAAGCACAGAAAAAAAAACTCATAAAAAAAAAGAGAAGTGAAAAAAAGAATAAAATATTCCCCCTCTGTCACAGAAAAGGCAAGCCACTCCAACTTGATCCCAACAATCATATAGAGTAATACTAAGATTCCACATTTACTACGTATCCCATTATATTTTGGTTTCTTTTCGTTTGTTAATCCTCTAAAAATATCTACAATATTTGAAAAGATAGCAGGCAAATTCCAGCACGTTTTTTCAGTAATAACACACCAACGCAGCTCTGGTCCTTCTGAGCTTCAGTTTTGCCTCTTTCCTTCTAGAAACCAGGAAGTTTATCTCTACGAGGTTGTAAACAAATTACATTCTCTTTAAGACATAAATAAGTCAAAGTATTTTGAGCCATTGAAGCAGGAACAAGGCAACATGCCGACAAACAAAGATAAACTCTCTCTAAATATATTTATATGTATTTATATTTATAGATTATATACCATAAATGCTATCATCATCATTATTATTTTGCGTTCCTCTTTTCCGATAGGTGCAAAACTACTGTGCAAGTTGAGCCCTACCACCTCGTCACACATTTCTGTTTATGGATGAAATTATTTTTTACAGTCGGGTACATGTTCATGCCACACAGAAGAGGGAACTTTGCAGGCCAGGATCTCAGAGAAGCCGTCATTAAGATAGTAGTCCGCCGCAAGGCCGAGCCCATCTGAACAGAAGATCTCCCATAAAATTAAAACCCTTTAAAATAAAACTTGGGCAATGTACATTCATGCAGGAGCAACAATAATAATAACAATAATAATCAGAATCAGAATCATAATAATAACAATGTTTTTCAATTTAATTTAAACTATTATCAGTATTGACAATGTTATTGTTGAGGAGAGGGAGTATAAGGGGAGTTTCGAGTCTGTCCTGTTTTGTGATTTTTACTCCTCAGCAGTGTCTCCCTCCTCATCGTCCTCATCGTCCTCCTCCCGGTGTCACTAAAGACACAGTCACACATATGTGCAGTCAGCGGCACGCTTATACAGTACATGCTAACACGCATATAGTCATACACACCACCACCGCCGTCACCGTACACATACAACCACAAAAGCAGGATGGCTGTGTAGGTTTTGTGGCTTTGTTCACGCTTTTTTGATTGTATGATAAGTTTGTTTTTCTTTTCACCTTGCCATATTACTTTAGACTTTCTCCGGTTCGAGAGGAGCGGAGAGCTTTAAGAGCTCAAGGTTGAGGGAGGAAAGATGAGGATTTTGCCACAGAACCTGTCCTGTGTGGGTGAGTAAATGGGGGGGGGGGGGGGGGGGGGTAATGGGGGCAAGGGCGGCTGGAAAAATGAGGATTGAGATGGATTTTGTGAGGTTTTGGGGGTGACAAGGTATAAGGTTGCAGTTAAATGTCTGGAGGAATTGGATAAGGGGCCCCCAGACTGCAAGAAAACGACATTAGAGGTTAGAGCTAAGGTTAGGATCAGGGTTAGAGGCTGGTCTCCAAGCTGTGAAGAGGGCTGGCGGGGCCAGAGGAGGCGGCTGATTTACTGGTGTCGATGGTGAGATTGATGCCACTGTCGATGGCGTTGTTATTCTTGTTGGGGGATGAGGGCTGGCTGGAGTACTTCCTATTCCGAGCAGAATCCTCGTCTGTGTCGTCGATGAGCGGGATGTTGGGCGTGGAGTCTTCTATCCTAAACTCGGGGTGTGTCATGAAGTTGTGGATGGAGGATCTGGAGTCTGGTTTTTCCAGGCCTTCATAGAGAGAGCTACGGAATGCATTCACAACGCGGATCTGTTGTAAAAATAAAAAAAAAAGGGAGGAAAGAGAAGAAAAACGATGAGAAGTGATGTCAGAGACAAAACGGAAGGGTGGGAAGGACCCTTGGGATGAGAGAAAAGAGGGAAGAGGAGGGACAGAGGGGAAGGAGAGAACTTTTTCTCAATTGAGGATAAAGAGGTGAAGGAGAAGGTAAAGAAGGAAAAGCAACTGCAGTCTGTGTTCTGCTTTCACAAGATGACTACAGTTCACAAGTCACTCGATTTTGGCGTGCACTAAGTAAAGCCGTGAGGAACACAATCGTAAAAACAAATCATACATTTCAAGAAAAACAAATACCAAAGCAACACAAACGCTCGTTGTAAGTATACGCTTTAGTCCAATGTGCTGTATACCTAGAAACAAGCCACGTTAATAAATGGAATGCTCACAGAAAAAATTAAAGGAGAATATCACATGCAAGTTTGAAGAAATCTGGTGGACGAGGTCAGTAAGAAGGAAGGAGGTTAGATCTGAGAGATCCAAATCGGGTGGTTTAAAGACTTCTGGAGTTACCAGAACACTGTCTGGGACAATATCCACACAGACTCTGAATGGGACACACACATATAGCACAGGATGGGTGTGACGCATGGTCCCAAACAGAGCAATGGAGAGAGTCAAACTCTGCATGAGGAGGGTCAACACGAGCATTGCAGTGTAAAACTCACAACAAAACAACAACCCCCCCCCCCCCCTCCCAAATAAGAAAATCAGTGGCATTTAGGTTAAGATATTATGAACACAGGAAATAAATAAGAGGTAAATACAAACTACATGCAAAAAGACAACCGGCTGGTGAAGTGGACACCGGCACACAGACTGCTGACACAAAACAAATGGAGGTGAATAATGAAAATAATAAGTTTACTGTCAGAGGTCTGACAGCTTTCAACTCCATGCACATCTAAGTAAACACTCAAGTATAGGCCCCAAGCAACTGGATGACAAAGAGATAGTAGTATATTGATATAAAAAAGTAAATCCTAACCTGTACGAAGCTCTGCGACTTTTTAAATCAATGTTTTGTATTTTTGGTTGATAACTGACTTCAACGATTGTCAAAAAAAAATGTAAACAATAAGTATTGTACAACAAAAAATATTGGTACAATAAGGTTACAATGTACAATAGTTTTGAACTTTCCCATGGGAAGATGCATTAAAATACATGAGCAGTGCATTAAAGGTCTCATAGATATTGAGTTTTCTATTAGATGGGAATACTGTATATACTGTAAATATTGTAGTACTGCTACTCTAGAAACTGTGGCAGAGTAATAAGGAGACAAAACAGATAAAACAAATAATACGAGGAGCCTGTCGGGATGAGCGCATGTGACAGGATGTCTGACAAGTAACACTGATGGGGTGTTAGAAAAGGGTGGGTGTGTGGTGGGGTTGAATTTACATCGCTGCTGCTGCTGCAGAGGATCTATGTCCGTAACTATGGCAACATGACAGTCAACTACACTGACAGTATGAAGCGACAAGACGGGATGAATTATTTGTGCAGTGCTGCTTTATGGTGATTCTCCATCCCCGTCCACACAACCCTTGGCAGAGTTTTACATCTGATTCTCATCCGTAGATGAAGGCTAAAGACAAAGTGAAGTGTGTGTAAAAAAGAGAGGAAGAAAGAGAAGATGGAAGTAGACAATTAAGTAGAGATAGTCCCTGATATTGACAGTGACCTCTTGTGGCTAGATTTAAGTTGCACCTTTTGGGATCCCCATTTGAAAGAAGTGGCTATTGCAGGGTTTTTTAAATATTTTTTTGTATGAAGTCCGGCACACAAACTAGTAGCAATCCTTTATGTTTTCCTTTATGTATCAGCTGGAGAGTAGTAGGGAAAGATTTGCTTCCGCTCAATTCAGTGTGATTGGCCTCATCCGTAGCAAACTCACAGATGAAATAAGACAACATTGCAACTTATACTTGAATGTTTACCCAGTCTCTTGGTGAGTTGATTGGAATTAGTTCACATAAATGTCCGTCGATAAATAAAAATGGACGGATTGGAGAATGGGATGGTGGATGGGGGATGAGCAGAGGGAGACAAACTCACAACCTGAAATGTCACGCCGTGGGTATCACCCTTAGTCCTGCGCTCCTAGCACTCTGAGGAAACAAACACACATTCACCAATGAGACGACAGTAGACCCAAGCATGGGAGGAGATATCAAGATGAATTTGAAATCCAGTATGAACAGCAAAAAGACAGAAGAGAGAGAGAGGAAATGAAAAAAGCAGATAGCAAGAAAAAAAAAAAGACGAATCTTCAGAGATGCCAACCCCAAAATGGAGACTGTCACGGTAATTTGTTGTAAGAATTACAAGCCAGTGCAGCCAATGTGCAGAGAAAAGATAACTTCATGACATGATGGCACCTCTGAAGCAAAGAGAGCAGAGAAGCAGACTGACAGAGTTCTGACTCACGGCCAGTAGTGGGAGGAGCAGTAGCAGCAGTAGTGCTTGTAGGAGAGGAAAGGGCATTGGACAAGGACACGTGACTAGGACTAGAAACATTGGTTACATCCTGGGTCTGGCTGGTGGTGGATGATTGGCGTCTCAGAGCCCCCGCCCCCTGAAAGGAGGTGCCACTCTTGAAGGTGTTGACTACGTCAATCTGTGGGAGAAGAGCGGAACAGGAGAGGACAAATGGCTGCTCAGAGCGACAGAGACCAAATGGCAACACAGGTTGATTTGCTGGGTGACTTTGGTGGTAAAGGGAGTACAGAGTGTCTCAATCATGACACGATGGGTGAGGGGGTGGAGGGGGGGGGACAGGACAGCTAAAGGTCAGGGTGTAGTATCCCCTCACGAAAAATCTTCAATTTAACTCAAAGGGTAAATTTACCCCAATTAAAAAAATTAATAATCTCTCTTACCTCGCTGCAAGTTTCTGCCCCCAACCAAAACTAATGGAGGGGAATGAGTTTTCAATTGTGGTGCGCACGACATTCACAGCTATTACTTGGACTACTTTTACTGAGGAAGTACTCCGATGAAGACTACTGACAGTTTACTGGGTGGGTTATCCAGAGTAATGGTGCCATTAATTCTGGAAAGGTGTTGCTGGTGAATATTTCAAGTGTAATTTTTCAATGTCTTCAGCACTGCATAACTAAATTCCGTTCACCTCCATTTGGGTGCCCTTTTCTTTTCTTAGATGCTATAGGAAATAAGGCAGAGGAGGAGTTTGCTACTTTGTGTGATCTGACCCTTTCCCAAAAGGAACCTTTAAGTGTGCAGAACTACAGAAAATATAGAAGGTCAAAGTTGAACCAGGAAGTTGGTCTGTAACTTGTGTTGAATGTGTAAAACATATAATTTTTTGTTGTCATTTTATAGTTTAAATATAATCTGAGGGTTTGTGTAAAACCTTTTTCATCTGACCACTCTTGGCTGTTGCCTCGTTGGACCCATCTTTATTGATGTCATCTGCTTTTTCAGTTAAAATAAACCTTGGTTCTCCTTTAATATGAAAAACCCATATAGCTTCACCCTGAACCATTAGTGACATCAGTAAAATGAAATCAAGTCTAACACAGAAGCAAAACGTTGTTGAACATCACAGTGATAACGGTGTGCAGAGTTGGTCACAGTGAGAACAATTCATTGACTTTGTCCAGCTGCATTTAATCCTCGAGGATTGATTGTCGAGCTTCCTCAGGTCCCCACACGCGATCGATCGCTCAGTCCAGCGAGAGAAAGCTGGATCTTCATGTACCTAAATACCATCTTGAGATAAAATTACTTGAATGCTGTTACTGACTAACATGAAGAACACATACAATAGTCTAGCACTTCTTCTTAGGGGTAAGCTTCACAGGTTTTATCTGAGGTTGTGCTACGTCCAAGTAAAAATGTATTACATGACAAAGACAGACAAAAAGTGAAACAAAAAGCCATGTCAGAAAACAGCCTGTTGAAATGTAATCTTGTTGCTGCTTAACTGACTTCACAAACAGTTTACATTTATTATCAAGTAAAGATACAAGCGATAAGAGTGACCCTGTTTAATCAAACTGTATCTTTCTTTCAGAAGAAGCAATCCAGCAAAATCTCTCCGTGAGATAAAACAACAAATTGCAACTTGGGGATCAAACTTGTGTCCTCACCTGAGTCTGAATGCGGTTGAGTCCTCTAAACCAGAGGATCTGTCCTCTCCTCAGCTCCCTCTCTGCATGGTCAATCTCATCATTATCTTCATTTGCGTCCTCCTCTGGTAAGTCATCTTTCCGGGTTAACTGGCCAGCCCTCCGCAGGAAACGCAACTTGCTGTTGGGTACGCTGGCTATCACCTAAGAGAGGAGACAGAGCATGGGTCAAAACGCAAAGGTGACAAGCACCCAGTACAGTAGAAATACAAAGAGGAAGAGTAAAACATGATCACCTAGAATTAAAGCAAGAAAACAAGTGGAAATCAGAAAGAAAGAGAAGGATGAGTTTGCATGTTACCTGTCCCCAGACAAGCTCTCCCAGCCCGAGGAAAACACACCACATCCACTTTTCCAGGTTCAGAGGTTGACAGCTGAATGGCTTCCCTCCAAATTGCACAATCACAATCTACAAAAAGCCAAGCACAAGTCATGAACATATATCATATCTAACGTATGATAATAACCAACCAAAAATAATCAGCTTACCTGCATAGCAAAAGTGCCAAAAACAATAGAGCAGAAGATGGGGTTCCTGAAGATACCATCGAAGACATTCCTCTCTCCGTGGATTTTGCGGGCATTTATCTCGTTGAACAACTGCATCATGACGAAGGTGTTGAAGATGATGGTGTAGTGCTCAGATGGAGGGGAGTGGAGAGGAGCATTACGGCCGCTGTCAATATCAAAGATCTTCTCTCCTACAGGGGGGGAAATAATACATCATAAACAATTTCATGACACATCATTAAGGTGCAGATCCCCCAGTGTACTGCAGAGCAACATTATAGTCCGTACCAGCAAAGAGCAGTGTGAAGATGATAATGAGCTGATAGACTCCGTGTCCCAGGATGTTCTTCGTCATGGTGCTTGAGATTAGAGGCTTGTTGCGACCGTATGGCCTCCTCATAAGCAGAGACTCTGTAGGAGGCTCTGTGGCCAGAGCCAGAGATGCAAACGTATCCATGATCAGGTTCACCCACAACATCTGCACGGCCTTGAGAGGAGAATCCTGCAGAAATGTAAGGGAAATCACACAAAAAAACAATAACGTCAGTACGAGGAGGGGTGCAAAGAAACTAATAACCAGCACTTCCACTGTAACTAACTTTTTCACACGCCTGTAATTCATTACCTCCATCGTTTTGCTTTCAAGTATTTCACTCAACAGCTTTTGAATTACCGACCAGAATACAGTTATGCTAATACAAACAAGTTATGCTAATACAATCACATGGCCATATTCACACACACACACACACACACACACACACACACACACACACACACACACACACACACACACACACACACACACACACACACGCTTCTGACCTGTGTGATGCAGGCGCCAGTGAAAGCCACGATGACGGCCACAACGTTGACAGTCAGCTGGAACTGAAGAAATTTGGAGATGCTGTCATAGACGTTCCGGCCCCACATTACTGCTTTAACGATGCTGCTGAAGTTATCATCAGTCAGAATGATATCTGACGCCTCCTTGGCCACATCTGTACCAGCAATACCCTGGAAGAGAACAGAAAAGGTGCAGTCAGAAAAGAAGTAGATTCTATTGCATCACATTGCACGATTCCTAAACGTAATCTATCTGAATCACCTCTGCGGCCACTGGAACAAAACTGGACTTTGGACACGAGTCAGCTATGATGATGGGGAATGATCATAAGAGATGTCCTAATTGTGTTTTTTTTTTGCTCCCAATATTGATCTCAGTCTTTTAATAAAAAGGATATGCCCATACCGCCCATACTATTTATTGTACTTGTTTTGTATTCTACTGATGTTGTTGTACTATCAACTTTGCTGCTGTATTTCTGCAAATGTCCCCACTGTGGGACTAATAAAGAATTGTCTTATCTTATCTATCTGATAGGCCTATTTCTAATTTCATAGATAACACAGTTGCACAGTGCACCCTTAAAGTTTGACAATTGAATAGCTCTGCATTGTATTAAGAAAAGACACACTTGCATCCTAGCTATTACTTGATTTTTTCCCTCTAAAACATAATAAAGTATAAAACAAGGAAGCCTCCCTTTAATCTTTTTGCTTTGCAAGTAACAACAACCTGGGTGATATTCGATGTAAAACAAAGGATCGGATCGGGCTCAATATATTGCCGTTATCGATCAGTTAAAAATGCCTTAATTGACTCGATACTGGGACATCTCTAATGATGATACAGACTAATTAAGAGTCACTGTGTGTGTATTGGTCGTTTGATGACAGGGGAAAGACGTACGATATTGGACCATGGAGGAAAATGGTGCAATGGATATTTAATTTGTGAGGAGAGCAGAAGCAGAAGAAACAACTGAATACCAAATATTGTATTTTTTGTTTTCAGTAGTCTGAAAAGTAATATATACTGCAGAGAAACAGTGTGAGCTCAGACATCCACTAGGGGGAGCTCCTAATCTACACAGCTAGAGGCGGAGAGGCGGAGAGGCGGAGAGCCCGAGAAGAAACCTGACATACTGCAGAGGTGAAGAAGATATCTGCAGATGTTGAGTAATCAAGCAAGGTGGAAAATGATACAAACAGTAAAAAAAATAAAATAATGAAAATAGGGTTTGCTCACCATGGCAAATCCGACATCAGCTTTCTTTAATGCAGGTCCATCATTGGTCCCGTCCCCTGTCACAGCCACCACCTGCCTCTGTTCTCCCGCAGTGCTGTCAATAATGCCTGTCAAACACACAGTGCAAATACATTTAACACCGGATCTGAAAGACAATAATCTTGACCAAATAACTTCAGTTATTTATGGGTTTTGCGAAACTCAGACCAATCATTAAAAACAGTAAAGCAGACGACCAATGTTAAAACAAGGTGAGTTTCATTTCGATCAGCAGTAATGGATATGAAATAGTGCAACCAGTTCACCTTTTACGAGGGTGTGCTTGTCGGTTGGGGAAGATCTGGCCAGAACTCGGAGTTTCGGCCAAACCTTGTCTATACGCTCCTGCTCCACCTGGGCATGCACACACAGACAGAAATAAAAGGACAGGTGGTTATGATTTAGATTTAGAGAGGTATCTTTCTTTCTTCTGAGCTCAGCCTCTCTCACTCTGACAGAGTTACTGTACCTCTCCTTTCTCATTGCGGATCCTTCTGTTGAACTCTTTACCATCGATACAGAGGAAGTCCTCTCCGGGGTGGATGATACCACACTTGATGGCTATGGCCCTGGCTGTGTTTATGTTGTCTCCTGTCACCATGCGCACTGTGATGCCGGCACGCTGGCACTTCAGGATAGCATCGGGCACCTAAAGAGTGATACATGAAGACACATTTGTTAGCATTCATTTGTAGTTTCTGACCCCCTGATGAATACAAGTCCAATATTCACTCTCCTTTGGGCTCTTTTTTGAGTCTCCACTAACTCCTGAGACAAATGTCTGGTAAATGCTCCTCTATGTTCACCAGCTAGTCGTTAACTTTGACAGTCCATTTGGTGCTGTGTCGGTAACATACAGTACGTTTTTAGGGCTTCATTGGTGAAAACAGCTACCTGCTGCAGCCAAAGAAAAGGCTACAGTATGAGAGCTGTGAGACTGAAGAAAACAGTAAAAGTAATTATGTTCGGCACTATAATCAACTTCTTTAACAAACAAGAAGTCATGCCAATCTGTTATGTTGTTCATTCCGTACACAGTACGACATCTATTGTACTTCTGTCCATCCGGGGAGAGGGATCCTCCTCTGTTGCTCTCCTGAAGGTTTCTTCCTTTTTTCCTCACTGTTAAAGGATTTTTTGGGGCAGTTTTTCCTGAACCAATGTGAGGTCCCGGGACAGAGGATGTCGTATGTGTATAGCTTGTAAAGCCCTCTGAGGCAAATTTGTAATTTGAGATTTTGGGCTATACAAAATAAATGTTATTGAAATTTAATTGAATCATGTAATCCATCGCTACTATAAAACAGTGATTATAACCGCTTAAAGAACACATACCAGTAAAATCAATACAGTTATCTTTGACAGACAAAACACATACACAGAAACTAATACAACTCAATTATACCTTTATTATATCTGAATAGTATGCTGCCTCTGTCCCTTTTTGTATTAACAAGATATATAATGAAGCATTGCATATGTATCTCTCTCTTCCCTAGAGACATTAGTCTCGTAGGAGAAATGGGAGAAGTTGCGGCATGGAGATTGATCTGTGGTAGAACCAGCTAGCAAGAGCTGAATATTAATTCAGAAACACATCTTCTTCCTGACAAAGGTCAGTGTGGGCGAGCACTGCACTCCAAACCCACACACAAACAAACATGTGCACATACAGTAACTCCTTCTTTTGCACACACACATAGGCCTGCATCTCTTTTTCTCTCTGACACACACATGTTCACTTCCACACACACGGAGGAAGGAATATGCATACTTTCCACTTCACACTAACAGACACTTGGGCATATTGCACAAACACATGGCAACTATGATGGATCCACCGCCGCAATGTGTAAATATATTGGACTGACGAACTGCCTAATCAAGCTGCTCATGTGTGTATAACACAAAGTATTTAACTATGTGAATCTATACAGCAGCGTGCAATTATAATGTATGGCTCATTATAGAAAGCTTGAAGCAAAACTATACACATTTTACTTAAACCTACAATAACAGTAGCATAAGTGGAGAATCCTTTGAGTCACTCAGCTGACTCAGTAATGTCCTTTACACTGCAATATTTCTTTAAAGTTTGATAACATTAGCCACCATAAATTACTGGTCATACCAGAGTAAATAAGGCTGTAGCTGCAAAATCCCTGAGTATATTAATGTGAGCAAAGATGTGTTTTATGGCTGCTGAAAGAAGAAATAACCCATGCTTTCTTTTACAAACAAGTTTATAAAAGAAATAACGGGTTATTTCTTCTTTCAAAAGTGATATACTCATACTTTAAAAATTGCAGTGCTTTAAAAATGTTGAATGTATTGCTCGGAAGTATTACAATTTTGAAAAAACAACCAGATATGGATTAATTTTCATTTTGGAAAAGGACTAACTGTGGAAAAAAACAATGAAGCTAAATTAGCTTTTCACCTCATCACATATACAAAATAAAACAATAAATAAAGATCATGAATTGTCGCTTTGGTTTATTACAAGGTAATAACAATGTTATATATAATATGATCTGACAAGTTAAAGAAGAGGCTCTTACAGTTAATATTATTGCAAGTGGAGTAAGATACTACATCCTGCTTTCTCTGCTCTCACCAAGTCATTGCTATCAAGATATCAAGTTCCTGTCTGCCTATCTGTCATCCCACGTGACAGTTTTTTTTCCTTTGGATTCCCACTACTGTGGTTGACTGGTCATCTGAAAGAGGAGGCGGAGAGAAGAAGAGAGGAGAAGTGAGGATTTATTAAAAATACAATCTGGCCCGACGAAGGTTCGAGGGTAGGAGGCTAGTAGGTGAGACTGAAAATCCTCTCGGGTCTCTAATACAGATCTGGTTACACTCGTTTTCCTCGGTTTCTTCCCTTACCCGTCCTCCCTCTCCTACGGTCTGACATTCCTCTGACATGAATTTGATTTAGAATCTGTTTATCATTCTCTACCTCTATCTTTCCTCTTCTCTTTCTTCTCCTTACCCCCTCCTCCCTCTGGAGGCAACCCCACAGAGCAGCTATAGTTATTAAAAGATTCTGAGGAAAGAAACTGGAGACTAATAAACAAACGAACAACATGTTTATCACTCTGTGTGACCTTTTTAGCAGAGAGGAAAGTCATCTAATTTCCTATATTAGCCAGGCATTACTAAGAGACTTGTAAAGATGTTAGTGGATTGCAGCAGTGCACCGCTATTCCACATCAGTTCATGAAAATATCAAATGTTAAGCGACTTTTGTGGTGGGAGAAAGAAGAAATGCTGCAAATTGTCAGGCTAAAGTATGAATTAATAGATCACATATGTTGCAGAAATCTGCATTATTGCATATCCGCTATGCAATATTCAGTGTATTGCCCAGCATATTTCTTGTTATTTCGAAGCTTTCATTTGTGATTGTTATTCTTTTAAGGACGACTCTATAGTTTGTTGAAATATAATATCTTAAATAACACTGTGATACAAAAAGGGTTTTTTGTTACCTTGTCTAGTTAACTAATTAAATTTGAGGATGATGATTTCACTTTTGTCTTTATTATTTTCTCTGTACCTATTTATTTTCTCTAGGCCTGTTTAGATGCTTTCATAACTCGGCTTCATACAAAAAGAGAAAGGCGTAGGGAGAGAGAAAGGTATGTGCAGGAAAAGTCAAAAGAAAAAGAGAGCAACCAGAGAAAGGTGAAAGTCAAACACTAGGATACGGAGAGAGGCGGAAACCAGAAAACATGGTATGGGAGAGGTTGAATGAGAGCCCTTATTAGAGAGTGGGGAGTGGGATGGAAAAAAGATGAAAGGAAGAAGTTGAATAATGCAGCAGTCAGTTAGCTTCCTGCTTCCCTGTACCTGCATGGGAGCTGTCAAGTGAGGTCAGGTTCCTGCTGTGCACATACAGTAGATATCTCTTTCTACCACACTTTCTTTGTCTCAATTATATTTCTTATTTTCTTTACGTAAATTCATCATTAAATAATTTCTTGATGCATCAAGTATTTCTATCAATTATTTTTTTTTTTTTTATACCTTCAACAGAGCTGAAAGAAGTACTAAAAATGAGCAATAAGACACATGTAAAACTACTGAATTACAAGTAAAAGTCCTGCAATCAAATGGCAGTAAATTATTTAAAATAAAAACTAATACGTAAGAGAATAAGTATGACACATATTAGAAGTAGAAACTTTTAAGTATCAAAAGTAAATTATTGTGATTAATTTAATTTCAAAGAGAGTTAATGATTAACTTTTTAATGTTGTCAATGGCCAGAGTGGAGTATGTCGTTGCAGTTTGGGAGTTTAAACTCCAGCATTGCATACTGTACATGTCTCCAAATTAGGTGATTTTTCTTCTTTCATATTTACCTAAACATGACATTTGGGAGATTTTTACCCAATTACTATTTTTAACATAAAATCTTCACCTGCAAACTTACAAGTACAACCTAGAAAAAATAGGTCTCCTTCGAAAATGAAATACAGTTAGAGTATGACAGTCATCTCTTCTCAGTTTAGTTAATGTGCTTAGTCACAAGAGTAGTAACTCACTAGGCAACAATAATGCACATACAGTGTATATTCACAATTCTTAACAGTCTTAACTAACACGTATACAAATATTAGCAAAGTATGGAAACTGAGCTGCGCATATTAAATTAAGCTGATAGATCCAGCCTGGAGTGTGCATTTCTTGAATCAATAATCATTTAGTGAAGCAATCAATCAGTAAAGCAATTGATCTCTCTCTCTCACACACACACACACACACACACACACACACACACACACACACACACACACACACACACACACACACACACACACACACAAAAGTCAAGTCTATCAAATGACACATGATCCCTCTCTATCAGCTCACTGTGCAGGCTGCTACTATCACAGTGTTGCTGCTTGTTCAATATTCGTCCCCACAGATCTCCTTATTTAGATGAGACATTATCGTCCACTACTCAAGATTGAAAATACATTAATAAATGTTCAGCCAGTTAGAGATCTGGAGAAGGGGGATGAGGGGGGATGCCATCCATCTTATTAGCAAAATGACAAAAAATGCATTTCCCTTTTTAAAGCTGCAGGAACAATGTATAGACTCATAAGAAGTAATCCCTCTCAATCATCACGTATGACACACTAGAACAAAGACTTGTTCTGGTCTGATGTAACAAAAATTCTGAAATGTGTGGCATGTGTTTTCTACAAATGGATTAACTTTGTCATACTGAATAGAGGAGTATTAACAATCTCAGGATTTGAAATCCAGGAAAATTTAAGGAAAATTGCACTAAATAGGTTTTTAGAGGCTGGTCCAGAATTCCAGAATAAAAACAACAGAGAAGTACACAGTAAATACAAACTATTCTGTTCCTTGAGTTAGCATACTTTGTTTTAATCCAAACTGTATCTGTACAGATCTTATCCTCAGTACTTAGAGGTCTACATCACTTCTTACTATAAATACTTCCATCCATCAAACTGTACTACATTAAATGTACTTTTCTCCCAGTATGAAGCAATCTTAAAAGGAATTAGATTAGAATGCTACTTATATTTTAAGAAATATCAATCTTTTTTTACAATCCTTTTTATGCCACAAAATGTATCTATATCATTTAAACAGCTGTACAGTATATCCACTGTTGTTATAGCAAATATATTTTGTATATTTTAAATTGTAAGCATAGTATAGACAATCTCCATCTGGGTGTTGCAACGTTGAGCCGGCCTGGGGCGATTCAAATATGAAAGGTAAAAAAACTAAAACTAGTGCCCCCCCCCCATATTTCCCTTTTTGCAAAAATAAGCAAACAGTAATGTTACTAACTAGCATCACAGACATTCTGAGCAGTCAATTATTTTCCCAGAGGCCCAAAAAAAACTCTCCTGGAATAACCTGACCAGCATTTCATGAAAGAAAAACAGAAAATCAGCTAGTTTCAACCTCGCTGATGTGTCAACCCCTCCCTCTTCTCCCCTGGCAGAGGATAGATCCATGATACTTATTATGTTCTGGAGCAGCATAAACAAGTAGCACAATAGAGATATATAGAGATAATAAAAGGTGTTGAAAGGGCAAAATAGATTTCCTAAAATATAGACATCCTTTAAATCACTGTGACTTAGCTGCTGATACTGTAGCATGCAGTAAAGCCCATTTAGCAAACATGCACTCCTCTCAGTCTGTTGCCAACATATCTCACACTCTCCTACCTCTGGCCTGACAGGGTCTTCTATCCCAACAACAGTGATGGCTGTGAGGTCATTGAGGATGTTGGACTCATCGTCCCAGGAGGGCTCGGGATCACCGGAGAAGTCGCGGTACGCCACACAGATGGTCCTAAGGCCTTCGCATGCCATGGGCTCGATCACCTTCTTGACCATCTCGTCCTTGTCCCGTGGACGGAAAACCCTCGACTCACCCACCTCGTTCAGGATATGGCTGCATCTGTAATTATGAGTGGAGCGGGGCGGAAGAGGCTATCTTAAATTGTGTACTGTAATTTTGATATTGTCCAAATGACCCAACATGGAAAACCAAAAATACTGAGGAGTATCCCAGCCTATGCACCTACTTCAGACTTTAAATGAACAGAATGTTCATCATTTGTGCTTCATCTTTGTCGACAAGTATGAACGCTAAAACAAATTGTTTTGGAAATACGCTTATTTGCTTGCTTGCCGAGAATAAGACAAACTAAATCTCATAACATTTTCGTATTTATGCATTCAATATAAAGCTACAGCCAGCACCTGGTTAGCTTAGCTTATCATACAAAACAGGAGGAAACAGTTCACCTGGCTCTTTCCATAGGTAAACCTCAACCTATCATCACCTCTAAAGATCACTAATTAAAACATTATATCTATTTTGGTTAGTCTATTAAAAAAATAAGCTGACAGTATCTTACATGGTATATTAATATTGAATAAACAGATATGAGAGTGGTGTTGATCTTCTCATGTAACGCTAGGTAAGCGCATTAGTGTATTTCCCAAAGTGTTAACATCAAGCTTCTCACAGATATAGAAACTACAAAACTACAACTATGTTGTGGTCAAATAGCTCAAGAGTACCTGACGACCTCTGGGCCACCAGAAAATACTACTGAAGCGAAAAATACATTAGAATCTACACTAAATGGATTCATCATTAGCTAAATAATTGGATAATAAACACGTCTAGTGGCATGAAGTGCCAGAGTATGATCAAATTCACCTGCTGTAAGGTATTAAAACTGTTATTTGTGTAATTTTAGGATTTTTTAAACCTGAAATTAACCTTTTCGTAGCTTTATCTGTACATTATTTATGTTAAATGAGTTAAATCCACAGTGTAACAGCCATTTATTACAACTTCATGTTTCATTTTAATGTAATTCATCGTCAAAAGAGAATTTTTGCTCCTTCCTTCAATGGGTGCATGAAGCTTTTTAACTGCGTCTCGTGTTTTTCTCAGAGTTAATCAACTGTTACTGTACTGTTATAGTAATGTTCTCTAAAATGTCACAATTGTGTGACCTTCTAGAGGAAATTCAGCTCTTGCTCACTGCCTAAGGAAATGTACAATAGGTTATACCCTCAAGTGCAATATGCACTCAAAATAGATTAGCTATACGCTTGTTAAGAAAAAAGAAAAATTCAACTCTTGATTATATCATATTATTGTACAACAAAGTTATACCATCAGAATCATCTAATTTTTATGACAAAACCAGACTCACTTTTTGAGGACAATCTCAGAGGCTCCCTTGCTGTACATGCGGAAGCTCCCATCGGACAACTTGATGACTGTGCTCATGGACTTCCTGACAGAGTTGAAGGTGTAGACTTTGTAAATCTTGTCCTCTGGGATCTGGTTTCTTATCGGCTGATAGTCCCGCTTCAGGTCCAGGACCAATCCCAGCAGGCCGCACTCTGTCTTGTTGCCCACCTGCTTCGGCAGACCGCCTTCCTTATCTGCGGGCTGGAGAGGAGAAGACATTTTCGGATGTTCAGTTTTATTTTCCGTCAAATATTTGCTGCAATATAGTCGCATTTTCTATCTGTGGTTGTTTTTCACTTTACTTTTTAATACAGGATTTATATATATATATTTACCCCTCAGTTAATAGTTGGGTTTTCTGAAATGGCAAATAAAATAAATACTAGTATGGACTCAGGTCTTTAGATTAACCACTTTTTGGAACCAACACTCTGTAGTGATTGTTCTCTGTGATCTATTCAATTACTGAGATTCTCTTTTCTTCAGCCCTCGAAATAGCTGCTGGTGATAATTAACCAGCGAGCAGGTGAAAGGGTTGCTCTGTGTGGGAGAGTGGGAGATGAGTTCGATGGAATCAAATGTGGATGTTCTTATCTAAGGCATACGGCTCAATCCATTGCAAACTGTATTTGGTAAATAAATGGCAATCACAATATCCCAGAGCTCAAAGAAACATCCTCAAACTGCTTGTTTTGTTTAACTTACACTCCAAAATCCAAACATATTAAATTTACTGTCATAAAAAACACATTTCCTTCGTCATTTTTTATTGAAAAGCAATCACTAAATTTTCAAGATTCTTCCTGATGAACGATCAAATGTGTTTACTTTGAGTAAAAGTGGTACAATTTATCTTCCCTTTAAAGCTGGAGTGTGCTTATTATCAGCAAGCCGCCCTTCAGGTTATGTGTGTGATATCTGGTCACATCTGTGCACGTGACTGTTTAAGGTGCTACAGTATGTATGTGTGCAATTTGCATACACACGCACTGTATGTTCACATGTATGTTCACGTGGTCAGCTTGTGGAAGACTAAGCGTTGCCATGGTAACACTGGGCAAGGCATACTCAGAAGGAGGGACTTGGAAGAAGAGAGGGTGCTCTCTCTCTCCGCCACTTGGGGATTCTTACTCTTTGGCTCAGATTCTCTTTCAGGATTTTCACTCATCTAACTTCACACATGTGCTCGAATCTTTCTGGGTCTTCCTTTTCATCTTTTCCTCAGCCCTTATTTATTAGTATTTCCCCCGCTTCCCTTCATTTACTCACTCACTTTAATTTGTCAAATCACACAGAAATACGACCAATAGAGCGAATAGCGAGCGTGCCTCTGCATATTTCTTTCTAAATGTTTTCTATTTGTGATAGAATAAAAAGTCATTATCGTCTTTATCTTACACACACTCACGCACAAACTTACCACTGAAGTGACACTGATGCTGATAAGCCGGGACACATATAAGAGTGTGCAATCCTTACTGTCATTATTCATAAAATGCCTTTTCACATAATCACACACTCTCCAGCTGATATTAATTTTAGTTTGACGACAGACATGTGTTCAACTTCACTCTTTAGAAATGCTAATCAAGGAAATACGGACTGCAAGTATTGATTATTATCACTATTGACTAATATGCTGATTACCTTCTCAATTAATTAATTAATTAATTGATTGATTGTTTGCTTAGAAACTGGCAGAACATCATGGAAATCTCAAGGCAATGTCTTCAAATACCTTATTCCATCCAACCACCAGTCTAGAATATTCAGTTTACTATCATTGATACAAAGAAAAGAAATCCCGACATTTAGGGAGCTGAGATATTTGACACTTCTGCTTGAAAAATGAAACAATACATTTTTTAATCATAATAGTTAATAAAATACATTTTCAGTTGTTTGACTAAGAGATTAATTAACGTATTGTTTAAGCTCCTAAGGAAATAAGCACAACTTGGGCAACATTAATCTAATTTATTGTAAAATTGAACACAAGGAAGCAAGTGTTGTTGTATGTTGTTGTTAATCAGTATAGAAGTCCTTTTTGTTCATTCCGGCTTCTATTAGCTGCCACTGAGCTGAAACCTAGTCTCCCTGGGGTCTCACTATATAGTACCTTCAGTACGCTTGACAACTACACTCACAGGTAAAGAACAGCATGTCAGGTACACACACACACACATTACATCTTGAAACTGTATCTCTTTTAATCAATAGTGGAGTATATCAGCTCAAGCCAGTAGGCCATATGTATTTCCCGTATAACAAATATACCAGTTACCGAAGTTATACACACAACAGAGCATGTCAAAAGCACACTGAACATAATGCATCTGACTTGCCGCTAAGTAGACACCTTCAGTCTGTGCTATTTGCCCCGAAATAGATTCACTGCAGGCTTTCTGTTCTGCTTCTCAACCAGCCTCCAACCAAGATTAGATTTAAAAGGATAGCTTGACATTTTTCGACGCTTTGAATTTGACTTTCTGTTTGTTGTTTTCTTCACTCAGCACTTGGCGAAATGTGTTGAGAAAGATTCTGTATCGACAGTGTAGTTAATCACTTTAATGGCTCGTTGGAATTTGTGCGCTCGCACTCTCCATCTAATGGCCGCTCCTGTCCACCTGCTAACGATGTTTTGATAGAGAATGCTAATAATGTGCCAAAGCCGTTAACATATTCCCATGCAGCAAATAAGAAAATTATAGTAAAATGCCATCTATGCACTGAACCGAGGGACTGGGAAAGGTGTCGTACTTGTTTGCTGTAAAACCCTTTGAGAGAAAATTGACATCAAATGAAGCAAATATGACAGAAGGATTCGAAGCGTTGTGTTAATTTGGCTGAATAATTGCAACACTTAATTCATCTGTCTCGTGAGGGAGATATCTGCTTCCAATGTCTCCTTTAAGCAGCTCAATAATTTGAAACCACAATTTCTTAAGAAAAAATGGTTATTGATTAATTCAGGCTCGGGCGTATTTTACAGGTCCGTGTTGCTGCAGCTGCTGTGAGGCAGAGGTTCCAGCGGAGAGGGTTAGAGAGAAAATTCATCTAAAATCTCATTAATCATTAAAACCCAATCAGACTACTGGCCCATGTTCACCTAGTAATTGGACATATGTGGTTAACGTTCAGCTGTGTGTCTCACAGGCACCGACAAGAGTATAAATACTTTATTCCGAGTGTATGGTAAATAACAGAATTAATGCCTTTTCCTAATGACCAATGATTACATCAGGAAGACGCTGCCTGTCATTGGCTAATGAGAGCATGGAACAAATGGTGTCATCCGCACTGTCTGCTAAGTGTTTGGGAGAATAAGCTCCAAGCAACAGAAAAGAAATCTCACTAAACAATTAAATGACCAGCTGAAAACCATACAGGATGTATTATAGTTTTAAACGATTATTCATACTGGAGAAAAGAAGAGTTGTTTGCTTTGTAAAAGTTGTCTTCCCTGCTATTTCTAAAGCAGTAAATCAGCAGTTACAATCTATTGAATGACAACTGTCATTTCAGAAACCAAACTCACTTAAGTGCAAAACATTTGTATCTTTAGTCATATATTCAGCCTTCAAGACATATTTTTCCCCAAAGAAAAATATTTTATGACCAAGGGGTATCAGTTATTCCACGTGTTTGCAATGTCGTGTTTGCTTCATGATGTTTGTACAAATACAAATGTTGTGTTCGGATATATTTCTTCTGATTCATACCCAAATTTTGGAAGATTATATATTTGTCTAAAAAGCAGCAAACAAACAAAATATATTTTCTTCAAAATTATGCAAAAGGTACATAATCGCAGTTTACAGTTCACAGATTTTTAATCCACATTTAGAAAACACATTTTGAATAGGCAAACACATGACTGAAATCCATTTGGAGAGGGATAAAAAAATAAAATGACAAACAGCAATACCACTGCCTTATAGCCTGAGAGATTCCGCAGAGGTTTGGTTTGACGTGAGTTTCTACGCACAAGGATGGCGTGGGATGCCCACCGTTGGCATGGCAGTGCTATAGTTGGCGCCCTGGCCTGGACGTGGCTAAGGAACAGCTGCCCTCTCCCTGGTCCTTAGGTGCTCCTGCAGGCAAGGACATATGCCAGAGGGAGAGCTGGCAACTGTACTTCCTATTCCACCCAGGGCTCTCCTTAATCCATCCCTCCTGTTCCTTCCCTTTGTCTTCCATTTTCTTCCTTTTCTCTTCACACTCAACCCCACCCTTTTACTCCTCTATCTTTCTATTTCTGTCCCTGTTTTCATACTTTCTGTGCTGTCATTCCCTCTCTCACTCCCTTCTATCCCTATCACCCTCCCTCCCTCTGGAGACTCTCTCCTGTTGCTAACTATCAGTTTCCCCAGTCTCTTACTGCGGCCCACTCCCACTGCCTCCACCTTCCTTTTCGCTCCCTCTTTTCATGTAGGAGTGGACGATATTCTTCCTCTCCACATGACTGTACCAGCCAACTGGGCCGAGGCCTGGAGGCAAGCTGCAGGGCAGGAATACAGCCTTCCAGTCCATGATGAGGATACTTGTCACCCCAGTGTGGTTTCTCGCTCGTCCTCTTGTATAATTTTCCAATCTCCCTTCATTCATTTTTCACACTTGTCCTTGCTTCCCTTTACCCCTTCATTGCCTATTTACCCCCTCCCCTTCTATTTGATTTCATTCATTTTCTGTATTTCCACCTAATGTATTGTAATGACTTTTTATTTGCCCTTCTGCTTCAGAGATTTGATTGATCAGGTAGGTGTGGACAAAAAGGTGTGTAATCAAATCTGCGTGAATTTGTTTTCGGTAATATCTTGTTGATATAGCCTACCATGTTTACCATTACTTTACCTACATATTAATACCAATACTCAATTTGATTTGAAACTTTGTTTCAAAATACAGCATGCCGTTCATGTATGATCGTCTATATTCTAATTACATCCAATATAGACCCGCACACCATCCTGATATCTGGGCTTGTGTGAGAAAATTCTTTAAAAGCACGCCACTTGTGTATCTATCTATCGATAGAAATTACACACATCTAGATTAAGTTGCCTGTAACTTTCATTGCGCCTTAATTAAGTATTTCACAAATATCAGTTTGATTTATCTTTTGAATGATGAACACATAACATGTACTTTATGGTGATTATCTAAGGTCTGGTCACCATACTGTAGGTTTACCTGGTTGTTGTGAAACAAACCATTGGGATCCCTCAGGCAACACAACAATTACTTTACATTCATATAATATACTATAAATCTAACGGTAAGATATATTACCACTGACCTCACACTTTAAATAAAGCTTTTATGTATTTAATTTACACTGACTAGACAGAAATGTGAAACTTTTCATGTTTTTTGAAATGTGAAGCTTTGCACCTCTGAAATATCAAAGCATTGTCATTCTAATGTGATGACGACTTCTCTTTCACTGCAATCTCAGCAACACTGTAAAATCTGTGCGCAAGTGCTGAACACAGAAAGAGAGAACAAGAGAAGAGAAGGACATCATTCTTCTGAAGATGTCTCCGTCTCTGTTTCCTCGACAGGTTCTCTTTCTCCTCCCTCAGTGTCCAAAACTACTCCATGGGGACACCGGGTGCTTCAAGCTGAAGACATCCAAGACACTCTCATCTCTCCTCCCTGTTGTGCAAACAAGCGTGCAACGTCCAGAGGACAAAAGCACTGTGAGCCAAAGCCAATTATAGCAGGCCCTCGCTCCTCACTACAGAACAAAAATGACGGGGTTTGTTGTAATAACAAATAATAAAATGCTCCGTTTTTTCCTATTTAACATGAACTGAATCTTGTTTTTCTAGCATCTACATTTCAGCATTCTGTCAAATGTATTTTCTTATTTGCATACTGAGCTTCTATAATTTTCCCCAAGGGCCTATCCCTCACAATTGAAGCCATATTTGTGAGTATAGGTGTTTTTGTGAGGGTCTGTTATCTACCTCTTTTGTTCCTAAGCAGAATAATGACCTGAGCAGGTGGTTGAAGCAACACGAAACTGAGCTCCCAGGACACTCACACAGCCATGCACTGTGTTGCGAGAACATACACCTGTGATCTGAAAACCTCCGACAGTGTGAATTTGCCTGATACGACAGATGTGTGCATCTGACCTTTACGAGTTTTACTTTACTTTAACAACGTCTTCTTATTGAAGCATGTAAAACATCATATACAGTATAATGAAAGAAATGAGAAAGAAAAAAAAGAATAAAAGTACAGCGATTGGGTGATTGTTTTGCTATGAGGCTCTTGCCACCGGCATGTCCCTTTAAAAACAACGTCAGTATATTGACGTCACTGAATGCCGTTTAAAAATTACTCCGTAGCATGCTTGATTTATCTGCAAGAGACGTGCAAGGCAAGCTGGTGTGCATGCACGCATCCTTTTCAGAAAGTGTGTCCATGTGCCCAAGAATACAGTATCTTTGAGTATGTACATGTACAGTATTGGTGTGCTTATACTGGATGTGTTTGGATCATTGTGTAAATGTGTGTGAATTTCTCCCCGAAGGATGAGGCTTCTTCACTTCAGAGTCGGTATGTGCTAACAGAAGACGCAGAGACATAACACTGGCTGTATTATGAAGCCAGAGAGGCAGTGGGGGTACTGATATGGGTATCAAAGCCTGCCTCTTTGCCTTTGTATGGTGGCCATCAAAGACTTTCATAGCCATCATGGCATCCCACAGGATTGGCCTCTTACATAAGAACACACCAGCCAGCTTACTGTAAGGCTGGAGTGACGCTGAAGGAGTGGGGGCGGCTGGGGGAGGGAGAAGGGGATGTACTAAATATTCCTCAGAAATGTCCCTTTTGCATCCGGCTTTCTAAGTTCACTTCATTCCTTAATTATGTCCGTCTTTCCCTCTGTACAGTTCCTCTACTCTAATAAGAGCCATCAGAAAAAAATAATTAATTCTGACATATGCTGTACTCTGTACTATTAATGTGCTAGATTTAGTGTTCTGTACTATTTATATTCAAGTATATTCTGTGTATATATGCATGGATTAATGTATATGCGTAGCTAAGTTGTACAGTAATTACTACTGATAGAAGGTAACAAACAGTACAAGTATGTAAGCTGATATCATTTGAAGTTCACCTGAAGTTTAACTCCCACTTTAGTGCATGAGGTAACCTCTTTTATGAATGAATAGATTATAGAACAGACTTAGTGCCATTTAATCCAACAAGTCGAATGAGAGTGGTAGCCAAGACAAGAAATGAACCCTCGTAACACTGTAAAGTCCTATTCAAAACATTGTTTATATTATCAGAAGTCTGTGAATGTCCTCTATACAGACACATGGTTCAAATGGTGATTTAGTTTTCCTGATGGAACTATGAGGTTGCCTCAGTTTTCTTTCTTTACCACGATATGATATATTCACAAAATGTGTTCCCTTTTTGAAAAACCTGGACAATCAGACTCAAGCAATTGCAGAGTGCATTTTCAGGGTAACGTAACATATTGACATGTGTCAAGAGGTTCCGTCTGAGGTTACCACAGACGGATGTATCTGGTAATTTTTCACAATAAAACATTTTTCCGAACTTGATTTTTTTAATTTAACTTACATTTTTCATTCATTCTTTCTGTTCCGGGCGGAATGAGCATACTTATAACCACACTGTTACAACTCCTTCATAGTGTCATATTGCTTTTTGGAGAATTATGATGATAAGTTCATAGTAGATGCAAAAGTATACTTAGGTACAATATATTATGTTGTACATAATATATGTGGATGGATCACAGCCAACCCAGTTATTTTATCAACACAACTCCTTGTCCTTGGTCATGGTGGCCACAGCACTTAAAAGAATAAACTTCATAATTCTCAAAACTCTGACCCATTGCTTTTTTATTAAAAGCATGTACTTGTACTTTTACTTTCAATACGTAAGTACATTTTATATCAGAAAAATACTTTTGATACTTGAGTAAAAGTCTTAAAGTATCTGATATTTTCTGTACTTAAGTAGTATTTTAATAGGTGACTTTTACTTTTACT
Organism: Myoxocephalus aenaeus; assembly: GCA_038501785.1. Taxonomy (NCBI): domain Eukaryota; kingdom Metazoa; phylum Chordata; class Actinopteri; order Perciformes; family Cottidae; genus Myoxocephalus; species Myoxocephalus aenaeus. The sequence continues at coordinate 204,282 of JBAMJR010000213.1, forward strand.
GGAGTAATTTTCCAGTAAGGTATCTTTACTTTTACTCAAGTACGGCTTTTGGGTACTTTATACAACACTGTGAGCAGACAATACAACGGTTTTAAAAATCACTCTCAAACTGGCATAAAGCCTGGCAGACATTGTGCTTCTTGTACATTGTGCATTGTTTTTCTACTGTGCTTCAAAGACACACACAAATATGTAGCTCTCCATCTCGAAACCGAGTGACCAAAACACTTCACCAAGACTGTGATTGCGCCTTGAGGTGCAGGAAGTAAAATCTGTGGGATCTTTCTATCGCAGATGTCCCGCCTGCTCAGCTCATTCCTCCTTCGAGTTCCATAAGGGTATTTTTCTGTTGGTCGGCCATGGACTCTTAAGGGGTTTACAGGGATAGGGACACAGACGGGCACAAATGTGTGTGTGTGTGTGTGTGTGTGTGTGTGTGTAGGTGAGAAATGATAGTCACGCCAAAAGTATTACTGAGGCATGTAGCACCAGTCTGAAAACGTTCTGATCTTGGAAATCTTTGCTTTTAGGATGTTCAAAAGCTTTAATATAAAAGCTTTTGAACAGTCCTGTAAACTGAAGGAATATCTATGCAAACAGGTTTCAGATTCTGAGATTGGAACATTTAACAGTCTGTCCATCTATGTCTTATTGTATACAGGTGCTATTGGCTTTGAGATAATTTCTCTTTGCTGCATTCACTGTAAACAAGAGACAATCTCCAGCACACTTAGCCAGATTGAATTAAATTACAGTCTGCTATGCTCTGAATATCAGATAAGACAAAATTACACAACCGTTCTCAAGGTGACAAGTTGAGTGAATGCCTGATGAATCTAAAGCAGCAGCCAAGGACACAGACTGCCTGCTTCGCCAAGAAGAAAGCACTGCAGAGCTGTCTCACTGTTCCAGGGCTGCTCTCGTCATGTGGTTTCACTGCTCACACAAAGGGAGCTGAAATCTATTCAGCTAACTCACAATATTTAAGACTTAACTAAATAAGCTTTAGTATAATAGAATGTCTTAAATATTGCGATACGGGTTCATAGAGAGTGCCTCATATAATATGCAGTGTAAAAATAAAAGGAGTATATATGGTGTTTGAAATTCCTTATGAAAGAATGAGTTACCATTTTGTCAAATATAAATAAATGATCATGTTTAGGTGTATGTGTTCAGATGCAGTAACATTCATGTTCAACCCCTAAAGGAAAGACTCTAAAGTATCTTCTACAATGGCGACCACGACAAGTGGCTTACCAGTATCTTGGTGGTGTAGGCGCTGTTGATGGAGATGGAATTGACCAGTAAGTCCAGTGATTTGGGTGGCAAAACGCCAGGTTCTGGGATTTCTTTGTAGTGCACATCTCCCATGTAAAACTGCACAGCCGTCATGCGGTTGGTGGTCAGGGTGCCGGTCTTGTCAGAACAGATGGCTGTAGCATTGCCCATCGTTTCACATGCATCCAGGTGACGCACCAGGTTGTTGTCTTTCATCATTTTCTGTTGGTAGGAAACAACATTATGATCATGAATGAATGCATATTTAAAAATACTTTAAAATAGTAGATTAGATTATTAGATGGATGACTGAATTGGTTTAACAGGCAATGCGTCAACTTCACTGGCTAAAATGGCCTCAATACAAAAAGAGGGATGCTTTAACATTGTATGTTAAAATGCTTATTTTATTCAAAGCAACAATCAAAGAAACAACCATGCTGTCTGTACTTTGTCTACAACATAATTTATTTGTCACATTACTGCACAAGAACAGTATCCATTCATGAAAACTGTCAGACTGGGTATTTCCCTGTCTTAAAAACAACAAAAAGAAAACAAAAGTGTATCTCCTCAGAATATTTTACAGTACACTGTAGTTAAAGGTAGAGAACTGACTTGAACAACACTTGAACACACTAGTTTATATGTATATATATGTAAATGGCCCGCCCTTACAGCAAAAGTAGAGCACTGTACAATTTGTTCTCACTCCAAACTCTTCATATACCGCACTAGTGCCCCACGCACCAGGCTTTCAACTAACTCCAATGTAAACCCACATGTACCAGCATTAGACACTTAGAGCAACTGACGTGGTATTAAGTGCAAAAGTATCCACTTGGGTGGGTGGGAGGTGTGGTGGATGGGTCAACCAAATAGAAAGGACTTTGACCCAGAAGACCAATTACCGTGTCCCGTGTCAAGTCAACATGACCTATTTTGTCACGTCAGTCGTTAGTCATGTGACTCGTTAGTATTGTTAGTCACGTGAGTCGTTAGTCAAGTTAACGTCAACCACGCTTTTCCTAACCCAAACAAAGTGGGTTTATTGCCTAAACCCTTACTTCCTGTGAAGCCGGAAGTATATTTTGAAAAGACACTATGCATTGTAGCGATTGGGTCCACAACGGACGCTAGAGCGATACTTAGAGCGTCAAAGTTTGAAGCCTAAGGGCCACTGACCAAGTGTCTGTATTTGACGAGTTGGAAGTATTAATGTGTTACAATTTACAGCATTGTACTGTATTGTCTTTCACTGTTCTTCCTCACCTTGACGGAGTAGGCCAGGGAGATGGTGACAGCCAGCGGCAGCCCTTCTGGCACGGCCACCACTAAGACAGTCACACCGATGATGAAGAACTTGACAAAGTACTGGATGTAGATGGGAGTGCACTCTGGCATCCAAGGGTTCTTCTGCATCACAAAGTTGTCAATGGCAAAATACAGGACCAGGATGATGACCGTGACGGCTGACATGAGCAAACCTGAAAAAAGATACAAAATGTTATAAGCTGAGCGGCATGATGCCAAAAGGTAAGAATATGAGTGGAGTGACACTTTATGTGATCCTAGAGAGATTTCTACTTCGTCCTGTAACATACATGTGTTTTGAAAATGGGAACTAACTTGTACTATACTGGATTAGTTTTGGCTAGGTGGAACAAATAAGTTGGCAAGTTGGTGTACACTCCCTTGTGGCTATTGGTCATTTCCACGAGGGACAAGATTAGACAGATCCTAACCATAACCACTTATCACTCTTTTTTCTTCATTCCTCATAATAGTATGCCATCTTGCAGATTCTACAGAGGCTAGAAAGTCAGATGCCATCATCAAAGATGGCGAGTAGCTTTCTGTACCACATCGCCTGGCTCTGTTTTTGCATCAATACATAGGACACCACGTGGCATCCGCTTTGATAGAGGCTGATGCATTAACTTGCATAGTGTAAATGCAATGCAGTCAAGTATGCTATACACATTTCATGATTTAAGTATATCTGGGCTCTTTCTTTCTTCTTTGAAAGTGAATGAAACACACCTGGTGTCAGGTAGATACAGACCAGGAGTGTATACTGTACAGAGCAGAGAAGCTGCAGTAACAAAAAAACAGGCACACATGCTAGTGGGTCGCAGACCCTATTAAGACTAAGTATTAATTACTAAGTGTTCTGACGCCAAGTCCTTATTCCATCACTCACACCAAGAGTCTGATGTAAAAGCCCACTGTAAAAACTGGACTTTTTTAAGGGATAGGACTTTTTTAAGGAATTCTAAGGAAATGAGAAAACCTAAACTTTTTAATTAATAAAAAATAAATATAACAACCCTTCAAAGAAATAATATGTAGAATAATTCTAATTATCCCATACTGGTCTAGAAACTCCTTCCATTGTTGCATTAAGTATTTTAGGTATCTAGTATATTCATGTGGGAATGAATGGCAAATCCTCATCTGTTACTATAAACGCAGAGAAATCAACTCCTTGTTGCCATGAATTGCTTTAAATGGCATTGGTATGGATTGTAAAATTGCAAAAGTGAAAAAGCATAATGGCATCAGTTGTTCCCACTAAAATCACTCAGCAAGTCCCTTGAGGGAAGGTCATTTAGAAAAATAAAGTTAACAGGCTCTTCTACAGCTCCATAACAATAACTTCAGCATTCTTCTAGACTACTTTGATTGCTTTAAGCGACCAAGAAGTGAGTCTTATCAGTGCACCATCTTGCTTTGGTGAACAGGATGATGGCTCAGTGCCTTGTTGTCCCTGATTTAACTGCCTGACTGAGTGATAGACTTGTCCGTGTGTAATTTGCTGTACCTGCTTTGCCAATCTGGACAGCCAGTTTGGTCAGCTTCCCTTGGAGCACAGACTTCTCTTTCTTCGAACCAGACACCTTCTTCTTCTCTTTCTCTTCGGACTCTCCACCTTCAGCACTCTTTAGAGGCTGCATCTCCATGGCAGCTGCTCCATCCTGCTTCTTTACTGTAAACACCACACACAAAAAAAGATAGCAGTAGCATTAGACATGTGGATTAGACCAAGGGAGCGAAAAAGAACAGGAAGCCAGGCTTCAACAGCAAGGTTTTACACTAGCACAGAAATACAGTTTAGATTTAAAACCAAGAGAAGATCATATGATATTGGTATGCATGAAGCTTTTTACATAACATAATAGGATTTAATGTGTGTCCCTGCATTGTCATTGTGGTAAAATGTACAGTCTATGCTGTGAACCTTGTTTCCGTGTATATGAAGCAAAAAAAAATCACGATGATGTAGGTCTTCTATTTGCTAATGTAAGGGTTGTGTTTCTTATTATTCAAGCAATTTTTTCCATCACAAACACATATTTACAGTAAGTCATGAACAATTTAGTGGTCCTACATCTAAGGCCCACGGCATGTTAACAGATTATTTCGACACTTATATCGGGAAATCTTATATACAGAGTAGCATATTTCACACACACAAGGAAAATTCACTCTGAATTTAATTTAAAACTGAATATATAGAATATATATAAATGTCCCATCCAAAATAGAGTTTCAAGCCTTATGGAGTTTTGTTAGTTACTATTAGCATAGTAAATAAATATATCAGTTGTTAGTTGTTTAGCTGTGGGTGTTGAGGACTCAAATTCTAAAAGCAAGACAAAAACATATTGTAGCCTTTATCCATTGAGTGATGTACAGTATAGAAGACGATGATATATAGATAGCAGTGGTGCTTTAAAAACCAACTTCATACCATACTGGAGGACAGCGCAGAGATCTACGGTGAAGAAAGCTATTCTGACAATAACATGAACACAGAACTGCATGAGAAATGGTAAACAGATTTAAAAAACAATATTGAAAGCTCATCTCTTACAATTATACATTAACGACATGAAACTACAGGGATGATTGGAATCCCCAAATAGTAGAACTTTGTATGTGAAAGTGATCATACATCTCAGAGAGGAGGCCAAAACACAAACGCTGCAGACCGCGAAAGATGTGATTTTTAAATGATTCCAGACATCAAAAACTTTCAAATCCACACAGTTATTGATAATTTGCTAAAAAAAATGTCTATCTATGTGTTACATATACTTATTTCATCTTCATAAATATTATATCTTTTATACGCTGAGACTGTTTTGTAGTGTGACAAAAACAAGATTACCTCCATCTCTCTCCTCCTAACACACATACAGTACAGTGCTTCTCTCTTAATGAAGCCCATTACCAACAACCATTGCAGCCCAGTTTTTCAATCACAATGACGCATGTGTTTGCTGCTTACAAAAAACCTTTTCATGTTGAACATTTGTCATACGTCTCTCTGGTTGCACGTTGTGTTTTTCCACCCCCATGAAATGAGACAGAACGTGTCTCTAGTCAACTGTATGCAGCAGAAGATCAAACACCTGCTGTTAATACAAGCTTAGGGCAAAGGTTCATCTTCTGACGCTGATGCTATTGTACACAGTTATCATAGTATGAAGGTGTCAAGAGTCTTCATTTACCCGTTTGCCCCTTTGCTTAAGGGACACTGATTTGCTTAGCTTGCCTCTTAGTCCATCCCCCCATGCTTTTGCACTCCTGGTTGATTTGGAATTGTGCTTACATTTAACAGCCTGGGGTCTTTTTGTTGATGATGATGAGCTGTGAGTTTTCAGAATTTTGTGCATAGTTTAATTTTTTTTAGGTGTTTAAACAATAGAAACTTTATTTTTTTCCAAGAACGTCATCACAGACACCAAGTTTTTAATGCAAATATAGAAATATTGCAAAAATGTCACGAGTGGGCCATAGGCTCAATCACCATTGTGTTACCTCCTTCGCTGATAGATAGCGACTTAACATTTATTTAAATGAAAAGGAGTGGTGAAGATGTCAACAATTTCCACGTTTGAATTTTTAGTTGACTGAAAGAATTGTCCTTCAGTTGTCAAGTGCAATCAAATCAAATGTATCTTTAATTAGTTAAATAATTAATTATGTTTTATTATATCAGACACATTTAAGAGACTTGAAGGCACCTGTTTGCTAACCTGGGATGAGCATTTTTTACTTTAAAAGAAGAAAAAAAATGGCATTGACTTAATTGACATTAACCATAATACAAATGTATGTTATTATAGTGATCATCAACGTCACCGTATCCCTTTAATCACAGACAATGCACATCATCAGTGGCGGTTCTACACGTAATTACGCCCCGGGCGAGCCCCCCCTCCGAGCCCCCCCCCCCCTGGCAAAAAAAAGACCGGATACATCCGTCTGTGCGTAGCCTCAAACATAACATCTTGACACATGTCAAGAGGTTACGTGATACGTTTCCCCAAAAATGAAACTTAAAAGTCCGTTACAACTCGGTGTTCTGGATTAAAATCAAGGCAGAGTTACTGAGATCGCCAAAAAAGCTCTAAAACCCTCAACCCTCAAGCTCAGGGCTCCACTAATGCAGCGTAATGGTGAGTTGTATCTTTATGCACGTTATAATTGTCTTTATGCCGGTCGTATTACGTCATATTTTAATCTTGAGAATGAAGGCCGGTCCCGTCCCCCCCCTTCCCCACAAGCAGGGGCGCCTGCAGCCGCAGGGGGCGCCAACCTGCCAATTCCCCACACAGTGATATGATAGATAATGGAAAACCGCTTCGCGGCCCAGATGATTTTTTTGGTAGGTGGTAAGTGGTAAGTGGTCGTGCCGCCCCCCACGTGACATGAAAAAGTGCCCGGTTCGCCCGTGCCCAAAACCGCCACTGCACATCATATTGTGTGGAGAATATTTCATGAGACAGTGAAAAGACGAAACCAGGGTGTGGTGTATAACATGAGTTCTCAGAGGACAGTTTTTATTTTTTTGATAGAAAGGGAAAAACTAAGTGAGGAAGATACAGTAGTTGAGGGACCGGTTTCCTTTTTTTCTTGTAGAGATCAGGACAAGTCAACAACAGAACAACAGACCAGGGACAACACAATAGTGACAGACAGAGTGAAGAGGAGGGATTTTTCTACTCTATTTGAAAGTAGGTAAAACCTGGGTCAAACACTGATATTCTGGAAGTGGTAAACTTTCTCAAAAACCCTTGTAATCTAAATTACAATAACTTGAGGCAGCGAGGTATTGAGAGTGTAGAATATAATAAAAGCTAAATCAAATAAAGCAATGTAGGATTTCCCTCCTGCATTTGACCCAGAGCTTACACCACACTCCAAAGAAGGAAAACAATGAGGAGAAGAAAAGAAGAAGAAAAAGAGAGGGGGGAAGAGGGAAAGCAGATGAGAGAGTGAAAGATATGGTTTGGTTACCTTTAATCTGGTTGCTCTCCATATTGCCATCTTGCATTTTACCTATGATGGAGACATACCAGACAATAACAACAAAAATAACCAAGGCAGACAAGTCAACAAAGTATCACCACAGAGACAGCACACACAGTGAGACCCAAAACCCACAAACAGAGAGACAGGAAAATGACTTTTAATACAACATTTCTGTGTCACATAGAAAGGCTTGTGATATGTAAATGATGTAATGTAAGCAGAAGCTACAGCTAGGGGTAGGAGGCTACAAACAAACACTCTAGTGTGCCGATTTTCTTGTATTAAGCGGGAAATTAGGTTTTAATAGATATGTTTTTATTGCATAAAGAAACAACCAGCTAATTAAAAAGCGTACTAGACCTTCTGAAACAAAACTATGTTGACATCAAAATATATTATGCTGAACATCAAACCAAAAAAAGCACACTGTCTGCTGAATTTTCAAATAGTATAACATACTATAACATACACCCAGGTAATTCCACACACATTATCAACAGTAGGAGTAAAAACGTCAGTGGGGAAGAGTGCACCACAAACACACGCACATACACAAACTACACACGCAAACACGAGACTGCATGCATCAAAGGAAAATTCAGAAGGCACATGCAAGATCACACGATAAGAGGGAAGCAGACTGGAGATGTGAACAATGCACATGGAGAGAGAGAGAGAGAGAGAGAGAGAGAGAGAGAGAGAGAGAGAGAGAGAGAGAGAGAGAGAGAGAGAGAGAGAGAGAGAAGGAAAAGCCTCCCACATGGCAAAGTTACATAAGAACAACAGAAAGAAAATCGAACACTAAGTTCAGGGACAGTGGGTTTATTATGCTGTTGGATTCTGCTTACACAAGGAGCAATCTTAGAGTGAACTTAATATAAATGTGTGTTTCAATGACACATCGGTATTGTTTTAAATTGCAGAATCAACTTGCTGGCAGTCTAACAGAGATGCTAAGAGTACACAGTATCATCTTGCAAGCTGATGAAGCATAACACTAAAAGGTAACATCTTGTGCTTTCTCAATAAATGTATACACAATGTTTACAAAATAAGAAAGCATTTATTATATACTGCAGTGTTGATTCCATTATCTACCCGGGCAATCTATAATTACGAAGATATGCAAGATATGTTTGTCTCAGTGGTGTGCAGGCTAGAAATTGCACAAAATCCGTCCTTTTGTACTCAGATTTCACTCAGAAAATTGCTCAAGTAGAGCTAGAAGACCAGATTTTCTCATAATCTTCGGCATGTATGTGGAGAATAAATGGTTCACTTCACCTCCACTTCCACATTAGCCAGCTCCCTGGAGTCACAATAAAGCTGAAGATGACAAATCGCTCCGTTCCAGCCCAGGACACCACAAGGTCATTATCACAGTGCAAATCACGTGCCACTGCCTTGAGTACAAATATTTTCAGGCTGCTCTCCACGGAGACAAAGATAAAAGAGAACCCGGTGCAACAAAGACTGAAGTTAATATTTTGCATTTGTTCAGAGCTAACATAGAAGTGGAGGATTTGCACTAAGTGATCTCAGAGGACCCCGAACTACAGGATATGGCCCTACAGTTGTATTTCTTCAGCTCGCATCTTTGTCTATTGTCAGACGTGAAATATATATAACAATCAATCTCTACGAGACAGATGATGAAATTAGAATGTCTGTACAGTAACTATGACATTTCCACCAGACTGGAAACAAGGGAAAGCGTTTGTCTGGCTCTGTCCTACGGTAACAAAAGTGAACACAGTATATCTTGTTTGTTCTGGTTTGATTTGTATGAAAACCAAAGTGTAAAAATGCACTTTGTGGGGGATAGGTGCAGGCTATTTCTTGGTGCAGTCAATCTTCTCATCTAACTCTCTTCAAGAAAGGTTTCCCCCCTCTCCCAAAAAAGCTAACTATTCCGTTAAAGACACAACACTACAAATGTTTTTTTTTAGAAATGAATATAAAAAGGCTAAACAATATTTCACTACGTCTTAGCATCACAGAGACTTACAGAGTTTTATTTGTTTTAGTTTGCATTCAAAGATGGACCAAAAAAAAATCATTACGAGTTTTTCCAAGACAGCTATTTAGTATAAACAGCATTACTAGACAAAGAGACACAGAAAACAAAGGGAAAACTAGACTAATGTCTACAACTACAACAGGACGTGCATTGACAGCATGGATTCAAAGGGTTTAACACAACTGAAAGAAAAGATAGAGCAGAGCAGAAGGTGAGCACCCATGATAGGAGACATGGTGAGAATGGAGAAGGTAGGAGGAGTCAAAAGTCACGACAGAAAGAGGTCAGTGATCAGAGGTTTTGTCAACCTACCATTAATTAGGCTGGCACTGCCAGGGGCATTAATGCCTGCAGCCCCATCCGTGGCTATAGTTGCGATGGGGTGGATAGGGGGATGGGAGCAATCTAGCCAGTAACAATGAAGGCCGAACACAAATGAACATAAACACAAACACACGCATGTGCGCACACACAAGACAGTGAACAGAAATAACATGGTTATAGCACAGTTAAGAGTTTCAGCATATGCAGACTGTATGTGAATACTAAAGTCTAGTGTGATTAAAACATTTGTAATGTACCTATTATTTACGTAATCATATGTATGTTTTGTAATTTTATAAATGTTATGCCAATACAACAAATGAGTGTAACACTGGACAGACATGATGAAATCTGAACATAACCTATTTGAGAAAAAAAAACAATACCATAAAATGTGAAACCAAAGCTATTGTAAGTTGATTTTAAAATATTTGTTTCAATATAATTAATGTACTGGGTGTAATAGCATGTCTAGTAAACACTAGTGTTATGCTGCATTCACTGTCATTTTGTTTTAGTTTATTTGTTGCAATGTGAAGTTCAATTAAACCATGTTATTCATGTAATATCCGTTAGCATCACAAAATAAAAATTTGAGCAGGAAAGTTAAAGCAAATAAGCTTAAGAAAAGTGTTGCATAGCCAATCTGAAAATTAACTCTCAAAGAAAATCCACAGATTTGATTTATCAGCCAGGGAAATACACATGTGCCAACCAGTTAAGTGACGGGGCGAATGAAATATGCTTGTGTAAATATGAGACGGTGCTGAATATTTGCCTTTGCAATCCCCGTAGTTAGAGTTTTCGTTTTTAAAACCTGGAATATATCTCACAAGGATATGTTAATGTCTTTTGACAGCAGTCACATAAACTATGATTACTGGAAAAGGGAAATTCAATTGAAGGTCAATAATTGTTTCCCAGTGTCCTCTTGGTTTCTGTGTCTAGAGTTCATTGTTAACGACAACACAATGTCTTACACCGGCTTGGAGGTTTGATCACAATTCTATACTTCAATTATTATCAAATTGAAAAGCAGCTGATTTATTTAATGACACAGCATCTCGTTTAATTTAGTTCAAATTGTATGAAAAAAGTCTCCGCTGCCAAAGGTAATCAAGTCATAATTATGTACTCTTAATACAACTTTAAATTACGTTTTTAAAGTTTCATAAATTAGGCCAGCCATAATTGAAGTATTAAGTGCAAAATGTACGGCACGATGTTTTTGGACAATTTAATGGAACTCTCTAGCAGTGAAACTTTGTAAATATACATTTTATCAAATTACTACATACTTTAAATCAAAGATCAAGGAAAACTTTTTATTGAATTTCAGTGAATTTGTATAGATTATTGGCTGCTTCCCTGAGCACAGATTGAGTGATTCCCTGTACAGTTTGTTGTTGGTTGATCAGACACCTAAGATCACATTGATTACACTTAATGTATAATGCATATGTTGTCGATGCACTACAAATACAGGTAAAAAGAAGAACATGTATAGTATTTATTCGTGTTCAGATCAGAGGAAGAAAGTTTTACCCACAGGGGAAGACGTGTTTTACTGTTCCCTTGTTTCGTGTACAAATCCAAGCATAAGCACTGAAGGGAAATGCTTCAAAACATACAGTATAGTATGCTATGCACGCACGTTACTGAGGTACCTACTCATTGAAACGACAGCGCTGACCGAAGAGGCACTGGTAACACAATTGATGTTAAAATATGTATATGTAAATATGTAAGATGTAAAAAAATAAATTACATCTTACAAAAGCTTATGCTGTCTACTTTACTCTCTACTGCTGATACATGTGCCGTACACCTGCAAAGCTGTCGCTCTCGTGTCATTGTTCTGTAATACAGAAATGAGACGAGTTGACAGCCTTTGTTTACTTGTGGCATTCAATACGTCTTTGAAACAGGACTGATGTTGAATGCTAGCTAGTTAGTTTGATGAGTGCAGAGCCTGTTAAATGGTAAAAGGATTATGCATTGTGAAATGTGTCATCTGTCAACACTTATAGGAATGCAGTGTTGTGAGAATGATGCTTCTCTTTTTAAGTGAGGGATTAAACTGGGGGAAGGATGCTCGGCTACAGAAGAGGGGTGTTGAGTAGCGGCAGTTTATTGGTGGTCATAATAAACCGTTTAAAGGTCAAACGGATCAAGTACCACTCCCAGGGGTCAGAGAAAGGTGATACTCTACCTGTATTCTGGTGTCCATCTGCTACTGCCCCTCCTTCGAAGAGAATTTGGATGGATAGAGAGTAAGGACAATAATGCACTTGAACCCACAGAACCTGGATACTGCAGCTCATATGTGTACCACCAATACTCATTTCATACAGTATTTATACACATTCAGCAAAGAGGCTTAATGTCTACGAATACCTACAAAAGGTTCATAAAGTTCACATGAGTTTAACAGGTGGATATTTCTTCATTGGAGAGTTTAATGTTTATAACCATTTTGATAACAAGGACAGTTAAAAACACTGATATGATGTAATGAGAGCACACATTTAGACTTACAGGACATAAGGTAATGACATGACGAAAGCTTTCTTTAAGTGTACGCTGCTGAGCAAAACTGACAACAACAAAAATACCTCAGTACTCCTGAAGCAGCTGCAGAAAATATACAGATTATTTCATGATATAATGGTCTTTCTTACCTTTCTTTTGTTTCTTCTCCTCTTCCTCTGTGCCGGCCCCCAGCAGGGTCATGATGATTCCAGTCTGAGAGTTGACACCAACAGCAGTCACCAACATGCGCCCTGACCCCTCCATCACATGGGTGCCTGGTAAGAGTGCAGAGGGACGTTAAAAGATATCACATTAGATTAGATGCAATACAATACAAAACATGTTTTGCATTCCTGCCATGATCATGTGCATTTCTTCACACTACAGGTTAAAAAATTCCAATTAAATTTATGAATTGACGTGTTTGGTTACCCGCGCCTCAAAACAAAACTATCTACACTCATCATCCTTAGGTACAATGGTGAAATAATTCCCTATGTGGGCTATTTTTCCTTGAATCGTTTTTGTATAGTATGAAAGTGTAAAAGTATTCACTGGCTTACAAAGTGTTCAAACATCGTTACATCCGAAAGTCAGTGCTTTATTCTCATTTACTCTTTTATTTTAAATCCAAGGTGCTGCAGTAGAAAGCCAAAAGTAGTAAAAATGTGTCGCTGTGCAAATGTGTGCAGACTGCACTACACTTTTGTGTATGTGCACAGTATACACATTATTAACCTTTGGGAGAGTAAGTAGATGTGGGTGAATATGAGGCTAATTAAAAAAGACAGCCAAAAGGCCCACAGCTAATTATCCACAAGAAAAAAAATTGTAAAATGTGAGATCAGATTAACCCACGTTTCTGTTCTTCAAGCTGCACATTCTAGTGTTTCTGCTGTAGCAAACCAATAAAGAGGGTGTTTTTCCATGCTGTCGCCAGTGTCTTCTGCATTGATATTTAGATTATAATTAACCACCTATTGTCTCCTGTTTATTTCATTTGGTTTTCACAATATATATAAAAAAGAGCCAGGTAGGCCAAACCTAATCCCAATAAGTAACGGCAGGCAGACCTTAATATGAAACTTTTGTCTGAGGTTTTATTGCTGGCCATCAACATTACATGATTGCTTCTGAAGAAATTGTAAAAAGTCTTTATCATTACATAAATGTTGACTATTTCTGCTTCTTAAATTATTTGAGGACAGTGGATGGAAATAAAAGGGTGTGACATTAGATTAGTAGGTGTACCAAAGCAACACACTTTTTTTATGTTAAATTCTGGTGCAGGATGAGACATTTGCACCAACCCACTGTGTAAAAAATGCAAACAATTTAACTCTCGGCTTGTTTGAGAGATTCATTAATTAGAAAATGCAATTTTGTAAATAAATTAACATTTACATTTAAGATGTAAATAAATGCAAAATGATCAATCCAAGTTGCTAACTTCAAACTTTGCAGTAAGCCAAATAGTGAAGAAGACCATATAAAGAGAATTATAGTTCTCAGTCTCAAAGACCCATTCTCCTTTACACAACAACATTGCATGCAGAAGCCATGACAGTGAAATGCAGTTCCTCCCACCCATTGACTGATAACATACCAGACAACAGCATAGGGTCCTTTTCTACACACTTCTTGACGTGGTCGGACTCGCCGGTCAGTGATGACTCGTCAATCTTCAGGTCATTGCCCTGGATCAACACTCCATCAGCGGGAAGCAGATCACCTGCAATTACGATGGAAGAGTTGCTATATGTGTGCATCTCTCTCTGTACTGTCTTTCTGTAGCTAATGAATTTCTCCACATTACGATACTGTTGCTTAAAGATAGTTAATTGCTTAAGGTAGACTTCATAATTTTAATCCCCCTCTGGAAACGAGATGGAAGTCTATTTTCAGCCACTGAACCATGAAAAGGACTTTACACAGAACAATGGACGAGTCAATTAAGGAAGTCAGTGGGCACGTCCAACAACCCTAAAGTTATTTAAATGTTCTGGAAAGTTCAGTCAATTTTAGTTAACTCCACAATGTTTAAATTCAAATCATGGTTGAAATAAAAAATGAGTTGATACAAAAGGTTTATAGTAGTAAGAAAGGGCCAACTGGATGTCATATGTCAAATAACGATCAACAGTGTAAATGGATAGACCTGAGATTTAGCATACCTAAATCCATTGCTACAAAATAATGAGCAATCTATAAAGTGATAGATGGCACAGGGAAAATCAAAGGTGCCAGTTACACCGTTATGTCTCCAGAAAGATGTAGAGATGTAGAAACATTAGTGGGGTCATGGAACTAACTGGATAAAGCCAAAAGATCTACTCCTTCATTGGTGATTTAATATTGTTTGCTTTGGGGCGTCAGTATTTGTAAACAGCACAGAAAGACAAAAAGCCTCTTGCAACTCAAGATTGATATACTTCAACTTCCAACTATTTATCAATTCTGTTTTCAAAGCTCTTTGAACCATGAAGTTCTACTTTCTGCATGTCATTAACCGAGTAAACTCTAACACACACACACAGTTTGACAATCTCTTCCCACCTACCGTATTTGATCTGTGCGATATCCCCTACCACTATGTCCGACACTGGCAGCTGTATGACTTGGCTACCGCGGACCACCTGGAATTTCTGCTCCTGCTCGATGCGGCTCTGCAGCCCACGGAACTGCTTCTCCTTCGACCAGTCGTTGAAAGCCGTCACCAGCACCACACACACCACAGACAACAGGATGGCTGCGCCCTCGATCCAGCCGGCATCCGCCTCGCCCTCGTCCTCTACCCCACCTCCTGCCGCGCCACAAGCTAAAGTTTGGTAACGATGATATGAAAAGAAGAGAAAGGTTGTATAGATGCCATACATTTGCAAGAACACTGTTTTCATATAGACTTTAAGTATTCTGTCGACACACACTTACACGCCGAATATCAACTCACACTTTTAATATATAATAATATATTATATTATATATATACCTCTATAATATAGAGGTATATATGCTTCTATATGTGAAGATACACAAAGGAATGTAATACAAACTCACACTGGGAACAGTGTGTGCAATGTATATAATATAAATGACAAAAAAAAAATACTGTATCTAATCTTTTATGGTTATCTTGATTTGTTTTATTATTATTTGGGACATGTTCGATTTAAAATCTATCTTTTCCATCAATCTCTATCTCGCTAATCTAATGCTATCTAATGCCCTGATGTCTATTGGCTGTGAACTGACGGACTGGGGTATATTTGGAAATGAAACAAGGCCTATTCCCAGTCCTCCTCATGCTGCTTCATGTAATACTCTGGGAGCCATTGTGCCCTATACTTCTGGCTAGCTGACTTCAAAAGTCCCCAGTGGAGTGATTTGATTTGGACTATAAAACACTTGCAGCTCACAAGGGAAGTAGAGCAGACCCCATATTATAGACATTATAAATGCAGGGTCTGATTTAACCAAGAACTAGACTCAAAGAAGCAATTTGGACGTATTGTTGCACTACAGCGGGGTTCCAATCAGTAGGATGTTCATGTGGAGGGTATATTGCATACACTCCCAGAAAAGAACCTCTTTTATGTGTATAAGAACCAATGCACATACATTCAGGTTCATTTTGTCAAAAAGGAGAGACATATTCAAGACAATTTAATTCCATTTTCATCTAAAAAAATCTTAACATCTAATATAATGTTCTAGATATTGTTCCTTGTATGTATATAATTGTTGTTGTTGTTTTTTTTCTTCAGTTTTCCATGTTTTGTCACGGAAAATGAGTTCCTGATTTTGTCAAGTGAAAGTTCAGTATTTATCGATCCAGAACTTATCCATCTCCTAAAATATTGTACGACAGTATATTTAGACTGGTATCGGTGTGAGGCCATTTTACTATCTTCCAAAAAACAATAGCACATAAAGCCTCTTACTAAGAAGCAAAGATTCCATTAAGAACAAATGAAAGAAGCAAATACTAGTAAATTAGTGAAGTATATATTTCTTAACAATGTAATTGGGTGAGTTTAGACTGTCCTGCCTTGTCACTGGAGTGCATTGACAGAAATAAAGTGAATGTAGTAGCTGTCCATGGTTCTGATTTCACAGCTCTAAGTATTTAGACATGTAAACTGTGCTCTTGTCCCTTTCATACAAAGACAAATCATGCAGAACATTTGGAGCTGTCCATGGTGCTGATGAAGTACCAAAATTGTGCAATACCCAAGCCCAAAGCGTACACTGACTTATAGAGCTGATTGAGACATTTTTACATGTTGTGGGTGAGATGTAAGTGAATAACGTTATCAGCTTCAAATGTTCTGTAACAAACCATGTCGGTATATATGTCTACTGACGGTATTTTCTTACTATCTTTCTCGTTTTTGTTTTGTTTCACGTCATGTGTTTGATACAGATGCAATTAAGAGCCTCCTCATTCAACTGCAGCCAGGCTGTTTCATATGTAAATGAGAATTAAGTCATCCCACCACCTTCTATTTCTGGGCCGTTGAGCTTTTTCTTTTACCTACAAATAAACACAACAGTAAACCATCAGTGCGAGGTGTGTGCTTGTGAAGTATAAGTGTGAGGTATTTGCTTTTCACAGATATCAGTATAGACATTTGTGTACATCCAATGTTATGGGTTTATAGTTTAAATATTGTTTGTTTAATATTGTTCATTATCCTTAATGATTTAATTTAGGTTTACTTTCGAAAGACCCCAAGACAGTATAGTCAGCTGTAAAATATCTTGACGTACTACACACCTCTGTCACAAATCTTTATATCTAAGTTTGAGGGATCATTGCCAGAAATGTTTGATTAAGCAATATCAAATATTTATGTGAAAAAAGAGTTAGTCTTGCTCTTGTTAAAGTGCCATTCTAAAAACCCTGCATGTCATAACATCCTTACATCCCTATGACTTTATGTCCGTCTCTCTTCATTTGGTGTTTTTCTGAATTGGGTGATTCAAAGTGTTATGCATTCATATCTTTATGAATCGCTCTACTCCATCCATCCATCCATCCATCATCAGCCGCTTATCCGGGGTCGGGTCGCGGTGGCAGCAGGTTCAGCAGGCCGACCCAGGCTTCCCTCTCACCCGCAACACTTTCCAACTCATTCTGGGGGACCCCGAGGCGTTCCAAGGCTAGCCGGGAGATATAATCCCTCCAGCGTGTCCTCGGTCTTCCCCGGGGTCTCCTACCAATCGCTCTACTATTCACCTCTATTCATATCCGCAGGAGTTTATGTGCTGATTTAGATTCATATACAGTATATTCATTTCATTTCACATTCAAATCTGAGAAGAGACTTGCTTATTGGCACAATTTTTGTTGCAAGTTAAAGTGAAGCTTGATTATGTATCTGCAGATGGACGTAGGTATTAGCATAATGAATCTCTGCTTTATTTGGCGAGCTCCCTCCTAAAGCTATGAAACGGTGCAAAAAAAGATGCAAGGTATGAAGTAAGATCAATTTACACTTAATCAATCATTTTACTACCTAAGTATTTGGCTGACTAACTAAATAATGAATTTACTCACTCATTAAGTCTCTCTTAATCTTAACCAACCAACTAAAAAAATGATTTACTCCGATATTATTTGATTAACTACCCTTGCAAGTAAGACGGTGGTAACCTTTTCGTCTTTATCTGGTATTTATCCTTCATAAGACTTTTTAAACCCCTTAAAATGATGACCAGTCCCTTTAGCAGGGTAACTGAACTCCATTACTGTGATAATGCTGGGAGCAATGACTGACGTTGCTGACTCAGCACCTCGTTATGGTCTCAGTCTTCGTTTCCTGTTTCACGGCTCACAGGGCTGATGTATAGCCACTTGGGGCTTAAGGTTATTTCTCTGCTCAACACTTCATTAACCTTACCGGTACCTTTCATACGCACATTTAACACACGTTCATAACGTGCACACGCACGCACACGCACACGCACACACACACACACACACACACACACAAATTACCCCTGTACTCGCTGAGTCGCTTGATTTCTTGAGGCAGGCCACAAACAAAGTGTGACCTGCCTCACCAATTAAATGGTGTGTGCATACAATACATGCAGGTGTAAGTGTGTCAGCGAGTGCCAGTAATGTCAGAGGAAGTGATGTTAGTGTGCCAATGCAATTATAGCTCTTTGCTGTCCTCTGCAATAGTGGACATACTTTTGAGATAACTAGTGTAGTGTGTGTTTGTGTTTGTGTGTGAGTTTCTGTGCTTGTGTGTCTGTCTCCAGACTTCGAAACAAACGACAAGAGAGATTTTTAAAGGAAGTGATGTCACAAGTTTAGTGATGTTGACTCACACTCTCCGTTGCTCTCTCCGGGAGGGTGGTAGAACGAGAGTCCCAGGGAGATCAGGGCAGCGAGCTCCAGGATGATGAGGGTGACATCCTGCAGGGCCTCCCATACCAGCTGCAGGAAGGTTTTTGGCTTCTTTGGAGGTATCAGGTTTTCACCATATATTTCTTTTCTCTTGTCCAGGTCAGTTTTGGCACCTGCAAGACCTGAGAATGTAAGACAAAGAAAGAGAAGGAGAGAAGGAGAGAAACGGTTAGAAAATACAATACATCCCAGTAAATTGATCATCAGTCTTTGAAGGATATTCTTACTGACGTATTGCAGTGAGTTCTATATTGTATATAGGGTTAAAATTACAGTAACAAACAACAATCTGCTTTACATTTGATCCCCCCCAAAAAAGATCCCAATTTCTATCCGCACATAGAAAGAATATTTAAATGCACAACAAGAAACTGCGGATGCAATTGCCGTCTTTTACAGTAGAATATTGCTCTTTATTGTGTATTATTGTGATCTCCAGTCATCCTTGTAATGGATCATTTTCTCCTAACTTTCTTAATTTTTTTGCTCTTGTTTTCTCTCTTTTTTACTTTCACACTGCACACAAACCATCTCTCTAATTACCAGTTTGAGTCATGGTGAGCCACGGTTCTGCGTTCCTTATATAATTCTGCTAAGAGACGAGGGCCTTGTGCTTTGACCTAATACACCTCCTCATACACCATGAACTACTGTATGTAAATATCTTTGGCTCTTTTATCTGAAGAACTTTATATTAGCTTGAGGGACAATTTACTTCTAGAATATTGTCCGGAAAATTATTCTCACACGGTTGCTAAAACAATGTGGCGAAAGAGTTTGTTACATCAGATGAGCTTTGTAATCCAAAAACATTATTATATTATAACAATATGTTATGTGCATGTGCCGCAAACTATGAAACATTATGCTAAATATGGACATAATTTAGGGTTGAGTCTGTGGTTGTATGTATTATCAGCCTAAAAAAATATTCTTCATTTTATAAAATCAGATGTATGACAGGTGCAAATTATTGTTGATTATTGCTGAGGTGTTTAAACATTTAGTCTATAAAATGTCATAAAAAAAAAAAAAAAACGCAATTCACAATTACCAAGGGCCTGACGTACCATCTTTGAATTACATGTTTTTTATGTCAAAACATGTCAAAACCCATTTTTGCTTGGTAAATTACTCGATTATAAAAAAAGTGCTGTGGTTGATTTTATATTTAATCTGCATTGCAATGTCACGTAATGGGTCTTAAAATAAAGTAGAACTTGCCCAAACTATTGCACTCTATATTAATACATGTTCATATATTAAATCACATTCATCACAGCTACAATAAGAATCTGCATCACTGGTGTGTAAGAAACTACTGTGAACTTGAATCGATACATCGATATACATCAAACTTTCATAAAGCTTTGTAATTAGAATCAAGTCTACATATTGGCAAATGTATGCTTTGTATCTTCAGTTAAAATGATTCATAAAAGATTTCTATCAAGCTACATTATAGGTTTCTATCTGGCTGCTTTTTAGTGTCATACCATTATTTGGTTGCTGAGCGCACACACATTGTGTATTTGCTGTCTCTCTGTCTCTGTGTCTCTCTCCCTCACAACCAAAGACATTACCACAGCATTATGTCAGGCATGGTGCGTCACTGGGTCTCCCAGGAGTGGCCCTGGATTGCACCTGATAACATCTCTGCTGCATGACATTGTTTCACATGCGAATGCAAATGACTGTGGGATGACTTATTAACATCTGCGGTGAATAACTGATGATCCATTTGCATCCGATGTCAGAGAAAGAGGAACAGAACGACGGAGTTTATATGTGAAAAGCAAACGTTGAGATACTGCAAAAAATTTGAGAAAATAGAGAAACTAAATCCATTTTGCTCCTTGAAAAAAGAAATATAGAGCAACAGAGAAAGCGAAGGAGAGGACAGAAGGAGGGCAGGCTGAAAAGAGAACAATCCCCAGCTCCTACATAGGAGAATGCCCTGGTTACAAATAGATCAGTCTATAAATAGCCTCATTATCCATTCTCTTTTAATTGTCTCTCTGAGAGGACCTAGCATGCTCTCCCATTGATCTCCACAGCGCCCTGCCTCACATCACACACACAAACATGTGTGCCCATGCATATGTGTGTGTGTGTGTGTGTGTGTGTGTGTGTGGGTCTGTGGGTCTGTGAGCCGTGACTGCCTGCACGTGCTTTGGGTGTGTGTAAGAAGGCTGGCTTAGCATGCCGGCACTATCACACAGTAAAACTAGAGCTCATATATAATCAGGCTTTAGCCAGTTCCAGTTGATTAGATACACAGACACACAAATATGCACACCCAAGCACAGATGCACATATATTTACTATCCACATTGTGTAGAACCCTCTGTATTTTTGTTGGTCAGGTGCACATCAAACGGGCCATTCACTCATATTTCTACGCAATAGCGCAATCACAGACTTTTTAAAAACAACAAATACATATGCTTATCCTCCTACACTACATTTCTAGAATCCGCCCAGAGGCAGGGAAGTTAGTTATAGCATGCAAATGCACCATTCTGTATAATGGCAGCAATCATTTAACGTTGAAATACAACAAACGACATACTCTTAGCTATTTCTGTGATGCGATGGGTACCTCTATATATATATATGAGATGATTCAGCGGTTACGCGTGACATCTAACCTTGTAAAATGTTTCAACTCTTTGAACGCCCTTGAGATGTGAGCTGTGCTGTAATCAATCTTTTGAACCATTAAAAACACATTGCTTTCTGGAAAACCCTCTGCTACATTATCATTCCTTCCTGGATAGCTGATTGCAATGCTGCTTAAGATTCATTTGCCAGATTATGAAATATTGTAGGCTAAATACTGTCAGCCCACCTAAATGCTCTGGCAGTGGATTTTGAGGAGGCAGTGAGAGGGCAGAAAAACTGTAGTGATACACAGATGAGTCACAACAATCTCACAAGAGGCTTAAGGGTGATTGCAAAGGAGTCTGCTAGAGTCCATCACCAAGTAGTGAAGCCTGAACAGACTATATACCAAATGTACAGATGGGAGTATGGGATAAGGGCTCCTTCTAATCGAGATTCAAACGATGAAAGCCTTTCAGAAAGGAAATGTGAGTCCACCTTTGAAAGATGGGATGAGAGATGATGCACTATTAACATTAGCTTGACTTCCATTTTAGATTGGCAGTTTACGGACTTAAAACAAACTGTGGGCATGCTGGAGACTCATCAGATTAAGTATAAACCATGTATTGGACCAGAAATGCAAACTGCAGTATAATCCTATTTATGAATGTGGTTGCGTGTCAACAAATCCATCAGTATCAGTCACTTGCACTGAATACCAGCTAATTAAGCAGGCATGCTTAATAATAAACCACATTTGGTGATACTTGGCTGTGGTCATTAGATGGCTATTGTTAGAATTTGAAATGCCAACAAGCATTGTGATTACTTAAACTTGTGATCATGGTATTAATCATGAAAAGGACTGTGTCGTAAATAATAAGTATGGGCTGCTTTAGAGGTCTGGGTTCAGGGCCAAGAAAAGTCTGTGACTCTGTAATGACAAATTAGCCTCTCTACTCATCATCATATACTCAGATCATTTTAGAAACCTGGCCATGAAGTTTCGCATATGGACAACACCAATGTAATGATAATAAGATAATATAACATTTCAAATACTACAATTAGACTTAACCTTCATCTTAGGACTCTTTTTTCCATCGTAATATGCTCTTTATCACTTTTATTATCCTAATATATTGTCTATAAAAGTTTTTTTTTAAAGGGTTTGTTTTGTGTGTTCAGCAATCCCAAAACCTAAAGATATTTAGGTAAAATATGATGACATGAATAGAGAAAAGCAGTAAATGTTCACTTACCCTCACTTACCCTTACTATATGACTTAACTGATTATCATAACTGCTGTAAATTAACTTTATGTCAACTGACACATTGTTTGATTAGATTACAGAATTATTGTTATTTACAACTACAATTTCTAGTCTTTAAATCTTGATGAGGATGAAACCTTGAATTTCTCTCCTCTTACGAATGATACCTTCCTAACATCCTGTTTCCAAATAGACAAGACAGGGACGTGAACAAAAAGAAGTAAAAAAGAATTATACATTATATCTGCAAAGGAGGTAATGTGATTTTTCTTTTCAGTCAGAGCGAACATGATGGCATATTTTAACAGTTGGCCCTTTTTTTGTCCGTGGCTGAAAATAGATCTCCATGGAAACACTATGCATCCCACTCGACGAGTGGAAATACCCGCGACTCTGAACCTTGGAGAAAATGTGAATATATAAGAATGTGTGTGTGTGTGTGTGTGTGTGTGTGTGTGTGTGTGTGTGTGTGTGTGTGTGTGTGTGTGTGTGTATGTGTGCGTGTGTGTGTGTGTGCGTGTGTATGTGTGCGCGCGTGCAGGAGCGTGCTGTATGTTTCTTCAAAGAAAAGACAGTAAAGAATGAAATGAAGTGATGACCTCCAAATGTCCTTGTAACATATGAACGTCACATAAAAATATATAAATCTTGAGAATAATGCTGTGAACAACATTTTAACATGTCTGAGCAGAATCTGTCATCATGAAGCAAAAATATGGTGCAATTTTTCTGCAGCGAATAGATGGCTTCAACACGTATTCTCAGCTTTCACCATTTTAAAAAGAGAGAGGGGGAATGCAGAGGGAAGAGTGTGGTTGAAGTGTGACTCAGAGAGAACAAGAGAGTGAGAGAGAGAGAGAGAGAGAGAAGAAATAAGAGTAGGCTGGATGTAGAGTAACTCTATCAATAATAACCCATCAGCGGCTAAAAGGTGCATAATTATCATGCTCTTATTAGAAGATGGAGTGATGGAGAAATGTGTCACAGCGTCCTTGAAAATGACCTCCATAATAATGATACCATTTTATTCCATACAGAGAGGTTTGTTACAATGCATACAAAGGCAAAATGTAGTAGAAATAGCTTCTCATGGATGACATTAAACAAATAACGCAGTATGTTATGTGTAAGTAAAGTATATAGAAAGGAGTGTAAAAATATTCAAACAGTGATATGAAATGCACAAAAAGACAAGAAAAAGGAAATAAACTGCAAAACCAAAAACATTTGTCTACTTTTTGGGTCATGCTACAAAGGCGGTGGGCTTGTGTCTGTCATGTAGAACAAGATGTAAGACAATACAACAACATTATCATTGCACTGATAGTTAAGGGGAGGAAAGAACTGGATGCTTTCTCATTCGCTGTCTTGTCCTTGTTTTAGCTTTATGACTACGGGCACCTTCCTGTACATTAGTTTCCGGCACAAGATTTAAGTACAGCAAGACATTCTGAAAACCAGATTTAAATCCTTGCGTGCTTAAAAATAAATATGTGTACAGTGTTGTTAAATGGTTCATGGTTGACTGACAATGTTTAATACATATTTACCTAAAGTTCAGGTTCCAAGGTATATATTTGAAAGGCTTCTTAGAAAAAGAGATAAATCCTAACCAACTACAGATCAATAATAATGTGAGGGGATTCATCACACATGAGACAGAGATAGAAGTATGTAAAACAAAAAAAAGAAGATTCATGGCAAATCTTGTAAACTGCAAATCCATGATTCCCATGAGCGGGGCCTCACCCAGCAGCACCCAGCAGCATAGCCGGTCCACCCACTATTAAATAAGGACGTAATAAAAGACAGGAAGTCCTTTTTCGAATTTTTAAGTGATGGTGGGCTTGATGTTTAGGGGGATAACAGGGGGATTGATGTTAGTGCAGCATTTATAACAGCAGTGAAGGGGTGTCTCGGGAAGGGTTTCTCTAGTTTTTAGCACCGTCATATTTGGTGTTGTCTTCGGTTGAAAGATTGGTCTCTTTGCTCAGCGTACAATGTGGTTCTGCGTGCTCTTATTCTCTGTAATCTCCAGTACAAGAGGCCAGGGCAGGAGGCAGGCGCTCTGTGTGAGGACGCGTTGACGTGACTGGTCTTCAGTGCAGGGAAACAGGCGAGCAGATATGCTGTATTGTATGTAAACAAACACATTCTCTCATTTCATGAGAAGTCCCAGGGTCACAGTAACACACACAGATCTATCATTCGTTCCCCTACAGACAACCCCCTCGGAAAGGTAATGGACTGGAAAGTGACATTGAGCAATTTCTGACACCATGTCCCACCACGAGTGTACTGTATGTGTGCATGTTCGTGTGTGTGTGACACCACACTGCAACCCACCGTGGTATGTTCAGCCTCATATTGCAGCTGTACTGTGCAAACTCCGAGGACAGGATCAGTGACAGATTTTCATGTTCATCAGGCAACAGAGCTCGGAGGAGCTCACAGCTGCTGCTATTACTGGATGATTACTTAAAGGAATCATCAACATTTTGGGCAAAATTGCTTTTTCACCTTGTGGTTCACACACATTCAAAGATGCATGCTTGATTTTGACAATGCTACAAGTTCAGCACTTGAACACGTTTTTATAGGTTTTTGATTATTAAGACAAAGAAGCCACTGCGTCCGAACATGTACTCTGACGCCACTAGATTTCTGCTTTCTATAAAGAGGCTCAAATACCATTGCAGTTTTTCAACGGTCTGCCAACAACCCAAATGAAATGTATGTTGCAATGCTGAAAATAAAATATGCACTTGTGTGTGTTAGCGTGTGTGTCTGTGTGTGTGTGTGTGTGAGTCTGTGGGGGCAGCTGTACAAGTGGGTGAGTTTTGCTGTCACGCACTGTGCTCTATGTGTCTGACTCATGCAAGAGATGGTGGAGTGGAGTGAGAGAACACAGCTCACAGCTCTCTTTCTCACACACACTCACTCACATACAAACACACCACAGGATAACTGATTATTACTTAGTATTCCTACTTCATAGTGTATATATGCATGAATGTTACACAGGGTCTTAAACAGAGACAGCTGGATGATTATGTATGAATCTTCAAGTCTAGAAGACTTGAATAATGCATCCCACGTGCATTTTATAAGCTATTATGTTCTGGCCCACAGAACACATGCTCTTTTGTTTCTATGACGACAATTCTTGCACTTTTTTATCTTAAAATGTTGTGAAAAAAACTGATTATGTAATCTTATGCAAGGGAAAAAAACTGTGAAAACTCATAGATGTGGTTGGTGTGTGCTGCTCATATCACAGAATTTCAAAATACCCAAAGGTTTCATTTACACCTCTTAGAAATATTTTTTGGAAGCCTGGCAAGTAAGTGAATCAAGAGCAGCACAGAGGGGGAAAAAACAGAAACAAGCTGACAGTGACTAATGTAAGATGAAGGCTTCATCAGTGCACACGGCCCTAATTCATGAAATGTTTATTATTGCGTGAAAATACTGTGCATGGGTGAGATCCAGTTCATACTATGGATCCCAGGTGCTTGTGTGCAAAATCATGTGTATGTGAATTAGGGCAGCACAACTAATCATATTTCTGAAAGATGATGATTATGCCATGTTTGCATTGGTGGGATGATCCGTTGCATCAAACCTAACGCTCCACGTGACAATCTGTGGGGGGCAGGACATGAATATAAATACATCTAACGAGAGACCCAGAAGAGGATAATGTGGTAAAACAAATAGCTTTCTAAGGAACAAAAAAACGGTGTCAGAGTTGAGTTAACGCGTTGCTTCTACCGTAAAACAATTAATAAAAAAGGTTGTTCCGTCTGCTGTGTGGGACTAAAGTCATAGACAATGATGGGAGTTAAAAGCACCGGCAGTACAGATGTGCTTATTCAACCTAGTGCAAGAGATCAAAGTGAAAAACAGTGGAACAAATAGGAATCTCTTTCTGAATGTATTAGTCATTTAATGTATCCGTCTCATACACTGTAATGTTAGCTGGCCCGACTGCCCTAGATGTGGACACCACATTAATGAGACATCTCTGTGTGTGTGTGTGTGTGTGTGTGTGTGTGTGTGTGTGTGTGTGTGTGTGTGTGTGTGTGTGTGTGTGTGTGTGTGTGTGTGTGTGTCAGAGAAAGAGATAGTAAGAGTGTGCAAGTGTGTTTAAGCACTACTTAGTTATAAGGACAAAGTGTAATCCCGGTCAGTAACTTCATCCAGTAATTCCAGACTGTTCAACCATTCAATCAATCAATCTACCCATATATCCCTCCATTCTCTTGTCCACCTGTTCCCCATCACTGTCTTTCATTCATATATTCATCTATGTCCAAATAATTGTCTTTTCTTGTTTTATTTTTACAGCCAAACTTCTTATTTTGTTATATATTATATCCATTTTATGTACTAATTGTGCAATTTTCTTCTTTTCTCTGTGTGTCTGTACTTATTTCTGTGCAATTAATTTCCTCTCTTGGGATAAATGAAGGCTTTTTCGTATCCGTTAATGAAATGTCATTGGTATTGAATTCTTATTTAACTTACAGAAACAGAGATGCATAATAAAGAGCTGCTGCTATCAAGTAGCTGTGACAACGTACCATCCTTTTTTTCACTCCTCACTTTCTCTTTTACGCATGCATGCATAGATGGGAGAAACACACCTGTGTCCAACTCTTATGTGTGACTGAGTTAGTATATTTTTATACTGGTGTATGCGTCACTACAGGTGCTTCAATACTACTTAATATTTGGATCATATAATTACTGCACATTCCCATTTACTGAATCTGAAACACAAGTCAGTGGTTCATTTTAAACAATTCTCCAATGAACTAGGTCTTGATTTTCTATTGTATTGCATTGGAAAAAAATCAAGATTTGCATTTCAAATAACCCGAACACAGGAATTTTGGCTCGGTGGCTCAAGCCAACAATGCTGATTGGGGTTGTTATATTTTCCCCTCATGCCCATACACTTACACAGACCGCACACATACGCAGTGGAAGCACACTCACACAAGCCTCCCCCCCTCCCTCTGGACTGAAAAGGGAGAGCGCTCAGGCCAAGAGGCTGAAAAGGGAGAGTGACAGCGGTCTATCGGCTGTCTCCCATCTGGGTGTCAGTCTCGGGTTTCGCCCAGGGGCTCAGATAAGCGCCGGACACAATAGGGACAGCTATTAAAATTCAAACTACCAGAGAGTGTCATGAAATAGTCATGAAAGGTAAGGGAAATCTACACACTCTTGTGTGCACCTTATTGTCTGTCTGCTTGGAACTGCAGGTAAAATACAATGTCAGGTCCACAGCAAGAGAGGTGCCGATAATTGAGTGGGGATAATGGCAAATAAATGAAACATAAACTACTGCTACATAATAACTATAATAACTTGGAATTATTAATAATTTTGAAAAAATATGTGTAAATCACTATGAAATATATCTTCAATGGATTAAATCATACGACACACTGCAATTGGAATAGGAGTTTACAAACTCTAACACTGTAGGGAAATTACAGTGGAGAGTTGAAAGCGTATCGATCTCTGCTCGTGCTATGCAGTAGCACTTTGATTGAACTGTAATGTGACTGAGCCCATGAAATCTCATGCTGCACAAATGGATGCATCTCCTTTAATATTCCTGACCTGAAACAGATGTACTTACACGGTATTCAACACAATTGATTTTTCCACATGCTGCTAATGTAAGAACTGTCAGGGTCATATTTCTGTACTGTAAAGGCATATTAAAACACTACTACTACTACTCGGAGTAGCCATTACGTTTTTTAATGCATGACTTTTACTAATAAAAGTATTGCTACATTTCTGTATTTGTACTTTTACTAGAGTAAAGGATTGGAATACGTCTTTTGATGGTTTGATCAAAGGTGGGGTAAACAATTCCCCAATGAAGATTTTTTAAATCTGAAGCTGCTGTACTGTATTTATTCTCTGGATAAAATTGCAATAACTGACAAACACTGTCACACGAGACTGTGGAAGCTGAAATCATGTGTTTGCACATTAGGCAGTGCCTGATTTTGGTGCTTTGATCCTGATCCGTTGGGTAAGTGTGACTATCTCTGTGGCAGTATCCAAGACTTGTAAGACTAAACAGGTTTAGTGTTTGCTTCCTTTATGCCCATGGGCAAGGAAATGTATTTTAAAGGTTCAGAAAAGGTCAAATTCAGAACAAGACAAGAACAAGACAGCTTCTGTGTTCCTGTTCCTCTTTTCTGCTGCTACTGGGATGTTATGGATCATTCTGTACAGGATGTGTAAACTAAAAGTTAAAAGAAAGCTGCTCTGTGCCCTCAAGCAAGCCAGGGCTGGATCTCGTCCAAGACTGTATCTGTTTTTGTGCCCTTGAGAGAGAAACGCTGTCTGTCTGTGTTGGCAGCCGTGGTACCACCCTTGTTCTGCCCCACAGCAGGAGAAGAGAGGGCAAAGAGGTCAACTCAGGGAAAGAGCTGACATGGAGAGAAAGAAGCCGGTTATAGCCCCGGATTCTGCATATTCAGCTAAAAGCATTGCCATGCCTGTCAACTCGCTATCCATACTCCTGTCTTCCAGCAGCCAGTTCAGATTTAGGACATTTCAGAGGACAAGAGCTGAATGTAGATATACGACAATGACCTGGGACAGAGACGTACGTTTCTGGCACTGTATTTGAGTGATTCTGAGGCCAGACTTTCAAGACAGGCGGGAACTAATGAGGTGGGCTGGTGGCAGAATGAGGCAATACACTACTCCCCCACCTGTACATGCATCGTAGATTGCAAGACATGTAAATATGTATATAAAATGTATAGTTTCAGATGAAAAATAAGGATAGAGATATGAAAAGAGGCTCATCTGTCTCCGTCTTCGTCTAGGACACAACCGTCTAGGACACAACTGAG
Source organism: Myoxocephalus aenaeus (assembly GCA_038501785.1). Lineage (NCBI taxonomy): Eukaryota > Metazoa > Chordata > Actinopteri > Perciformes > Cottidae > Myoxocephalus > Myoxocephalus aenaeus. The sequence continues at coordinate 233,956 of JBAMJR010000213.1, forward strand.
CCGGAAAGTGTTTTGATCTGGAGGGGAGTCGGAGCAGCTAAGGATCAGACTCCCGGCACTGGAGGTTGAACTGGCTGAATTTGAGTTGCTACAGACGCTCCGGAGCTGCCGTCCATTCTTGTCCTGGCTCAGCTATTGTAACTTTGCTGTTATTTCATCCCTTCAGTTAGCAACTGTAGGAACTAAAACTCAAATTCAGCCAGTCCAAACTTTAGTGCTGAGGGTCTGATCCCAAACTGCCCCTACTCCCTGCAAATGAATGTATGTATAACGGTGTAAATGTAAATAAACATTGTAAATTAAATCACATCTGCAAATTTTCCAGCTCAGTAGACTCTCAGCGGCAGACGAGTGAGGCAGACGTACCAAGAAAACACGTCTATTTTTTTAACATTTTCAGTCATGCCTGATATACACTAGTAGTATACTGTACACTGTTGTGAGTCAGCACCAGGCTCCATGGGAGCAGGCCAACAGAGTCTGGTTTTTGGCATCTGTCCTTTTAATTCAGTCAGGCATCTCTTGGGACAGCTGACTTCACTGCCAGCCATGTCCAGCATCCACACACATGTGTGTGTGTGTGTGTGTGTGTGTGTGTGTGTGTGTGTGTGTGTGTGTGTGTGTGTGTGTGTGTGTGTGTGTGTGTGTGTGTGTGTGTGTGTGTGTGTGGAGGGGGGGGGGTGTGCATGTACTAGTGGGATCGTGAGACTGTGGGACTCCTTCTCTAGCTCATCTGATTCTCCTATAACTTCGGTAACTGGTATATTTGTCATACGGGAAATAAATATGGCCTACTGGCTTGAGCTGATATACTCCACTATTGATTAAAAGAGATACAGTTTCAAGATGTAATGTACATTCAAGGGTAATTTGTCAAGCAAAAATGTGACTTGCTCTAGACTAGGATGCGTTTTAGTGGACATCTCATATATATAACTATAGTTTTAGTTAAAGACCTTCTTTAATCCCTGACTGGGAAACCAACCCACAGTGTATTTCTCCAGAGACAGTAATCAAACCCTCATATTAAAAGCCTTAGCATTTGAGAAGTGATTGCACTTCACAAAATGTCCCAGCTGAAATGGTCATATGCAATAATTTTTTAAACACACACCTGCTCATCTTTTTGTATTTCACTGCATTCAAAAATCGACACAGCGTTGCAATAAGGTACTTTGTAGTAAGGCATAACAAAGCTTCATCCGTTGTCACTAACTTTATCAATGGTTTATACAGTTTAATGCTTGATAGATAAACAGGAATATGCATAAAAAAAATATTGTTTTTGGTTTGCTCGAGTGGAAAAGCTTTCATGGCTTCCTTATTTGTATCAAAACATCAGATCTGCAGTTTTAATTGTTATTAAGTCATTGATAAAGGGCGGAGGAGGGATTTACAGTTTACAGTAAGATATCAAGGTCTCAGATTCAAATGTTAGTACAGTAAATCATTCCTACAATAAATTAGGCAGCCTGTGGGATTGGTCTTTTATGACAAATTACAGCCAGAATCTGCATTGTTTATTTACCAATATACTGTTATTCTCCATCTCTATGGTCGACTATAATAAAAGAAAACACATATATTTAGATAACATGTTGAACAGGTTTGTTGTGTGTAAAGAAATTAGGTGACATAACTACACATACGCAATGCTAGATGCTTTGTCATCTTGCTAAAGATTGCTTATTTAAAGCTAAAGGAAAAGAGATCTGTGGAAGAAGATATACTTTAAACAGAAATCTGTTTGTCCATTTGTGCGTGCAACTTGGCAATGGAAAGTATACGTTCTTTTTGTTTGATTAGTGCATATTGCTGATCTTAAAGCATCAATTAAACGTGTATTAACCATTAATGAAATCAGGATTTTTTTTTAAAGACATATATCAGCTAAACTGCTCCTTAAGACTTCTGCACATTTCCTTCCCCAGTAAATCTTCTTAATATTGCTTTTAGAGTGCTATCACAGTGATTGACCACTGTGCCACAATACTGCTTAAGCACTGCCTCAAGGTCATTGCTACTACACTGCAGCAGAACACCTGTGTGAGTAGTGGTGTGTATTTGTATGTGTGTGTGTGTGTGTGTGTGTGTGTGTGTGTGTGTGTGTGTGTGTGCGTCTGCCCATGATGTAGTTTTGCTCCCTCGCAGAGCAAAATGGCTGTATATCATTTATAATCTGTCCTCTGAGAGCTAGCTCTCTCTCGCTCTCTTCTTCACTGCATCCTATTTGATTCTCTCTCTTTTTCTTCCTCTTCTATCTCTTTTACAGAGTCACAAGGGGAGGGGAAGAGAGGATATGGTAGAAAGGAGAGGAGGAGAGGAGGAGAGGAGGAGAGGATGAGCATAAGGAGTTGCAGAGCAGAATAAAATGCCCTTAAGACGGCTGCTCCTTGTGAGAGATCCCTTGTGGGAAAGAGATTAAATAGACTGCGTCAGAGGGGAACACGCTCGTGGTGCTACGACTGGGATAGAGGGAGGGAGGAAAAGAAAGGGAGCAAGGAGGAGAGGTGGGATGAGGAACAAACAGAAGTGAAAACTGAAGAAGAGGAAAAGAACAACAGGGTTTTGATTAGAAGAGGAGAATGTGCAGACATGTAGCAGACTTAAATGTGGACTTTATTGCAAGGGAGGGCTAAAAAAAGATTAGAAGGAACAGGTAGGAGGTGGGTGTGAATGAAGGAACATGAGAAAGAAAGGAGATAAAATGGGAGAGGTGTTTCAACCAAACTCTGCAGACACATAAATGATAGAGAGAGATGGAGAGAAGAAGATAGAGAGAAGGTGAGAAAAGGTAGATGACGGATGAGTGGGGCAAACTGTTTCCTGAGTTATGTATAGAATTCATAACGGCCTCATCATGGAAGCAGCACAAAACAAAGTGTGTGATATGAAGGAAGAATAGATTGCTGCAGGGATGACGTAGTTTTGTAGTCCAACCCGGAAGAGACCAAAAGCAAATTGGATTTTTCCATTGGATTTTTGATTATTAGATAATAATTATAGAAAATAAGCTCTGTAGCAAACAAACTTTTATGATACTCACACGTTTTGTTCAACAAGATAATCTTCCAGAATGAACAACGCGAAGTGATTCATGAAGTGTAAATACAATCGGCAGAAGAAAAAAAGCTAAAAGGTATAAATTGACTACACCACGGTTGCATGACTTCTCGTCATCACCACCAAGTTAAATGAGTATGATTTGTAGTCTCATTTAGCCACTTGTTAGCAACCGCCTTTTTTAAGACACGTAAAAGTTTAAAAATTACAATATCCTAAGCTTGTGTTAACCATAGACCTTATTTAAGGCATCTAACCAAAACCTCATGAAAACAAAAAACACATTTAACTTAACTTGTATTTGAATGCACTTATTGTAAGTCGCTTTGGACAGAAGCGTTAGCTAAATGTAACAATAAGGGAACCTGAAGTGCAAAAATGCTGGCTCATTTCCAGGTTTTATGCTATGTATGATACTGGATGACAATGGTATCTGCAAGAGGAGGTAAGAGAAGAATACCAAAGAATAAAGATAAATAGAAAATGTTTAGTTATTTTTATACATCTAACCATTATCCCATCTTCTCGCTTTCTCCTGCTACGCCTCCATTATTTTCTTTTCGTTCTCTGTCTAACAATTTCTGCCATCCATACACATACTGTACACATCCCTCTCATCTGTGTCCTTGACATCAACGCAATGTCACGTATAAATCACTGGTAACAGATTAATACATTTATACTGTATGTGAGATAGTATGATGTGTGTGATGTGTGAGTGTGTGTGTGTGTGTGTGTGTGTGTGTGTGTAGAGATATTGAGGGCGTGGTGTATGTGTGTGTATGTGTGTGTGGTATATAATTACATTCGGATAAACAAGTCAAGAGTTCACCCTCAGCGAAAAGACGGTTAATAAGAAATACCGGCATTGGTCTGACGTATAATCATCTGGCCGATTCTGTCATTTCTCTCTCACTACTGCCACAAACAGCAGTACAGTGGCATTCCCCTCACAAATCTGCTAAAAGCACAACTGTCTTCAATCAACTGATGGCCACCTGCATTTCTGTAAGCGTTTTTTTCCTACTTGTCAAAGCCTACTGTGCTTTATTTTACCTGGGGGGAATCATCTTAATGCCAAAATAATTGTTTCAACAAAGAAAACCATATTAATACAACTTGAAAATGTAATGTTTTAATAGTCCATGGAACAAAAGGAAGTTTAGAAATGGTGTGCTACTTTTCCAGCACTATTACATTGTTAGCAAGTCAAGTGAGAGTAGAAGAGAAAGATGATGAAGGTTATAGATGTAGAGCAGGTCTATTAAGGCTAGGCTGTATACCGGCCCACTGGGATACCAGCGACCGACCAGCACACCGAAATAGAAATGGGAGCAGAGGAGAGAGAGAATGGAGGAGAAGTAAGGTGTGGTGAGGTAGAGTGAAAGAGAGAGATGAAGGGCAGGTGGAGGGGTTGATGACGAGGAGGTCTGAAGGAGACAAGGAGAGAGAGGGAGGAATTAGGTGAGAAGATATCCATAATATACTGTATATAATATAATATAAATTGGGAAGTGGGAACCAATATTTTCTATATTCTGGGTTTTCTTTTCAAGGAATGGTTTGTCAATTAAATACACTTTAGCTTTTTTGGCAACAGTTTGAAGAGCAGATCAATGCCAAAGTCAGTCAGCCATGAATAGCACATGTAGCAAATTCAGAGTGTTTAGCAGAATATTTCTATTCAAAGCAAAACATCAAACTGATCAGAAACTGACCCATAATCTGAAAGTGAACGGATAACTTGCTGTTAGCAGCATGAGAGTTGTGGCAGCATGTTTCGTACCAAAAATGCACTATGAGAGTCGTTGTTAACTTTTGTCATAACAACATTTTATGTGCAGAGACGAGGTGTTGGTATCAATATAATTTACCTGGACTGGATAACTATTACCATTTTAGCCAGGATACAGATTAGATGTATACATCAAATAAATAAATTTGATATAATACGTTGAATATCATTACATGTGAGATATAGTTTTGGTGTGATTGAAATGTTGGTAAGCATAGGGTAAGGACTTAATCAAAAGCTGCTGGTGTAAAACTGTCTGGAGGTTGGGGGAAGGGGATGTCGAGGGAGATTTGTAGGTGGTGGAGGTGAAGTGTGTGTGTGTGCAGTGGGAGTCAAATCAGTAGGACTGGCGTCCAAGGGAGGATGAAGAGAAGATGGAGGGAGTGAGAAGACTGAAATGGGAATAGGTGATACTGTAGAGGCAGATAAATACCAGACATAAAAGGGTGAGGATATGACATTGGGGTATCTTGGTTGGTTGGTTGGACATAAAATAGCTCAGTCCCAGGCTGGTTATAATAAAAGTTAATAAAAAATGAACAAATTGCAAAATATTACTATTTAATTGAATTGTATTGTCTATTCAAAGTTCCTGCTGTATTAATTAGTATTTAGTTATATCTCTCTTCAGCATGCATAAGAGATCCCTTAATTCCATCACCTTGGTGTGTAAAGTCATGATGGACAGCTCTGCAAAAAAAAAAAAGGCCGATTTTTTGCTGGTGGGTGTTCGGCTTTGGACAATAATACAGTTATATTAGGTGTACTACTGTTAAAAAAAAAATCCCCAAACTGATAGGTATTAAATAAAGTTTAGCGCAAGCTTATAGTGTTGCATGTTTTAAAACATTCACTGCTTCATTTCCAATTTTCTTTTTCTTCTAAAATTAGCAGTCATATCTGCTTAAAACACTTACAACTGTAGTTTTGTGAGGTGGACAGACTCCAAGTATATAATGTGGTTTCTAGACGTACTTGAATCTATATTTATTCCTCCTTTCCCGCACAGTCTCTGCAGCTACCCTCCTGCCTTTCCTTTCTCACAACATCAAAGAACATTGATGTCCTAAGTACCTCTTCATCCTCTTAACCCTCGAGGAATGGCTCTGCCCGGAGCACTCTCTTACAATTCCTTGCTCCCGACCCAGGAGGACCCACCAATGTGCCGCAGCTCTCGACAGTCTACAGTCGAGAAGATAGTTACACTGTGAGCACCTACCAACCGTCCTTTCCTACTGTCTCAAGAGAAGCATGTCTGTTTTTGGAAACTAAGCTGTAGCCTGACATCCCATCTGGCCCCTGAATGACTCATAGCATTCACCCTGCTGGCTGCCTGAGGGAAACGCTAGCTTCTTCACCCCACAGTCACCTACAAGGCAACACACAGGTAACTGCATCCTGAGTGCAGGTGATCACTGTGTGTTTGGATCTTGTTCATTGGGGTCATGAAACATTACAAATTAACTGAAGAAATGTGAAGCTTCCTGAAACATTTACATTGTCAAAAAAAACAAGATATGTTTTACTAAACTGTGCCACTATTCTCTTTCCTTCATAGCCATCATGTACATGATGTGCGTCGTGTGTGGAAGTTATTGATGCAGTCCTCAATCTTTCACATATTCTCCAAATACTCTGCTTGGCTATGGAGTGATCACCTAATACCTTAACCGTAAGTCATATATAACTTTTATATATTTTTCTAATCAAATGCATTTTGAAAACAGCTTCTAAAATGTATTCTGCTTTCTTTTCTAAATTGTACAGTTTCATGTACTGTAGCAACAATGTAGCAGAAGGCTGGTGCATATTATGCATATCTACATGATTGTGGTCGAGAGTGCAAACCCTTCACTGGTTGCATTTCTATACCTACAGAACCATTATGAATGTATGCTGAATAATGGGCTAGCCACTCATGAACTGTGCGTATCATGTGAACGGGCTGGCACAGACTACAGTATATGTAGCTAATAGGTCAAGCGTGCTCAAGCCCTCTTACCATCAAACACAGTCCCCTGGGACACATACACAGTACACACACCACACATGATGACAGCAAGCAATGCAGAATACCTTCAAGGATAATTACCAGGATCATATTTCGGAGGTAACATATGTTCTGTGGAGGAACCCCGCACCACCCAAGGGGACCCACACAACATAAACATAGAAACACCTGGGATCAGTAATGCAAATAGCGCCAGATACAATCACTCTGTTTCCAATTAGTGAATGATCCAGTGAGAGATAATGCACTTAATCATAACAATTAATAATCATATGATGAGAGGAGAGGAGCATCCTGCTTGTTAGCTGGTGGGTAAGATCTCAACCAAAATGTGGCAAACTTCCATTATTTTACCCGTTGAAAATGGAAGCACCACATTTATCCAAACAAGATACACAATGCATTCCTGTACCAATTCTTGAATCCAATAAATGCCCAAATAATGAATGGCATAAACACTTTTTATTATTTATTTATCTTATCGGTTTATCATTATTATTTTAGCCATTGGCTATAAGGAGGAATAATAATTTGAATAATATGGAAGTCAATATGGAAGTCTATAATAAAACATAAAAATGCATTGCAAACATTTAATATAAACATTGTGAATGTTTTAAATGAGCTACAGCGTGCAATTATGTGTAAATTGTGCTCGTCCCCCAATGTCAGAGATGATGAAAGGTTCAACAAATCAGATTACTCGGATCAGAATGTTAATTATAACAATATTCCTGTTTCAATATCATGAGTTTAATTACATAACCTTTTGTTTTAATGCAAGTTTGAAAGTTGCAATCCTGGAAGTGATTAACGCACAAAACATTTTTTAAATGTGTGTATCTAATCAGGATGCTTATGAGAATGTGATCATTTTTATTGCTAGTTCAAATTCAGTTTAATTATACGTATCACTGTAACACTGCAGGCATTCTTTCACACTAATGTTGGAAATATAGTGACGAGCAATAGAAGTAATAGTCCCTTAACTGAAGCGGTTTCTATCCGTGTTTTATTCTATTCCACCGTATTTTGATTTGCTCTTCATGCATTCTTTGTTTTGTTCTTGTGACTCAGAAGATTCTGCGAATTTATCTACTTAACTCTTCCAGGTATTAGGGTGACCTAAAAGTGGTGCTATTGGATGACTCGACCAGGGAACAAAATCTTCTGTGGCTATCAGCCAATAAGGTTACAGGTTACCTCTGATGTCACACATGTGACACTGCCTGAATACTTATCAATGGTGCCTACATCAGGGGAGGTGGGTGATTTTAACACTGTTCAAAATATTCAATACACAGCTATTAGATATGTCTGTTTTTGTATGATCTCTGTACTGCAGCTGCGGACGAAGCAACAGATCATCCTACCTTTCTGCAATATGTAGAAAAGGTCCAGGACGGGCCACATAATGAATCAATATATCTGGTATTTGAACTGCGGTTATGACATATTCACTGTATTTTTTTTTTATGTTTCTCGGAAAATAAATAAATATTCATTATTATTATTGTGCTTTTTGCTTTCATGGCCAGTCCAGATTTGCGGACGCCACAGCACCTCCCACGTAGCCAAAACCTCTGCTGTGTTGCCCGAGAGACCTGCTCCTGAATAAGGCTACAGCTGATTGGCTGACATGGTGGGAGAACGACTAGGAAGGGTGTGTGTGGGGGGGCTTGTGTGGAGGAGAGAGAGTGAGGGGGGCCTAAACTGTCCAGAGAGATTTCTATGCATACTAAACAGGTCTAACACTAGCGGGCTGAGAAGAATTTCCATTAGTCGCTTCAAACAGGACTCCCTCCCCGTGTCTGGTGTTCTGATGCTGTGCTTCCACATTTCTCCAGGTGCTTTACAAGGTTTCTGTGCTTTTACAAATTATTTTTACATCAAATAAAGCAGGTGGGCTTAGTAAATAATGATGCATATTCAAACCAACAGTAAATACAATGAAAATCTATCATCAATCTGATGAGATCCCTCATACGATACACAGTAGCGCACACATATTCACATGCACACCCAAGGACATACACAGACAATGACTGGAACTCACCTTCTGTGGGTGAGGTTTTCAGTCGTTTGCAGAGTCCCTCTACGCCCGTGTAGTCCTCCTGGAGTTTGACAACCGCCTCTGGGCCACGCAGCTCCATCAACTGACGAAGCTCCATGACCGAGCAGCCGAAGCCTTCCGCATGGTTCTCCTCGTTTCTTTGGTTCTTGGCATAAAAATCGCTGTTCGACATGTCCCCCATGATGACAGCTAGTCAAGTCAGTTAGATTAGTGTTTGTTATTGCTTATAGATCAATCAAAAAGCTTGCACAAGAGTAAGATGTCTCAGTCTCATCCAAAAAAAAATCCCAAATAGGTATCAAGCAGGCAAAGACAACCAAAAAAAGAAAAAGAAAAAAGATTGCCACTGGCAGGTAAAGTAGGCAGATAAGAGAGATTTTAAAAAAGGGGATGGGGTGGGGGGGAATCCAAGGGGATCAATCGATGAGCAGCTTCTCTGTTTCAGGAGTGACTGTCAGATATCGGCAGACCAAAAATCATTAGAGAGAAGAAACAGAAGAGGAGAAAGAACAGCAGAGAACAAGGAGAGGAGGGGATGACGAAACACAAGTGGGGAGCATCCAGGTGAGCGTTGGACAGCCCCAGTGGTCAGGTCCTGAGAAGGGCAATGATGGTGGTTCCAAGTCCTGTAGGTCTCAGGCTCACCACGGCTGCAGTCCAGACCCGCTCCATGTGTGGCTTCCCATTGCTGCTATTCTTCTGTTGCCTCCGCTGCCTCTCTGTCTCTACATGGTGGTCCTCCCCATCACTGCTACAGAGAGAGAGAGAGAGAGAGAGAGAGAGAGGAATTCGAGAGATGAATTCAAAGAGGACAGAAGGTGAGGGAGGAGGAGGGAGAGAAAGAGAGCACAAGAAATGAGTGTCGCGTTCTCAGGGCAGAAGTGAATGCAGCGCTAGATGGTGCACGGCTGAGAGACAGCCTCTCCCGGCTGCTGCAGTAACTAAGCCTCTGCTGTCGATATCTACTGCTGCTAATGTTGCTACTGGTGCTGCTAACCTCATTGTGAGGACACACCGACTGCCAGGGTGAGAATGAGAGAGAGGGAGAGAGAAAGAAAGGGATACGAAAGAGAGGGAGGGCGGAGAGAAGAGGATGCTCCTTTCTGGTGCAGAGCGGAGAGGAGTTGTGCGCGGGCGGGAGGCTGGGGCTGCTCTGACGACAAAGCGGAGAGGAAGCACGTAACGCTGCGCTGTCACAGGGAGGATGGGCTGAGATGAAGAGCTGCTGCTGCTGCTGCTGCTGCTGCTGCTGCTGCTATCTCACCTCTAGTTCTCTCTCATTCTACACTAAGTGACCTCTCCTATGCAGTCACTCTATCTCAGCGATCCCTTCCTCTCCGCCTGTTGTCTTGTCATGCATGCCCTGCATTAATGATTTGCCTCCATGTCTACCACCCTCTCGCCTTAGGACTACAATCAGCTCAGGGAGGAGACTTCTACAGAGCGAGGGTGTTACATTGCAATTTGCTGGATTAAGATAATTCAAAGTCTGTGACGAGTTTACATTAACTGCAAGTCATGGAACAAATCTTCTCCATCTTCTTGGTGTCAAAAGATGTGGCTGGCGTAAGTCTTTAAAAGTCTTGAAAAGACCATTATCAACAGTTGATTGGTCCAGCTTTCAATCAATACTTCTCCTCTTCCCTTCCCTGTCTGTGGCACACACAAGCACCTTTGTTGCTACTGAAGATGTCAATATATATATATATATATATATATATATATATATATATATATATATATACAGTCTGATTCTATGACACCTGAGATCATGCTCTACTGAGTATTTTCAGTACCAGGACTCAAAGTGCCCAGGTTCATTGTAATAAAGTAACATGTCACCCAGTGCAATGGTGTAGCTCATTGTTGTGTTTTTAATAGTGCTTAGACAACAATAGAGGCCTTTGGCTCTGAAGAATAAGCAGCACGAGCAATACCTATCAATGTGATCAAGTCTTTGTTGAGTTTTCTCATTATCTCAATTACAAACAAACACATAGAGTCACGATAAAATGCATAAAACACTTGGTAAAGTCAGGTAAAATCAGCCAAGACTAAAACAGCAGCATGGCCAGCTGTTGCATTCATTAAAAAAACTACAAAATCATACAATGACAATAAGGTAATTAGGTCATTCATTATATGGCGGTCATAGACGTTTCCTTTTAAAACCATTCCCAGAACCTAGATAAAAACGTCGGCCGCTGAAACAGTCGGCACACTGAAAGTCGACACAAGTTAGCATGTTACAAGATACAGAGTTTGTCGATCCATCTGTTGTCTGTTTGGAAGTAGCAATGGGAATCCACAGACAGTTCACTTAGCAACAGTGACGTAATGAGCATGCTCAGATTCTTGGTACTGCTGGCACACACTGCTTAATTTGACCAGACTAAAACAATCGGTGTCCATTTGCAATTACAATGATCAAACACAATGATACGGGGGGACTAGTACCGGAAACAATAGTGCGTTTGCGATCAGCGGGGCAACAACCTTGTCACAGCAGGGTAGTAAGAGATCCTGCCAACACGTGAATACACATCTGTAACTCCACAGGAACCAGTCCTGTCTGTTAATGAGCTCCCACTCTGGCTGAAGTGGCAAAGTTAGACAGCACTGGCAATGTCACCTGGACAAGGGGGACCTCATAAACATGCGAAACGTGATAAAAAATGTTGGGTTTTGGATAGTTTCTCCAGTTATTAAACTAAAAAGAACACTGCATATTTCACTTCCAATGCCTTTTCCAGTTTTTTCTCCATTCTTTCAAAACAAATCTATCAGAGAAAGTAAGAACACCAGAAAGCTTCACTGTGTGATTCAAACTTCAATTTGATTCAAGATGACCACCTTCTCTGCATGTCAGTCTTTCATCCTTTTCTAATATATTTCTAGCGTGAAAGAAAAACTAAAAACTAAATTGTGGAAAGAAATGCAGTATTTTCACTAAAATAACACAGAACATTGGAGAAGCTCTCTCCATAACATCTGTTAATTTCCCCACCATGTAATGAATGTGTTTGCTGTTTCAAATTATCATGGTGGCTGGTGACTGGTGGTGGTGGTGGTGTTATATTCTGCTGGCGTGCTGCTGCCTATCTTTAAATTACAATGACATGCGAAGGAGTGGAAAGATTGAGATTTGGGAGGGAGGGAAATGAGGAGAAGACAGCGGAATGGGGAGGAGGAACAAAGTAGATGGCAAAAGACAACAGCTGAAAGATGGAGGAAGCTGCAGACCAAAAGAAGGGTTTAAAAGAGTAATACAGAAGGATGGAATAAAGCGTTGTAAGCGTAGAAAGAGCAAGGGGAATGATAAGATAGAGGTGGAATGCACTGCTGAAGGCTGAGTTGAGTAACTTAATTTCTTCCATTTATATAGTATACACACACATGCACACACAGACACACTAAAGTGCATACATGTAAAAGCAATAAAGGTCTCATACAATCAGATACAACCATGATAAAAGCAGTGTCAAAATGGTTCTTCCTCAACGTTAGACAGTTTGAGTATCCAAGGGTGAGCAACTTGTTGGGGATATGGAGCGCTTCATGGTTTTGTTATCTTTTTGCAAAAACCTCCTGTCTCCAATATTTCCATCATCGTCTTTGTATCCGTCTGTCTGTCTGTCTGTCTGTCTGTCTGTCTGTCCCACCAATCTGTCATCCTGTTAACCCGTCTATCTGTAGCGGACTGAAACACTTCCCTGCTGTGCTATTCTTCTGTCTACCTCCCTGCCTACGTGCCAATCTGTCTGTATAATTGTTTGCATGTTCCCCATTGGTTGACAGTGAGTAATGAGTAACATATGATCAAAGACTCAAGGAGAAAGTGTAGATTTTGCAATAATTAACAGCTTTTTACCTAAAGTGGGAGAACACTTAATTGGACTTTATGAACTCAAACACCATATGGAGACCACATTAAAACATGAAGCTCCACAGCCAGATGCCAAGACCATCTGACCACCATACTGTATGGTGTTTGCCGTATGACAAAACTACTGACACACACACAGGGACATACAGCTGAGATACAAAAAAAATGGTTTCATACGTTTATATTGCTTTTTAAGTGTCAAGTTTTTTGATTGAAAGAAAATGTGCTACAACGCCACCGAGCAACCCTACACGGCCTGCAGTACTCACATTTTTGCTTAACAACACTACAAACTATAGCGTCAAGAGTGAATGCCCTAAAATCAAATCTTCAAGCCTTTAAATACCAGTAAAAAAAATAGTGATAAGACAGGTCAACGGTGACATATTAGTTGAGTGTATATGCTTCTGTTCAATCACTGATTGAGGCTGCCGGCATATGCTGCACTTACAGTGCAAATACAGTGCAGGCAATTTTATATAATTGTGTCCTGATTACATCATCATCACAGTCTCTATTCATCTCCAGGAGAGGCTTGTAGAAAATTCACACTTAATGTCCAATGTTATATGGTGCATTCTATCTTAGTATCGATTTGACCTTTAATCTGAATTTCTCTCTGTATTTTGAGTCGTCTGCTGGGTCTCTCTGTTCTGCTCTGTGATTATAAAGAACCATTATTATTGATGGAACGGTGCTCTACAATATGTGTTGCTTTCTCTTTGATGAGAAGTTTTTGGTCTGACAAGCAGTGGGTAGTTTGTTATCCTCCACAGTGAAGACATGCACATTCTCCGTGCGTCTGTTTCAAAATGTCCTTGAGCACAGTGAAGCAGAGCTGAGGTTTACGAGCTGTGCCCACTGCACCAGCAGCAGCAGAAGCACTGGCATACAGCTCCCCCTGCCTGCGACCAAAAACACTGCAGGAGACTGCACTGATGATAGAGCTGCTCATCACACCTGCACGCCCGTAATATCACATCATAAGATGACAGGCTTACAAATGCTCTTGGGGTTGTGTCAAGACACAAAGAGATTCATTTCAAAAACATTTTTCAAAAGCATCAGATTATTTTGTTTTAACAAGGTGCTTATGTGAGAGGGAACAAATAAGATGAACACTTTACGATGTGATGCAATCGATACGACACCGCCACAAAGTGCAGCCTCAGAAACGACAATCAACTGCTCACTGACACAAAACATTTACAAGCTTCACAATGGTAGTAATTAGAGCGATACCGTTGGATGGGGATATATTACATTGTGAATGCTCTTAGAATTGTGTGTCCACTCCTTGTACGAGACGAGACAACATATACAAAGGCAGGGACATGCTGAGTCAGTATGTTAGTTACAGCGCTGGTGATACAATGTAGAAGCCAGGCTTCAGACACATGAATGCTGACTTTAAATTAATAGCAGTGTGTTCAAGCACATGCTGTATATGTTTCAGTGCTGCATGAGAAGTTACATAAACTCAATGGACTCTACACCCCCCCCCCCCCAAAAAAAATACACGTTACTGTTGTTAAGAGTTTTACATACATTGCATATAACCTGCACTACACTGCAATGAACCATTTATAATATCACACTTTTCATTAAAAAAATGTGGGAAATAAAAAAAATATATATCAGCTACGCAGCAGAGGCAGTTACACAACGCTTTGGGAATCCCCAAACAAACGCATACGCACATTGGGCAGCAGCTGCATTGCAATACTGCACTGCAACATCCAGGTGCACACACCTAGAAAGAGATAACGCCACGTTAACTGGCATTGTCTCTGAGGTGAATTGTTACATAACAACCACACAGAGAGCCTTTTTTCAGCCACCATCAGTGCTCTCTAATTGGGTAGAAAGCAGCTGTCACGCTAACTAAGCGCAGCAGACAGAGCCTGACGAAGAAAAAAGGTTATTTTGGAAACCTATGCAGGAATCCAAAAGGACTGCAGCTCCAACACATATCAGGCTGAGGAGAGAAAAAAAGGAGAGAGTGGGATGAGTCAGAGAGAAGGGGAAAGAGAACGAGGCATGTACGAATACACGTGTGTGAGCTTAGCCTCTGTCGGCTTCGAGAGAGTGAGGGGGTTTTGAAGAAAAGCAGTTGGCCAGGCAACCCAGACAGCCTCAGGGGTTGCTGTGTGTCACTGCTGAATGATATTGAGGAGCAAAAAAAGTGGGAACAGGTGATATGCTAAAGCTGTGAGTGGGTGAGGCGCTGAGCGCTATAAGTGTTTTGTCCAACCAGAGAAGCCCTAATGGACCCTGTCTTTTCCATCTCTGAAAAATGCTCTCCTCCAAAGAACAAACAGTGCTAGAAATATGTCAAGGTGTTCCACTGTGACTCCATCATTCCCTCACTTTCCTTTTCAGCTCCTCCTGCCTCCTTGCGTTTTCTGTTTCTGCGGTGTACAGATTTCACCTTTCCTCTCGCCTTGGTGCCCTTTTTCATGAGTATTGTTTCATTATTTTAATGACTGTGTTTTTTTGTCCTGTCCTCGTTGCTGTTGTGAGGAGTTCTGCTGTATTCACGGCCACCTGAATACCTTGCCCTGGGTGTTCCTCCTGAGCAAATGGTATTATACAACGTAAGCAACGCGCTCAGGCTGCGGAGGGAGATATGGGGGAAGTAGAGTGTAATCCTGCCTGGAGCGGCTGTGTGGAAGCACATTAACAACTGCAACCAAATAAATACTGGCATTTTATTGCCACGCATATTGAAATGTAACAAACAAATGTAGCATGAAAGTCATTATTATTGAAAAACTAGCGAGACCAAATGTTGTTTAAATATAATGATCTAATGATAAGTAGTGATTTAGCGCTTAATAGTGGATGCTCTGCTGCTTTTACAGGCTGAGGTTTCGCCTCTGTGGGAGATCATCTTGTACAGTCAATGAGGAGTTTTGCTCTCTGCTGATGAATTCTCCAATGAAACGACTCTGAGCCCAATAACCTCTGGGGCACAGCCTCTAGTTGTCAATCACCTTGTACAGGAACTCAGGGGAGGTGAACCTTGGTAAATGATAAAATATGGGGGAGTGGAATAAAGGGACATTTTCTTTTCTAGTTTTCAAAGTTTTCCTCTAAAGCTTTGCTATTATTTAGTTTTATGAGAAACTATGTTTTACAAATTAAGATATACTAGTGTATGTGTTAATAGAATGGCATGAATAAAAAACTGCGAAAAGATTATTTGAAATTGACATCAGACACTACAGGTTCAAGAGTATATCTATATCTATCTTTTCAGATAGACTATCATTGACAATGACCGCTTGTACTTGTGTCCTAAGTGAAGTCGTTCCTGTTCTCGAACTCTTGTAACAAGCACATGACAGGTAGAGGGAAACAAGACTTGATCATGTGATGAAACTATATGAAAATATAACTGGTGAATCTGCAGCTTCTGTAATTATTATTATTTTTTAACCACACTAGCGGCATGTGTAGGTAGATATAGTGATGGATTGCCATTCAAATCTGGTTCAGATATTTCATGTCTAGTATTATCTCATACTGACAAATGTAGTTAACATGCTAACATGCATGTTATGCTGACAATGAATGAATGAAGAAAACACCAACATTTGGGTTTCAAGTGCACGTTTACACATTATTCTTCACTATTATGATGCAGAGAGAACCATGTTCTGAGCTGTATGTACTATTGTATTCTAGCAGAGCTCAAAAGGGGAGCTTGTAACTGGAAGGTTGCCAGTTGGATTCCAGTTTGTTAAATGCATTGAACATAGTGGTAATGTAATGTGTGACGTAAAATCGAAAGTGTAATTTTCAAATGAAATTCTCTCAAAATATTACACTGAGGTAGTATGTGCTTGTATTAATTTAGACGTCATAATTGCGTTATCTGTGTTAATTGTGATATTATCACAATATCTCGATACATTGAAAGACGATAAATAATCATATTGAATTATCGCACAGTCGTGGTTACAGTACAGGTTAAATTAAACTGCCTCACACATGCCTGCGATAATAATAATAACATCAAACAGTCTTTGTAAACATTCCCAGAAAAGAATTATGAACACAGTGCCTGTTGAACAGAAACACTGTTCAAAAAGAAAGAACTGTCTTTGTGCCTTAAAACACATCACACCTTCCATGCTCCCTTCTCCCACCTAGCTTCTGGAGCATAACCTCACCCATTTGAACGCAGTCGAACCGAGAGTAAGTCTGTTTTCAGCTGTTTCACCACCAGATTCACTACCTTCACAGAGTAATGCATCAAACAACAGGATGACACATGTGCTCGTGGGGATTTTACTAATCCACACACACAGTATGACACATGGTGCAGTTCACATGGCAGAGTGACACTTGCTCAGAGTGACACTTGTGAAACTCAGGTTTCGAACCTCAAAAGGTCCTGCAAAACATCCTGAGTCATCATCACATTAGAGCTTGAACGCTTTTGTGTAATGAGGCAGAGACTGTGAATTTAACTTTGTAAATTCTGGTGTTTGTTAAATCCATATCACGATGGTAACGATATGCCGAAGGCCCTGAATACTCATATGAGCATGTGCAAAGACAGATGCAGTCTGAAGTTCTGCGTTTCCTCATCAGTAATGCCACTGGCTTGGACTAGCCCTAAAGCGTGTATTTAGGGGTTGAAATGGAAAGTGGTTTATGTCAAGCAAAGTTCATGCTGCATACGGTGGGTTGTGCAGCTGGTAAATGAGTTAGCAACAGTACACTTTGATGAAAGAAGAGGGGAGGACTTTAGCAATGCTCTCACCTTTGTAAAAGTCACACTGGACAGTCATGCATGAGATTACAGAGATTTTGCATACGAAACAAAATGTGCGTTTTCAGGCCACATTCAGAAATGACTGACGTCAAAGAGGCTGAGGATTATTTATTGTAATTGTGATAATATCCGTTGTGTGGGAAGCATTTATTAGACAAATAGGTACAACAAGATTGCTCATAATGGTAAGCGCAATTGTCTGTGTCAACTAAAGCAAAACCCGTTTTTTAAAACAAAATGAGTTTGACCCCTGTCTTCTTCTATATTTGGGCCCCAGTGGGCCAGGATCCTGACCTCAGATTACTCCGCTGTTCCTAGATTTTCATAGAAGCACTCTGTTGCTTTTCACCATGTCCAGAGATCAAAAAGCATGATACAGAAGTCTTTCCTGTGCCACTAAATGGGCATGCATGGATAAATGACATCTGAGGAAAACAAAAAGGCACTCCATTGCTTTGTCATTTCCACAAATTGAATAGAGTAATGGGATCCAATAAAATAGAGTATCTATTTTTAACAAAACAACTATTAGTTCACTGGTACCTTGAGGCTAAAAACAAATCTTAGTTACAGACCACCCAAAAAAAAAGACTGAAAAGACTGGATGACACACTTAACATTTCCCAGTTTGACTGGCACTGACAAATTGTTTCAGCCGTTAAACATGAACAGACACGGCGCACACACTTGGGATAAGTTTGATGTAGAGAGCAGAAGTGATGACACGGTGACGATGGGGGTTACACACTACTTGAGTTCTAACCACTTCATCATCTCTAAATTCTTTCAAATAGAAACTTGTGTGACGCAGCTACAACATATAAACACAGACCAACATGGAGGTGAAACATCTTTCTGCTTTATTTTTCTTTGCCTCATTGCCGGCCTCCAGGGATTTGCAGTTTGTTGGGATCCCATACTGCCTGGGGGTTTACATGTGCATCTGAGTAATTGGTATCTGTAAACAATCTGTCTGATGGTGCCACTGAGCATGCAGGACGAACCTCTTAACAATAGCGAGGAGGAAAATCTGGCACTGATGATGCATCTGTGCCATTGTTACACCTTTGGTTTAGACACATGAAGAAAGGGAGTGATACTGGTGTTCCAGGTTTAACTGAAAAATAGGCCAACAGGCATACGGCCCAGAAAGATAGACTACAAATAGAGAGAGTTTTGTTCGTAATGTTAAGAATGTTATTCCAGCTTTGAATTCAGCCGTCTACAGGGAGATAAGAAGGAACTGAAATTGTGTAATATTGGCCGCAGTGTGTGCGCAGTAGAGCATGTCTCTCTCACTGTTAATGGAACAAAAGAGCGGGGGTACAAAAGATTTATCGTTGGCCGTTTTAGTCCATCAGAACACATTTATCCCATTTCAGTCCAGAATTAAAACCAGCTGTACTATGTTGTTTTTTCAGATGATTCAACACACAACTGAATAAGCATATTACAATGTGACAAACAGTTTGTATGTGTTCATTAATCATCAAAATAATAAGTTAGGCATTCTGAAGACTGAAAGACAGCAAAACTTACTTGTCTTTTAAGAGGATGTTCTTCAGATACAGATACAGGCTAAATATTAAATCAAGCATTTTACCCAGTCACACATTCATGCATTTATATTCATGTAGAAGCGAGATCACACACCTTGTGCTTTCTAATACACATGTGCATGCCGTGTGCATATTCATATGCAGGCTCACACACACAAACAAACAAACACATTAACTTCCTGCTGCAAGGTCACTGGAAGGGAGAAAGACAAAAAGACTGATGTTGCCCTCTCCTTGCTCCAGATGAGCCTGTTGAAATCACGAGGGAATTATTGGTCTAATTAAATTCAGCACATTAAGTGTGCTACAAGGGGACCAACGACAGAATGAGAAGGAGAGGAGAGAAAAAAAGAGTGAATGAGTAACAATAGTTCTTTGATTCTAGCCTCGCACATAACATAAAGATAGGAAACTGTAAAATAGACTTGCGTTTGGTAATTACATCCCAAGTGCAAAAATCTCAACCACTGAATTCTAAAGAAATAGCTAAAAAGCGCAAACGTGAAACAGAAATGTGTGTTTTTGAACTGCCATTTCACAGCATGACATTTTGTTTTAAGCATTGAGATGGGCCCAGTATACCACACCTGTGTTATTATGGCAGCACACGTGTGGCTATGTCATCACCACTTTAATTGGATTTACCGCTTTGCTATTGCTCCCTGCTCCTTATTTGATTTGAAAAGTGAAGAAAGGAGAGAGAGAGAGTGAAACAACAGCTAATACTAGCAGATCCAAAAGCAAACAATTACACTGCAACATGTATCGTGTAAAAAGATATCAACAACTAATGGTAGTATTTGAAAATTCCTGACTTTGAAGCCCCCAGTGGTAGTATCAAAAACGACACTGTGGCTGACAGCAATGCAGGCTAAATTCGCAACTTCAACACCCCCCTTAATCTCATAAACAATTTAATATACATAAACGTGTTTATTATTATTATTATTATTATTATTATTATTATTGTTATTATTATTATATTTCTTGCTGCTCAAAATCTTAAAGTTTACATTTTCTTATATTTTTTGCCAAACCCACAAATTCCAAATGTTTATCCGTTTTTTGTTGTTTGTTGTGCATTTGTTGTCATATATGTATTTGTGTATATCTATTTATATTCGGGCTGCCCCCTCTTAGTGGACTAATCAATCATTGTGGTTTCAGGTGACTCCGATTTCTGTCGTCAATTAGCCATTTTTTATGGTTTTATATACTGAAAACTATAAGCATATCTCTGGTGAAAACAAGAGTTAACGTGATGCATTTGTGTGATTCTTTATGGAAAAATTAACTGAATGCATTTACCCCTTATATAGCTTAAATGTAGCAAGCAGCAACTCAAGCATATATAACTGAGCAGTGTGTTAAACAAGTCCACATACTTTTTGAAAATACTTCTCAACTAATCAGCAGGCAGTACCAGCAATATGATAACTGACAGGTTAGGAATAGCTATTAACCACTGAATTAAAAAAACACTTGCTTGATGCTGGATCGGACAAGTGGGTGTCAGCGTTTAGACAAACATAAAACAAGCATAAAAAACGAAAGGACTATATTAGTAGTGTCATCAATTGTATTTACATAACCCAAAATTTTCCTAAAAGAGCATTATAATCCGTACAGAATCCGGCCACTGTATCCTTAGATCATCAGTTCTTTACTGAAAAATGTAGCTCCACCTCATTGCATTTGAATTAGGAATTTAATTTAAACTATCCAGCTTGACAGCATTCTCCCTGTCATTTTTATACTCCCCCCTCTCATACTCCCCTCTTTTTCTTTCATCTTCCACTGGTAGACAAGCTTACAAATTCAAAATGAGCTATTTCTAATGTCACTTTATAATAATTTCCTGATATTTCGTATTACCAACAGGACAAGAATAAATGAATACTTACTGTACCTGTACTTGGATCATGTCTCCTATTATGATTAGTAGTAGGAGACATGAGACTGACCGGTCAAGTCTGCATGTGTTTGTCGCTGTGCTACACAGAGGTGATGATGACACAGCAAAATCGAATGCACTGCGACGCTAACAGATTCTCTCCTGACTATCTGAGATATGACAGAGCGGAGCAAGGTAAGGATTTTCTCTGCAGGCAGTTTTCTTTTTCTTGTACACATCTATTAAATCATAAAAACAAATACTATATACAGCGTACATTTTTTGTGTCTATGCATTCACATGGAAGAGGGAACCTCGTTATTTTCAAACTGAAAGTGAAGGACTGGTCTAAGTTTACATGCTGACTTTACTTTCAATATTTGTAGGTCTGTATTATCTAACCATTACGTTAAAAAGAGTAGTTTGCTGTGCTACGCCTATCCTATAATGTCATCAAAGATGTACTTTGAATATCTCAAATTGGGTTTAAGGAAATGGAGTTTCAGAGGACAATGAGGCAGCGAGTGCATTCATCTTTTTTTCCAAATTTTTCTTCTCTCCTCTATTTTCAGTCTTTGTGCTTAACTTTATTAATTAATGTCTCATCACCAGTATTTCTGTCTAACTGGACAAAAAGAGTGAGAGTAAGCGATGTGGGACTAAAGATGAAGGGGACAGAAAGAAGACTGACACTTTGCCTCTGAGCTGTCTGGCTGTTTTGGTGCAAGCAGAGCTGATGGTTGGGGTCACCCAGTCAGTCACCCCAGTCCCAACAGAGGCACAATCAATGTCCTATGACAGCCTTTCTAACAGTGTGGCTGACTAAATGACTGAATAAATGCATGAATGACTGAACGACTTGGTGGCTAGGCAAATGGCTGAATGGTTGTAGGACTGACTGCCGAGCTGTACTGACGCTTCTCTGGATGTTCTTCTTCTTTTCTTTGGTGCAGCCTGACTAACTGGATGTCTACTGAAATGACTGACAAGTCAGCCAACCATACAGCAAGCCAGTGACCCTGTCTGTCAGTTGCTGTGATGATCAGTCAGTTGATCAGATAAGCAAGAAAATATTCAACTAACAAGCCAGTGAAATTACCAATTCATTGGCCACCGACTGTAATCAGCCACAGAGGCAGCCGTCCAGAACAACAGACAGCCGACAGATCAAGTAGGAGAGGTGATAATGTTCCCTATTAATTCACCATGCCAAATAGTCAGTTAGCTAATGCGGTGAAGACAGCTAGCCGGGCAAACACACATGATTAGTTACGGCAGCGAAGCCTGCTGCTATGACACAACCGGTCAGTAAGTGTGACAGAGAAGAGACTGCAGAGTGCATGCAGCCAACAGATGGCCTGACTGAGTGAGGAGGTGTGTGATAAAACATATCCATTCAGAGAAGAATTACAAGACATGGGGATTTGATTTCTCCCAAAAAAATTGAGTTTGACACAGATAATGAACCAACAGAACATACAGTACATTATATATATATATATATATATAGAGAGAGAGAGAGAGAGAGAGAGAGAGAGAGAGAGCGAGAGAGAGAGAGAGAGAGAGAGAGAGAGAGAGATCAAACACATCTCCAAACATGAATCCATTCCGCAGTAAAAATATTTCTATGATAGAACATCCTCATCTCTCCTCTCCACCTGCATCCTAACTTCCTTGCTTCCTGATTCAGGGCTAAAATATTATCAATTTTCTGCACACCCACAAACCGCAGACGTGCATGGAACAACGTGTACAGATTAATGATCACACATCCCAGCCTCCCGCCATGCAGATGATTTACGCCGACAGAATGAAAAGCAACTAACGAAACCGGCAACGCGATAAGCTGTTCATTTATTCACACAAGCACAGTGCATACTTACATGGCAGCAAGGTTATCACCACCATCAACGTGACGTGAAAATCCTCCCACCTTAAAACGATATTGGAACGGCACATGCAGCAGCGGACTAACTACCACAGCGGTGTGCAGTATGTGTGTGTGTGTGTGTGTGTATGTGTGTGTGAGTGAGTGAGTGTAGGTGTGCGTGTGTGTGTGGAGACTCGCTAAGCTGCACACTCACTGCTACTGCCTCAGCTGGGGCTGTCTCAATGCACAGCCTGTACCATGTCGGCAGGCGGCAGGGGTGGGCATGTGTGTGTGTGTGTGTGTGTGTGTGTGTGTGTGTGTCCCTGTGTGTGTGAACAGTGCTGCATAGCAAGGAGGCTGCTCTTCACTTGACGAAGCCTTTCCCTCACTGGATAGAGGGATTGAGATAGATAGATGGAAAGATACATGAATGGATGGGTTGATGTAGATGGAGAGAGATGAAAGATTGGAAGCATTTAAAAAAGGGAGCAGATACGACAGATATTCTAAATATCTCTCTTTTTCTGTGCGTCTCTCTTATTTCACGTCTGTGACATTTTGCCCTCAGAGCAGAGCAGGAGGTCCACTTTAGACATGCACGCAACCTCGTTTCAGAAATGACTGGTGAAAGAAGAGAGATGGAGAGAGAAAAAAAGGGGGCAAGGGACAGAGGGAAATATAAAGAATAGATAAATGATGTAGAAGACTACCCACTGGAGCAAGAAAGGTGAAAGCAGCAATAAATGGAGAGGGACAAAAAGAGAGGTCCGAAATGTCAAAAAGAAAGATAGCGTGCCTATATGCAAAAGACTGAGAAAGAAAAGATGGAAGAGGAGGAGGGGAGGGTAACTTTCAAGGACATGGATCGTTGTCAGGTTCATTCTTGTGTTCTGCAGATCGGGATACCCATACCACACATGCAAACTTGTGTACAGCTCATCCCAGTGGACATGCTGGCTGCGGGACATCATGCTTTTGTGTGCCTGTGCAGGTGTCTGACTCATCTACACACACACACACACACACACACACACACACACACACACACACACACACACACACACACACACACACACACACACACAAACACACACACACCTGTTCTGCCCCAGCCAGTCATCCGGCTATCCTGCAAGCCAGGAGAGGATAACAGCCTTATGTCATGTTGCCGTCACTTCACTATCCCACATCTCATACTGTCACAGCTTGGAGAAGAGGAAGAGGAAGAGGAGGAGGAGGAGGAGGAGCCCCCCCACACACACTTCTCTTAGTCGTCTTCTGTTTCATTTTTTTCCTCTCTCTGTTTTGTCAGGGTCTATTTTTCTGTTTCTTTCTTGTAACACTCTCTCTACCCCCTGTGGTGTCACAGGTGTATTATGTAAATATCAGATGTTGGACAGCATCAGCATCCCTAGCAGCATTCCCCTCACACTTTAGGTTATTCCCACCAGAATAAATGCAGGTTAAAGAGAGCTGAGCTGTGCACATCCAGCATGTGCTGACATACCTACAGTATTGTAGAGGTCTAAGTGTTTGCATGCTGTACAGTAGAGCAGGATTGTTCCACTTGAGAAGGAGAACATCCCTGGTTATCTGACAAGTTTTGAGTCACTAAACTGAAGCATTCAGCATAAAGTTTTGAAAAAGGAGAAAAAAAGGGATACTCAGATTCTGTCATGGTTAATGTCAAGCTACGAGACTTGCTCGCTTGCTTATTAACAAGCCTCAACTACTCGAAACATCTCATTCTGGCAAGGATGTATCTGAGACACCATGTCTTGCAATGGACTTTTACTACTGAGGAGACCTTTCAAGAAACTCAAACTTCAGCCAGCACACTAGCGCGCCCGCTGTTGATTTTGCGTTTTATGTGTGCAGATAAATATTGTATGTGTCAAAAAAAGGCACGCTTTTTTTTTTCAAATCTAAGATAAACATTTGAATCACGATTCATTAAGGATAAATGAAAGAAAAAAAAATATTATCCATTGAAGCAACATCTTTGAGTTGCCACAGTGGCTGCAGTAATGCAGGTGAAGGCAGGTGGAACAGAATATAATGGTATAGAAGTAGTCGGCAGGCCTATATAGTCCTTTATATCATTGCGTTAACAGGATGACTTTGTACTAAGTTCATATATAATAATGACATTATGTGAGGAAGCATTTGGCGGGGTGTGGAAAATATAGGTTTTTAAGAACATCTATTAGGATCATAAACCTTTGATGGGGAAGGAAAACAGAGAGATTTTCTGAATGAGAGCGAGAGAGAGAGAGAGAGAGAGAGAGAGAGAGAGAGAGAGAGAGAGAGAGAGAGAGAGAGCAGTGATGGGGATCAGAAACAGGCCCTGAATATCAATGCAGCACGTCTGAGAGAATTCAGGGCTGCAGTGCACCAAAACCTTGGAGAAAGTGCACAAGAGGACAATAACATCACAGGCAGCTGGCGCTGGGGTTACCTGTCCTGCAAAGCCAAGACCACCCATACAAAACCCCCACCTTGCTCCACTCACATGTCATGAATCACAAACCAGCGACACACAACATTCCCCTCATTTGGATTTCCTTTTTGACGTCACTTGTAAAATTGTCCTTGTCCTTGCAATTCTAGGTTAAAATTAAAAATAGACATTTTGTTCTGAGAGACCCTGAGGTGCAAAGAAAAGTGCAATACCACACCTCATTTATAGTGGAATTAAACTATAGCACTTGTCTCAGTGATTTGAAAGTCAGCTTCACCCCACCCAAAATCCTGCAGGTAAGCCCATCCTAAGTAGATGCTGCAGGCACACCTACGCACTAAAGAAAACACAAACACACATTTTTTAGATTAAGCTAAATTTATGCCATTCATCTTAATTAAATGACTGCTAGAATCTAGAATCATTATTGTAAGGCTCCTCATCCTATTTGTCCCTCTCTCTATAAAGTACTTCTTCCCATAAAAGCTCAATTTCCTTCCAGAACGAATATGTTAACCCATAAAGTGCCATAGGTGTCTGATTGACCTAAGGTAAACACCTTAGGTCAATCAGACCTATCATATCCTAGTCACAAGCCACCAGCCAATAACTATTAGCCTTATTAATTGTGGAAGCCTTAGACCAGGGGTGTCAAACTAATTTTAGTGAAGGGGCCACATCCTGCCCATTTTGATCTCAAGTGGGCCAGACCAGTAAAATCATAGCATAATAACGCATACATAACGACAATATTTCTCTATGTTTAGATCATTGGTGAAGGTTTTTGGATGATAAACCCTATTTTAAGGTATTTCTACAATAAACTAGAAACATAAAGACCAAAAATTCAGACATCAGCCCACTGTTTATCTGCCTGGGCTCTCCTCTGCAGATTCCCTCGCTGTGTGACGCGTTTGTGACACCACTTTCATGACGTGATCCATTTTTAACGACTTGCAACACAATGCCTCGTGCTGAAAAATACAGTGAAATGTCCAAACACGTTATCCTCCATTTGCAGCTTGTCACAACGCCTGTTTTTCTCCCGATCATTGATGGTGCACCGTCTGTAGCCCCACTGACAGCACGGGTCCAGTCCTTTCTGACCCGGTCCAGCGCTTCAACGAGTGCGCTAACAATGTAATTGGCTGAAGTGGTGTCTGTCATGGGTATCAACTCAAGGAACTCCTCGGGGACCGCCAAAATCTCATCAACACCACGAATGAATATTTGGGCAATATCTGTAGTAATGCCAGTGCGCCAATCAATTGTGACTGTGGCTCAATGGTTAGCATGGCCGTCTTTCTATCAGAGGATCGGTGTTTTGTTTTAGTTTTTTTTCCTGCAATTTTATCCCGCGGGCCGGACTGGACCGCGGGCCGTATGTTTGACACCCCTGCCTTAGACCATCTCCTGAGTGCTGTGATAAAATAAAACCCTACAATCAGTGACTTTGTGCGTGCACACACACAAGCGTGCGGTCAATGAGATGTCTCCCAAAGGTCTCTAACCTTTCTCTATGAGAGGTCACCATCACGCATACTTCCTCTTATCTAATATATTACTCACACGCTGCATGTCTGTACTTCCTTCAAGCAATAACCTCTGACAGTTATGAAGAGTGAAAGCCAATTCTACAACTGCATGCGAAGAGTCTGGGACCTGTTTTATCTGATGTGTCACATGCAAGCTGCAATTTGCAACATCAGATCATTTTCTTTCATGTTGATTTGAACTCTATTCACAAATCAAGACCAATGACAAGTGACCCACACATTCACATTGAGAATAGTCCTGCAGAACACATTAATTAATCTGCAATTTGCAAAAACAGCCCCTGAAAAACAAGAATGTCTAAGTGAGTAAAAAATGAGTAGATTTGAATGGGCACTAGTACCCTGGATATATTTTTAGTTTTTGGAGTATCCTTATTTTAGAAACCTGGTTACGCTATATGGAGTATTCCAATAGAAACCAAGATACCGTGTCATGCATCTTATTCTGGGTTCTCAATATGTCAGAAACTAGCCACTACCCCTATCCATCCACCAGAGCACATACCATTATATCACCTGATTTTTTTTTTATTCCAGGCTCGCAAGCAATTTTCGTTAATATTGTATTTTCTTTCCATCTGCCTTTCTGTTCTGAGTTTGGGTCCATCCCCTGCTCCCTCGGTCAGCAGTGGAAGCTGATGGACTATTGCCAACTGCGGACAAACCCACTTGGGACCCTTATCTGCAGCCCAAATGTAAACCTTATGGGCCCCACATGGACATGCTGGCTGGGTTATAATAATAATAATGATTTTAATGCCAACGATATGGGTGATGCACTGAACTACTCGGTATAGTCTTAGTAATTACATATGTAGCCCCAACTCCAGGAGGAAAGATGTCCACTCAGTATGCAAAATTATTTGGTTTTGAACCACATGAAAAAGAACAGTACAGAGAGAACATGAACAAAGTTATTTTTAAACTGTGGGATAAACAAGTTAGGATCAAAGATAGAAACATCACAAATCTCCGCTCCTATCCTAAAACTCCCAATTAACAAATTATTCGAGTCTGCCATCCACTTCATCTACAAAGAGCAGCTGAACCAAAACTCCAAAATTGGTGTACAATCATCCCTCAGTCATCGGGGCTTTTGCAAAGGCAACAAAATATAAACAAGACAGTCAACGGTGGCGAGACGAAATAGGGACAGTTACTACCAGATTAATTTATTTCAGCATGCCCCCGTGTAAACTATGGCCACTTATGGGTATTGCAACATATATTTCTTCGGTCCATCTCTGTGTATATATACGTATTTTTGGGATGATAATTATGTAGTAAAGTAAAGCAAAATTCTCAGTACAAGAATTTAACGGTAATAATAACCTTCATTAATACCACCAATCCACTTCCAGGTTTACGCAGCAACTAATGATTATTTTCATTATAGATTAATCCACCAGTTATTTCCTCGTTCAAACGATTAATCACTAAAATATTATAAAAGAGTGTCCATCACAGTATCCCAGAGGCTGTGGTGACGTCTTGAAATTGCTTGTTTGACCAACCAACAGTCCAAAACCCAAAGATATTTAGTTGACCATCATAAAAGAAACAAATATGCATATTTGAGAATCATTTACTGAAAAAGCTACAAAATGATATATGTTGACTAACTGCAGCTTTTGCATAAAACATGTTATATATACTCACAAATCCATGGTGTCTACACAATGTTTTGAAACGAGAGAAGAGAAGATTAGCAAATATTCTGGGTATTTCATTTGTGGCCAATCTTACTGTGACTCATACAATCACAACCAGCGTGACAGGCAATATAGTTTAATAAGGTCCTCATGTACCTCTCTCTACACTGCTCTGTCTCTTTTCTCTTCTCTCAGTCCTTGTTCCAAGACTGATGGAGAACTTCATCTAACTCCCCAAGGACAGTCATAATCCATAAGACTAATGGAAACACACACACCATCGTCCGACAGTTGAGATGAAGTCAAATTCTCTAAAGCTAAGCTTTCTGCATACCGCACCCAGAGGCAAGGGTAGGCAAAGGAGAAGGGGACATTACCCAATGACAGAGACACCTTATCCTACAGCGGCTATACCCCTTCGAGTCAAAGACTGTACGTTGTAAATTGATGTCGCCTCCGGGTCTGAAAAGTGAAGCCAAGAAGTGCCTTAAACCTGCATTATTTCTAATAGCCATCGGGGGGTGACTCTACTGGTTACAAAAAGAAGACTGATTGTAAAGAAAGAAGACTTTGATAAAGTGACCTTACTTCTTACAATATGTATTACCTCGGTAAACATTTTCCGAATGAGATTATGATCTATCACGTTCCTTTTTCAATACATTCCGATGTTCATCTTATAAATGATGGTCCCATTTAGAGTAAGCCAGATTTTAGTGTATGGTTTAGGACATGGTTACCTTGTGATCGACAAGTCAGTCCCATGGCAACCTGTCAATCAGGATAGAGAAGTAGCAACGCAGATAGGGTCACTTCTGTCTCCAAAAGAACCCAAGATAGCGACAACCAAAATGCAAAACTCAAGGCTTTAAAACCAATGGGTGACGTCGCAAAATCCCCTCTAATTAGTTAATTAAGCTTAAAAAACGCTAAAGCTATGGAGGTCATCTGTAGAATGAATAACAAAATTGGTGTGTGTGGACAGAAACTCAGTATTTAAAAAGCAATAGGTAGTCTCAGTAGTCTTGGAACTCACTCTTTTGACATTAATATGCAAATGAATGCAGCAAAGGTGCTCCAAAAGACATACAGGGGTTTAAGAGTTTTACATTAACTATTCAAACAATTTGTGTCTTAACAAAAATCTCGAAGATAGCATGTGCAATAAATTGATCATATGACAACAAAATATCCTGTATTCAATTTATTATTATGCACAGGTATTAAAGGATAATACCTGGAGACTACCATGGCAAATTAAAAATGTAATTACTTTAACCACTAAATGCATGTTTTCTTTTGCTTTACAGATTAGATTTAGTCAGGCAGTATTTCTTCCTGGTCTATTATCAGTATGACACTCACTCAGACTGTAAATAAATTGAGATAAAATGTTTCACATGTTTGCTCGGGCCATTTTAGCACCCAGGATATAGCAGCATGGACAAATTTATAAGTGACACTGCAATATTGACTAATCCTTACTTTCAGTGAGAGTACTTCATTGTATTTCGTCAGTATGATGCACATTAAAACTGAACAAAATGTTCACAGGCTGAATGGCAGTGTCACGGGAGACTCGGAGAGAGGACCCAAATGCAGATGCGGGAAAAATAACGTAGCTTTATTCCTTGCAGAACAGGCAGGAAACAAAACAGGACTCTCCAAAAACACCAAACGGAACAAAAAGCAGGAACAGGGGCGCACACACACAAGATATCACACAATACGACCAGACAAGGGAACAGAAGACACACAGGGCTTAAGTACAAGGGGAAGGTGTGGGTGATTAGACACAGGAGGAAACAATCAGACAATCAACCGACAGGAAGGGGAACGGGACACACGAGACAGGACTTCAGAATAAAACACAGAAAAAACCCAACCCGTGACAGGCAGTGCAGAAACTGTGAAGAGAGGCTGGTGCCTTAGCACTGGTAGTGCTGAAATATTAATGAATGACCACATGGTCCATTCTTAACACCTAACAACAAGTGCAAACACCCAGGTTTTAGAAGATTGTAAAGAGTCTTGTATGTGGGGGTGGAGAACTAAGACTCACTGTTGAGACATCCAGGTCAAAAAGGGCTTTTACTTTTCCTCCTCCCCATGTCGGTAATTGACCTTTGACAAAGAACACATGTAAGGTTGCACATGGAAGGTGTGATTGAATTAACTAGCTCTCTACTTACACCCGACATTCAAATTAGAATGGATATTCCTTTACTTTCTCTTCTCTTTTTCATCCCCAATACAAATATAGATAACAACTAAGTGTGTGGATTGGTCACATGTTAAAACAATCTAACAATAATTAACAGTCAATGAAAAAAATATTGATTTTATTCCACTTCATTTGACAAATGCTCAATAGCAAATAAACCATTTTGATATATGATATAATTACAACCAAGAGCTCTTAATAATGTAGTAATGTGGAGATCCACAAGGTTTTTGT
The DNA here is from genome assembly GCA_038501785.1 of Myoxocephalus aenaeus. Lineage (NCBI taxonomy): Eukaryota > Metazoa > Chordata > Actinopteri > Perciformes > Cottidae > Myoxocephalus > Myoxocephalus aenaeus. The sequence continues at coordinate 265,021 of JBAMJR010000213.1, forward strand.
AGAGTAGGTTTAGATGGAAGCCTTATTTAAGTACCCTAATTCCTGCAGGGGGAACCCATCACCTTGCTGACGGTGGTCTTTGTTCATGATTGGCTGACCTCTGGGAGCAGAGCTAATTTAAAAAAAAAAAAAACACACACACACACACATTGTTGTACTGATAGTCTAACAAAGCTGCCTGCCTCTGAAATCTGTTCAGCTGGTCGGGTATTCAGTGAATTACAGACGAGAAAAGCTGGGTGTCCAAAGCCATTAATTTACGCCAGCTTCCTCGTTTTTCTCTTTTTCATTTATCTCCTTTCCCTCTCGACACATAGACTCCCTCCTAAATAGCCATAGATTCAGTTCTTATTCCGCCCATTTCCAGGGGAAATTAATGCCTGGTTGAGGTGAGGTGTGAGGATTAAGCTGTGGCAGAGGATTAATCAGTCTTGCATGTCTGTAAACTGGACAATTACACATAGTTTATAAAAAGACTGGAACACGCGTATGAATAGATACAGCCAATGTTATTGAATATAGTTCATTCTCAGTTGAATACAATAGTCTTCCCAGCAAGAAAAGACAACCTGTATTGTGTTTTACATACTCTTTTGTTGCAATGCTTTTGTACATTATTTTAAGTACTTAAGTAGTAATGACATAATTTCCTTGTTAAATGACTATCAAAACAAAGGATTTTGAGACCCTCACATAACTATTTGCTAAGTAAGGAATATTATGACCATCATGCTGTTTTTCTTGAGAAAAAAAGAAGAAGCACTGAATTCACTGAAAGGTTAGTTAGTAGTTTGAGCTGTTATATTGCCTGCCGGACCGACCCGTTAATACAGGTGTGTGCTCGCTGATTTTAGCGCAGAAAAGCAATTGTTTTTGAAAGGCCAAATGCCAACAAATATGGATTACAGCAGAATATTTATTTAAATAGGCTAAAACATGTTATTAGTTTCATAATGATTACTGCTATCTATTTTCAATACATTTTGACTATTACAGACAAGAGGAGCACAGCTTTGTGTGTGTGTGTGTGTGTGTGTGTGTGTGTGTGTGTGTGTGTGTGTGTGTGTGTGTGTGTGTGTGTGTTTGAGATAGAGAGTGACAGAGAAGGTGGACTATTGTATGCAATGTTTCTGTACGTTTTTAATAATATTAACTAAAATGTTAATGTTATGAATGAAACTACTTGGGACAGCCCGAGTTATGGCTATGATTTGGATTGTGACATTGTTCACACATCAAACACCATCTGAAATTAGTTGTTTTGAAGTGAGGGGAACCGCACGCCGCTGTTAAACTAAACAGCAGGCGTAGGTACCAAATCCACGGCCCGCCACTGGAGCCAAGTAGATACACTGAACGGTTGCAAGCTCTCTTCACCGCAGGACAGGACAGCAGAGACAGAGAGGAATAGGGAAATAAGAGTAGGGAAAAGAAGAGTGCTGACAGAGAGGCTATGCTCTCCTTTACAGATCGTCTCTGACCTTGAGTGTGAAAAAAACTGGAGAAAGATTATCTGAGTGCATGAAGAAGATAAGTCCAAACACCTCCACCACTGTCTGGCTATGTTGCTTACAGTATTGTCTATTGCTTGGTGTCTATCTTAGTGCCTGAGCCAGCATGAACATAGAGTCAGAGACCGTCTGCATGTTTGTCAAATTACTCAACATGACAAAAGTAATTATTGGCATTGACATTTTTACCCACAAATGATGCAGAGGTTTAAAGACAGAGCAAATACAAAAGATGTCACTATGTAAAGGCGATGAGGTGCCAACGTTTATGGGATGTACTGTACTGGCAATAATATATATTCTGTTTACTCTTATTGTGATTCTGAAATATATAAACAATTTCACTATATTTTATCAAAATCGAATTGATATGAGATCAAATATCCAGTGAGATATGCAACACGGAAGTGAGAAAATGCTGTGGTACACCCACCCCCATTTTAAACATTGTATAACATTATAAATTTCCCGTTGGGGATTAATAAAGTATATATTCATTCATTCATATGGATCTGATCAGCAGAATCCAATTTATTGAGCATGGCATGTAGACAATTCAAGAAACATTGCCTCCTTTGGCCAATCACAGTAATTTAGAGAATGCCGGAAATGATTAATGACTTGCATTATTCCAAAGAGGTGTCTTACAATTTAATGACTGCTATGTCACCTTTGTGTGTGACAGATTGATGAGCAGACAAGTCCATCTACAGTCCCTCCCCCAATATTTATGTGGGGTCAACTAGGTTTTACTGCTTGATCAGTAATGTGGTGTGCCTCTTGTGTTATGGTGGAAAAATGGTTGAAAACTTAGTCAAACGGTCAGCAAATATCAAACAGCAAACAGCAAATTTAAAGCTACAACCCAGTGTACAATACATAACTGAAATATAGTGCAACTCTTATATGACCGATGTGACCATGCTACATTACCTACTGCATGAAATTCTGCCGCTATCAATGCAGACAGTTATTGCACGGGGTATCTTCATCTGCATGCTACAATGACAATGACTACAGCCGTTTCAGTTCACTTACATTTTTTTGTAGAAAGGAAATGGGAAATTGTGTAAATGAGGAAGGAATAAGAAATAAGGAAAATACCTTTTTCAGTGTTTGTTATTGAGGCAAAATCATGGATCCTATCTTTTTTCTCCAACCAAGAAAAAGCCAATATTCCCCAAAGATAAGATCATTTCTCATCATATATATCGATGAACAGGGTTTTATTTTAAATATAATTGTTATGACTCATAACCTTTAACAACAGCTCTGCTGCAGAAGTAGCAGAGCAAAGAAGAGACAGATCTATTTTGGATGCTGTGCTGCATCCAGCCGCTGACATGAGAGATTTGCTGACAATGTTGCAACATCCCTCACCCCACACTGAATTGTTTGGGACATTTTAATTCACATTAAACATCATGATGAAGTAAACGTACATAACATGGATTAAGAGAGAGTGAGAATACTGGTATGAAAGAGAATAGAGGTATGGAAAAGATGGAAAAGCTATTTGAATACAACATTCATATTCTTTTAAGTCTTGATTTTCAGATATTTTGACACAATAATTGGATCCTAACAAGCAGACATTTTTGGAAGCTTCAGTGATAAGAAAACAATCAACCAATGAATAATTCAGTCTTAAATTAATAGATGAATATGCTTAGAATTTGCTTGTGAAAATATGAACACCAACAAGAACAAGCAACACTAACTCACAACACAAATAGTAAAGGATAGACAGCAGGAAGGCAAGAGGTAATCTCCAGCAAGAAACAAGCGTGTTTAACTGGATTCTGATGTGGCCTCTGGCGCCATTTAAAACACTCACACACATTCGGTAAGCACACATGTCGTTACTGGCACTGCGTATTTGCATTTACAGTACAGAACATCACTTGCGTTTGATCACACACACACACACACACACACACATGAACACGATGGGTGTTTCATCATGATACGATACTATATTGATTATTTGGACAATGATACAATATTTGCTAACTTTTCCACTTTTCCACTGGTGCTACTAACTTTTCTCAGACTAGCTCAGTCATAACCTCTTGTCTCTTCCTTCTCACAAGCCTCCTTCTCTTTAGTTATTTCGTTTTTTTAAATAGTCAGCTTCATTTCTGGAACAGTGTAATAACTAAAATGATGCATGTATGGTATGTAATTTGTCTCAAAACCCTGCAAAAAACAGTTGTTTCCAGTGAGATATTAATTACTTTATATAGTGACTTTATAAATAACTTCTAATTCTGTTCTGAATTTATCTTTTGAAAAACATTTATTTAGTCACTTAGAAAAGCAGAGTATTGATAAGAGTAGCTCCTAGTAAACTCATAAACATACCTATCCATACCTGTAGGCCACCGCAGTTCTCCGACACGCTTGGGAAGGGAGGAGTGAGCTGAGGGGTATTTAGTTGGTTGTAACCTGCCACAAACCACTAGATGCCACTGAAACTTACTCTCTGTTCCTGTTGATTAACGCATGTGTTTGATCCACACGTCACTACTAACCAGTGTTACCCTACTGTTTTATGCCTTTAATTGACTCAACTCTTATTCTCCCACACTAGAAAATGTGCTTGGTTCAGTTTTCAAGACATTGAGGCAAAAAAAAGTCCATGGTACAATAAAAAAAATAAAAATAAGAACACAACATGATAACATGTGCAGCGACAAGAATAGGCGCTCAGCGCCTCGTCACTTTGTGATAGAGAAAATATGCAGCGCTGCCACTGCAAAGAGGAGGTGGAAGTGACCCTTAACGGCTGAGTGAGAAAAACACGGAAAATAGCGCAAATGGAGTCGACCTTCAAACAATGGATACAAGCGACAATTTTCAGCTTTCTTGTGATGTTCTGAATTTCAAAGTTATACTTAAAATAGATCTGTTGCACTTCCACAGGGTAATAGTTAGACTATGATTTCTTCTAGTAAAGTCAACTTGTGTTTAGACTTGAACATTGGAATTTGGGGGTTTGTAGGCTACAGTGAGGATCTCTCACTCTTTCCATTTTTACTGTTCTGACACATTCCACTGGTGAAAGAATTCCTGCCCTCAAAAAGTTCTTGTTGCTATGCAACTGATCTGCCTGGCACTGAGAATAATGTTAGCTCACAGAGTACAACCCTTCACACACACAGACACAGACACACAATCCAAGCAGCTCTTAGCGTACATCCTGTGCTTGTTAAAAAAGGATGAGCTATTAAACTAGTACGAACAAAACATCTTTAATCTGCATTGTTTTTGACCAAATAAGCCTTTTGCTTCACAGCGATTTTCATAGTGTCCTGCTAAACGCTTTAACATTTAAACAGGATAGAACTAAATATATTACATAGTTACAAACTGGTACATTACAAAATGTCTCTGACTTTGTGGTCTTTGTTGTATAAAGGTAAGATAATGAAGACATTTCACATTGGCACATGAGAAACAGAGTGCTGTTATGGTGGATGAAAACAAACCTTATTTTCACCCCAGTGAGTGTCAGCAGGCTTTTATTGAACACAATTATATTTCTGAAAGAAATGCAGATGAATAACTTTCCAAATAATTCTGCTACTTTGTTGTAAGTATACTTTTATCTCTGATGGAGGACTTCAACAACAAGTTGCTACGAATAATAAATACACTGTTAAACACAAAGTGCTTGCTGGCATTAAGACTCATATTTCAAGTCACAATTACAATTCCTAATCATGAATAAAAACTAAATTAGATATTTGTTTGTGTTGGAAACTACACCAAAATACAGGTATATTATATAACCCGTCTACATAAACTTGAATCATTGTTCCTCGTGGTCACTTCCATCTTCAAGGAAGTAATCAGACAATCTAATCCTTTTAAGTAATTAAATGTATCACTCTGTCATTAGCCAAGTCCACAGTTTGACCGGCCTCATAATACTAGTATTATTATTATTATTATTATTATTATTATTATTATTATTATTATTATTATTATTATTATTATTATTATTAATACTATTACATCGTTTTGATACAATCCCCCTTCAGTAACAGTAGCCAGCTTTAAAAAGTCCTTGTACTATCCTTTACTATCTGCATTCAGCCATATTGATACTGCATTACTTTATGAGTCAAAACTGGCCTTAAATCCTTTATAGTAGAAATGGACTCAATCAGGCGAAGCTGTGCTTCCAGCAACATAATAAAGTGTCAGCAAATGTGTAAAAAAAACAACCAAGATTAGCTTCTAACTCCCCTCAAGGGTGAAGAAGAGCGTCAGATTAGGCGACCAGGAAGCGTGTGATAAAGAGTGATGGAGAAAAAAGGAGAGACTAGGCTGGTTTGGGAATGGTGAGCTTCAGACGAGAGACAGCCTGGGTTGCAAGTTAACCAGACATGCCTGGTTGAGATGCATTACGCAAATAACACTGACTGCTGCCAAGGACACACACACACACACACACACACACACACACGCACACACACGCACACACGCGCACACGCACACACACACGCACACACACACACACACACACACACACACACACACACAGGCTGTGCTTCTTTCACACTCCATCTCTTATTATCCGAATGTACACACACACAGACACACACATACAAAGTGAGAACAACTTGCTCACTCACTGGCTTGCCACTGCAGAGCTTTAGCCCATCTCCCTCACGGTCACACCAAGGGCATCCACTCCCTTGAAACAGAACCGCGCAGCTCGACACAAGAGAGGAGGGAGAGGAGAGGCGGAAGAGAGGAGAGGAGAGGAGAGAAGAGGAGAGGAGAGGAGAGGAGAGGAGAGGAGAGGAGAGGAGAGGAGAGGAGAGGAGAGGAGAGGAGAGGAGAGGAGAGGAGAGGGGAGAAGAAGAGAGGCTGAAGAGAGGAGAGGAGGTTGTCCCTTTAATGACTACGAACACAAGGAAAGACTAAGTACTATAAAAAGACAGAGGGATGAAATGATTTAGCCACCTGTGAAAAATAAAATATGCAAACAATGAAGATGGAAATTATTTAAAAAATAATAATAAAGGAGTGGTGGAAATGCTGCAGGTGATGAAAGGAAGAAGAGGAGATAGCGGAAGGTGGTAAAAAGCAGAGAGAGAGGGCAGGATGTCGACGGGTAATGGAGATGTTAATGTGCCTGCTAGTGATGCACTGCAGCAAACTGAGGGAAGAAGAAGTAGAAGAAGAAGGAATAGGACGTGGTTGAGGAAAGACAGATCAGAGGAAGAGGGGTGTAGAGGAAGAAGACACGGTGGAGAAGAAAGAAAGATAGATGATGTGGAGATATGCATTAGAAAGAAAGGGGAACAGAAAGAGAGAAAGAAGAAGATGCTGAGATCTAGGCTAAACTTTAATGGAGCTGATGATGCAGCAAGATGATGCTTGAATAACCTACATAAATGTAATGCATACTCTAGCCATACTTTAACTGTGTGCAAAGGCTCCTATGTTATCACTTTTACATATCTATCAGTTTAATAATTTCCAAAATTAATTAGATCCCCAAACACACAGACTGGAAATTGTGCTCTTTATAACGAATGTAGAAATATGACTCAAATGGTTCCAAGCCACACATGCCATGTACTTGCAATATTGTCAGCATAAGTACAGCGTTTAAACTATGTTCCATCTCCCATTACAAGTGCTCGCTGTCCAATTACACAAAATTGCTCAAACAATATAAAAAAAAAACTTGACACAGAGCTACCTACATGAAGGCATCTTTGATGTTATAGCTGAACTACAACTGAACCTGCAGAGCAGCAAATCATCACACGTGTGGTTGCTGAATAAAGACGTCCAAAAACAGAGAGAAAAAAATGACGGAGCAATTTCATCAAAGATGGAACGAGCAGATCAAGGGTGGAAATGAAACACAGCCATTGCCACGAGCGAAAACACCTTTTAAGACACAGCTAATCTCCGACACAGAGAGACCAAAACACACAATATACATAGAAAGAAACTGTAAGAATAAAGTCACCACAACTATCAGGTAAACTGTCAATTTTTGATTAGGGCAAGATAGTGCAGATGGTTTCATATAGAAACTTCTGGAAAGATCGAGTTTTAAAGGTTGCGACAGTTTTCATTGGATTTTTTAAAAGGCTCTCTGTCTTGGATTCAAAAGGACCTCGCCAAAGCCCGAAAGTGTTAAAAGTCCAGCATAATGAAGATTGCACTATCAAAAATTCAAACTATCTAAATGCCATGGTTGTTAGCCGAACCCATTACATGACCTCATGAAACTAGAACATCACCTCACACCCCAACGAGCAGCTCTCTCGTAACACCAGTATGACTTTAACATCATGGCTATATTTATCTTTAGCCGTACAAGTAAGTACAGTGCATAGGATATGCGGCACATTTAGCATACAGTATGAAGCATGCCAGTCTGGCCCTAAGGGAGAGAGGCTTTTCATTCACAGCTTTTTGTGTGAGTATGACATAAGACATTAAAGTCTTTGGACTATGGACGTTTCACATAAAACATGAATGCTAACTTCTGAGCATGCCTTTAGCTATTGATAATATAAATCGTTATATTCTGTAGATATTCTTCATTTCATTATTCTGATGTGTATGACAGTTCAGGTTGTGCAAGGTCAGTTTAACAAATACTGTCTGTGAGAAGTGTCTGTGAGAAACGTTCCTCAAGGTTCCACGCTTTGCACTACAACACTCACACCTGTTTATCAGTATATTGACATTAGGGAAGCAGACTGGTCGTTGCACGTTCCAGCCTTGTGAGAAAAGATGAGGACACGATTCCCCTCCTCTTAGACAAGTTAGAGCCAATTAAATGTTAGATGTTCATGACGGAAAACCATGTATTAAAGAGCCGAACTTCTGGCTGTTCAGAGTGTTTTTGACGGTCAACCTGCGTGTTGACTGGACGACTGACTCCCTGCTATCGCGATTGCAGCGCTTGTTACTTTGTTTGTGATCAAGGAAAATAAATTCAGAGAACGAGAGAAGTTGTTCGGCTAAGTTCTTCCTGAGGCTACACCAGGCATCCAAGAATTTTTACGCGCTAACACTATGTTACACTTACATTGGGTGAGTAAAGGTGAAAAAAAAAATGGCTGGTATAAGTCCAAACCCTAAAGACATTCAGTAAATGATACATGACAAAAGGAAAGCAATAAATCTTGAAACAAATCTATTAGAGAAACCAACACCATATACAGAGGGAGAGCAACTACATTCTCTGCTCAGGTGGACATTAATTCCCTATGTATTTAGATAGTCAATGGTTGTTTGCTGCTATATTAATGCTCCGAATGCTTTTATTGGCCCTTTAAATTGACTACTTTTCCTGTCCTTCAAAAGCTGCGTGCTCTCGACTAAGATGTCCTGGTAATTTGATAGAAGAGAAGAACAAATCAAAAAAACATCTCACAGGCGGAAACTAATGTCCTTGTGTTGGACATCAGAACAGAGTGTACAGTACCATACAAGCTCCGAAGAGCCAATAATGTGAAACTTACTTGGAAAGCAATGGCTCATTAAGTAAATGTGGGATACTTCATAGAGTTGGTCTTGCGCACGTCAACAAAACCTAATTATTTATAGATATAATTGCATTAACAAGTGAATAAGCAAATGTATCTGGAAAAATGTAAACCAATTAATTTGATGTTATAGGTTTATTTTAATGTCACCTGAGAAATTATTTGTGTGAAGGAAAATTTTCCTCAGGGGCATGGCCCAATTTATACTCACTCAATATTCAAATTATATTAGGTCCCAATTAATTGCAGGGTGCATTTGGGAATATGGACCAGCAGTATCTCTGAACGGCCCTTCCCGACCTCCAAAATGAATGAACTTGGCTACTACCATGGACATTAGGATGTCTTTTTTACCTTGACATTGAAACTTTTGCATTTTAACCAAGTTAAGTAATAGTCATTTGATGAAGAGATAACTGTTGCTTTGTGCTTGGCAGGTAACACACTACTGGTGGTCCAGTCTTAGTGTGGACACATGATAAAGTGGCACAGTCAAATTAATTTGTACTTCTTGGCAAAATGGGTGATTCTGGAAGGCCAAATCTGTCGAGACAGCCAAAGTGCATTCTCCATTTTCCGTTAATCACATATGAATAGTTGCGCACCACAGGCGGCCCACGCCATTTTGCCTGACCTGCTTTGCCATGGTGATTTTGTAAAGTCAGGTTTGCATACACAGCCACTGCCGAGAGCAACTGCACAACAAATATGCACATACAATGCAGGGACTTAAGTGGTGGCTACTAGTAAAGCTGGTCTGTGAATGTACAAAATCACTCACTACATCACCATTAGTTATGGGCCATTTCAGTTGAATGACATCTATGTAAATAATCAAAAAGAGAAAGATAGTCGTTTACTTTGGTGAAGGGAGAGTCAAAGCATGTTTATGGCAGCGTATGAAAGCATTTCAGAATATGTTCTTTCTTCCCCTTATGCTCTTTCCTAACCTCATCTCTTTCCAAACCAACATATAATTCTTCCATTCTTTCTACATATCTCCATTTTCTCCTTCGAGCTGCAATCATTACAAGAAGCTAATTAAGTAAGACCAATGGTGAACTGAGTAACCCCATGGGCAGACTGTTGCAGCTGGCTATTTTAGGAAAAGTTTGCTGTTAAGGCAGCATAGAGATACTATGCATAGAATGGACACAATCCCTCAGCCCCATCAGAAACAAAGACAGCCGACAGAGAGGAATATCTGTGTCCCTGTATTTCTGTGAAGCTGGAACTCTGTGTAAGCACGGGCATGCAGGTAGCTCCTCTCTTTGCTCCGTCCTGCACTGTTCTTTGGTGCACTGAGTGCGTGGGTTCATTGATTGTATCTCTCTCTTGGCACTTTAATGGTCGTGGTACACTCGTCTCTGGACCCAGCATTAGCATGGTCAAGTTATTTCCTCTCAGGGGCTATTTCCACTGACCGAACAGGATTTTTCCATTCACTCCTTTAAACTTGTGTAAGAAAACGGCAAGCTGTGTTTTTCCATTATTTCCTATACACTGCCTTGTAATACAGGGAGCAAGAAGTGACTGTGCCTTGATGTGTTTATTGGTAACATAACAGGCTGATTTGAAAAAGTAGTCAATCTAGATAAGTGTCAATTATAAACTAATTGTCTGTGAATTGTACATCTTTGTAAATTCTACCCAAACTGTGCAGTGAGCAGTGGTGCATACATACAGGCAGATTAGTATTTCCTATTTGATATGAACTGTAGATTTTCTTTGATACCGTTATCATATCACAGAAAATGAAGGTCCACTTACTGTACATTTTCCAGAGCTTTTAGACACTTTTCACAGCATTTATGAATTAAAAAAAACAAAAAAACTATTTAAGAAATAGGAGATGAGGTTGAAAGCTCTGGAAAATGTCCATAGAGTGGGTCTTGTCCAATCAGTCAACAGAAATCCCCAATTTCAAATGTAGATACATAAGGTCAGCAGACTGGAGCATGAGACAGAGGGGTCTACAAAACATCAACATTCATTTAGTAAGATGACTGAATCCCTACAGACAGAGAGAACCCAATACAGAAAAAAGCCTTGAAGCTAAAGATAATTTTGGGAGTTAGGGTAAGTGAAAATAGAGAAACAGAGAGAGAAAGACAGTGAGGGAAAATCCAGGTGGGAGTGCTCCATCAAGCAGCTTTTCCCTGCAATTAAGGATGATTTGCTCGGGGTAATTCTACACACATTCACACACAGACAAACGCTATCCATATCCACTGCAAATAATTGGTGTCATGAAAACTAACTGTCAGTCGACCAGACGGTAGTCGTGCTTTCTTGTACCTCAACTGCACACCTCACCCCATCATCTTCCTGCCCTCCACCCCCATCCGTTGGGTGCATTCGGTGCTGCACATTTTGAGCATCCTCAATATTTATACTGTCCTTAACCCGATGACTCTTCATGGAACTCAATGAGAAAGGGTAACAATACTGAAAAAGAAAGCTGCCTGCCCCCTGGTAGAGAATTACAAATATGTAAAACTTGAACACTGCATGCCAATGCTTAATACTCCCAGAAAAAGAAAAAAAACATATCTGCAACAAATGCTATTAATTACATTTTGATTAAAGGTAACTTTTGCCATTCAGGATTTCCCCTGCAGTATACCACTGGATTACAGTATAAACTGCAGTATGCCTTTGGATTACAAAGCCTTTAAACAGAACAGATAGCCACATGAGGTCTCCTTAAAGGCCACAGTAGAGCACAGCAGGTGAGCTGTGTAGAACATTGGGCAGGGGGCAGGCAATGAATGAAGCCACATTTAACACCTTGAATACTGATGATACATAAATAAAAAAGGCCTTTTTTTTGGGGTAATTTAAAATTTGCGAAAATAAAGTCCACTCATAAACGCATCGCCATTACTATCATCCAATTGTGGTGTGTGACTTTGTAAGAGTGTGTGGTCATCAAGGCTCTCTCAGGAGACTTTCCAGTCCCGTCATGTTGTCACAGGGTTTGGCACTGGTCTTGTTTCTCCAGATGTTCCCACCATCCTGCCTCTTCTTTTTTTATGTCTGCCTCCTCTCTGACTTCTCTTCCATTTTCAGGGATGAGAAATTCACTTTTCCATTTTCCATGTCTTGCTGTCTGCCTCCTTTGTCAAATGCAAGCACAATCCCCTCCCCCCATCTATTTTCAGAGAGTCAGAGAAACGTTTTCCCTGCAGAACAAATATTGTATTTACCTAACAGTAGACATTTCCTTGTTTAAACACACAGCAAGCATACTTTCTTGAACATATATAAAAATAATTGCCAAACTTGATTTTTAATACAGTTAATAAGAAGAATGACAACTAAGAACGAATATCCTATTGAACCTCATGTTTCTTAACAAACCACAGTACAACAGTGCTGATTATTGAGCCCATTTCAAAGGCAGTCTGATACACTGAGGCATACAGTGAGTTACCACAGTTGTGGAACCACATCAAGGATTACAAAAACGGATTTACTTCACTACATGTCAAGTGTAGTGTAACTGTTTCCAACTAATTCCGTTGTGCCTTCTCCAAAGTGGCAAAGCCGGACTCTGTAATTCAACAGAACTGCCATTGTTTGAAAAGGATTTACTTACAGTGAAACCGCAGAGAGAGGAAAATGTGGTGACGGTGCTAGGTACAGTTTCCCTGGATATCCTTTTTGGTGCTGATGATAGCTGAAGTAGACTAAATATAACCTAGAAAGCTTGTAGCAGGAGTAGACAGCAGGCCGAATTGGTCTTTTCCACGCCGCACAGATAGTGTATTTGCAATAAGCCAACTCATTCTAAACGGCTGGAAAGCTGTATAGCACGGGAAAGTACAAGAACAAGAAGCTTCACACTAATAAGGCTCTATCCCTAGAACAAATAATTGGAGGGAGGGAGGGAGGGAGGAAGAGAGAGGGAGGGAGGAAGGGAGGGAGGGAGGGACAGAGCTGGTGTCGTGTATATAAAGGACCTGCTTGCATGACCTCTTCTAATGAGAGCACAAACTGACACATACACAGCCAGAGCCTTCAGTCAATCTTGAAAAATACTGATAAATTGACAGTCATCAACTTTGCACTCAAAGGGATTCGTCTTGTTCTGCAGAAGGTGAGTATATTTGCTTGATTTGCATTCTCTGTGGTTTCTGTGGTTTTAGGATAAGGAGACAAAATAAAAGTGAAACGCTCATTGTTAAGTTGAGCAGAATAATCTTCAGTAATCATATTAGTAGTTATTTTCTTTTTAGCTGGCTGGTAGTGGGCGGGGCTTATCAATTAACCCACTGTCTCAGGAGTGATAAGGCTTCTGGGTAGCAGCGACCAGGAGGGATTTTGGCACTGAGTGAGAGACAAGACGCCAGAGCCACTGTAAGGTTTTGCTCTGATAACTAAACTCCTATCACCTCCAGCTCTGTTGTTTTCTTTTTGAACGAACCACCAATAACAACAAAACTCAAACAAGAACGCCTACTGACGCCATGTGGACTGGCCGCTCGTGGGGAGCTCTTGGTCAAAGATAGCCGCTGTTGCTGACTGAAGAAAAGCCCACACAACCACTGCCAGCCAGCAGGCCTTCTCTTTAGAGCACATGTATGTTCGGGAATGAACGTCTGGGAACAACATGTAAATCATCTTAAATGGCAGGAATCTCTAGGACCTGATTTTGTCACAGATTATCTGTCTCATGTCAGGATATAGTGACAGTTTGTGTATGTTTTTTTTTTATCAAAGTAGCTGTATTTTTAAGATAGCAGGTCTTGTAATATATCTGGCGCACATCTTCATGTAACCCTACAGCTGTTTAGGCTCCCTTGAGCATAGCAGGTAAACCTGCTACTCCACTGAGGAAGCCTAGTAACCAGCAGTAGAAGAGTGGTGTTATGCTGAGCATCTGAAGATGCTGATACACCTTTAAAGAGCTCAAAATGCAGGGGGCTGCCCTTTTCATTGTTTGTTATCAGTGTTTTTTTTGTTTTTTTTAGCATATAATCTTTCATTTTCAATGTTAGAAAAATGAATACTCCCATCTGAACTACTGTCACCTGGAACTACGTTTTCCACTGTAGTACACAATGCAGATAGTCTACCTGAATCTACAGGAGTAGCAGTAGAATCTAATTACAAAAGAAGCAGAACAATTAACAGTAATAAAAAACAGTGAGGTTGAATTATGGCAAAAAAATGTTGGCAAGTTGTGATGCCAAATGCAAGAGATTTGCGTGGAATAGCGAATCCCCAGTCAGGTAAATATTTTGCATTAAATTGCTGAACGGCATGTGGACGATCGCCAGAGAAGAAGACTGACCACGTTATTGGAGCTGCGAAAGGCTAAAGGTAATTAATTACACATTGTGTCCAGTACACTGTAGGGATCTCCTTCAAAATGAGTTTGGAAAATAATGCTCCTGTCTTCCTATTTGATTAGTAGTAACACAAACATGGAGCAAAACACCTTGGTCCATTTCGAACAATTTATGCGTGAAAGGATTCAGCAATCACTAAATCCCTTTATTCATCTTTGTTGAGCCATATACATTGAAAAAGAAGGTGTGTCCAAACTTTTGACTGGTACTGTACTTTTTAGTATTCATCCCACAAACTATGTACGCATACCGCATCAAGTGAAGTTCACAATGATGAAGATGATATCTTAGTTCAGCATTAGCAGAACCCATTAGCCTAACACGTACTGCCCACAACCAACACGCGGCCCTGGATTGCAGACAACATTCTGACTATTTTCAGCTCAACACCGTATGGCGAGTATTCAATGGTAAAGATCCGACAGAACCAGAAAGAAGGATAAGAACTTCAGAAGGGCCTGGACTTCTCCACGAGATACCACAAACTCAATTACACTTGCATTTCCTGCAATGCTCTCATGTTTAGTTGGGTATCGTCAAAAGCTCACAGGGATCTCAGTTCTTCAGTGCCTGTTGCAGTTATGGAAAAATTCCGTTCAATCCATCCACTCCTCTTACAATGAGGTCTCTTTGACAAAACCTCTCAGCAATCTAGGCAGTTCTTACAGAAAATCAGGCAATATAATAGATTAGTGTCTATGACTTCTAAGAATGTCTCTGGAAAGATAACAGAGTTCAAAGGTCGTCTGTCAAGAAGCCCTAAAGTTTTAGACAGAGAGTTTTCTTTTATGTGTATGTGACAAGTATTATGACCTTAATATACAAATATACAGTATTATTACTGCACTATAATGTGAAAGTTGGGTGCTTTTTGGGATATGTGCAATTCACCTGTCCCGTCCTTTGCACAGAATATTTTAAGGGGTTGGGCCAAAGGGTCAACGGGATCAGAAGAAGCTGAGGGTGAAATCAAAGGAGAGCAGAGGTCACATTAAACAAATATTTTCTGTCATTGACAGAATTATTTTTCCCAGGAAAACTCTGAAGGCCGTCTGTCACGTTGACGGACTGGAGGCCTTGGAGCACGTCTGTGAACGCCACCAGTCACACCGCTACTGGTCACAAGCGCTACCGATTGCAAAGCGGTGCCGGTGCAGCTGTGCCACTGGTGGAGAAGTAGTGCATGCTGGGGGATATCCTTCCGGTTAAGCGAGAGCTTGCAAGATTGCAAAATCCCACATTCAGAGAGTCTGGTAAGTTCAGTCTCCAGTGTGGCAGCAAACCGTGGCTTCAGCCTTCAGAACAAAATAAAAATGGCCATGATCATTTGTATGTCCAAATACGAAAAAAAAACAGACCGCATGGTCTGTGTCGTGTCTCTGTTCATCTTTTCTCTCCATTCCCTTGAAATAAATACACAATCTATAAGCCTGTTCTGTATATATATTATATATGTAGTAGACAGTGGCTCTGTCTGCTTTGTTTGTTTTCAATTTACAGAGACAGGACTGTGTATTGAACCAGATTGTTTTATTTTATTGCACACAGAACTAATGGGCATTCGCTGAATTTGACAACAAGTGTATTGGATTAAAATTGAATTTTTACAACCCTGTCTGTCAAACGTCTAACGCTACCACTGCGGGAGAGGGCTGGGGTACACAAGCAAAAGTCTCAGAGGTCAGGGGCAAGGTCAAGGAATAAAGAGGGCTCTGTTCCAGTTTAGGGATGACACAGATTTTTCATCTACTCAACTATTCATCTACAGTTGTGTATGAAAGGTAATTTTTAGTGCTGGGCAAAGTTGAAAGAATGTAATCGATTAATCGCATGATTTTTCTGTGATTAACAGCGATTAATCGCATTATGCGCAAAATTCAACAATGAAGGAAAAACTAGTGTATTGCATAATTTTATTTTAAAGTAATGTTATCAGAACAATATAACAGGCACTCTCGGAGCAACAGCAAGTTAACATACAGTATATACATCTCTTTTTTTTCTGAACAGGTACCAGAAGAAACATTTGTCTTTTATCAGGGAACAACATAAACAGTCTATGTTCAGTAGTGAGGGTCCCTGTTAGAGTGAGGTAAAGTGGTCTAGCACAAAAAAGTGTTAGTAGTGTAGTAGTGTTAAGCCCCTCCCAATGCTAAAAAAATAAACATGCTGTTAACGCATGATAAAATCATTGTCAGCATTAATGGATTGCTACGTTAATGCATTTATAACGCGTTAACGTGCCCAGCCCTAGTCATTTTGTAATTAGTTTGACCAACATAATCTTAACTCACTTACCAAACACTCCATCCCTATGACAACTGAGCAAACTACATCCTCTGATGAAGACTCTGAGATGCAGTTAACAAAAAGCCAGTGAGGGAAAATTGTGTTAAGATATATTTGTGTGGAAAATGTACATGGTCAAAAAGATTACAGCCTTTATGTATCTGATGGTGGATATTCTAATAAAAGACCCCGACACATAAATGTTTAGTAAGCTGGGTATTGAAACATTCTTCAATTCAAAGTAAAATAAAATAAAAGTTTGTTTCTCCATTTGTTTTCTTTTTCTCCAGCTCTCTCGCTCTCTCTCCCCCCCTAAAAATAATGAATCATGTAAGTAGAAAAGAAAGTATTTGGCCTTGTAAACAACCAGTTGTGTGGGGAGCAACAAGGATAATGTTGTTAGACAATAACCCCCTGAACAATTGTGTGCGTACATGACCAGGAGAGTCATATTCTTTCACTTATGCATTGAGACTATTTTTAGGAAACTTGACACAACACGCAATGTACACGCACACACAAACACACAGCTATGCAAACACACACACACACACACACACAGACACACACACACACACACACACACACACACACACACACACACACACAGTGCTTAAAGTTGAGCAGAAAGGGATGACACATGAGGCAGAGTGGAGGTCTTCCCATGCCCCCCTGCCCTTTCTGTTGGACTTGGACATCTCCCACAGGCTGAGCTGTAAATAGACAGTACCCCCTAAAACTTCACACACACACACACACACACACACACACACACACACACACACACACACACGCACACGCACACACACGCACAGAACTATATTTAGACTCTGGCCTGCCACCATATACTCAAACTGCCTCTCCTCACAGTGAGATGGGGCACATCAGCCTGAATCTTCAAGCAGAGACAAAGCAAAATTACATTTGAAATGAAAGTTAAACTTTGGAACACTGGCTTGCTTAAGGTTTGATAAAGTACTGAAGTACAGAGGATTTCACAGCATGCAGGGCTGCTTCTAGCCTCGCTGGCAAACTCATGGAACATCTGTAACTGATAATGCATAAACAGATCACAGTAATAGTTTATGAAATGTTAAGAGGGGTCTAATTGCAATACCACAGAACAGAAACAATGTTTTATTGGACTATTTTTCAGGATGCAGCCACTTGAAAGATTGCACAGTAAATTGATTGTGCTTAAACACTGTAGTGGTCAACCTACAGTAAGGTTCAGTAAATTAATGTTGTCAGGGTGTTATTGCTCTTTCGGTTAGGTCTTATTGTTACTGACGGCTGTAAACTAGGTACGGTGGAAAGATGTGTACACACATGCAAGCACAGTAACTCACACGGCCCTAAGATGTTTTGACATATGATCAGATCCCTGCTGACAAAAAGCACTCCAAAAATGTTGAGTTGATTAGTTTATTAGGACGGAACATCAGTGAATCTGAGGCAGAAGTAAAGTAACATGTTGCCTCGGGGAGAAGAGGCAGTGAAGAAAATAATGTGTCTGTTCGGAGTTGGGGAAAGGCCGTTACAGTAAACTGCTTCCAGTGGTCCCCATCATCATGCATCTATCTACTGGTAGTCCTGCAGCAGCCACTGCAGCCAGTTACTTTTCAACTGAACTTTAGCAGTGTGTACTAGTGGGGAAAAAGAAACTTGCAAAGCCAAACAATCAAACAACTGATTCTGCATCTGTTGGATACAATGACGATCAACCAATAGTGAACTACCTTTATGGAACCGACATGACAGCACATCGATCTATTTTGCACAATTGTTGTAAGGTTTTGCTCCATGACCACAGTGTTTGTGTTGAACGGCAATAATTACTGTCTGAATTGAACATTTGGCAATATTTTTGTGTGTTGTCTGCAAAAAAATGTTCAGAGAGCACCTAGCATAACTTAGAGTGACGCTCAAAACAATTCATCCACCGTTTTACAGCCGTAACCATAGCAACAGAGTAGGCTACGGAGGAGGCTATAATTATTGGCTGTTCGTGGTGTTTTTATAGGTAGTAGAGGAAAAGCGAATCAAAAATAAATTTCAGAAATGTATCAATCATATCGCTAGGGGAAATGTTCTAGATTGTTTTAATGCCCAGCCTGGTATATAGGAGGGGCCCAGTCCATTTAGGGCTTTACAAAGAAACAGGAGAACCTTAAAAGAAAATCTGAACCAATCTGGCAGCAAGCAGAGAGAGGACAGAACAGGGGAAATATGGTCCCTCTTCTGCATACCTGACAGGAGCCTTGCTGCAGAGTGTTGCACCAGTTGCAGATGGGACAGGGACGCAGCTATATGTAAACAGTGCATTAAACGGAATACAATTCAAATGAATGTAAATGAGACAGTTGGAATTGAAATCCAATATGCTGTAATATGAACACATCTACAAAGTTACTATTCATCTGTGGGGGCGGGGCGGGGTTGCGCTCAGCTGCAGAGGGAATTGAGCGAGGGTGTGGTTCAAGGGAACAGGTGCCGTGATGAGGTAATCAGCCGCAGCTGGGGGCAATTGTGTGTATGTGTGTCTCCCCGTTAAAACAGGAGTAGTGTCTGAGGAACGGGGAGGAGAGCGGTGAGCCGAGGCGACGTATAGCTGGAGCGACAGACAGCTGATCAGGAACAAGTGGGAGGTGTGCTCAGGGGCGAGGCCGAGAGCACACTGACAATAAAGCTTGTTACGAACCCAAATCCAGAGTGTGTTGCCTTCTGTGCCGCCCTAAACTCACGGGGTAACGCAGAGCCGTTACATCATCAAATTAAATTCTGATAATGCATGGGGCTCACAAAATAAATGACAAATATCACAATATCACAGCGTGTGCACCAGAAGGTGATTCTAGCCGTGTTGCAGTGTGACGGGTGAACCAGGCACAGTTGCCTATTTTGCTAATACACTGCAGCTGGTGATAAATGATGGATTTGACATGTGGAGCAGGTAATCGTTGCAGCTGGGATGCTTGTTAGGCACAGCACCCCTGCATGCAAAGCACTAATCTTGTCAATATAACGCTAATGATCAAGGGTCGGCTATCGGGCCAAAACAATTATGTGATTTAAGAAACTACATATACATACAAGTATATAACTATATATGTCTCTGCAACCAGTATTCATTGTGCTCCATCATTATTAAAAAAGCATCACAGTAGCAATGCATACACATTTTTCTTCGGTACTGCCATGATGTGTGTGTAAGAACAGCTTGTCCTGGAAGAAGAGTGACAACTTGTACAACTCAAGGACAACTTATTGCATGACCTTACTGTGAACATCAATGCACACCCCCAAGAGTACAATGTTGTTTAATTCTGGACTGCTGATGTTTTTGCTAGAGATCAAGGTGTTTCACACCTCCAGTCCCACTAAACATGTTTAATATGTCAATCCCATGACCTGAAAGATAACACTGACCCAAACCCATTTCATGTCTTTATTACCAACGTGACACTGTCAATGCCATATCAAATGGCACCTACCCATTCCAGTTTATATTGCAGATATAAATATACCTCTGTGTTCAGCTACCAATAACAGTGTGAACAGTAGGGATGGGTATCGTTCGGATTTCATCGATACTAGCACTCTTATAGATACTGCTTATCCGAGCGGTTCCTTATCGATACTTTTTTGTGAAAAAAAAAGAGCCAATTAATTAGAAAAGAACCGACACAGTTGCTCCTCTTTTAATAACTATGTATTAAACAACTAAATATACACTGACAGCTGTCATTGATTAGCCTGTTTTTATTATCAAACTCTCTATGGCTGCTAACGTTACCTGCCGTGAACGAGGATGGACTTAAGTGTCTTAAAGGTCTTCAGCATGATCAGATTCTCAATACCTCAAAAACTGTATTAGTGTTTAAATAACTGATGTTTAAATCTGTTTGCTCGCATAAAAGGTCTCTCTATCGTAAAGTCCCGGGCTTTAGTTCAGTCCCAGTACGTCCCTGTCTGACGCCCCTATGGTTAAGGTTTGATCGGGTTCAGGCCCAAAAACAACATTAGGTTAGAGTTAGGGAAAGATCATGCTTGGGTTAAAATGACTACTTGGATAAGGTTGTGTGCTCCTTCTCCTAAAATAACATCCTGGTTAAGGTTGGGGAACGATCGTCATCATGGTGAAAAGAAAACAAACAAACAGTGGTCTGGCAACATTTTGTTGACCCTATGAACACAAGTCTGAATTCATACGGCTTAAGGCTTTGTCACTTGAACGGAAATATAGGTTTTAGGGATTTGCTGAAATGACTGATCCTGTTGTTTTTCTTGGAAGAACAATTTCGACTTACAAGACATTACTTATTTTACAAACAAATACAACCTTAACAAATTGAACATGCACCATTTATTTTTGACTTATGAGTTAATTGAATGTTCTGGAGTAGAGTTTTTTTTTTTATATTTGGGACTTGTGAATTGGCATTATAATGATTTTGCACAAAACATAAGGAGTCATATTATTCTCAAATCAGACACAAAGAAGATTATGTAGAATGGGGGGAAACAGGGTAATTTCAGTTCACAAAACTAGTTTATCAATACACCTTACTTGTCCCACTTCGGTTCCAACAATTGCTTCTATGACTTCTCTTTTGTGATACTAGCATTTACAGTGACTGAAGGCACATGCGTCCTTCTGCATGTTGACCCCCATAGTTGCGTTGAGTTAAACTGTCGTAGCAAGAAAAATGGTACCCCACACAGATCGTTTCCACAAAATAAACAAAACTCTGTTTTAGAACGCAATCAATAGCAAATACAGAGGATCCATCCTCCAACAGCATCTCAGAGGAACTGGGTTCCTCCCCCCTTTTTTTTTTCCAGGCCTAATTTGTCTATCATACTCTAAAATAACAACCAAACTTTTTTGGTAGACATGCTCTATTTTGAGTGATTAGATTTGTTCCTGCCACTGAGCAATTAGCAATTAGCTATCCCTTTCACAAACAAGATGTCTACTCCCACCATGTAACATAAAAATCTCCCACTTGTTTCGAATGCCACACATACATGCACAGTGAATTCAGGGGGAGTGTAACAAAGAACAGCAAGTCAGCAGGAAGGAACTTAAGTGACCACTCAAGAGGCACCTGCTGTGCCTCATACGTGGCAGGAATTTTAAGCCTAGGAGGTAGGAGTATGAAAGACCCTAAAAACAATGCATGTGTGAAACATATACAGAAACATATGATACTAAGAGCATTTGAAAGTGATATAGAGACCGATATCTGTTCTATTACAAGTTAGTTATGTACAAGTTTGTCACATTGAAATGTGCAACTCTTCAAAAATGAAACTCTGCAAGTTCCTTTAGTCTCACGGAAAGCTTTGTTGAGCAAAAGGTTTGACCAGAATGCACCCAATACAAACAGCCTACTGTAAGCTCTTTAATGTGAGTCTAGATTATTTAACTGCAAGTGCTGAAAGTCCACTTTTGCCAAGACTTATATATCAGGCAAGTTGACCTAGCCTGGCAAACAAAAGCATAACTAGACATTCCTGATAACAAGGTAAACATTTGCACAAAGCTCACTTGGGTAATTAAAACTAATGTAAAAATGTGGCTGCTTATTTAAGGTAATGCGATCCGACAAACTACGACTGGAACTATTAAACACACTGCACCTTAGTACGTGAAGGGAACTGTTGACAAGCAGCGCTGTCAGTCTTTCTGAATGACTATCAGCATAACAGCAATTTACAGGCCAAACAGCCAAATATTTTCGAGGCAGTCCTGCCAACATAAAATTGGTGAAACAAACACATAAGAATTGCTTGGTTTATGTGTGTTGTTAATTCAAAAAAGGTGTCCTTCAGAGAAGAATAACTGTAGTTATTCATATGCAACTGTACCTTACTGTCTGTGAGAAAATCCTGGCCACACTATTGACAGAAATTCAATTCAACTTAACGTTTCCAGAGCTATAAAACATATTTTATATAATATATAAAGCGGATTCTGACGTGTGTAAAACCAATGAGTATAAAACCGAACACTAAAAAGATTTTGAAACAGATATGTAATAGCTGTGATCCTGAATTATTAATTGGCACATCTGGACAGCCAAAGATATAATTTATCACTGTGAGATTACACCATAGAAAACATTCAGTCATCTATTGTGAGCGAGATGGAGAGAGGAGGCGGATTGAAAAGAGACAGAACAGAGAAGAAAAACATAGAAGAAACATAATCATCCGAGACTCTGTGTAGTGTTTTTGATTGTTGAAGTGAGAATTGGTCATGGGTAAATCGATTCTAACACTGTGCCATGATATGCAAATGACAGACAGAAGGAACACTAAATCTGCTGCAGTAATTAAATGTCCTAAATCGCTCATTAGAATTCATGATTTTATTAGCTAATCAAGTGTTTCATTTGGGGATGTTTGTGTAAACATAATAAAAATGAAAAGAAAAAAACATTCTGATTTACCTAAATGGTGAATTGACTGGAGTGTCTATTATTGGCCAGATTTCGACAGCTGGATCAACTGCTCAACCGACCTTCATTTAGGAACTACACAAGACACTACTTGTAGCCACACAATAAGATGTCACCTCTTACTACGTTGCAAACACAAAAAAACAAAGTAATGATGTATGCACTCTGAATTGATAGTTAGAGGAGCAGTAGTAATGGAGCGACTGTTTGTGAAAAAGATTAATGAGGAAGGCAGTCTAGTCTGCCTTTCAAACGATTTTGATACAGTATCCCCTTTCCTTGGAGGCAGATAGCGAATAGGGTAAAAACATGGAACAAGATATCGCCATTAAACGTGCCCACTTGATTACTTACATTAAAAACAATGTTTTTGTATTACAGGTTTTCTGAAAATTGATGTTTAAAGATGCAAATGATGCTTAGCCACTACTGAAGTCATTTTGAGAAAACAGCCTTTCAAAGATATGGCTTGTGAATGCAGGATAACCACCGCTTCATCCAACTTCTTAAATAAGGTGCAGGAAGTATCAAAAAAGCTCAAACTGGTAGAATAGATATCAGCACACTTAACTCTATGCAGAGAACACTTGATGTATTAGCTTTCGGTCCAAAGGACCTTCTTTAGAGCTCTGGTTTTATCCAGCAGAGCTCTGATGAAGGTCCTTCAGACCGAAAGCTAAAAATAAAGTGTTCTCTGCATAGATTTAAGAGTGAGGATATCTATTCTACCAGTACAATGTTATACATTGTTACATTACATATATTTTGCAAGACACTACAGGGAACAGCTTAAAAAAGAAGTTTTCTGAAATGTTATGTTTAAATATGTAAATCAGGCATTATACAATGTTAACTTTTTATGAAAGTGGGAGAAATCTACAGACGCCAATAAGCAAAGTTCAGTAACATATAGCCAGCCCTAAATGTGTATTTTGGATGTTTTCTTTCCAATAGTCTGAAAGAAGACCTAGCCCAAAATCTCCAGATTGACCAGTGCATGAAAAACAATGTTTTGCCGAGGGGGTCTCCCATAAAGGAAGATTGTTTTTTTTGTTTTTTTACACACACTGGGTCTTGTTTTCATAGTTTTGGCTAAAACTCCAGCTGGGTATTACAGGATTTTACTCCCTAGTTTCACTGCTGGAATTTGGGAACATGGCAACACTGGTCGCCACAGTTTCACAATTGAGCCGAAAGGAACAGGCATCTAAAACAGCAATACTATCTTATAAATCGGGCTTTGCTATTTACCCTCTCGAGGATCCGCCTCAGCATTGAGAAAAGATTCTCTGGGTTGTAGACCTTCTGATAATAACCAATATCTCAGGAAAATGACTACTGATCCTGTGTCTCATTCGTTGCTTGGGGAACCGCCCGGGGAACCTCGTCTGGAGGAGACTGAGGTGTGTTTTTGGCGATATATCCAGACCCTAAATTCCTACAATATCCATAACTAGGCATAGCCTAGTCCATCTTTCTACTCACTTAAAAATAAGTTGTTTTATTACTGTACAAGTGGCTTGATTAAAATCAGTCACAATAGGGGTGTCACAAGGACCAGTACTTCGGTATCAAGTCCATGCCAAAATTCTGATAACATGACATACTCGTTTTTCTACAGTACCATAAGTTGGTTCCTCTTCCTCTTTTTAAGACTCTGGGAACCGTAATGGTTCCCAGAGTCTTAAAAAGTAGGTTGGGGGCTAGAGCTTTCAGTTATCGTGCTCCTCTTCTGTGGAATCAGCTTCCACTTTCAGTCCGGGGGGCAGACACAGTCACCTCATTTAAGAGTAGACTTAAGACTTTCCTCTTTGATACCGCTTATACTTAGGGCTGTTTCAGGCTTATAGTTAGGGCTGGCTCAGGTTTGCCCTGGTCCAGCCCCTTGATATGCTGCTATAGGCCTAGACTGCTGGGGGACATCTTAGGATACACTGAGCTCCTCTTCTCTTCCTCTTTCGCTCCTCTTCTCTTCCTCTTTCACTCCTCCTCTCCTCTTCTTTCTCTCCATCTGGATAAACTATTGTCTCTTCAATGCACATTACTAACTCTACTTTCTTTTTCCATGGATTCATGGCTGCCTGGAACCGGTCCTGCCCCGGGTCCTTCCCCGGGTCCTGCCGCCCCCCCCACCCACCCCTCCTGCCATGGATCCATGGCTGCCTGGAACCGGTCCTGCCTGCTGCCATGGCCCTGCTGATGGAACCGGCCTGGAACCGGTCCTACCTGCTGCCATGGCCCTTCTGATGGAACCGGCCTGGAACCGGTCCTGCCTGCTGCCATGGCCCTTCTGATGCCCCCCTCCTCTCTACCGCCTTCTGCTTCATGGATTATCAGGATCATGGACCATGCCTAATACTCATTATATGAATAATTTCTGTCATATTCATTGAATGTGCTGTAACTACGCTATTCATTCTGGCCACATGACATCTATTGCTTCTGTCCATCCGGGGAGAGGGATCCTCCTCTGTTGCTCTCCCTCAGGTTTCTTCCCTTTTTATCCCTGTGAAAGGGTTTTTACTATCTTTTTAGGGGAGTTGTTCCTGATCCGATGTGAGGTCCCGGGACAGGGATGTTATGTGTACAGATTGTAAAGCCCTCCGAGGCAAACTTGTATTTGTGATGTTGGGCTATATAAAATAAATTGAATTGAATTGAATAAGTACGGGGGATCAGCACTCATGACCTTTCTGGAACCACATTTACATCCGGTGGTCACCTCAACAGAGTTTTTTTTATTGCCATAACAGGAATCAAGGCCATTTGCTTGCAAAGATGGGGAGCAAAAAAAATGAACACCCTAAAGGTGTATTTGTAATGGGGCCTTTAGTGTAACACTGCAACATCCTTAATCTCAACAAAGTGTAAAATATACTGCAGGTAGAAAATATACTGCAGGTAGAAGAAAAGGCTGTTTCTAATACAAAATGCTTCAAGTTATATTTTGAGGCTCTTTTTACGATAGGTGTTATTAATGTGGAGTGCATATTCTTGATTTGCGTTGGTTCACCTTGGACACTAGGAGTGCTGAAAACTCAATTAACAGTGCACACAGCAACAAACAAAAACACTTAGCTACTGGTGTCAATGATTAAAAATACAATATAATAATACAGATTATAGCTCATGGGGATGAGTGGTCGTCCTGCAACCACAACGTAGCCGGTTCGATCCCCAGTCTCCACATAGTTCGCGTGTCCTTGAGCAAGACACTGAACCCCCAGTTGCTCCCCGGGCGCTTCTCAGCAGCCCACTGCTCCTAAATTGCTATGGATGGGTTAAATGCAGAGAGCAAATGGTATGTATGTAATATGACGACGTGTTTAAATTTACATTTAATCCCAGTGGTGTGACGTTGGCTATTATCTGTGGGTCTACAACACTCGCAATACTGTGTAAGTGCATAGTTTACACAAACTAAATAACTTCTCACTTGTGATTTACAGTAAATAAAGATCTGACAAACATCCATTGTATCCATGATTACATCAGTTGGAGTACTTTAAATTAACCCCAGTTTTCCCTCTATTACATTTGAGTCACACAACTGTGTATTTCATTTACTGAAAAAGAATGACCTTGGATCTTTGAAAAACCTATAAGGTTGTTGAACAACACAGTCAGTTGCACACAAAGAAAGATTTTCTGAAGTTGTGACTGTACAGTTTATCATAATACTGTTGGCTGGAAATGACATACTGTCCTTGCTCACAGGAGAATGAGAACATGTTTATATATATATATATATATATATATATATATATATATATATATATATATATACAGCTCTGTGATTCAAATGCAATGGTGAACCAAAGAGGCACGTGTTGGGGCTACGTCCTACGGCTCTTAGTGGAAAGTAACTGAAAAAAGGTCGCCTTGTTATATCATCAACCGATCATTATGTCTTCAAACTGTGTGACATGAAGAAAGAAGATACCCCATGTTCCATGTGCAGCACACATTCACACCAATAAAAGTGGAAAATAAGAAAGTAATTGGTCGCATCCATCCCCTCTGTTCCACCGCATACCTGCGGCAGAATACACGTCTCTGTGGCAACTCTACCGCAGACAGAATGGGTAGCAACAGTGTGTCATTTCTGCATCTCACTCCGGATGCCAGGGCATCTCCCATTATCACTCCTCGTCCGACAGACAGCGGGCTCCTAACGACCACGATACGGAAAAACAAAAACAAAAAAAGGGTTGGAACGCCAACACTCGAACGTGAGGGACTCAACCCCCACTACCTGGATATGTGGGAGATATTTCCCAAATCGGAAGCGTGTCCTACCTGTTTCTGCTGTTCCAGGAGGGCGAGGGGGAGGAGGAGGAAGAGGAGCGGGCGCATCAGGATGAAGATAGATGCCGCATTTAGAAGATCAGGAGATAACGGAAAGAGCGCAGTAGCGGGGACGTGGTGGCGCTCCCTCGGTCATTCAGGACGCAGGTCCCGACACTTTGCGCTCCGTTACTGGTGGCGCACAGCTTCTCCTATACATGCAGGTGAAGGGCACAATTGTTGCGCAACATAATAGCAATTGAATCCCCTTTCTTTCTTTCTTCCCCCCCCCCCCCGAGAAGCTTCTCACCAGTGTCATGAAAGGAGGGTAAACCCTAAAGGCGGTTATAAATGGAGTCAAAAAAACATTGAAGCTAAAGTGAACTGTATCCTCATGATATCACGTTGACCATTGACTAACTTACCATTAGTCTATAAACAGTTTATAAACAGTAAACTACTTCAACTGAGGGGAGTTAAATTAGAAGCTTTTCCATCTAACTACTAGCTAGAGCTACGTTTTTCATAAGATGCTTCATCTCTTTAGGTTGATAACGAGTGTGTTCACATAACAAGCTAAGACCTCTGGTGAATTCCAACTGTTTACTTTAACCATTTCACTGTGACTTGCTTTTTTAATGACAGCCACGATAACGAACAAATAAAGCCCCCTTACCTGTAGTTAGACCCTGCTTGTGCGTTGTGTAAGCCCTCGTCTTAACATTAGAAACTTTCTTGAGGCGCTTAGCTAACGTTGTCAAATCAACGTGCATTTAAGAGATGAGCTGTTCATGGTTTTCTCAACAATAAACTTCAGACTAAACAACAATTATGGCAGTTTTGGAGACATTTCCAGATTCCATTTGACTTTAAAATATTATAATATTCTTCTGCTTATGACGATACAAACTATTTTCGAATCAGTATCGCTAACACAATAAAGATGGCTGCCGGAAGTGATATAACTGCCAACTGCCATAAAACATCAGAAGAATAAAAGATGTATCTTTTTTCTGGTTGTTTAGAAAGTGATGCATAAAAAAAAATAAACACACTAGAATGTTAATGAATATCAATGAACCTGATAAGAAAACCCAAATGATTGTTGAAGCAGACAGATATTCACTCCATATTCAGGCCAAAGCTGCCCCCAGTATATTTTACAGGAATTTGGGGATGTATCAAACTAGGGTAGTTAATTACATTAAATATACTTTACAATAAAAATAAACAAATACTTAAAACATGTTGTCAATTCAAAGGATCATTTATGTATGCTTAACATCAATCTATTAATTTGGACAATTGTAAAGCAAACAAAACCCCAAAATATCCTGTATTTGTCCACAAGCATTGCATTCCTGGAAGTGTAGAGATGGCTTTGAAGCAGCATGTTGGAGAAAGAAAATGCAGAAAACATAATGAAACACGTGAAAAAAAATGTAATATTCAAGAGCATTTTACTGTATGCTGTGCATCGGATGACTCATAACCTCAGTGGGTTAAAAAAATCCTAGCTAGCTAGATATTAGTGTCAGTTGACTTTTTATTTAATTATTTTTTTTACAATTGTTACCACATTGTGTACATTTTACAATTGAATTTTAAACTTGTCAAGTTTCTATGGATAAACTATGGAACAGCAGCACTCTATCTCAATAACCTAAAACATTATCTTTGGCCTTTCATAATGCAATTTCTTCTCCCAATATTAGCCTGCCTAATGAATCAGTCAGCCTCTAATGTGTATTGCAAGAAAAGCTACAAGGTAGGTCATGTTTGGCATATGTTGCATTCATTATTTTTTTTATTTATAAAAAAGATATTCTGGGCAATGTTGGCATACTGGCCAAACTAGTTGTTAGAAGGAAAAATGCACTGTAAATGTCAATATTTAACTTTTAAAGACAAACGGGATAGGATATAGTGTATAGTGTGTATGGTACACCAAGAATTGAGAAATCTGAGTTTGGGTGTTTTTCCCCCTGTGTGTTCTTCATTTGAACTGAAAATATAAATGTTTTGTAAATTCAAGATGCCACAAATGGCTATACTTGCACGACATTGGGTATCAAGTTAATTCCTTTGAGATCACAGATCTTCAACAGCCAAAATAACAAACACAGCTAATTTTGGTTCCCATCCTCTTACCTATTGTGCTTGCTTGTTTGAAGTTGTATTTGCTGCTGTCATTCTGCAGTGGGCAACATGCAGAGCGCTGAAAATTGATTTACTGGCAGAGATTTAGATTTTTCCATTATGCAGCGCACGTGTTACCAGGGTGGGTGGGTTGGAAACAGTTCTTATTGGCGTTTGTATTCTTGAAAACACACCTGTCTTTATCCTGCACTGTTGCAAAACTTTTGTTCTTTGACGACTGTCACTGCAGCACACTGTAATTAGTTTTGTTGTGCATTATTAGAGTTAGATGACAGGGGTCATGTTCACTTCACCCATACTGCATTCTGTATTTCTGTGAAGTCTTTCACCAGATGGGTCGCTGACCTGCTCTCTTACCCAGGCTGAAGTGTGCAGAGGCACAAATGGAGCAGCAGGAGCAGATGGGAGCGAGACGGATGAGAGGAGGATGAGACAAGAGCTGTGTGCTTAATATTTAACCAGTGAAGCAGCATGCTGCTCCGCCCAGAAGGGGGGAGGATAAAATCATCACAGTGAAGTGACACTGATTATAGAGATGCTGGAATTCACAGGTGGAAAGTAAAGTACTCCACTATACTACCCACATTGTTGAAGTGGCACTTCAAGTGTTGGAGAGACTTTACAATTTTATTCCACAATGTTTCCAATGAAAATACTGTACTTGGGTGAAAATATCCCCTGACATTTCCCAAATACCGGAGGCTCATGATTGTTTATAGCAATGGAAATATAACTTAAATATATATATTTAAATATAACATTGTTTATACAATGGAAATATAACTTTTACCTGGAGTATTTTATGTATGTGTTATCTGTGTTAGGTATTTTTGGGTAAAATATCACTGTGAATGTACTGATAAAATAGCCACAGATTTATTCATCTGATGTATTCATGGTTAATTGTTTTCTTTTAGCTGAGAAGCAGTTTAATATACTGTGCTGGTGCTAATGGTGCAGCAGCCGGCAGCGAGCAAATGTTTATGAATATTATTTGGATAATACAAGATTAATTGTGTATTTATGCATTTCATTTGAATGCAAATTAGTAGTACAGTTTAAGTATGGTGGGAAAGTATGGAGAAGAGAGGTTTCGCAGCAGCGCCCCCAAATGAGAGTTACCTCAACTGCCAATAGGCAGTTCTCCCTCCCGACCCCCTCATTAACACACACACACACGCGACTTCTCACTATATTGGCTGCAAACCAGTGGGAACCTGGTTTCAGACACAGATTACCACTATGCTTGTGGACGTCAGCATCCTACGAAAATCCCCTGGAAATTCCAGTTGGCCTCACGCTGCGTTTAATCCTCAACTGTCAAACCTCAAGGTCACCCACGCTAGGAGAGAATTATGTTATATTCATAACATGGAATCTGTGACATTATTAACTTTTAAAAGATATAAGTGACTCAATTCAAATAATGTGAATCCCTCACTAGAACTGGCTGCTAGAATTGAAAACTAGGACGAAGGCATCTTTACAGAAATGGAGCTTGCAGAATGAATAATGTGGATTATTAATTGCGCTTTCTATTGCCAGCTAGTTACTGGGTAAGAACATATGAGGCGGTAGTTTTTCATCCCTTAAACTAGACAGAGGAGCGTGTATGATTATGACACTATCAGTTGACAGGAAGTATCCTCAGGCCACAGATAAGACAGTAAATAGCAACCATGATAAAAATTCGTAAAAAATGCCTTAAGTCCGTAAAGAAGGTACTGTCATGTGGTAGTATTTTTAGCCACAGGAGCCTTATATTTCACATTTGGATTCTTGTAAAGTCACAACAGTGATGGAGTAACAGATGGGCTGCTTGTTGGAGGCCGATTTTATCATAAAACTATAACAAATAAAAAATGATATTTTTTGGAAAATTAGATATTCTTCTCCACTCAAGTGGAATCATTTTGAGTCTTGATTCCTATAAAAATAAAAAAACAGGGTGTCACTTTCCTCTCCTGTACTGCACACATTTTCTTAAAGGAATAGTTTGACATTTTAGGAAAAACTCTCACTTTCTAGCCGAGCGTTAGAAGGGAAGATTAATACTTCTTTGTGGATATCATTATCTTTATACAGAACCCTTTTGTAACCATTTCCCAGTTTCAAGACTTTGCTAAGCTAACGGTTTGCTAGCAACAGAGTTCTAATAAATAGAAAGACATGAGATTGGATCAATCTTCTTATCCAACAAGGCGAATAATTGTACTTAATAATTGTACTAAGTCACAGATACGATGTGTCCCTTCTCGTCATACATAGGTTTAGTGAGCAGAAGGAAAAAATACACCTTTGATTTGATACACCTTTGATTTATTCCATTTGTCACTTAAAATAGTACATTGTCCTTTTGTTGCTCTTTTTAAATAGAGAACCCTTTTGTCCTTGAGGTACAGCAGCCCGAAAAGCCTTTTTACCTTTCATAATTGTCAAAAGATTCCCAAAGCAATGAAGAGCAGGTTTATCTGTTAAATACTAAATTGTGTGTCAGCACAACCGGCCAAATTGATTCCCCGATGATGAGCCAGAGCAATAATTATTCTGGACAAAGCTCACCTTAAATAAGCCTTAAAAAGAAGTAGGTAGCATACTTTTCATCATAATCATAATAAAGACAAAAACATATATGGGTATAATATTGACAGTTTAGACAGTTCCTTGGAATATAATATGTATGTCCAAGCAGAAATACTAAAACATGACTGAAAAGAAATCTGCAGTAAAAAAAACTCAACTTTGGCATTTTTTTCTGGGTAGTTTGGGGTGAGGTTTTCCTTCTATCAGACAATTCCCACATTCCATGAGCTGTTATGAATTAACAATCATTTGTTTTTTAAAGTGCGTCCACTTTCTAGTGTAAAAATGATGTGTATCTCTTCTCTATCCAGAATAATAAAGCCTAGCAACACACTGTTCTTTCTTAGAAACCGTCACTTAAAATGATATGTGATTTATGTGAATAATTAAGGGAAAGAACAGTTCTGTAGGTCTTGCCTAAATAAGATGGTTAGTTAGAGCCATTTAAATAAATCAAGATATGTCATGGGTGACAGTGACTCAATTAATTACGACTTGTGAACTTGACAGACAAACCTGCTCTGCTTAAGGATTTCAAAACAAATGACATACAACAAAAGGGACTACTGGTGGAATTTAACTGGTAAAAAAAACTCGTTCAGGGACCATGTGAGGCATCTGAGACAAATGTTCCTAAAGATGGCCTCTCTGGATTTAGGCCTCGGCAGTTGTTGGAAGAACTTGCACAAACAGGGTTTTGGTGTCTAGCGATTTTACCGATGAATCAGTTGGCAGCTCTGAAAAACACAAAAGAGACAAACAGTTACAAAGTATGTTTATTTCTATTTAGTCAGCTAAAAGTAGGAGTGGAAAAACATTTAAGCAATCAGAAAAAGAAAAAAAATCACAGTTTACCAAAAAAAACTGCAAAGATCTCAAGCTGCTCACATTGGGAGGTTAGTTTAGTTTATTCAAATGAGATAATCGAAAAAACAGGATCCAAAAGAAAACTTTGGAAAGCCACTAAGGAATGTGCTGTAAAGTGTCCATCCATAATACAGGACTTTATCACATCCAAATTGTGCCATTACATCATAGCCACTCACATACTGACCTGTTCACTTATGGATAAGAGGACACCTGACCTTCCTCCAGCATTTTGTTCATGTTAAATGTCACATTTGTTGCAGGCCAAAGAACTGAAGCACATGTTGGCTAAATAAAGTGAAGGGGATATTTAAATTTCCTGACACCATACACAGCCAAACAGTTACTGCCACTTGTTTGTTTGCATGTGGGCACCAATTTGTAAAGTAAATATTTTAATTTTTTAGGTCATGTATAACCTGTTTTAGCAACTTCACCTTTATTTGCTTGAGCTGAACAGAGTTAATTTTTACTGACCAAAACATTAAAACATAATAACAGACCTCGTCTGGAAACTACTTTTCCTCTCAGTGACCTGTTATATGATGAAGGTAAAAACTATGAATCAGATTTTCCTCTTGCTGTATATCTGCCCAGAATGATTGGCCTTAAATCACTTTATTAGGCTTCTAAGTGGATGCTATAGTCAAAATGGTATCCATCATCTTTTCATCTTACCCTGGCTGAGGTCCTGGTCCAGGTAGAGTTTAACCCGCCTGCTGCGGAGTCCAAACACCTTGGCAGCCTCAGACAGCAGGCCTGAGTAGTGGAGCCCATTCTGACCCACTGGATTCATCAGCAGGAGGGTGCCCACATCTCCCGTCTGGCATTCTGGGGGAGATGGGATGAGGTCAAGAGAAGTAAACCATGCAGACAGACTTCACTTCCTTTACAAATAAGACATGATTGGCTTGAAGTCCTGTAAAGGTAACACACCTGAACCAAAACCACGGGAAAAACAAGATACAGAGAGGGGGAATGATAGAAGAGGGGATGAGAGAGACAGACTGATCAATAGGTAGATGTAGGGTCAGAGGGTCAAGGTGAACATTGAGTGTGAATGACTTAAAGCCTTAAACTGGATCATGGTACACTTAAGTACAGTGGACACAGTACAACACACAAGAGTGTAGTTGTTTCCAGTGGATTTACTGTACAGATTCTGATTTTATACACAAAACATATAATCAACACATATAATATGATGTTTTAGTATAGTTTAAAATACCCAACAGTATATAAAAGCAGTTAAACGGTTTGACATTTTGGGAAAAACATGTATTTGCTTCCTTAAATGTATGTATGTATGGTAAATATGAAGCTACAGCCAGAAGCTGGTTGGCTTAGCAAAGTATAACGACAGAAAACAGCAGAACAAGATAACCTAGCTCTGCTCAAAGGGAAAACGTGATTAATCACATTTTCTTTTTTATTAAACAATTGTGTTAATAAACAACAATTGCGGTTTAATGGGGGATTATGTGTTGGACATATTCTTTTTAGAAACAGCCAGGCTAAAAATGTCAGCAGGATAAATTAATTGTTGTTTTTGTTCTGCCCAGGAGATTCATTGATTATAATTAAAAGGACTGACTTGTGCATGGTTATATGTACAGTATTGTGGTTGTGTGTGTGTTTTTCTCACCAGCTGGTTGTGCGTCGCAAAGCATCAGGTTAACGTAAGGACACAGGAGGGTGTCGGTGGTCTGGGCTAAACCAGGAGAGGAAGAGCCTGAAGTCACTGACACCGTTGTACCGCTCAAAGTCTGAAGGTCCATTTTACTGGTCAACTCTGAAATGAACCCACAAATGCACACATAATCAGTTTATAGCTTAAAACAAACACACAAACACACAAACCCTGGCGCAACCGATGTTCTCAACATGCATGTGCACTTCCATGATTTTATCATATAAGCATGAGGAAAATTATAAATATTGTGTGGGAGTAAGAGGTGGTGGCAGATGTTTCAACCGTGACAACCATTCACTGCATTTATATCTTTCTAAGGGTCCAAAACCAGTTCTCACCAGTTCCGCCGTTGAATAATCTGAGTTGGGTGTCATTGGTTCCAAAGATACTGCTGCACACTTTCTTCAGCTTGTCCAAGTTTAGTCTGTTATCGCCTTTCGGGTTCTCCAACAGCACCACCCCCTCTGAACAAGAAACGAGTCAGCCAGGATTACAGGATTATTGACATAGCTAAACAGTTCACAGAGTAACATGCAAAAAAAAAACGAGGCAGGAGCAACTGCCATTGAGAGTTTAATTGTTACACATATTCTTGTACATCTTTTCTGGCTGTAAGGACAGACTTGCTTTTTGGCCTTCCAATGTACTACCTTGTTCTTTGTTGTTGACCTTCACCCTGATGTTCACATAGGTGCAAGCTGGTCCATTTAAAAGAGCCCGAGGGGCTGAAGATCCCTTTACTATGGTTAACTCCAAGTCTGAACCCTTCAGCTGCAAGAAAGAAAAAAAGAGCATGACGAAGACATACTGACTTTTTATCTTCTTTAAACAAAAAAAAATAATTATGATTTATACCACAAATACAGTCAGACAGTGGTGATATGGGAGTTTAAACAATATTCCTGCTTGCCCTGAGGTGTCATTTCATACCTGAGTCGTTTCTTCTATGATGACGCTGGCAGTCTTGGGGATGGGGAAGGGCAACAGTGGAGCCTTGGTGGTAGCCAGGATGAAGTCAGTGTGAGCCTGGATCACAGAGCCCAAGTACTGCCCCTCCGGCTGGCAGCGGTAGTACACACTTATCTCATCTGATGGCACCAAATGACCCTGTAAACAGGTAGTTGGTTTTGATTAGAATTTTTCAGAAACTAAGAAAGTATGTTTGTTTTAGTAAAAACTAATTTTTTTTAAAAGAGCAAAAAAACAGACAGTGTAGGACCAAATAAAGGGAGCCGGGACCAAGAGGAGGTTTTTTTATTGGATGAAAACATGTCTATTTTGGCATGGTGTGCTGACAGCTTCCTCTAACCTTGACACATTCAAACACATTGATCTCATTCTAATCTTCAGTGTACAGCCTCTGCACATGTGTGGACAGCCCTACACACATACAGTATATTGACTGTATAGCGCACACACACACAGCTCAAGGGCAGAGGAATAACGTTAGCTAGATACAGAGAGGCAGTCAATCAATGGAGGAAGGTTTATAGGCTTGTCCTGCCAAGTCAAGGTACTGACTCTACCCTTAAGGGGTACAGAGTGTGAGTGTGTGTGTGTGTGTGTGTGTGTGTGTGTGTGTGTGTGTCTCAAGTCACAGAGCTACAGATATCGCCACTTTGTCAGCGATCTCCAGTCAAGTCCAATAATAAAAGGAAACACTGACCTCCGTTTCTCATCCCTGCATATGTTAACACACAAATACCCACACAAACACTGATTAACATGCATGCACCCCCACAAACTACAACCAAACATGTCAAAGAATTGTTAAAAATTAATTCTCATCGCAGGGGTGGAAAATTCCTAACAGATCTCAGTTTGAAATAACTGGAGGAATTTAGCCTGGCCTGGAGCCAGTGCACACCACTGCTGTAGGGGGACGGAAAAACTGTTTGTTGCTTGTGAAAACAAGGGGCTGTTGGCTAATCCGTCTTTACTCCCCAGACCACTTCAAAGCTCCAACATTAGAATCTGAAAGGGGCCAGACTGTAATTAAGCTTCCATTAAGCCTGCCTTATGATGGAGAAATTTCTAACTGTGACGCTGCAGTGGAAAGATTTTAAAACTGCCCTGAAAAAATAGCATGGGACATAAAGAGTAAAGGGGTAGCACTGGTTGATCAGGAAGTGTAACAAAATATAATACAGCAAATGTGTCAATGCTTGGTCTGCATTGAAGGGCCGAAACCACCGATTACTTTCAATATTTCCATCAATTCATAGTTTATAAAATATCAGAAGAGAGTTTAGGAAGGTTTCTCACTGAGGGAAAAGATGCAAAAGTATTAAGAGCTGGTCGAATTCTCTAAACGCTAAGGAATAGTGATCAATGTTTCCTTTCATATTTCCTTTAGCATAGGGTACACTGGTCCATCCTTTAAGGATCACAAATATAATAAATATTTTAAAAAAAAGTCAATAAATGAGCATACTAATAATTAAAATGGAGTTCGAAAAATCATATAAAGCATTAAACTACTATAATTCTACTTCATAACTTGAATTAAATTAAAACATTATATTTTTCAACTCTTTTTCAACTTTGTATACATTTAATGATTCAGCTTTTTGTCATCACATTTCCACATTAAACATAAAAAAACATTTATAATAATGATATTGACATGTCGCAGTTGAGAAGCGGTAAACCAAGTTAAATACTTTTTTGCTGAAGAAATCCCTTAAATGATGAATTTAAATTGTTGCTGATAAATTTGCTCGACTATGTATTGTACACACAAGAAGGAACGGGTGTGTGGTGAGGATACGGTCAGCATTAGGACGACTAAAGATCACTGACAACAACAGATGCGGAAAGAAAAATAGTTTCGACCAGAGGTATAGTATTTTGTTCCAATTCTAGAGAGCATGCAGAGTCTCATACATTTTTCAGGAGAGGATCAGAAACCACTTTACTGGCCAGGCATGAGAACATATACCAGAAATTGAACTAATTTTTTTTCCAGTTGTCATCATCCTTTGAATCCACATATTTTGATACTCCCAACGTGAGTGACATGCTCCTAAATGCCTCTCGTCATCTTTCCCCTGCTTAACTGTCACGAATCATCACGTATCATATTATTATTAATATTATGCATTTTTTCTTCCAGTACAACTGCTCAAATGGCCTCAGTGGCATGTCTTGCTCACCCTGGCACAGCCCTGTTTACATGTTGGCAAACTGTTTCTAATATGTTGTATTCTATTCATTAGACACTGGATTGTAAAATTCACTAGTAGTGTGTTATGTGTCACTCTAGTTTCCAGAGCTAGTAGTGCTCCTGAAATAATTGTCCCACCTTCTTGCGTAGTTTCTGAATGCGGTTGATGACCTCTCGGGCAACGCCTTCATCCATCATGGACTGGTCCGGGGAGACATCCAACAGCACAAGAACCTGAAGGACAACAGAGCCAGAGGACAACAGGAGGCTTTTTAAGATACATATTCGCAAAAGTGATCACAGAACTGATACCATATATTTGAGTCTGTGAGTGGGGGCACACCAGGCTCCTTCAATATGTATTTGAGCACAAATATAAAGTTTTCATCAGGACTTTACGTTTCAATATTCGGGCAAAGAGAAATACAGAATTCTGAGGAGTTATCTTTTTAAGTATGCACTTCAGACAGTTCTAGGTTGGCACATTAAAAAAGCTTGTTGACATCCTAGCCGAGGTGATGATGTTACAACATGAATTAAATATTTTCATGTTACTATAACAACAAACAGTAAGCTCCTACCAAATTAATGTTGACAGGTTGTACACTAAATCATGTACAACCCACAATTACCGCAATGTGCATTTGACAGAATAGTAGAAGAGTGTGACATAATTTCACATGACATGAAGATCTCAGTGACCAGACTCCTCCAGCCACGCACTACAAGCTATACAGCCAATAAGGCCGGGCGCAACCTTTATGTAATAAATCTGCCTTACACTGTTCAAACATTTATAATGTAAAAGTATTTTTTATTTTTTTTTAAACAGCCACCCCCACGCAGCAATAATGACAATAGTGAGTGACTGAGAAAAGTCCACAAAAGCAAACAGAAAACGAATTTTGAGTGAGAAAGAATAGAGAAACGGACAGATGGGAGCTGGAGAATCAGTGCGAGCGAGCGAGAGTAACAGAGAGAACTAAAAAGCCAGCTCAGTAAACTGGTATTAAGGTGCAGCCGTGTGGTGTGTATACGGTTGGAGGAGCACTGATTAGAGAGGGCCTGTGGGAAACGCATACATGCCGGTTTCCACTTAGCCGTGAAATGATTTCATATATCACACTCGCAGTGAGGACGAATAAATGCATTTACAGTATATGGCAGCTTGGTGCAGGAGCAGCCGCGCAGAGGCTTTTTTGTTTTTATCAGGTTACATTACACTTTGCAGCTCAATCTAATAGTAATGTGGCAGTAAGGAGAGAGGGGGGGTGTACTGTACTGTATTGTGTGTACAAATTCCTATACATTGTTGTGTGTGTTAAAAAGTGACTGCAATTATTTAGAACTGTTTGTGTGATCCAAGCACCTGAATGATTTATCAACTTTGCAAAAATATTTAAGAGATTGACGTGCATTAAACATATTAAACCAACTAAAAGAACTAAGATACAAGTCTATATTCATTAAAATCAAAGGATGGGACTCCTTCAAGAATCAAGGCACAGCCTCACATTATTTTGGGTAAAAATAATTATCTTTCTTGCCGAGAAAAGAAGGAACTATGGTTGAAAGTAATTAAATTCGATATGAAACTGATCACAACAAGGTCTGTGGATTATCTTGAGTAAGCGGGTCATGATTTATGGAAAAAGACATTGCTTGTGATTATTCCAAATGTAAATGGCACCACAGCCGAGTGCCATATAGTCCATATGGTGGATATCTTCAAAACTAGCACCTCACATCAAAACAATCCAGATTGATAAATCAAGAGGAAATATATGTATTTCAGATTTTAGGTTGGACTCTCCCTTTAAAATAGGGAACCTATGGTCCTCCACTTCTTTATCCTTTTTTTTTCAAATCCCATTTTTATTTTTTCATTTCTTGGGTTTTAATTTCAAAACATACCTGTGAATCAGAGTGTGCTTCATACTGTGCTGCTGAGCCAGAGCTCTGGTCGAAGGTGTACATGAGTCTCAGGTCCTCCTCGTGAAGCTCATGGCCGTCCACCTTGATGGATCCTAAACATTAACAACAACAATATGAACATTTTCGGAACCACAGTTATGGCACTTAAGCTAAAAATACACTGTTAAATGGCAAAAAAACAAAAACATCCATCAAGTCACAGAACAGCGTATGAATTGTACGTATACGTTAATCTGCTGTTCATGCAGAATTCAACACCCGTGGAACCCTACTGTGTCTCAGCATCATCAGACCACATATCTCAAAAGCCCATCAATTATACAGCCCACACAAAACTCACTAGGGGCTATGAGAAAATGAGTCGAACCATACTTAATATACATTCATTAAAACAATTTGCGACCACAAATAATATACGATTTTCCTCTTGGGTTGGGATATTTTTGGCAACAATCATGTAGGAGAAAACGATTCGAGTCTCCAGAGACAATCATGAAAAATTGTCTGGTACATTGTCAGTTGGATGTCAAGTGACATGAAATAAAGACAATTTAACAGTTTTGTTAGATCACTCACATCACTACATACTAATTAAACTAGATAACGATAATAATAACGTAAAAAGAGACTAGACAAGTACAACGTACTGCTTTTTAGATGTTTTCCTATGAAAATCTAAAATACCACCAGTCTAATAACAGAAAATGGATGATTTAAGAGAGGATGAAAATCTGTTTATGCATTTGAAAATGATCTATATTGATGTCCATTATGATTAAATCGATGCTGACAACAGACTTTAATGCAAATTGGATGATAAACAATTAGGTGCCGGGCTATTCTCCTAATTAAATTTGAATACAGTTCCAACTGATTGTGTGAAATTAGTATTTATTTCGGTGTTCCGTATGGTGGAAAGGATTCTAGAAATGGTTTCAATTACACCTAATCATACTGAGTAAAGTGCTCTCTTAACCAGCATGCATGCCGGGGCTTTGTTTTGAATTAGCATGGGTCTGGACCAGTATTTGCTTGCATTTTTAGATTCCTCACATTGCAGTCTTCCTGGCCAAATCCACACAAGATCTGAGCTTTTAAACAATACAGCAAACCCATTCTAGTCAGGTTTTTATCTCTATTTTGCTAGTGGCAGCAATTATCCCTGTCTGTGTTCTGACTAAAAACCGTGACAGGGTTGTCCTCTCCTCTTCACTTCTCCAAACCCAGAGGCTGGGTGAAACACTCACTCCCTTTCTCTCTAATCCTAGATTTCCATGCTTTGATTTCTGGTGTCCCTCCCTCCTTCTCTGCTCTTTTCCACCTTTTCTCTTCAACTCTTTTCTTCTGCCCTATCAAAATGATGGGATCAAACGCTGCAGGTAAGGAATATTGAGTAGTACAACCAATGGTCATGAATGCACATCAGTCTCTCACCAAACTGCTACCCTTCTAGTCTAAAAAGGTTTTCTGAGTCACAGATTCTTAGGTAGAAATTGCTCAAGAGGTTAAAAGTGGACTCTCAACTGAGTGTTAGCTGTTAGCTTTTTCATGTATAGATTATTTCAGACAGTGGCGTACCTTCTACCAAACGTCTGCTAGCTGAACTATTCCTTTCAAGAGAAATAGGTGACATTTATACAGTTTAGCACCGTAAAAGCAAGTTTTGTAATCTTAAAACGTCCTATCTTGCCTTTAATCACAAGTCAGTGAAATGTTACTTGGTTCTTCTGAACAGCGTCATCTGTGTGTTTCCTCTCTCCATCATTTCCCCCCCATCCTCTACCACATCTATCT
The DNA here is from genome assembly GCA_038501785.1 of Myoxocephalus aenaeus. NCBI lineage: Eukaryota > Metazoa > Chordata > Actinopteri > Perciformes > Cottidae > Myoxocephalus > Myoxocephalus aenaeus. Next base: position 306,662 of record JBAMJR010000213.1, read on the forward strand.
CTTTCCTTCCATCGCCCATCCTCCTTCTTTCCTTCCAATTGGCTTCACTTCAAACATCCAAGTGATTGGAAATGTTAAGTTCCCACAGCCCAGCTGACCTCCACTGCTGCCTTCCCCAGAGACTCTGGGGGCTCTCCTCGTCTCTCTATAATTGGAGAGACAAGATACCTTGCACTGCTTTGATCCGTACTCCAGCTCTGATTATAGTTTCAGAAGGGTAAGGGTTTGCATTCTGAGGATAAACTGCCCGTCTGTCTGTACTCTACTTCATTGCGAGGATTCACAGTTGAGTTTTTAGTGGAAAGAAGAAGAAAAAAAGAAAAAAAGAAAAAAAGAAGAAAAAAAATGATTTCAACACAATTTGCAGCAATTGTACAGTTGTTTTCCCCATGAACGTTTTTTTCTGTTTTTTGGGGGAGTTTTTCCTGATCCGATGTGTACAGATTGTAACGCCCTCCAAGGCAAATTTGTAATTTGTGAATTTTGGGGCTATACAAAATAAACTTGTTGTTCTTCACTAATTAATGATTGGGTAAACACAATCATTGAATACTGATTTAATCTTTGCTATGTGTCATTGGCATAGAAAACATAAGTACCTGTCTTCTGGAAGGCCTCTAGCTGTTCGCTGGTGAGCTCCTTGATAGAAGCAGTGATGGCCTTGAAGGCCCCCTTTAGTCTCTTGCCCAGCACCATGTGGTCTGGCTCGGCTCTCAGACGGATACCGTACTTGTCCTTGTCTGTTGATAGTGTCAACTGTCGCACATTAAGCTCCTGGAAGATAAAAAACAAAAAAAGACACAACCTATGTCTTAGAAAAGGTAATGTTGCGGCCTTGTCGCTTCCCAAGTATATGGATGAGTACCAGTTAGGGTTATTAGTGTTGATAAAAACAAACATGTAAATGAACACAAACATTTTAACAAATAAACTAAAATGAAAGGATAATGTGCACTGCTAAAATAACAAAACACATTGTGTTTTCATTACATGCTGTTAAATCATTAAATGCCAAAAGCATTAGCGAAAGAAAATAAAGAAAGCGCTCCTGGCAACAACGCAAATTTGAAGTAACCCCGACAGCATTTGTTTAGTTTAACCTTTAAACCTTTTAAACTCATCATGCACCCAACATTTGTCCAATCAATCCAAAACAACGTAAGATTGAAAATATATGATGTTGATGAAGTTACAAAGACACACTGTCTGCATTCATTAAACTGCCAACTAAAATGATAGAAAACTAAATAAAAATACAACTTAAAAAAATTATTAAATACTTTAAAATACCTCAGGCATGTACCAAGAGCAAATCAATAATTGATTACTATAGAGTCATGCACTTAAAGAGTAAGTCAGCCATGAAATCAACCAGTAAGTCAGTCAGTACGCCATTCCTCCACCTATACGGTCAATACTTCTGCCTTTCAGTACAGTACACGTCAATCTTCAATCTAAATGGAGATAGGAATCTGTGATCCGGTTATATCTGGTGTAGCAATAGAGATACTAAGTTTATCCAGCCATGCACAGTGTCTTTCAGTCAGTTACACTGAAAAGTGGGACTTAGTTTGAGCACATCTGAGCACCGATAGGCGGCTGTAGTGGGCTGAGTGTGGGGTTGAAAATAGCAGCTGGAACTTCTGTTTTGAGCTGAACATGGTTTGTGAAAATAGAAATGAATCAATGCTAAATCACCTCTTTTATCTTGAGGACATACATGTCTTTTTCTTGTGTGATGTTGGTGCATTACAATATATTTACTGGATATCTTTAGCACGGCAACGAGCTTGTCAGCAAAGCATATCAAAGCTACAGCCATCAACAGCCAATCCCATTGTGTGCTTTCTTTTTTCCACAAGACTTCAGACTGTATAAAATAAAGTAATCGCCATCACATTTTTGAGCCGTTTTGAAGCTCAAAGTGAGTGGCTAGTGACGTCGCTATTTTGACAACATAGCCCAACTCTAAAAATGGGCTTGAGCTGAGGCGCCTCAGCCTGAGTGACCCAGCAGAGCAGACGGCCAGCAGCTAACAACCTGGTACAGCACGCACCTGTCACTAAAGGAGCCAACGACATATGCCAGTGATATATAGTCTTAATGCCAATAGAAAGGCCATTCTGAAGGGTCTCAAGTTAAAGCTAGATACGTTTTTACATCCTGTAGGAGTCCAAATTAAAAACTGTGATTGCTCCAAACATGTGCTTTAAACAGACAAGCAGAACATGTAATTCACTCAGAGAGCAATGCAGCCATGAAATCAACCAGTGAGCCAGTCGCTAACAACAATAGGTGCCAAATCGCTGCACATTTAAGTAGTTAAAAAAATCAATTTAAATTGATCACAGCTAAGGACCAGTTAAATAGTAATAATTATAGAATACTAATTAAGGAATCTAAGTTAAAGCCACAGTGAAAAGGTGAATCTACCAAACTTTCAAAAGCTCAGCTCAACTGAAACTACATCAATAGGAAGAGGGTTTAAAGGTTCTTCACTGGGCTGCAGGACCTTAAACTGCTCTCAGTTCTGATCAAATAAACCTTGTTTACGGGAGGGGAAGCTAGATGCCGGCCAGGTTAAATGTTTTCCTCACCAGAAATCAAACAGAATGAGAGATAAGAAGTGGCTCGAACTAAGATTAAGCTTGAAGGTTCCAACAAAAGGTTGCACCAGCAGCCCTTTCCCAGGTAATCCCCATCTCTATATATTCGGTCAATTTTCTTGGTCAGCAGCACATGGCAACAAGAGCCACAGTACATTTTTCATCTAAGATGCATCAGTAAGAATGGAAAGACTACATTGGGAACAAAAGCATCAACATTTCCAGGTAAAGCGTTGAAAAGCGTGAAACATTCTTCCTTAAAAAGTAGTTATCTGAGTCAGCTGTGGAACAGCATTGACTTATTGAGCGTTGTTGGTGGAAGAGCAAACCCAAAGACAAAAGGGATAATGTCAGTTTAATGGCTTCCTGCACTAAAGGCTATGACAATTAGTCTGCCTGAGTTCCCCCCAGTCTTTTGGGCAGCACCTGAATGGACCAGACACACGTATAATGAATCTGCATTTTCCGGCGCATAACCATACAGTGATGATGTTGTGTGAATGTAATAAAAAAAGACTGTGATTATGCTTTTATATAGTTAAACATGTGCCTAAATGGCAAAAAAACATGACCTTACCTGGAAAGTCAAACTTACAGAGCCAGCTGTGCAGGCTCTCTATGTAAAACAAGAGCTAGAAGAGCTGCGTGAACTATAATGATGCATATCACAGCGACGTATGAAGTACACAAACACATTAACAGTAATTTAATGTTTCCATGTGATGGAGAAAAACAAACATGCTGCTTGTGTCTGCATTCTATAGTTGATGAAGGGTTTGCATGTGGCAATTGGAGTACATCAACTGTAAAAACATTTTCCAAGGCATCTGCTCCACCCCCTTTTTAGAAAACCAACCGCAGACATTTACATTACAGCTGAAGATACAGATGGTGTGTGAGCATGTGCTCCCTCCCCTCTATCAAATCAACACACTGGCTTTGGAGTGTCAAAGAGGATCTAGGGGAGATATCTCTTTCACTTAAAAATCTAATGGTACTGATCAAAGCAGAATGAAAAAAGCTAAAACGTATAGCAAAGATGAGAAGAAGATGCACCTCTTTCCTTGAAGCAGAAAACTGGTACAGACTAGTACTTAGACGACTCCAAGACTGCACAAATTATCTCACACAAAACAAACAGCGTGTTTGACTTACTTCCAGGATGTATTTCTGCAGGGACTGAATGTCTTTCAGAGCTTCTTGGTCCTGGTGAATGACTACGACCTCCTTTAATGGGTACTGAAATACACACCAACATTACAGTGGGTCAATTGTTCCAGCACAAAATACCCCACAAAAATGGGGTTGTTATGAACACAACAATGTAAATTAGTGTACAGAGAATGTAAGAGCCCGATTGATGCTGGATTTGTGAAGCAAATACTAATATTTGTAGTTGCAAAATACAAAAATATCAAAACAATATGGTTACAGACATTCATTTTTTTGTGAACAAAAACATAAACATTCTAGATAGGGATCCCGTAAAGAACTTGCCAGTGCTTTTTGGAGGAAAAACCATGTCTAATAAAAAAAAAAAACACAAACATGTCTTTGGCATTGCTGTGCTGCAATTTCTTGTTACTTAAATCGGCTGACATTGCTCCCAATATCAGCCGATCTATCGTATGTTTCCGAGAGTCTTAATTCACTGTACCTCTTATACTGGAGTGTAGGAATAGACAATAGAAGGAGTAAAATTGATGATTCACCTTAACGGGCAGAGTCCTCCTGTCCCGGATCACTCGGCCAAGCTCAATCACAGACTGCATCTGACAGACTGCGCTCTCGATGCGCTTGTCAATCACACTCTCCCTGAAATACATAAACAAAATCTAAGCATCACCACATCATAAGTAGCGTTACAATTCCATGGTATGAGTGTTTGAATAACCTTTTAAACTCTGCAGTTTGGGTTATCGGGGAGAGAAAGTTTTAATCCAAAACTCTCATCCTGGTGAGACTTTTGCAATTGCAATGGGTGCTACCTGACCGAGCTACCGCTTTATAATAAGTGAATGTGGGAAGATGAGGGGAACATCTTTCAAAACAACCCATCTTCTTAGGAGTGTAGCTCGCTATTCTGTGAAATTCTGTTCCATTTCAGGGCACAGTTAGGGGTGCAGTAGGTGCATTTCTACCAAAATGTACAGGTAGCGGCCATCATATTCTGGTTAATCCGTGGTTTAGACATTTTAAATGACTATTACACTGAGTAAAATGAATAATAGAGCGTGACAAGGTTAGTACCATATATCTTAACAAAGAGAGTTCAGAACCACCAGCGCCAGAGTTTAACTCAGGAGCATCCACTAATAAGGTACACTGTGACTTCCACTGCTGAATTCAAATTAGAGCTGCCCAGCCACTGATAATCACGCATAATAGCAATATTAGCCCTAACTGTCTGGAGGAACACAAACGCATGTGTGCATGCATGCGTGTGTGCGTGTCTACAGCCTGCTTCTCCGTGTGTGCACACAACAGTGGAGTAAAATGAGAAGAGACGACTCCAGGGACAGCCAATCATTTAATGAGCTGATTGAGGAGCAGCTCTTCCCACCGCCTGATTGGTGGCTGACCTTTTGGGAGGGGGGGTGAAGTGGTCCCATTCGACAGCAGGAAGGACAAGCGGCTAATAAAGCAGCAGGCACTGAGTGGTGCCAAAGTGACGGGAGTGATTATATGAACCATTACACAAACTATTTTCCTTACGCTAAATCAAATGGATATTTAATCATGTCAGAACTTTTTCATTGTTGAAGATGATGCAATTAAGTTTGGGCAATTAGACATTCCTCCCGGGCTTTAAAAAACTGATCAGCCACCAATGCACACATTTTACACAAGTAATTGAAGTAACTGGAATGAAATGGTCATATTTTGTGAGAAATATGCATCTGCGGGGCTGACCATCAAAGACTTGATTAAGCTAGAAAACTTGAAGTTTGTAGTTCTGTGTCAGTAATTCTCTGCTAAAAGACGCTTCTCTAAATCTCTCATCGCTTTCTAAAGAAGGCGTCAACGGTTTAACTCTGAAAATACAAACAGGGTTAGGCTGGTTTTCGAAAGGATTTCAATGTCTTTCTCCGTATCAGATGACCTGGTTGTTGCTCCTAACTGACTTTGTACTACTGTGGAAAATGCATCTGTGATTAACTTTTATCACCCAGAACCCGAGCCTTGCACTTGACACATGAACAGGGAATCTGCTCAGAAATGACTCAAAAGCAAATCTTTATCGACAGAACTATTCATTGCCATGCATATTAATACATGTTTAAATGGAAAATGTGATCAGAGTATTAACTAACAACACAGAGGAAGCAGCAAACAGCAGGAATGAAAAGAAGAAATGGTTAAGACCCAAAGAGAGCAGCTGCTGTAAAGCCTGAAACTTCATTTAGAAACTACTGTCGACTTTTGAGCTTCAAAAGCTTCTACTTTGAGGAGTTCAGAGTGTGATACGATTGGGGTAAAGCAAGGCCACGCACTCTGGTGGAGACTGATTAAGCACTGCACCAGCAGTGGATATCCTACGAGAAAAGGAAGTTTTCCTTAATATTTCATCTGCATTACGTGGATGAAAAGTACTATAGAAGGTTTTTTTTTTTCATAGGACTGTGATGTGCTGCTCTAAATAATTCCTGCAAAGCAAATATACAATGGAATGATCACTCGCAGTTACCTTGTGACCGAATCAGACAGATTCTGATGCATTGTATTTCATGATCAATCTTGTTTCTAAATATGTTGTTTTTTTCTGATTGAATAAATGGCATTGCTCATTTCCCCTAAAGCTTCATATATTTCATAAAAGTGGAATAATTCCCTCTTACGTTAGCTGTATTTCAGGCAAAGCCGGCCTCCACAGTGACACACTGCGGGAACCTCCATATAAAGAGTACGTACATTTTCAATTTCTGCCTGGCTCCTCCAAGTAGAATATTTAAAAGATGTGGGGCGCGACCGGGGGAAAACAGGTGACACATTGACCATCGCAAGAGCCACTTTTAGCTCATATGGATAGCGACAACTGTCAGGGCTTTTTTGCCATTTTTCCTCGTTAATTTAAGCTTTAAATTAATCAGTCGATGTTCGTAAATTTGAGCTTTCATGAAGGCTTTGACCTACCTGACTTGGGGCAGCATGAGATAGTGGATGCTGCTGCTGTCCTTCTCTTCGACAGAGGCGGGATCGATGAGGTGACGCAGATTTTGGTACATCATCTCTGTAATGAAGGGTGTGAAAGGAGCCTGAGGAGAAGGAAGGAAAAAAGCAAGTAGACATGAGAAAAAGGAAGAGAGTACTGTTGCCAATTTACATTTTTTCTGACAATAAGGTCTAGAAGTCAGAAGCATCTGTATAATCAGCATAAAAAAAATAAAAAATTACGGTCGTTTTTTTTCCCCTCAATGGTGATAAAGTTCAAACAGAATGGTGCCAGAGTGAGGTTACTTCAAGTGTAACTTTCTTCCATTTCAACAATGGTTAATTAATTTCTGAAGCTCACAGCTGATCTGTATTGATATGGGTTAGGCTAACTGGCGCTTAGCGTGCCTCTCGCCACACATGCAAACATCTTCAATGTGTTATAAATAAAAACTCCTACTGCTCATGCATAATTCATAGCCATGCAAACACATACACCTCTTCCATACCAGCGTTATTTCTTTGTGTCTTCCATACACAAAAGCTAAACCTCAACACAAGATTTTTTTCCCCCATACAATCTCTTTTTTCACACACACACACAAAATGACTCACCATCAGCCTGCACATGGAGAACAGAACACTGAAGAGGGTTTCCAGCGCCCACAGGCAGTCCTCAGTGCCACTCTCTCCCTACAAAGTTCACACACACAACACACACACACACACACACACACACACACACACACACACACACACACACACACACACACTCCCCTTAGAACAGGGAAAAGAGACAACAGCCCTTACACACATCAGCACATGTATCCCCAATTCACTTCAACCGAATGTTGACTTGAGGGGCCACAAACTGATTGCTCCAAAATGTCCACAGATGGTGGCGATGATGAAGACACTTTGTGGTAGCTTAAATCACTGTTTCCATGAACCGAAGGCATAATTTAAATGCTCCACAAAACAGCAACAAAAAGAAAGATACATGACATAAACTGTAAAGAGTAACATCATCTATGTATTTATACACTAATGTATAAGTATACTTGGACTCATCAGATCCTACTATTGCTAGTGATCGTCCCACCTGGGACATACGTTATAGTCATAAGCGGCCCCTTGCATCTACCTTACATAATAACATGAAATCATAACAAGCACTGATCAGAGCAGTTATCTCACCTTCAGTCGGCGTCTGTTGGTCCTCACATACCAGTTGGTGAGCATGTCCACAAACTTGACCAGGCGAGGCACGACGGTGTACAGGTGGTAAGCTGCAACAAGAAACTACGGTCTCTTTTGGTTGTCTTTTCTAGCTTAATTAGGCTGAACATAGAAACTGCATGAATATGTTACAGGATGGGATGCATTTTAAGACATGAACTACTAATCTTCTAAACCACTGTCCATATCAAGTGATGACTGCTGTGTGTGTGTGTGTGTGTGTGTGTGTGTGTGTGTGTGTGTGTGTGTGTGTGTGTGTGTGTGGAGGATGTCTCACCGTCCATCTCAGCCTTGAAGAACTGGATGAGGGACTGTGTAAAGGACTGAATCCATTTGTCCATGATGTTGTCACTCTGCTTCTTCGCTGTGTTTTCATTGTACATGAACTGAATCTCATCCTCCTAACACATTCGTACAGAAGCACAAAAATAAATCACCATTTTATTTAAAACCTTAAAAAAATAATTCCCTATCTGGACCCAAATACCTTCAGCCACTTAACCACGCACATAGGGACATCAGGACGCGGTATTACTGCAGCTATTACTGCAGCTATTACTGCAGCTATTACTGCATTATTGTATGGCACTAACAAGTAATTTCCTTTTTGTTCCGGTGATTACCTCATAAATAATTGGTTAACAACAGTAACAATCTACTGTGCCATTAAGCCTTGCTGTGCTTTTTAAAACAGGAATAGCTAAAGCAACACAGTACGAGTTATGTAAGATATGAGCTTTTTATTTTGTTCATTACCTTCTGTAACCTTTGTACGTTCTGTACCAGGAAGCGATAAGCATTATACCACGGCAGGAAGACATCCTTCAACACGTCTCGCACACCGTCCTCCTTGAAGCGCAGGTTCTCTGCTCTCACTACTGGGGAGTTGATGAGGTACAGTCTACCGGGAGAGACAGAGTTGGTCAGTGTGGACGGATTGATAATGAGTGAGTGAGAGCACACAGTGTGTGGAACCCTACACGTGCCAACAAATCCAACCCTAGCCTGGCACAGCCTGCAGTCTTTCAGCCTGACCCAGCCCAAGACCGACATCGATCCATTTAAGCTCTCTAACGCACGTTGTCACTGATGCGTGCAAAAACTCTGCAGCGCAGATGCGTGTATGGGCCCAATGAGAGGACAACGCTCCCTCTGATGCATGCAAAAACACAGCGGCGCACGTTAAAGGAGTCCAACTCAAGCCTGCTGGGTCCCCAGCAGTCAGCAGCAAGATTGACAGGTTTTTATAGCTACGTACAGAAAATGTATGATAAATCAAAGTTATCATTTGGAATGATATATCATAAGTCTATGCATTCACAACATGTTACCAGTGGTGTGATCAGGATAATGCTATAGAAAGCGGTGGTCTACCTACTGTACGACCACACATAAGCTTTCGGCAAGTTTACCAAACTGTAAACTTCGCAATGTAACAAATAACAATTCATCCTGATTCATCTTATAATTATATGGATGTCCCAAGCGACTTTTCAAGACTATGCCAGTTTCTGGGTCAATCATATTTCAATGTCTTCTATATAAAGCTTGGTACAATCACATTCCTTTTTAAATAAGTCTGGGTTTGGCAGCTGTCAACAATGCCCTTTTGTAAGCATCATTAATTGTGAAAGTATCTAGATATTAAACGAAGTATGAAGAGCTGCTGGGCTAAAAAAAAAGAAAAAAAAGAGGCCACTATGTCATTTGTTCGACATTTTCCAGGTACACGTGCCTCTGAAGTGCTGCTGTTTGTTGAAGCCAGCATTTGAACTTCAGTATGTTGCTCATACATGTTCAAAACTGAGGTAAACACTTCCCTTTATGTTACATAAAAACATTTATCGGACACCATTAAAAGAAAGCCATGAGGCAGGCAGCATTTTCTTAATGCAAAGCTATTCAGCTGTCAAACATATCTGGATTTGATTAGCTCTATCAATTAGTTTAAATGTCCACCTTGAATAGGTTCTGCAAAACATTTTGGGCCAAAAGCTAATTTTACCAACAGCCACCCATTGCAAAATAATCTCTTCATTCAGGGCCAAATAAAGAAACTGTTGACATGACAATGGAAGAAAATCTGAATAATCCATATGGATATAATAGTCTGTGGCAGGCATCAGCACAAAGGTTTTGATGATGACTCTGGAAGCGAGCTAAATGATGCAACTTCATGCAATAGGCTGTGAGCAAATTTAATAGCAGCATCTATTGAAGATACACTTTAAATATAAAATGCAGAATAGACAGAACCATCAGATGGTTAAATACCTCAAAATGAGCCAACATGAAGACAGACAGCTGTCACGGAAAATACCAACAAAAAGCCCCCACGGTCTATACTTCACTCTCTCACTGCTTCAGTTTCTATCAGATGGATGTACGCCTTTCTTTCTTTCTTTCTCTCCGCAACTCACTCTTCACCAGTATATACGGTTTGCGAGCATATGGCGCAACTGCATCGTGCTTTATTCATTAGGCCATATGGCCATGGCACTCTCACTGCTCAGGGCAAAGGAGCGAATGTATGAGGAGAAATGCATTTATGAATGTGTATGTACAGTATGCGTGAGCATGTCTATACTGTTAGTAGGACGAAGAGCGAGCTTAATTAAGCATGGATAGCGATTCAAAGCCTTTAAAACCATGCCTGCTAATAACATAAGGTAGGTTAACGGTAACGCACAGAACCCTGCCACCGGCACAAAGGCATTCATGCTTCAGAAACACACACTCGTTCACATTCAAGCACAGAGCTGACCTGAGGGCATCAGCTCCATATTGCTGCACTATCAGTCCTGGATCAGGGTAGTTCTTCTTGCGCTTGCTCATCTTCTGTCCATCGCTGCAGGAGTGAGACAAGCAAAGGCATTAAATCGCATGCATGCATGCACAAAAGTGCATGTTAGAAACCAAGTACTTGGTATTCAAATTAGTCAAGTCCTTCCAGGTCAGCAGGCCACACAGCATTTAGACCCCGGGGCTAAGGACATGACAAGTAGCCCGATTGTAGAGCACCTCTACAGGGACTAAATGCTGCAGCACACATACCACAATGATCAGGAGAAACGGCAGAAAAAAATGGGGATGAGTGGGTGATAAAAGGAGAGGAGAAGAACATAAAAATAGTAGTAAAGAGGAAGGCAACCAGTGGATTATTGGAGGCCAACAAGAAAACAACAACGTCTGCAGAAAAAAACTCAGAAATGTGCTTGAAAACAACTGAAAGCATTAGGTTGGCAATATCCTGCTTTTTTTTTTACCGTCAAAAAAATCTCATTAAAGATGAGAACCAACCCTGCTATTGAGTATTTCCTGTGTAACCAAAGCCTGATTGGGGAATTGCATTTGATATTTTCACAGCATTTGTAGACAAGAAAAAAAACAGAACAGCCTTAATCTTTAACAAAGATTAATTTTATTTGCAAATAAAAGAAAGATGAGGAAGAGGGGTTTGTTAATAAGTCAATGAACTCACCTAGCGAGAACCAATCCGTTAACAATGACATTCTTGAAGGGCGGTCTGCCAAACAGTGCCGTGGAGAGAACCAGCAAGGTGTAGAACCTACAGCAGGATGCAAAAGATAGTACAAAGGTCAGCGTGACAAGCAGGACTGAAACATTACAATTCATTCTTTCTCCAAGGTAGGATTGTGGAAAAACTCATGTCCTAACTAATCATCAACAGCTTACCATCCCCTCGTCTGGTCAATGCCTTCGGCGATGAAGTCTGCTGGGAAAGTGTCCTCAAACTCCTTCTTGTTTTCAAAGGGGTAGTGGGCCTGGGCGTACGGCATGCTGCCGCTCTCAAACCAGCAGTCAAAAACCTCTGTGATCCTCCGCAGCACGCCCTTCCCACACCGCGATGGAATTGTCAGATCGTCAATGCTGGCCAGAGGAAGTGGTGACAGGAGGAGGGAAAGAAAGAGAAAGGAGGAACAATTGTTAAGACAAATGGCAGCACTAACAAATTGAAAAGTCCGGTTTTATTTCAGGGTTTTCTTATTGCCGTGAGGCACTTTTTAAACATTTCTACACAAAATGGATCCAAGTGTCTATAGGCTTTTTGGCTGCAGTCCAAAACAAGAATTTTATAATCTTTTACCTCTTAAAACAAGGTTTAAGAAAAATAACAATGTTGCTAACGATGTGCTGACACCCACTAGAATAAGCTCGGTTATTGCTTCAGACACAAGGATATGGATTAATTTACTCCACATACCGACTCACTCAGATTCAGCCGGTGAAAAAAAAAAAAAGTTTCTTCAGTAAAGTTATATAAACTGAGGAAAACAGATGAACCTGGGTGTAGAAGTCAGCCTGTGTGAGGCGCACACTATATCTAGATGTGTGTGTATGGAAAGTTCCCTCAGTTGTAGAAATACAAAAACAACAGAACATTAACATCGCATATACACATAAAGTTGATTAAACGCACATTTACATTATTTTACCCTTCAGCAACAGCCTGCTACACATTTCTAGAACTACTAGCACTCAGGCCTTTAAACTGCAGATTACACCTTTAGTAATCACTAAAGCCCACTCTGTAGTACTCTGCTGCTTCTAAGAGCTTATTGAGGAAAGGGAGACTGTTAAGCAGGAATATTACAAAAAGAAATGCACTGCGGAGTACATTTTGAGGAGTTTATTATGTCATTTTTGTGGTGTGATACTAAGATTTTGGTAAAATGTTCGCAATGCGGGCAAAACCATTATCTCTGGGATTTGGCCACTTCACACCTTATTATATGATGCAACAGTCTGCCCATTTAGTTGTTAGAGATCCATACATCTTTTGTACTTTCTAAAATTCAAACCACCGCACACTTTTCAAACCTGGTTTAAACATCTGATAAACTTCATTAAATTAGAGTCTCTTTTTATTCTTGAGGGATTACTCAAATTAATTGTCATCACACACACCCACACACACACAGTGAATCTGAGGGTATCACACTACCACAGCAGACACACACCTCTGAGTACATGCTCAGGTGGTTGGCTGATAATCTGTGTTTGATCGGTGACTCACCTCTCCCGATGCAGATCAGTTATTTTGACACCGGTCAGTTCCTCCAGTTCAGCTACGGACCCAACACACACCACCTGAAGTACAAGCGCACACACACAAAACACACACAGTACAGGTCGAGTGAGCAATATCACAAAACAGCTTTCAGTTACAGATTTCCTGAAGATGGAAATGAATAATTATTGCAGGAATCAAAAGTTAATTTCTTTTGCATCAACTAATCAATTACCAACAACAATTTAAATAAGCAATTTAATTTTTATATCATAAAGCAAAAGATTTATTTTAAGACATCACATTCGGCCTTTTCATTCCATTTCTGACATTTTATCAACAATGAATCAATTAATAAAGAAGTTATCAACATTGCAGCCCTCATCAAGGTTGACGTTATGTATTTATGTTGAATTAAATTAGTAATGATCGGATTTAAAAAATAAATATCTGTGTTGGCCTCCAAAATCCATTATTGGTAGAGCTACACTTTACAATAAGCACGTAAAATGGTTTAGTTTGTACAATGACGTATTACCAACCTTTACAATGTTGTGGTCAAATGCAATTATGTGTTTTGTGTTTTTTCTTTCTCACGGTTCATTTTACTGAAAGGAATTGTTTGACATTTTGGGATACGTGCTTATCCACTTTTTCAATGAGTAAGACTTTTTTAAACAAAATTCATTTGTAAGGAACCATGTACAATATCAAAACAAATGTTCCCATTTAGGTTATTGTATTAAGGTAATGATGAGAAAATGGATACTATTTATGTGTGGATTAAACAAATGAGAAAGAGTGTGTGCTATAAGTGAGCTTAAGGGTCTGTTTAAACCTCATAATTCTAATGTATTTATCACAATACAACACATATTAAAAGGAGGCCTACTTGAACACACTTCCCGAGTAACTTTACCTAAAGTATGGTAAAGTGTGTTATCTGGTCTCCTCAGAGTTAACCTGTAGGCTCTGCTCTAGTTTTACCACAGCGGCAGGTAACATGGCCCAGATTCAGCCTGATACGAAACCACGTCACATCCAACCGAGGAGTAAAAGAAACGCATCCAGAAAAGACACAGAGAGAGACAGACAGACAGACAGACAGAGAGAGAGAGAGAGAGAGAGAGAGAGAGAGAGAGAGAGAGAGAGAGAGAACAAAAAACAAAACAATACTGAGATACTGCCGCACACAGACAGACAGACTGACTGACAGACTCGCTTACAGCTTTAGTTTTGGGTGTGTGCTTAACCGCTGAGGGGTGTTTGAAAGAGGCACCAGGGAGCGCAAGTGTTCTGGAAACAGTCATAATGCTATTTCCAGCAAGCAGGTCGCTGGCTGTCCCTCTTTCAGCCAAGGGAGTAAGACTTCATTTTTCAAACGCTCAAACAACCCAATTCTGACATCTCCTTTCAGTTCAGTCTACTTCACACAGTTGGCCGGGTTTGGCAATGAACATCCATAACCAGACGAACATTTATACAGTTTGGCGGGCTTCTCCGCTGTCTGCTTCTTTTTCTTCCATCCATTTATTTTCCTCCCCCTCTTTTTAACTCGCACTCCCCCTTCCCTTCCCCCCTCTTCTTGTGTATTTCACTTCCTCATTTTCTTCACACGATAATTTATTCTGTCCCCTCTTCCTCCTCCCCTTATTTTCCGTGTCAGCCTTCCTTTCCTCCACTCGATCGCCGTTTTTTTTCTTTCGGACCGGTTAAGTCGGCATGAAGAGAAAGTAAACACATTGGTTCTGGTCTATTTGCCGTTTACGTTAATGAATCATTCATGTGTTGAGTTTACGGAGGCACTCGGTAATGGTGCCTGAGGGGCGCTGACTCAGACTGCAGTACGGAGTCACGCTACACTCTCTGGTTTGACACCATGGTCATCTCACTCTGCCATGCCAGAAAGTGTCTCCTACACAAGCCTTCACACACACACACACACAAAAAAAGGTCCAGATATGCTAAATTATGCGAGTGTCAAAAGGAGGTCAGTGAGAAACATTTTCACTCTGTACATTTAGGAGAAGACTTGGATTTCTGTGCCCTGGCAGCAGACCAGTATACTATTCGGACATTTGTTCCCCAAACTCATTTCTAGAGTAAATAAAAGTCCGACTTATGGAGAGTTCAACTTTTCAATTATGCCTTCTCATGCTAAGCCCAGATTGATTTACGAGTGCCGCCGACCCTTAGAAAAGAGTAACTGTCTTGGTATTTGGTCATGACACAGACAAATTGAGTGACATCTGCAGAGTACAAAGACACATTAGAAGCATTGAGTGCTCTATTAAAACAAGTGTGTATTCGTGTGTTTTCCTGACCTCCTCAAAGTCGTCGCTGACCCAGAGAGGGATCGGAGTGCCCCAGTAACGGTTCCTGGAAATCGCCCAGTCCCGTGCGTCTCTCAGCCAGTTCCCGAAACGCTTCTCCCCGACAAACTCTGGAACCCTACCAAAACAGAGAGATGATGATTATTATCATTATTTTAACCACACGTAGATTCAAGTCTGAATGTGGGATTGATGCCTATTTTTTCTTGAAATGCCACAACAAGAATATTCACACTCATGTTTAAAACATAATTTAACAGCTATTTACAACCAACACTTCTCAGAGAAACCATTTCATCAGGTTTTCTGCAGGGTTCAACAAGTTTAATTTGATAAACTTATGATCACACCCTGGAGTCTGATCAGCGGTATATATGGATAGACATGGGGAGATTATTTATTTATTTATTTATTCAAAGTTTAGCCAAAATGTACATTTGCTCATTTTGAGATGAGCTTCCTCGCTACTGTAGCTAGCAGTAGTTGCTGAAACAATAAAAGACTAAAACGTTGAACAATACACTGTCACAACATCACCCACCTATAAACTATAAGTGGGAGATGACGGACACAAAGCCATTCAGGAACTAACGTTACTGCCTATTGTATGCAAGAGAAAATATTGGACTTTTCTCAATCAAATTTAAGATTTTTATTAAAATGCAATTTTCAAAACCTATAGATACCCCTAATCATGTAATGTGCAACACATGTTCTGACAACAAGAGCAAGCATTATTATAATGTCCATTATTCCTTATTCCTATTAAGCTGACTTTCTCTTCTTCCTCGTTTTAGCCCTAAAAATAAACTGTGGTGCTTTCTTTATGAAGCTCAACTGCAAAGGTTAACGTTCCCTCCAAGGCATCTCCCTCCTCCGTACCCCTTTTCTACTCTCCCCTTTTCCTATTTTGCCTCGACCGGTTTTGAGCTTTAATCCACTATCTCACAATCTCTTCCTCTCATTTTTTTCTGTCCCCCTCCTCTTGCTTTGCAAGGCAGTGTTGCTCAGGAGAACAGAGGAGGGGGGGTATAAATTGTCGTCAGGATCCACGGGCTAAGCAACGAGTTCATCAATTCCCATTTGTAGGAGGCATTTCTATTTAGGCCCCTAATATATCAATTTAATGATTTTTTTTTTTCTTGCTGCTGCTGCTCACCAACCCCCCGTGAACACTCATCCACCACCTCGCCCTCCCACTCTTGCTTCATTCTAAATGTAGAACTTAAAATGTGCTGTCTTGTGCTCAAGACGCACAGGAGGAGCCATTTAACATGTACAGGCTTCTATTATAAGTCAGAGATGCTAGGGAAGGATACATGAGAGAGGCAGAGGGACAGAGGTTGTGGTCAGGACCGATTGAGCGTGTGCATGATGGGAAAAAGGTAAAAAGGACGGGGGAAAAACAGAGCGAAGAAAAATTGAAAATGATGACTGACAATTTGCAATTAATCAGGAAATAAACTGTACGCTAAACCCCTCCTCCTGAATGGTGATCGTCCAATCATGGCTTAGTAATTGTCACTATGCAGGCAGATCTGTCAAGCTTTGGATGTATCCACATGTTGAAGCAGTGTGCACAGGGTTGTGTTGTTTTAAACTGTGTCTGCTCTAACGCTAGCTGCAGTGCAAATGTTCACATATCCGGCAAACTAGCTTACCATTATCTGCTCGCAACAAATGTAATTTCAGTCTCAAATCAAAGACCCATTGTTTAAAAAATTACTAAGCATTTCAAAGTGGCTTAGCAAACAGTTGGGTTTGAATTAAAGAGACGGACAAAAGACAAAAGACAAAACATGTCTGATTCCTGTCATTTGAGGACCAGTCACTCAACACCACATTTTAAGAAACTAGGTTCTGAAATCAGGCATTGACTGAGCTTCCTGCAAAGAGAGCAGCTCTCCTTGCGAGCACTCATTAATTCAGTCCTTAATTTATTCAGACAGACGGACATCTGGAGAAATCAGCCTGAACTTGCTCAATATACTTATAACCACTGCACTCACTGCACATTGGAGGAAGGAGAGATAAAATGAAGAAATCACGTTGAGAATATGGTAATAGCACTTTGCTTTCTGAAGGATTCTTTTAAGTCTTCATCAGCTAACATGCACTTTATATAGGAGGCATTGAGCACAGGAAAGATTGTACTCTTTTCAAGATGCAGATGAGCTGGCAACCCTCACAGACAGCCAGCGAGACAGAGAATCGTCCTGAGGTTACAACTCAAGTATGAAAGTGGAGTCAAAAAAAAAGAAAAAAAATGATCAAATAATTAAGGATGGAGTATAAGCTTAATTAGAAAGCAGGAGGAAATATGTGCGCATGTACTTAATGTATAATTTCCTGAAGGCTTCCCAAGTAAAACAGCTAACTTTATCAGTACAAATTATGAATTTACAAGGATTTTTTTCAACAGTCATTGTAAATGTTTCATTATGTCTACAAATACGTTACATTTCTTTGCATTTCACTCTAGAGCTGAAACAAACAATCTAAAGTGTGATCAGCAACCATTTTGATAATCAAGTGTTTTTTTGTTTTTTTTAAAGGTTCCCTATTCGATACTCAGAGCATTATTATAGCAACAAATATCCATTAGCCATGTTGGAAGCCGTGTGAAGGCAACAGTAATGCTCAGAATTTTGAATTTAGCACCTTTCAGTCAATTTTCCAAAGTCAAAAGTTCAAGCTTCTCAAATGTGAATATTTGCTGGTTTTCTGAGTTATCTATAAAAGTAAATGGACCATCTTTGGGTTTAGGAGTTTTGACCAGACAAAGGATGTCACCTTGGGCTCTGGCATTTTCTGCCATTTTCTCGATCATGTGATTAATTGTAATAATAAAAGGCAGATTAATGGATAATGAAAATGATCATTAGTTGCCCGATTCTTCTGCAAAGATACCCCGTAACATACTGTAAATTACTTGTACATAATATGGACATAGTTGTCCTGTATTAAATATGACACGTAATCCCCTCATATAAAGAATGTAGCCTCTAAAGTAGTGTGTGCGTTTGTGCCGGTCTCTGTGATCGTGTGTGTCTGTGCGTCTATACCTTACTAGCGGCAACTCATTCATCTCAGTTTGACAGTCCCATTACCAGAGGCAGCTACTGTGGCTCAGAAAAGAGCACTGGGAGCACCAGGGGTAATATCACTTAGCAAAGCCATCGTGCCGACGCTTACTTAGCTCCACATTCTGCCTTTAAAATTAGCATCATGCCCCTGTTTTCTATAAAAACATCGGTCCTGTGCGCATCATAATAAAATGCTTTGATAAGGATTTTGACCTTAATTAGTAAAAGATAAAGATAAGTATATGCACAGTAATACATAGCGGTCCTGCGGAGATAAAGAACTTGATGCGGTCATGCAGAATCGTGGCTGTAATTGTTTTGGGGCCGCAACTGCCGTCTGTCCACTTGACGCTCATAGCTGCCAATTCCCTGTCACTTAGCACCAAGCTAGCTATCAGCTGTCTCAAAAAAACGCTTACCAGTAGCATTTGCTGTTGTTTTCCAGTAGTTTTTCCACCATGTGCTCCACTCGAACAAACCAGCTGGGGACGGCTTTGTAGATCAGAGGCGTGTCAGACCTGAAAGCATATAAACACATTACATAAAACATGGTGCTGCAAAATAAAATGCATTCATGAGAGAAATCATAATTCATGAAGCAAGCCTTTTGCTTTTGGACAGGGATTTTGATGATTGTTGTTATTTATTTTTGCACACTATGTTATATTTTGTTCTGCTGTTGATTTGCTGTATTTACCACTGAATAGAAACTGGGCCGGTTCAGTGAATAATAGGTGGCAGTGTTTTTTTTAGCCACGCTAGCAGCCTTGCTGAAAGAATAGCAATGTTGCTCGTTCGGTCATTCTGCCACTTGGGTTTAGACTGAAAGATCTACACAACTGTTGGCCATTCAGAGAAATAGAGAGAACCAATCAGAATGACTTTGGTGATCTCCTCACTCTTGATCTAGCGTCATTATAATGTCAAAATATATATTTGTTCAATAGTTTGATTTTATCACCAAATATCTCAAGAGAAAACAGCATTCCTACTGAGACAGTCAATTTAACAGAGCCACCAGCGTGGCTGTGGACTCCATCTTATTAAGACCAAAAGAAAACTCCATCTTGAGAAAAAGCTTAATGTTTTTCAACCACAGACACAGTGGAAAATATGTAAAGTTAAGTTTAAGTAAGTACAAATGAATGGGAAATCTAAATCACACTATTTAGTATCATAATTCTATTACCGTGTTCTACTTGCTCTCCCAATATGTTTTAATAGCGTTCTACTTTTTCATCTCTACAACCAATTTGTGGTTTCAGGTATATTCTTTTGAAGTTTTGTCTGAAGCATAGCTCCCTCCACTTTGCCGAGTTCTACCTTGCAGGTGCTAAGTGGTTCACACAACTGTTTCATCTCCACGAACCTGTGTCTCCTTGTGGCATAAAGAGCACATCTCTGCTATTTACTGGGTTAATTAATCCTGCTCAGGTCAGCCTGCATCTGCTCCAAGTGATTTAGTTTGCTTAAAAAGTTAGTGTATGTATGTGTGGATCTGCATGTGCTTGTTACGATGTGATAATGTGGGAACTTGAGGTTGTGTGTGTGCGTGTCCACGCTGACATTGGCTTTGTGAATTGATTCTGTGCAGACCACAAAACCTCTAGTGCTCCTGAGGGAGTCATGACTAGAGAAGAACCACAAACTTTGTTTAATACTGTACTGAATGCTGAACTGTACATTATGTTTTCTAACACTAAATAAGGCTGCTTGTATTAAAGTAGACAATCTAATATTACATTTGTAACATCTGCAGCAGGTGGGGTTATTCTATAACCGTTGTTTTAATGATCGCCAGTGGAAGAGTGACACTTTTAGTTGAAGTGAGTTGGAAGAGGTTAGGAACATCAGTTTTACAGTTTGACCGTTTGTCTCACCTCCAGCAGAAGGGGTAACTATGTTTGAAACTGCTGGCATTGACGAGGCGACCCTCCTCCTTCAGCCACTTGATGATATTTTTGTCGGCATCCTAACAAATAAAAAAATAGAAAACAATTTTAAAACTCGCAGGGTTAAAGAGTAACACAATACCAGGCTGAAAAGCAGTGTTTCACTATTCTCTGTGGTTGAAGTTCCCATGTGGTTTGATGTAGTCAGAAGGTGCAGTGATGCACTTGTAACTCCACCCACCTATATGTCATAGTGTACTAAAACACGCTGGAGTACACCTGTACATCGTTGCTGAAAGGTGAGAAGTGAAGGAACTGGACATCAGCAAAAACAGGATTTTCTGCTGATGTTAAATAGTTTAAACATGAGAAAAGGAGGAAATGACTTAAGGATGATATTAAAAGTCCAAGTGAAAGCCAGATTATGACATTTGCTACCCAATATTTTTAAATCTCACTATTTTGCTCCTCTTTTTCTATTAATAGAAGCGCTTTCACGCGGTCCTTGGCGCAGTTTCTCAAGCAGCAAATCTACAATTTGTCTTGTTTAAAGAAAAACATAAAGATGTCCATTACTCAAAATATTTTTCAAATAATATTAATAACATATTTCAGCAGTATTGTTCTTAAATAATTACTATTGTCTTAAACATTTGTTCATATTAAGAACAGCTTGTGTAATCATAAACTGCAGTAGCACAACTACAGCTGAACTTATAATACTACTACTACTATGCATTATATATCATAAATATTGTATTGAAGCTATTGGAACATGTTTAGTATGTATGTATACTTTATGCATTTCTTGCATATAAGAGAGGTTCACAGTAAAGACATACCATGGGAATTCTGCTGTGCACCACTGGCCATTCCTTTATCACTAGGTTAACATATTTTACTTTCAATATTACATTTTCTCATTTCAGGTAGGAAAGCTCTGGAAGCTTGAATGCACCATGGCTTTAAGTTTTCCTTTGAGTAAAACCAAGGTAAAGTCACAGCCAAGGTCACGATCTGCTCATTCAGGTGTGATGAATACCACCAAAGAGGGAGGAAGAAATTGTCTGTTTTGTCATCCAGCTCGTTGTTTATGGCAAACAATCTAATATTCAATCAGCCCTGTGCCTCATCACGCACCATTTCATCTCCCTCGAACCAAGCCTACAGTGCAATTCACAGGAAGCTCATAAATATGACTTCTCAGCAAGGTGTTTGGCAGACTGTTGGTCGTGACCTCTTTGTAGAGAGAGGGGTTTCAAATTTTCTCAGCCAGGAGTACATTTTGTTATGGCCTGACCCGGGCTCATTAAAACATGAAAGCGCACCTGTGATGTGGAGATTCATTGGAACTTCGCCTGCAACCAATTGAGAGAATTTCCCCACCTGGCCAATTTAGTATAGACAAGGGCTCCTAGATATATTTAATAGGTTACTCACATATATGTGTGACTCTTTTAGAAGCCCTTTGTGACGAGACCATTTAATTATTCAGTGGTACATTCACTTTTTAGAAATGATGATAAAGCAAAAAGCAAAAAATCTAAAATAGTTTTACCGTGCCTGACTTTCCAACCCATTAACTGTAATGTGTAGGTTAAAACGAAGGTAGGAGAAGGCAAAGAGACAGAGAAATAAAGTTATTACAGAAGACGAAGTAGACCAGTCACTAAAAGACACATAATATAGGAGTGCAACAAGACACACAGGAGAAAGGAAAACAAGATCAATGCATTATTTTGAATGCACTCACTTCAATCTTTATTATGTAACAGTTGGTCAACATTAGTGTAAATAGTCAATAGTTGAGTCCCGTCAAAACATTTTGAATAATCAGTGGGGAACTGTAAAGACGAGGCAAAACACTGATGGCATCTGCTCTGCTTTGTTTGGGTTGAGATGAGAAACCTCTCAGGACAAAAGGGGGTTTTTTTGTAAAAGGAGGGGGAGATCCTACATTTTGATCAAGAGAAGCAGCGGAGGCAAAAGGTGAGCAGATGTAGCAATGGGAAGTTGCAGAAGTGGTGAGAGCAGTAGAACTGTGGGATTGATTTGGCAGGAAAAGGGGAAGGTGTTAAAACAAGGGTATTGTAGGAAAATAAGTACACAGAACTGGGAGGGAAGTAGACATTGTAAGCAAAGAATCAAGGATAATGGGGTCAGGGTATGGCAAGGATAGTAAAATGGTAAGAAGGGCTGGGTATCAAATCTTGAGTGTCCAAAAAAGAAAGATCAAGTACGGAAAGCTGGATTCGATAGACACGTAAATCTTGTTTAGCATATTATAATTTTTTATCAGAAACTTTCAGCTTTTGATTTCCTTTTTCTGTGGAGGGGGGACACCTCACGAGAGTGTCCTAGTCCAAAGAAATGTTTTGTAGAAAAAACATATCTCCAAAGTGTCATTTTGGCATCTGGACTGAAACACAAATCTGTATTTGAAACATTTCAAACAATACCCAGCCCTTGGAGTAAGGATGGGAAAATAGGGGAAAATGGGAAGAATCTCTTTGACGAGTAGGAGCCCCACAATGCTCTGCTGGTCGCTGCTTTAGACAATTTTGTCAATTCCAAGCCTATGCTCCTCCCCTTCCAGCAGCTTCCTGTAGGTGGCGATCTCTGCATCCAGCTTGAGCTTAATGTGCAGCAGGTCCTGGTAGTCTTGGAGATACTTTGTCATCTCTAGTTTGGTTTCGCAGAGCTGGGCCTCCAACTGAGCAATGATACTCTCGAGGCTCCCCACCTTATCCATGTGGGACATTTCCATGTCCTCCAGCTGCTGCTCCAGGGCTGAGTTGCTAGCCTTCATACCATCAATCTGGTTCTGCAGCTCTGACACTTGGTTGTGGAAGGTCGTGATCTCGTCTTTCATGGTCTTCATTTGGTCCTCATGTTTGCCGGCATGCTCCTTGAGGGTGTCAAACTTGCTCTTGTACCATTTCTCAGCTTCCTGGACGTTGCGCGCAGCGACAGATTCTATCTCTGCACGCATGGTGCGCAGATAAGCGGCCAGGTCAGGCCGATCGCCATCCAGCTCTGCTGTGATCTTTGAGTCCTCGATCTGCTTCATGAGGTCAGCCACTTCTTCATCGTGGAGCTTTTTGAGGAACTCTATCTCGGCTACCAGTTGCTCTATACGCCTCTCCAGCTCAGCCTTCTGCAGTGTGGCATTGTCAACATCCTGGCGAAACTCCGTCAGAATTATCTCTGCCTCTTCCTTGAGTGCCAGCTCCTCCTCTAGCTTTAGTCTCCACACTTCAACCTCTTCTTCAATGTAGCCTCGCTCGATATCAGCTGCTCCCTTCTCGTTGGTAAGCGCCTCAATCAGCTCCCGCACCTCTTTAAACTTGAGCTCATATTCCTCTCCGATGCCCGTGGGGCCTCCCTTGTAGCGGCTCTGCAGTGCAGCCAGCTCAGCATGAAGGGACGCATTTCTCTGCTCTAGTGCCTGGACCTTCTCGATGTATCCTGCAAACTTGACGTTGAGTACCTGCATCTCCTCTTTCTCGTTGGCATGTTGCTGATGTATCTCTGTGCCCAACTCGACGGCAGTGCTGCGATTACCGGAGCGTCCGCGGTTGTCATACGAGGATCCACGGCACCGGGCAGGTGACGGGCTCTGAACCCTTACTCTGCCGCTGGAGCCGCTAACCTGCAGGCTCTTCTGGGTGTACGATGCAGCCCTCATGATTTGTAAAATACTGGGGTTTTTTTTCAGTTTACAGAGGAACAGCTGCTCTCTCGGCTTCTCTTTGTGTAGCTCACGTCGCGACTGACGTTCCCTCAGATCACCGCTGAGTTTTTATGCGGCAATAAAGAATGTGTCGGACAGCCATGAAACTAACGCTTGGTTTTAACATATTTCAAAAGTGGATGATGACACTCTTTCAGTGAACTGTGGCTGCATGCTCTTTATTAGCTAACGCTGTACTGTTTACTGGCCAAGCGGGTCAAGTCCACTCCCTGGCCTTTACACCAGGATGTGAAATAGTGAAGAGATCATGTATGACTGCTATTTTTCACTCGCTATCCACTTAGGATGGTAATGAAGTTGGGTGTGACAGGGAAGGCACCTAGTGCACTGGTAAACAGCGACAATGTGCTTTGGTAGCAGGTTTTCCTACACAACTTTGTGAAACAGCTCTGACGCTAATTCCCTTAATACTCTCCACATCAACGAACAAATCATGCGCCTAAAGAATCATTTTAAATTACATTTGGAAAACATGATGAATATTTAATATTCTCATCTCAGTTCCAACCTAACATAATTAGAAAAAGCATTACATCTATGACCAAAAAGAAAGTCAGTCACTATTCAGAATGAAAGAGGAAAAAAATCCCTATAGAAAGATGTATTTATGTATATATAAAGAGAGGAAATGGAGAGGAATAGGAAAGTAGGTGCCCAGAAAGCGGCAAACAAAACAATTAATTAAATCAGCTATCAATATCGTTGAGGGTTTTATCACGTGTCAAACCAGTGGCTCTCACCAGGGCCGGAAGCCTGAAATGTCTGCTAACCTAGTCTACATGTAAGTGTCTGAAGTGTCACTCACTTTGACATACTGTCCCGCAAAGTCAGTGACCTCCGAAGTGAAGCAGCCCGAGGCGTCCACAGGGCAGATCGGAGCCTGGTCCCTCTGGATGATCTTGTATTCGGTGCACACCCTGTAATCATCCTACAGATAGAATAATACACAGTTCAGAGGGTTTAGTGAGTGATGCTATTTGTATCATCCAATACTATTAATAATGTAATTCACTGCAAAAGGAGTAACTATATCAGAAATGATTGGTCTATTAATCGATTAATTAATTGGCAATACTTTTGATAATCTGTTAATCCCGATTAAGAAATCTATATCTATCTATATATATATATATATTTTTTTTTTTTACAAACATGCCCCCAAAGAATCCGGATTTCTTAGTCGTCTGTCTGTGACAGTTTGTTGTACAAAACAAGCAAATGAATATGGATTTGAGGGAAATTTTTTCACTATTTTCTGGAATTTTAAATCAAGAAAATATTTTTTTTTTTTTTTTAATAACCTTTTACAACATTTTTAAAATGTGTCTGGAAGTAATTAAGTTAGATTATCTTGAAACAGTGACCCATTTAATTTAATTCATGTCATTTGTTTCAATGATATTCTCTGAAAGGAACCAACCTTTTATGAAAATAAATAACTATCTAATCCTTTTGGCAGCCATTGTCACTAGTTCAAAGATATGTTATGACTCCATATCAAATTCCTTGTTGAGCTGGATACTTTTTGCAGTGTTGAAAGAAGCACTACCGGCATGTGACAGCTATGCATGAAAGATCGGAGCAGTGTCCAGCTGTAAATGCATTTTGTATTCAAGCACCCTGTCAAGAGCCAAGATGGATGGCTCGCAGGATCCCATCCAGTCATAACAACATAAAATTTGAAGAATGTACTTTGGCAGCGCATTTCTTCTCACTGTATATCTCCAGAGGAAAAGTATTTGTGTTTCAGATCTTCAGCAACCAATCAAAGTGAATGTGATCCATATATAACAGAAGTGTTACCAAATAAGCAAACCAATATTTAAATGCAAATGGGTTGTGATGGTTTACATAGGGACTGACTGCAGTGAAATAAGCAGACAAGTGCAGAAGAGAATACTTAGACAAAGAGTTTGTATCCACAGCTGGCTACAGCCATGAGGGCATCCATCTGCCTCTGACAAGGGCATCTAAAGTATCAGAAATAACTCAATACCAATAATGGCACTGCAACATTGGCTTCTACACTGTAGGAATATCCTGATACTGTAGCATTCAAAACAAATATTTCATACAACTCTCTAAAATAGGCATACACATCAATGTGAACAAAGAAACATGGTATCCATGAGAGGTTGAAAGTATTTTTTAATTGTCTGATGTGAGACAGTATTCTACATTGTATATACACATAACAAAAACAGTTTAATTACCGGTTCATATGGTGGAGGGTATTCAAAGATAAACGCTTCATTACATTATTTCCCAAACCGGGTCATAGATTTCAAGACCAGTGGGTCCTGAATAGTCTTGACGGTAAAATAATAATATAATATAAAAATAGTTTCATTTGTTGGTGTCAAGAACAAATTTAGTTTTTGGGCGAAGTTTAGTGTAAACTAATGTATCAACCCACTTCTGCACAAAGCAGTGCAGCTACAGAAACAACAGAGGACCTTGTGTATGTGCTCCATGTGAGCATCTCTGCAGGACTGGATTAACAAGCTTACTGGAAGAAATGTTTCAGAAGTACATTTCTCAACTGTACTCTAAGTCCCTTAAAGAGATGAAGTACATTATAATTATAAAGGAGGAGGTGAGCCTGACAAAAGGCAGGTGGAGGCCCGTCCGTTGACAGATGATTAACAGCAAGTAAGGCTGGGCAAAGGCCCTCACCCTTTTTGGGGTTATTCAATAAATACATAGTTTATATGAAATAACCACAAGGTAAAGCCTGTTTGTCTATTCTCCTGTGTGAATTAAATACTTGACAAATGAAGATCGCCAAATATTGTATTATTTTATTAAGGACTTTATTGTAAAATTATGATATTTTATGGGTAATTTGAGTTAGTATGCGCTTGTTATTATCAATTAAGCCAACGTAATTGTGTATCACAATATATGATTTCATGACAGTATTATTGCATTGAAACACAATAAATGTATTTAATTATTGCCCAGCCCTAAACTATAGTACACTATACATCTGTAATTCTACATAAAAAAACGTGACGTCTATCTAACACTCACACTGGTTGGTTTGGGTCTTTAATAAGCGTCGACTAAAATGACTTGTGCTTAAGTCACATTGTGCAGACGTGGGTTGATACGACTAGTCTGAATATTTATCACGAGATATTTTAAAATAGTTGTTAGTAGGTGCTAATTCCCCACTTCTGTTGGCAATTTTCATATAATGCTATCATACGTGTACTTTTAGTAAACTACAGAAGTGGTGGTGAAACAATTAGTCAATTAACTGATTATTAACTATTAAAGAGTAATTTATTGAGTCAAGATGCTAAACAGTTACTGACAGTGCTTCTGAAATGTACCGTCTTCTGTTGGAAATAATGTTAATTTCAATATCTTTTGGAGAATAGCAATGGCCAGTTAGTTTTTTCTGGCATTTTATGAACCAAAAGATGAATCTCAAATGCACTAAGCAGGAAATTTGTAAAAGAGCACACTCACAGTTCCAAAGTAAGGTGCCTGGTGGACCACGCCTGTGCCCTCTTCCTCCTTGACGTAGTTATCCAGCACCACCTGGAACGCGCCTGTCTCCCCACACTGAAGTGAAACGAGGATGAGGAGAATTAGATGAAAGAGGCCGAGTGGTGAGGAAGCAAAAGAAATAGAGCCACAGATAGCGATGTTGATAGAAAGAGAGAGATTAAGAGACAGATTTAGAGAACATAAACTGAGTTGCCAATTTGTGGTCAGACAGGTAATTAAAGTGAGACATAGGTCTATCTTCAGTTTGGGGCAAACAATACATAAACCTGTGGGACAAGAGCAAGACTACTGACCTTGGCAAAGTACTGGAAGAGAGGCTTGTATTTTTTCCCTTTCAGCGTCTTGCCGGGAAATCTAAAAACACAAAACACATTTAAAGTTAAAATGTTTTTTATGAGATACGTTACGATTCTTACTTCCGCATTCCCATAACTATATTTTTTAAAAGGACAGAAACTACAATCTTAATTGAATGTTTAAGCTTATGTTGGCAGCTGAGTCATGATACACTGTTTTTTTAATTATCATACAAATAAATCTCTGTTTCTGTGTATGGAGACTTTGAAGAAGAGGCTCCCCCACCAGTTAAGACATCAACATGCCTTCTTTATTGCCAGTTAATTTGTCCAATATATGGGATGAGGGGATATAAATCATGCCTGGAAATGTGCTCCATTAGATTTCAGTGTATTCTGTATTCGCTCAGGTGTTTTCATTACTTCACCCTTTGCTCCAGAATTCATTAGAGCTTTGTGCTGCATACAAAAAACACAGTTGGTGAAATGCACATTGATAATTCTTCTGTCAGTAATTTCATCCTTGTCTCAAAGGAAAAGTGTGCCGCATTTAAGAGAATATATTAGCAGAAATGCAATATAATAATAATAATAAGTATGTTTTCTTTTGTGTATAATCCCTTGATCCCCAGATTTGTTGTAATTTCGTTACCTTAGAATGAGCAGTTTCTTTCTACATATGGAGCGGTCCGCAATGTTTTTCCAGTAGCCCAGAGAGGACACACTACAACACTGGCTCTAGATAAGGCCATTTGAATTTTTGGGTTGGAAGTTTTAGTTGGTTGTGATCTACAACCTCACCGCTGGATGCTGCCAAATCCTACAAACTGCATCTTTAACGCTGTTATAAAACAAGACGAAACCTTTCACAGTGACTGTGAAACACAAGTTTGACACTTAATGAAAGACCATAACTAGGTTTGAATTATCTCAATTTATCGAGTTTGTAAGTTTCATTGTCCCAAGTGAAGAATATTAAGGTTAAGAATATAGTGGGGGAGTTCCCCACTATATTCTTAACCTTAATAAAAAACTGACGTAAACACCTCATGGAAAAACACCAACTCTGAGGTAATTACATAAACACTATTACAAAGCCACTATTGTCAGCTATATAGAGAGCTGACAACCAGTGCTTTGATGTGTCAAAAAAGAATGTACTGATAAAAATAGTCTTGAGTTAATACTACAGTAGAAATGCCGATTATAATGCAATAGGACTGAACCGTGCTGTTCAATACTTTCATGTCATTTTAGGAAAATAATTTCAAAGGGCCGTTGTACTTGACACCTGTCAGCTGAATTATCTACAAATAAAAAGGAACAGTTGGAGAGTCTTAAGCTTCATGGCACATTTCTAAGTGAAACAGCTTATGAGGTCTGGGGTTTAGTTACAAGAATGATTTGAATCAAATCCTCGAACTTTGATTAGAACGATCCAAAATTTGAGTCAGTATTTATTATTATTAGTCATTTGCACTCTTGATGTGTTTTTCTGAGGTGCCTATAGGGTCTTGTGTACTTACTTGTCGAGGATAGTGTACTCGCTCTCCGACTTAAACAGAGCTCCCAGCCTGGCCTCCATCAAAATGTAAGTCTTCTCTGTGGCATTATCTGAGAGAAGAACAGAAGAAAAGAAAAAAACACATGTTAATGTATTTGTTGGGTTTACACACTTTGCTGCCAGGCACACTTTAAACTAGAACACATCTCATTTCAGGACAAAGACCGTAACACAGGAATAATTAAAGAGCACTGACATGACATTAAGATAATGAAAATCTTAATTTTTAAACATTTTAATAACAAATTCAATTGACTACAAATCTCTTAAATGTGTCAATTTATAATCTGCAAAAGAACTGTGTAAACTATAGAATTTAAGAGCCTGACTGAACTACGCTTGAATTTTGAAGTTCACTTTATGTTTGATATTATCTATTTTGTTATTATTTGGTTTTATGTTTTGATGTATTGTAATTTTCAATATATGTATTTAACTTCTTAACTTACTCATGTTCTACTTCTTGAATGTTTTAACGGCCTTGTCATTTGTATAGTCATTATTCCATAAAGCATTAAAAAGGAAAGGAAGTTAAAAAAAACAAAAAACATAAGACATAGAGATATAGACAGATATAGAGTACATTCACAGAAATGAGGCCAAAGAGAGAAAGAGAAAGATGAAAGTATTTGCTGAATAGCATAAAGGAAAGCTACAGTGGAAACCAAAGAGGTTTACCAGACCTGTCATGTTACGTCTCTGGCAATAAACGGAAAGGCAACGACAACTGAAAGCTCTATCCAACTGCAACATTGTTGACGTAGTCTAACCAGGTAAAAAGGAAGTTTTTGTGACATCACATTGAAAACAAAATGTTTCTGAGAAGGTGACAACATTAACTCAAAAATATCAGTGGATGTTTGTATTTTTTGTACACACCTCATAGTAGATGAAATGAGGAGGGAATAGAAATTATGAAAACTGATTTCTCTCAGGGGGAACTGTGGTAATTTGTTTAAGTCAGCCATCTAAATAGCCCCCGTAGAGTGATTTATGTTTATTGAACTGAATTTCATGTACGATTAATAGCAACGTATCAAACAAAGCCTCCAATAGCCCTCAATGTCAAGCCCTGCTTCATAATAATACAGCGACACACAAAGTCAAGGTCAGGGAAGAACCCAATAATGTGGCTACAACCAATCAACCAGCAACTGGGCTTACTGAAAAGTTGCCACCTCAAGTAAGATACCTGCCTGCCATTCTGGGAAACTGAACACTCCGGGCCAAATGGGGATTTTTAGCAACAATAAACAGGAGAGATGGAGAACAACAGGGACAACAAGAGAGAGCGAAGGGGGCAGCATCAATAAAAGATGTTTCTTCCCCTCAGTGGTGTGACAAATGACTGCACAGCTCAGACCTGCTGCTGCTGACAGCCCCTCAACTCAAACAGCAACAAAGGTAGGGAGGAAAAGAGACTCAAAAAGAGACGGAAAAGAAGAACAACGAAAGGACAAAACAGGTGCATGTGGAGGCAAAGAGAGCGATAAGAAAATGAGGGGAGGGAAGAATTGGATGAAGATGGAGCGCAAGAGAGGGAGAGAGATGAAAAGAGAGACTGAGCTGATAAAAAAAAAAAAAAAAAAAACATTCATTGGTATTCTAAGGCGGTCTTCCATGCAGCACAGCACAGGCGGTGCAGTCAGGATGACAGACTGTGCTCCAACAGTGCCCCCTGCAGGATCAAAGAGGCTATGACCAACTGGTATAAATCTAGGTCACCCTTTTTTTTCTTTTTTAAAACACCCGTTTCTCTCACAGGGAACCAAAAACTACTGCAGGAGGGTAACAGGAAAGACACCAGGGACCTCTCTGGAGTATTTCTTCATATATTTGAACAAGGACGACACCTTTTTTTAAGTGACCTGATTTGAGGTTCACCTACATTTCTCAGGTCTGACTCTGGGCCCCACACACACGCACACACACACACACACACACAAAACTATTGGTTTAAGTTACAATGATAGGACTTTTTTTTCTTTCTATAAAAGACACTTTGACATGTCACAGCAGAAACAGCACAAGTGTAAATAATAAAATGATGTGTACAAAATAAAAATCTATTTAGCTGCTTCAGTTTCAAGGTCCTGGCTTACTGTGACATTTAAATAAAACAAAGTAATTGTTAAATGGTAATAGTAACACCTGTGTTTTTCCTACTATGACAACTTATATATATATATATATATATATATGATAATTTAGATATTTACAAACTAGAATAAGCGCCCCGCAGTTGTTTGTCTCCGCAAATCAAGTTGCAGTTTACATCCAGGTCTGTCCAAAATGTAATTCCTTTATAATCTTATCCTATCAAGACATTTGTGTTAAATAGTCATAATTAGCATATGAATTATTGATTATTGTTTAAATAGACTGCATTTCATCTCGGTGTACCCAATAAGCTGGTAACAATATATGTCATGTATCTGACAGCAGTGCGAGTGGTCCTGAATCAAAAACTTCATCTTGCTTTTGGAAATTAAAAGACCTGACAATTTGAGCTAGGTAGGTTTTGTAGTAAGGTAGCAGCTTTCAGGTCAGATCTGGATCACAGATTGTGCCGTTACAAACATCAATTTGGCTTTGTGACAATAAGAAGTCATCCCTTAAAAACACTTCTACGTGCAACTTGTATAATAACAGTATAACATAATAGTAGAAACATTAGCACATTTAATACACAACTATATGCAACTGTCTTTTGATTCAATCCGAGTGGGCCGTTTTACGTGGGTGAGTCTACATGGACTTGTTTTTAATGAGCCTACGTGAACATCAGTTATGCCTCAGCATCAAGTTATTGCTCATGAACGTGAAGTGTCTACTTGGTTGTAGATGAAAACAAATTTCCAGCACAAAGAGTTTCGTTTCATACAACAAAAACATCTCATTTTATCAGCTAGCACTTATCCAAAGGCTAGAAACTCCACCAACACATTATGGTGCAGAAACCCCCTCCTCTGCGTGCAAATCTGCCACAGCAGAGCACTGCTCCTCTGTGAATTTTTTTTTTGTTGTCTGAAGAAAAAAAAAAAACACCCATGAGCTGATACTGTGGTCCAGGACACTAAACCCACATGGGAAACAAGATTTTCAGGGAGAGAACTTTGGCCTTAGGCTACCAGCACTCAACAAAACTATCAATCTTGGTAATTCAAGTAATCCACAACACAAACATGTTTGAGGGCAGGATATGTGAGCAGATATATATTTCCTTCCCCCTCAAAGTACAGACGACAGCAACAAAATAAGCAGTATTGCCACAATACTGGAATGTATAACTTTGATGCAATACCTTTTATACCTTTTTAGAGACTCACTGTGGTGGATTGATGCTCACCGCCAAAGATACATTTAAGAGGACAGATCTATGAACTCTTGTAAACAATTTTGTGCTCCAGTAAACAATTGAATCCTAAACATATTGGTTGTATGAATCAAACCCACAAAGCATGGTAAACGAGACAGGCTCCATGTTTCAAGAAGGGTCTGGTGGGAGCAGGGGCCTCCGTCCCTCCCCGCAGGGAGAGATGGTGCAGCGAGCTGAAAAACCTTCACCACGGGCCTTTCCTCTAGCCTCGGAGAACATGAGCCCAGCAAGGTGTAAAAATATGTTCAGTTCATTGTGAAACTGTGGCAGGCCTACTTATACTGTCCAGGTAATTAGACCCGTCAAAAGCTTGAGATATCAAACGGCATGGATCTTTCTATGGGGTTCCTCTCGGTGTTGGTGTCTTAATGTTTATTAAAAAAAACAATCACGTGTGGTAAAGAATTGTTAAATTTAGCACTAAATCTGTGTAACGAATGCTACAAAACTGCTGGAGCACCTTAGTGAGCACAAGAATGGCAATCTATATACTTCCATCAAAATGTTAAAGCCCTGATACACTTTCCCAATTCATTTTAATGCATTCATACATTTTTACTTCTGATTCTGAACAACTTGCCACATCATTTCAGATGATGTACACCACTTACATGTGGCATAGACTGTTGAGCTGCTATCTCCCCCTCAAGATTTTTACAAAACTAGTTTTTACTGGATACAATAAGAACGTAGTATAGAACTGGAACACAGCACTCGTGTCAAGCTTCGTCACTCACCTTTGACCTTGACGTATATGAAATCCGGGTTAACACAGAGGGCCAGGTTGCTTGGCAGTGTCCAAGGTGTTGTTGTCCAGGCGATCAACGCCACATCTTCACTCCCAACCAATGGGAAGTTGACGATCACCGATGGGTCCTGAACGTCCTGGAGACAAAAGAGAAACAGAGATTCAGTCAAGTCAATATATTTACACCCAGACGGTCAATTTTGTTACTCATGCTGAGATGTAGACCACTCGGGGTGTGGTGGTGGTTGTGATTTGTGCCAACCTTGTAGTTCTGGTTGGACTCAAAGTTGGACAAGGGGGTGTTGCAGGCGGTGGAGAAAGGCATGACTTTGACTCCTCGGTAAACCAAACCCTTGTCGTACAGCTGTTTGAACACCCACCTGAACGAATAGAAGACACATGAAAAAATGTAAAAAGGGAAGGAGTGACAAACTGCACACAAGAGGACAGACTCGAGATAGGGGTGTGTGTGTGTGTGTGTGTGTGTATATTAGTGCTGTCATATTAGCGCGTTATTAACGGCGTTAACGCAAACCAATTTTAACGGCGTCAATTTTATTAACGGCGTTAACGCATTTTAAGTTTTCAATTTTTTTCTCGCGAGCACCACGCCGGATGTAGCTCAACCGGAAGCAAAACAATAGGCACGCCGTTTGGGCTTGGAAGCTAGGCTAACGTTACGGTTTGAAATGAATGAATGGTGATCGCGATACGGCAAAATGAATGATAAGACGCTAATGAATGGAAAGTTTACTTTCAAAAAGTTGTCAGATGGTTCCCTTGACAAGTGGTATGTGCCTTTTGTCATCATGAACTGAGCTATCATCGTAGCCTATCCAGTCTGAAATACCACTTGATGGCCAAGCACACAGCTGATGCCCCCTCGTCATAGCCAGACAAGAATGGATGACTTCGGACAGAAACACAACGAAGAGCAAACTTATTGCAGCCATAGCTAAATGGGTGGCTACTGCGTGTAGGCCTGTTAACGTTGTGGAGGATGAGGGTCTAGCTCAGGGGTCGGCAACCCGCGGCTCCGGAGCCGCATGCGGCTCTTTAGCCCGTCTGTTGTGGCTCCCTGAGGTTTTGACCACACAAAAAAAAGACGTTTTTATTTTATTCTTTTTTTTTTGCCCAGTGGCCTGTATGCTTGATACGTAGCAAAAGATATGCCTTTTAAAATGTAAAACTCCTGTGAAGAGGACAGATATCGAACCTGCTACCTTGCGATTACAGGGCGAACACTCTACCACACGAGCCACATATATAGACAGAACTAAAGGTCCGGATAGCTGTGCTTTTAATTGACCTCAATGTAGTTGACACATGACTATAAGAGTTTGATAGTTATAAACAGGTAAAATAGCAACACAATGTCAAAAAGTGTCTTTATTCTTGTTCTATAATTTCATAAATACAACAAACTATAGTTTTTTGTATATATGTAAGCTGTGATATCAAATCACTTTTGCGGCTCCAGACACATTTTTTGTGTGGAAAAAATGGCAAAATGGCTCTTTGGATAGGAAAGGTTGCTGACCCCATGTCTAGCTGATATCATACGCATCGCATCCAACGACAGGACCTACGAATTGCCTTCGAGAGCCACCATTACAAGCCACGTTCAGAAGTTGCACGAAACTGAGAAGGCTAATTTTATTTTGTAAACCCTTGTTTACCTGAAATGTGCACTTTATAATTTTACTTTGTACCGCCCTGTTTGGCAGTTGTTTTTCAATAAAATAAAAAATGTGCATAAAGCAAGCCAATCCACTTTTTCATGTTGATAAGAGCATTAAAATGAAAATGAAAAAAAATTGCGATTAATCGCGAGTTAACTATGACATAAATGCGATTAATCGCGATTAAATATTTTAATCGTTTGACAGCACTAATATATATATATATATATATTTATTAATTACTTAATGTGTTTTACTCTAGATTTAAGTTTTAAATTTCCTTCAGGATAATAAGCAGGTTAAGGTTGAAGAAATTATTTAGTGGAGTAGATACTGTAAATCCAAAATAAATCTGATGAAAACAACTGTGTTATTAGTTCATCAAATAGGGCCTACATTTAATGTATTGTATTAAAATCTTTAAGCCACAAATAAGATGGCAAATGTGACATTCATACCAGACAGTCTCCATGAACCACGGGTAGAGAGTCTTGTAGTCGTTCTCGAAGTCAATCCACCTTCCCATTCGCGTCACTGAAGTCTAGGAATAAAATAAACATCCACATAGCAAATCAAGAGAACATAATGATCTTATGCCAACGGTCCGGTCTTATTCAGGTCAGTCCGCATATAAAACCTCCCACATTCAAAAAAACATGTTACACATGTGAGATCTACCTATGGTGTGGCCTCACAATGTTTAAGAGCAGCTTCAATGCACTGTTCCAAGTCAGATATGTTTTTTTGATTGACACATTGAATGAAAAAAAGCCAACTGGGCTCACAAGTATGGCTACAAAGTTGTCTCACATATTGTGCTTTCGTCTATGCTCTCGTCTATGCTCACCTTCCACTCGTTGGAGTATCTCATGACAATGTCTCTGCAATGGTTGTTGTACTGAGCAATGCCCATCTTGGCCACATCGGCAGGCCCTTTGATCCCCAAAGTCTTATCAATCTCATACTCCTACAAAAGCAGACAGAAAATTAGACAAACGAATAACTCAAGGATAAATCTGTAAATAAAATGTTTTTAAAATCGAACAGATTCTTACCACAGGCAGGCCGTGACAGTCCCAGCCAAAGCGCCGGTCCACGTGGAAGCCGCTCTGGTGAGCAAAGCGAGTAACAATGTCCTTTATGGTGCCGGCCAGGATGTGCCCATAGTGGGGTAGACCCGTGGCAAAAGGAGGGCCATCATAGAAGGTGTACCTGGTGTGGAAATGGCCAGTAACATATATTTAATAAGGTCAACAGTATTTTCTCTGTGATAAAAGAAGAAGTTGGATATGAGATGATAAGACAGGATGAGTAAGATGTCTGGAAGCACCTCAAGATAACAATAACACTGCCTCATTTATATAAGTGTGTCATGGTTTCTTCGTTCACAAAACAGCAATTTCACTGCAAATGTCATACAAGGGGGGGGAAATATAATTTTGAAAGGTAATTAATGCACAAATCTTGCTGTTTCAACCGAAGTGAGAGATATGAGCCGAGATTTTTAAATGTGCTTTTTTCACTATGAATTCATTCATTTTACACCCTTTTCCTATTTATTGTGGTGTATTAACTTTATTATTATAATTAACACAATGTCTTGTTACTTAACATTTAATGTTTGCGCAGAACACACAACAACACTG
The DNA here is from genome assembly GCA_038501785.1 of Myoxocephalus aenaeus. Lineage (NCBI taxonomy): Eukaryota > Metazoa > Chordata > Actinopteri > Perciformes > Cottidae > Myoxocephalus > Myoxocephalus aenaeus. The sequence goes on from JBAMJR010000213.1 coordinate 343,590, forward strand.
CTTCAATGTTTCCTACTACATATTGTCATATGGACGAGTACCGATACTCATAAAGATCAAATTCTGAAAGAGTATAATGGAGTGAAACAATAACTGGTTAGCCTGGAAATGCAACTTTTACCTTAGCAGCACAACAACTGTAATGCCAATCCTTTAAACCATTCCTTAAACACTGCCAGCATTTAAGAGACAGCCAGACATGACATTACTATGTTGCTGGTCTGAACCACTTATTAAATGTTCATAATAATAATTTACCAAAAGATATTAGGAAGCCTTTTATGTGAAGCACAGTGATTATTGTTGCATATCAGATGTCTTTGGTATAATTAACTCATTTTACACTTCAACAGCTTTTTGTGCGATCATGTTACTTAGTAAATCAATAATTATAGATAAGAAACAGTTTGATTTACTTGGGCTTGTTTTTGGACTGTTTAAGGCATTCCTGGAAGCATTCCTTGGTTTTCCAGAACTGCAGGATATTCTCCTCCTCTGAGGGGAAGTTGATGGACTCAGGGACCCGCTCCACCATGGCGTCTACCCAAAAAACAAACAAAAATGTTAACTGAATTGACTTGTAGAGCAGGAAGACACGGAAATAAACCACACTGCATGCGTCAGCAAGGTCACACAATGCATCTGTTGTTTTTCCCTCTCCATCTGTTTTGATGATAACAACAGTATCACCCATTAAATCCATTATTGGCCCTAAAAATAAAGCACACATGCATTGACCCACAACTCCACGAATCGTTTTGACAAGTGAGGACATTATAGGTAAACATTAAGATGTGTGTCCTTCAGTAAACGTCTCCTCCGCCCTCCTCGAAGCCTTTGGTGTCTCGTTAGTTAATAGCTGACTTGTCAAACCCTGTAAGCGCTCGATAGTTTGTCAACAGGACATTCAGTCCTTTTACATATTTTACGTGCGAAACTCAGGCTATCTAATATATTATTTCAGAGTCGAAAGACTTTGTCACAGAAACTCTGCCAAATTAGTTTATCGGAGCCAATAAGGCACTTTCTCACAGCAGTTAGCGTCGTTCACAAGAATGACGCCTGCTTGTTGTTAGCTAGCAGGCTAAGCTAGCAGGTGAACGTTAGTTAGTTAGCTTGCAGCTCAACCGACAGTAAAGTTAGTTAAAGGCCGCGTGTGGACGCTCACGTTCATATGTTCAGGGAAGTGTGACTGTAATCGAACATTTCCTCGCGGATATTGAGTTTGAATGGATGTACTCACATGTTGGCTGCTCAGAGAGACAAGAAATGATGCAAGCTGGAGTCAGCGTGAGCGGAAGTGACGTTGTAGCGTAAAGTCAGATTTTTTTTATTTTATTATACAAATAAAACGCGGACATTTAAACGTGCGACCGTCAAAATAAAAGAAAGGGACATTTAATTCACTACATTTTGGAACCAAATGTTGTACATTTTACTCCACTACATTTACAATTACATTGCATTCAGATAATTCTAAATAATACAATAAATACATGTTAATCAACGAATGAATTATTGAGCTACACTTCCGTTTGTAACTGAAATTAGCCCCACGTACCGTCTATGGTTTATACCAGCTGTAATGCAAAACCTATTTTAAGCCAGTGCTATTATACACATAATAGTGCCAAACACAGTCAAAGTTCATGTACAGTAGATATTTTCCTCATAATGAATGTATATATTATCTGCCCAGACAATTGTTTTTGTTGCTGCTGTTTACAATCCCTATGATAAAAATAAAAATGCACAACAGGAATGTACTACTATTTTTTTTTGTCAAGTGTTTGCTGTGTTACAAAGGAGCTACAACTGTGTTTCGTATAGCATCTCTGTGTTACATGACAATAAATTATCCTTGAACTCTGATCATTCTGAAATGGTTCCTTTCTGTAGGAGTACTTTACTTTTTTTTTAGACCTATATTTTAATGCTTATACTTTTGTACTTACGATTTTGAATGCAGACCTTAACAGTATTACTAGAATGTGGTATTGCTTCTGTTACAAGCATACGATCTGAATACTGCTTTGCTGACACTACTTTTGCAACAGTGTACTTTGATTGCGATCCCACACTTAAAGACTGATTTGATAAACTCTTGTTTTATTATTTAAGTGTTCGGAATTCTAACTCATTAGGGTGGAAGCTTGTTTTCGTCCAAGGACAGACAAAAATAAATCCCTAATGCTTCTTTGATAACAAATATGCTCTGCCAAGGATACTTCTTAAATCCCTCTTTTCAACATGGTATCTCCTTTCTTGTCCTAGACCATCCTGGTCTTATCTTTGTCCAAGTGAAGAGAAAAGGCCATTTGAGCAACACAGTACTGGACCTTTTTTTTTAAACTCAAAGACTGATATAAATGAATGAGGCACTTTGTTTCTTCACAGGACTATGATCGGATGCTGGGACAGAAAACTCCAATAAGGTTAACCATTTGTTACTGATACCAGTGGTGGTGGTGGTGTGTGTGTGTGAGAGAGAGAGAGAGAGAATCACAGATAATCTGAGTTAAATCTTTTTTCCATATGGTAGTCAAAACCAGACCATTAACAAACTCAATGCTTCAGAATTAACTGGCTGTATGTGACCAGCTTGATGGAAAGTGTAGTTACATCACATTTCTAAAAGGACAAAGCAATGTCAGAAATTCAATTGACTTAATCTAACGAGCATTTTTGGAATTCGCAAATTCTGGTTGCTTTAAATGTTTTGGCATTTGCCTTTATTCGAATAGTCCTCATTCCAAATCTGTGATTTTGATGAATGATAAAATAAGAAAAACATTACAAACATTGCTTTGGAAGAATTCCAGGCACCCAATCAAATGATGTATTCCTTAACATAAAACTGAGGCAGTCACAATAAAAAGAGAAAAATCTGATATTGGTTTGTTAACAAAGCATAGCTTTATTGTGATGGTAGAAACAGAGTCTATTGAACGCTGACAGACATTGAGGTGACCGGGTGGCAGCCTATTTCGGCGCTTGAACTGCTGCCGCCTTGCGCATTGCCTTCATGCCCTTCTTGTTGTGCTTCTTAGCAAAGCGCATGTTCTTCAGGAACTTGGGGTCCACCTGCAGCAAAGAAAGAAAGCAAACGGTGAAGTGAGTAGTGTGGAAGTGCTGCACAATTCCATGTTTTTTTTTTTTACTAAACTAAATAATCAACCAAATTCCAACACTATTCAACAAAAGCAAACCAAACACGTGTTAATCTCAAAAGTTACATCTGACAACATTTGCATAATTTCCCAGGCACTCGTTAAGATGGAGTGGAGAATTTTGAAGGGATATGCTTAGTTTTATACACGTGAACAATGCTGCACTGTCAGCTGAGCAAAATGGCATTTCAGAACGTTATTACAACCATCTATAACTGCCAAACCACTTATACTCTAAACAACGAGTCAACGTTACAATACAATTAACAGGAAGACGACTTCCAACGATGCCTTCAGCATCTTTAATCGTCTTGTCAATTTCTCCGCTGCTTGAGTAGCATGAAAATTTGCCGAAAAACATTTTAAAATCATTCAACAGTTAACGTTCGGTCTGAAAGCCTGCCATGACACCAACTGCCATGGACTTTTCAAATGTGCTGATCATTTTGGATTTAACAGCAGTGTGAACAGCTTTTTAATCGAAAGAATTTACAATTAGTAAATTACCTCTAAAAAAAAAAAGGAACCACTAGGCTAAAAAGAAAACGTAACTTTCATTATTCTCCTGACGAGAGTTGCCAGTATCAAAGTGTTTCCTAAACAAGTGGGGACACATGGAACTAAGAAGTTTCCTCTCACATCTTAGTAGCCGGGTTACCAACAAATGTATACCTATTCCCTATTCCTGTAAACGAGGAAGAAATGGATGTAGTAAAAGAAAAAAAAGCAGCATGATGTAAGGTAATATTAGTAGTAGGGATGCATCATGGTCATAAAATAATTCTAAAACACAAACTGTTGGAGTAACCCCCATAATTGTGATCTGGTTTCCACAACCAAGTCGGTTTTGGGTGCATTTGTGCTCCGAGAGAAAATGTATACATAACATTTTTAAATAAGAGTAAAACATGGATCAAAAATAAAAGTCTGATTACCAAGGATACTTCTTAAATCCCTCTTGCATGTAAACAGAGACTGCAAGCACCATACTACCACGCATACAATCACATCGTCCTGCACACCTGATTTCCCAGTGCACATGCACAACATCATCTATCAACACAGAACGGTAGCTGCACTTACCCCCTTCAGTGACTCGTACCGCTGAGATCTGGGCTTCTTGATGCCATTTCTGTGGGCTTTACGGGCTGTTCAGACGAGGGAAGAACAAATTAACACAGTTCAGGGGACCCATTTGTTTCAATAATTGCACCACTCACCTTCATATATATTCTTATAAGTCATGCATGTGAAACTTAAAGCTGGCATTTAAATATCCTGATTGAACTACTTGAATGTAATAGCTTACACATGTACAAGTTATTGATGAGTACTGTGACTGCAGACATACTTACACTGGTTGTGGGTTGTGTGATTCTTTGACTTCGCCATTTCGATACTGGTTAACCTGAACAAAAAGGCAAATTAAACGATCTTTATTTAGAATCACTATTATTAGCATTCACTTCCGTGCTAGCTAACGTTTGAATCGCTAGCCAGCAGCCAAGAAAGCTTTGTACAATGTAAACAGAGAAGCACGTTTGAAAAGACAACGTTATAATAAAACAGTAGCAGTCAAATGTCAATGTTAGAGGACATATTGGAACAAAACAAATCACTCTTAACACTAAACGTAAGCATTGTTTGGGCTGTATGTTGAACTGCCTGGTCGCTAGCTGCTTTGCTTCACGCAGCGTTAGCACTTTTACAATGTAAAAATTCGACCATAAATAAGGAAAATATTTCAAACATATTCGGGTGTAAATATGAACAATAGAGTGATTTATCGCAATGGGTTGTTGTTTTAGTGCGGGAAAGAAAAATCCACTCAGATTGGTTAAGATTGTAAAAGTCCACATATGTGGGAAAGTTGTATACCTGCCACACGAACAGACGACAACCGGAAGAGAAAGAAAATCTAACCCGGTAGAAAATAAAAAGAAGAGTGGGGGTCAGTCTGCTCTGTTTGAATCACACCGCCACCTGTTGGTGGTTTCATGTATAACAGGTGAGAGCCCATAGATGGCCACACGATGTCACCCTCTGTTCATACGACACCATATTTATGATAGCCACAAGGAATTAAATGTGTGACTGCGCGCGCACACACACACACACACACACACACACACACACACACACACACACACACACACACACACACACACACACACCTATATGTGTATATGAGTCATGTGAACAAACGTTAACACATGTGTCTTTATTAGAAATGAAAGTCTGGAAATTACATGACTTCCTGTATCTGGGAGGCCATTCTATTTTTTTATTTTCTCATTCTTTTTTGGTTTTCATTTTCTTTCTTTTTCGTTTGAGAACTGGACATAACTAAATACGACCCTACAACAATAACACATTTTAAATAAAACTATACCTTATACTTTGAATCGGATAAAGCAATGTACAGTCGCTAAAGGGCCCTTTTTCTTCATAACAAGTACTTTTGATACACTGAAGTACATTTTGCTGATACTTCTGCACTTTAACTTTAGGATTTTAAGGGCAAGACTAGTCACAGAATGTTTTTACATGATTGTGGAAATGATTATTTGTTATCCCACTGCTTCTCTTTCTTTCAGTCAACACTTTCTTATTCTTTTTGAAGGCTTGAAAGCTTTGTTTCTGAATATACTACCAGAAGGTCTTAATAAAATGAGTACCACAGACAAAGGAAATAGCCTTCGCGAAATATTGACTATAAAGAAATATTATTTTTGTTTCTTTTATACCCTTTATCTATCTTCCAAAGTGTTTCTTTAAAGACTACTACACCATGATCTACTTGAGGGTGACTGTATCAGCAGCAGCCCCTTCTAATTATTCCCAATTGAATAAGGTGTGTGGTTACACATAAGCCTAAAATGCATTCAGATTTTGTTCCATTATATAAATTACTCCTCTTAATATCTCACCAGATATGTAACATTAGCCTCTCTTGACTTCAGTTGATTGCATGTGGTTAAGAAATCATACAGCCTGTTAATTTGTGAAGAATTTATTTTGGAACCAAAATGATTAGCCTTTGATTAAGACAGAGCTCTAAAACCTATTGCAAAACGTCCTAAAAAAATAATCTGATGTTTGCACTTAAATCCAGGTCGGCCATCTCTGAGCGGTCACTACCTGAATGTCTATATGTGTATAGCTTCTAAATGCAGTGGGAGGGAATTGAAAATATAATAATTTAATGTAATTTAAAATGGAAAATGGATTTTAAAAAGTCAGAAATGATTATAATAAGAATACAAATGATGAGTCTTATGACAATTTAAGTCATTGTCATAATTTTGACTTTGTAAGTCTCATAGTTTTTATTCACATTAGCTGCGAGGCTCTATTGATAGCAATGTTGGTCTGTTTGTATTCATGGTTCCCAGACAAAGTATCCTGCAGACTTTGTTGATCTCCTTTTTTTGCTTGGCTCCACCATGATGTTTACATAGTAGTTTTGAGTGAAATGTCTCAATAACTAATTTTCCATAAAAAAAATTAAAAATAATTCATCGTTGTGAGCATGTTAGCAGGCTGATGTTAGCATTTAGCTCAAAGCATCGCTGTGCCTAAGTAGAGCCTCACAGAGCCACTATAATGTCTGTAAACTCTTGGTGTTAACTTATTTTATTACAATTTAGATTTAAAAAGGAAAACATTTTAAGTTGCAATTCATAGTTGTAATGTCCTAAGTGGCTAATGGTTTGGATTTACAATGAGTATAAATCACATTTGATTTCAGTTTCCCAGTAGAAATAGGCTTCCATTTCCCAATGTCATTGGGGTATAAAAAAGGTTTCGGTTGGATTAGTTGCTAAAAGCCTGAATGAAGTCTGGTGGAGATGATGTGAGATTTCCTTCTGGTGCACCTGTGAAAGATACAGATTAAAGTGTCACAACATTGCAACCAGCATGCGACAGATCGTAAAGCAGCCAGCATTCATAGACACATTCACAGAGATTGACCCTCCCCTCTGTCGTGGATGAGAAAGGATGCACAGCCATGTGACTGATCTCTCTCTCTCTCTCTCTCTCTCTCTCTCTCTCACACACACACACACACACACACACACGCACACACACTTGACCATACACCGACAGAACAGACAGAAGTGATTTTTCTGGACATGTCCCGAACATTTCCTCTTCCTTTCTCTCTCCTTTCTTTTTCCTTTCTCCTCTCGTTCTCGGCTGAGGTTGGGTGAATCCCTGCTCAAGCGGAAGAAATTATGCATCCTATATTTAGACCTGTTTGATCATACAAAAGATTTGGGTACATGTTTTATTTCATACTTTCTCCTTGATCTGATATCGTGGTCAAGAGAGGTTTCCGTTTCCTGCGAGATTCTTCACACATGGTAATTTTGGTGGTGTGGGAGTGTGAGATTATACCACGAAATGAACACATCGCTGTGAATATTTTCTCAGTGTTATCTCTGTTGAAATATTTATTAATGAAGCGAAATAATCTCACTTTGTTCACTGAAACTCTCAATTATCATAACTCTACCCTGACAAGTCATGCGGAAATAAAAAAATCTAAAATAATGAAAACACAACGATTCTTAATTTAGGGGGATTATACTCTAATGAAGACATAGTTATGAATATTATATTCCATTTCTGACAATAGATCTCCAAAGAGCTAACAGATGTAATAGACGGATGTGAGAGTATATTAATCTTCTCATCAAAACATTTTTCCTGGATATTTTTGATTGATCTTTGATTGTCATAAACACACTTTCAGTTCTCCCAAGACAAACACTAAGAATTCAGAATACGTTACAGAATATGTTACAATTGTATCTTCTTTGGAATTCTGATTGTAACCAATTTTCTATCTGGAAAAGAATCACTGCACATCTATTATTGTTTGTGTTTATTAAACATTTTGCTATATTTCCTTGTACATTTCATATTACAGAAAAGTTCAATTACTGTTTCATCCTCATTTGATGATCAGTTTGTTGTAATGATCTTTTTTTTCTCAGGGTAGAAAGATTCAAAGGCCGGTAAAGAATGTTCTAATGTCAGGAAGATGTTCTCATAGTGACATTAAACAGCAACGTCACTTCCAGCATAAACAGTATAATGATGCTTCTACAGAATGAGCAGCATCTTCAGAGATGCTGTACATTAACTCCCACCTATAATGAAGTCTATGGGGACACCAGCACTGCTCTGTTACTTTATCGATTCTCTTTGAGGGAATGGAAGACATCACATGCTGCTGGGCTCTCTGCGATTTAGTTTCTGTATCTGTTCTTTCTCTTTCACTCTGTTATTTGTTTCACAGCGTACACTTCTTATTTCTCTCCAGTGACGGCGGGACCTGTATTTAACAATTCCACCGAATCCTATTTTATCCACAGCTACTGGTTACTTTCCAGATTACGTACGGTTTTACGTCCCAGATACCTGCAATGTCCACTTTATTAGGTACACCTGTATAATTATGATTGTAGGACTTAACATTTTAGTATTCTTTTACCAACGCTAATATCGCTCACCAACTATTGTTCTGACCTCTTTTCTGCTTCACTTTCATTCACATAATCCCCTTTTCCTCTCGGCCTCTCTGTCTTTTTCTGCAACTCCAATGTGCTCTTTTCTCACTTTGCCCTTCTCTCTCAGTTTTAGCCCTGAACTCCCTCTGTTGCTCTCCAGCTCTCTCTTTTGCACGGCTCCCCACCCACTTCCATTTCCCTTTCATCTGTGAGAGGAAATCTTGTCTTTGAGCAGAGCAGAGTCAATCCCTCAGGGACTCACTTCACCTCAACACATGAAAGAGGCTGCTTATCATGTCTCTGGATTTGGGAGGCATTATAGGGAGGCATAACCACACACAGTGAGAGATCCATTATGTGTTGCATACACAAGTGCAAATGAATATAATACGTTGGGGGTGGGAAAAAACAGGATATTGAATACTTGAAGAGCCACAGTGAATGAACTGTGTTCTTTCCTTGGCTTTAAATTAGGAGTTGAAGTTTTACAAGCCCACAAACCAATGGTTAGTATTTTTGAATGAGATTGTTTACTGTAAAGTCTTCTTTACTGCTCACATAGCCTTGCTTTAGGACAAATGAAGGGGGAAATCATACTGCGTAATGCTTAATAGTTGCTGTCTTGTCAATCAAATCAGCTCTTTTGAGGCCAATACCGTTTATTATAAGTTTAACAAACATTAACCACTTGTTTCATGACATTCTTCCTATGTGGTCACGTATCTGTTACAGTAACATGAATGCCTCACATGGGCCATTTTGACAGAAGATGGTCACATCTTTCTGATGTAAAACAGTTATAAGCAATATCTCCACATTGACAATGGATCAAAACAAATGAACCCACAGAGAATCTTCAGTCTGCAGCTTCTCTTTTTAACAGCCTTCTTTCAGCTCATTGTTTTTGGTTCCCTGCCCCGCAACTTTCTTATTCCTTTGGTGCACTTCTCACTGCTCTCATCAGAGTCATTTCTGGCTGCTGCACGGCAGCTGTTTTAAGCGACAAAGCTCCGATAAACCCGCTGCAACAGCAGACAGACAAATGTAGCAGCTATAGAACCAGCTTTTTACCCCAGGTTTCAGCCCTCTGATTCCCTGCCATCATCTACCTGCTCTGCTACATCTTTGAGGCACCAGAAATGGCAACAAGCGTGCATTAGATAGATGCAGGTGTACAGGTTGTTGACTCACATAAATGATTTAGGATACAGCAGGTTAACGTGCAGAACATCTCTCGCCACAGTACGTCAGAAGAACCATCAAAGTAAAGAGCTTGAACACCTCGTCAAATTGCAACCTGCGCTCACTCTCAACGCTGCACAGCCCAGTACAATAGCACAAGTGACTATCTCAACATGCAGTGATGCCCTTGAGCGACATAGTACATTTCTGATTGCTCAGTTTAGCTGCCCAGCAGGAAGAAACTGCAGCAGCTGTGGTGTGTATTTGTTTTCTGAAAAAATTACTACCGCGGTAATGCCCTCCTTTTTGCAGACCCATGCACAACTAAACACTGCGCTCCGTCTGAGAAAATCCCTGGCACATGACACACTGAAGTCTCTCCACCACCCCATGAATCTGGCATTAAAATGTATTCACTTAGTGATTCTCTCGCTCTTTCTGTGTGCATGTATGTGTGTGAGAGAGTTTGTGTTTTGTCTCTCTGTACATCTCTCTATTTATGCTGTCCCTGACTCCTCGTTTGTTTTACCGCACTGACTTCATTCATCCTGGTCAAAGGACAGAGATATGAGAATGAAAGGCAGTATGAACATTTGATAAAATGGAGGAGGGAAGCAGCGTGTGTATTGGTGCTGGGAGAAAACAAGCGGCGGTCTTGGCTAAGATCAAGCTTCCCTATTGGTTGATGGAAGGGGATGAATGAAAGGATGCTGATTTGAATGAAGGCCATCAGGGTATGAAGGACCACTGGGATGAGAGATGGAGGTCCGTCCGTCCGTCCGTCCGTCTGTCTGTCTATCTATTGATCCACGCACATACTGTATATGTACGAGCTACAGCAAAGAACAACACATGTGTTTGGAATCTATATTAGAGTTAGAGAAAAAGTTTTAGTTGGTATTAGAAAAAAACAGGATGTATTGATCCTTTTCGATATGTTTCTATTTTGAATTGTATTTATGCAATTTCAGTTTCTTTTCGCTGTTGGGAGCGGTAGAAAAACATGTGGCAAACACAACACTGACATAGTATTACTTTAAAAAGATGATTGACAGTTTTCCATTGACAGCCATCTGGCTTTTGGAACAAATAACAAAACAATACAGTTTTTAAAACCTTATTTTGATACATATAAACATATTTTTTCATAAAACTCTTTTCTCATTCAACAAAGTTTTCAAACGTTAAAGTCTGTCTCAGCACAATCAGCTGCACAATAATATTTTTATATTATTCTCTAAATCAGAAACTATGTGATAAAACATTAAGAGTTCCTATCTGAGATGTTTTGGATGCTCCAGAAACATTTAAGATAACTAAAAATCATATTTATGTTTTACTACAGGAAAGCATGTCTTAATCTTAAATGTCACATTTGTTTACACGTTTACTTGATGTTATTTTCTTCACCTTGACCTTGCACATCAGTCTTGTTTGACTTTGTGCATCCATTTGCTTCTGGCCAAAAGAAACAATAGACGTCGGTCCACATTACAGTAAACCGTCAGTCAGGACATGAGACCGATGCAAAGGTCACTAAAAGTAATACATCAATATGTGCTATGAAATTCCACAACAAGGAACAACAATACGAACAACCTCAATCAGTCTAAACATAAGAGAAGAACACAGATATAAAGATGAAGAAGATACTGTATGCCATAAAGACCCAACACATTTAAACAGACACAACTGGTTTTCCTCATTAGGTCGATCGTTGTTATTCAATATACAGTAATAATAGTAGCATCTATGATTGTATTTATTTATTTATTAGATGTCGCTCAGGGAACATTTATTTTTCTTGGGTGTATTTTCTTGCATAACAATGCTGATAAAGAACTTGAAATATAAATATAACCTGTTGGAATAAAGACAGAAGGATTGAATCTTTACATATGAAAACATGTACAATAAACCATTATATTTTCCCAATACCCAGAAAGATGAAATACTTGAGAACTTGGACAGAGATCTCATTTGTTAGACATTAATACGTTTTCAAGAATCTAACCTTTTCTCTGAAAATGCTTTCAACGTGATACCCAACACATCCAATACATTAGATGCATACCCCAAGATAAAGCATTCCCCCATTTATAATAAATTACCTCAAAAACTGAGACAGCTGTTATTTCTTCCAGTATTAATTACTGAAATGTACTCGTCCCTGCTCCGCTTTCAATCAAACTAATTCAAATCTCAGCAGACAGGAGACAAATGTGAGCCAATGAAGCAGATTGCATTACCTCGGTTTCTTTTCCGTGTCGCATTGTGAACGCACACACTGATTATAAAGTTTCAGAGCACTGCACTCCTTCACAGAGAATAATATGGCAGTTCACAGCATACACGTGCATTATTGTATTTGAAAGAGAAAGGGACACTTTTCAGACACGTCTCATTATTGGAGACTCGCTGAGGGAAACATTAAGAACTATACACATACATAAGAACGTTATTATGTATTATAATACATGATAGAGCAGTGTTTTTTTGCAGTTTGATTTTTTGGTTGACACTGACTGCTTACTGTAGTCTACTTTTTTTCAATGTCAGTCTTATCCAGCTGAAGGCTGCTGTGTATTGAATGGAGATTTTTACCTTGATGATTTCCAGAGTAGGTTAAAGTTCATAGGGAAGTCAAAACTGTTTTGTAACTGGTTTGAACATTTGTATGTATACAGTAAATGTACTGTAAACAGAAAATTCACCTTTGATAAATGCATTGTACCTCCTCACAGCACCTAACACCATGTCATAGATTTTGATTGAAAATGCATGCACGTGTACGTGTAGATTTTGCATGTGATGGCTCACGCAATAAAATAATGTTTAGAAGTCGTGAGGAGAATGACAATTTCCCTGAGAATCAACTCGGCAGTTTTGATCATCAAGCCACGTGCGAGTGGTTATTGTGCAAATCACAGACAACTGTACTTGATCTTGTATCAAAACACGTACAATTAATGAGAAATTCCAATCTGTCGTGAACCACAAACTAATCGTTTAGAGACTTGAACTAATAGTAATGAGCAACACATCTTTGCATATGGAAAAAAATCATTTCAATCATTAAATGTTTTACTTGATAAATGACTAATAGGAAAGCACCGAAAGTAAAATCCATGTTTCTCACAACCTGGATGTAGGGCTTGATCAACTGTCACGGTTCAGCTCCACTCCTTCCCCCTACTAGTGTTTTCATCCTGTCTGTCTGTTTACTAACTGTCCTGTCATTTCAGATCCTGCTCCACGCCCCCTGCATTCTGTCAGTCACTCCCTCCTCGTCAGCCCTCATTCCCTTCACCTGGTCCATGCCCGTCTCACCTGCTGCACATTCCCTCGTTAGTTCTTCCCTACTTAGGTCCCCTCACTTGCACTTGTCCCCGGCCAGATTTTATTTTGTGTTTTCGGACCAAGCGCTCCAGCGTTCCCTGAAAGGATATTTGTGACCTACCTGTTCTGACCCTGCCTGCCTGTTCAAGTAAAGTTCATTATATTCCTTACCCCTGTCTGTCTTCCTGAGTCGTGCTCTGGGTCCTTGGGTTATCGGACCGTTACATCAACACTGTTAGCTGTGGGCCTTTTTCAACCCTTTTGATTTCCGATACTTTATGCAGTAATTTATTTAGGAATAAATGACATACAAGCACAAAACTGAAAAGGAAATAGAGATTTATAATTTCATGGCTGGTTTGCAGTGCACATGTTGGCCAAAACTACTATAATAAAATCATGATTGTCGGAAAACATATGAAGACATTTAATACGTCTCATCACCAATTATACGACAAATTACGCCATTTGTCCGTACCATCTAACACACAGAGTTCTTACTGTTTGCTGGAAGCGTGAAACAGAGTTTGAAACAGAAACGTGATAAATCCAACCTCCCAACGCAGACTTTGTCATGCTATGGTAACGTCAGTTCACTTCCTGTGGCCACCAGTGGGCTTTGTCACTTCAGCGCATGTCGTTTTCTTTTAGGGCTGTTGCTGAAACGACTGCTGCTGCCGTTCTCCTTATTACAGATGACACAGATTAATGTAAAGCAATTGACTGGTTAAATAATGGAACAGAAACAGAGGCAAACATAGTGTATAAATCATATTCTGGTGACTCACTTGTATCACTGCCACACTCGCTCACTTTCACGCAGTGCACACACATTTATTGTACATATAGTACACACCTACGCACACACTTGCACACAGTGCCGCTCAGCACTGGGTATTTCTGAACACAGTGTTGTTGGGTAGCCTGTTACACAATATGTGTCTCAGGGACAGCCAGTCTTACTCTGACCTGTTTTTTGTCTCAGTGGGAAGGTGGGAGGAGACCGGCCTCACAAACAGGCACGACTCACCATCGTCTTTACAAAGAGAAAGACAGAGGTGAATATTAGTTATCATCTCTGCCACTGGGCACAGATGATAACACAGAAGGAGCCACTGCAGAAAGAAAACACAGAGGGGGCGTTGTGAGGTGTGTTTGATATGAAAATGTATTCCTGAAGTGTTGATGCTCAAAGAAAGAAAATAATCAAATAACATACAGTATATCTTCATTAAGATGATGTTGACAAGCTCAAGATCTTCCACAACCTTTATATATTGTAATTTCTGTATATTGTTCCATATGATATATTATCTGTTTCTATTAAGAATGTTTGCTTGGATGCTAAACTGCATTTAAATACTTACTGTGTGCAATGACAAAAAAACATCAATCTAATCAAATTGATTCACTATTCCCAACACAGTAAACACTCACTATTTGACTCCATTATTAGCATTAGATTGAGATTCATGACACTGATGAATTAATATGGATTTGTTGCAGATGTTGTTTTGACTGTAATTTGCACATAACAAGGCTTGGGATTTAAGCAAGAAGATGGGCATAAGCAATGATTTTTTAGGGCGCTGTATTCCTTGTCACAAGGAGAAGTCTGGCACCTAAATAAAATAGAGGAAAGAGAATTTAGTGCATAGGTAGAAAGCAGGGAAGTGGTTTCCTACACAGCTCTGACCATTTCCTGGTCCCAGTTTCCCACATCCTGTCATTTCTCACCTGCCCTGTGGTACAGTGTTTCTCAAAGGGTATTTGGAGTACTGCAAGGGATACATTTTTATTTCAATGTTAAAGGTGCAGTGTGTAAGATTTGGCAGCATCTAGCAGTGAGGTTTCAGATCGCAACCAACTGAAATGTCCCCTTTGTGAACCGGTAGCCTGTTTGTTAACAGCTGGCCAGCTTGTTTTATCATTTTCAGTTGTAAGTCGATTTTTAAGATATTATTATATGTAAATATTATCTCTGCTAACTTCAGAAGAGATTGTCCATTTCTAAAAAACTACATTACGCAGCAAATGATCTGCATTTTAATGAGTGAGGTGAAAAGGAGTGTCGGGATCTGTGTCATTCAGCTCAGGTGACAAAGATTAATTGATCACATTATATGCAATAATAAATCAGAGCATCACACACAATCCTTCAAGCGCAAGTTAGACCGTTTCATCAAAATGAAGACCAATTTATTTTAAGCCTAAAATTTACCCTGAGGCTAAAGCAGAACTAAGAGCATTGTTGGACGTCCCTGGTCCCTGAACGGCAGTGGCGGTTCTACACGTAATTACGCCCCGGGCGAGACCCCCCTCCGAGCGCCCCCTCCCCCCCCCCCGGGTGAAAAAAAAAAAGTCCGGAAAATATTTTATTTTGAAAAAAGACCGGATACATCCGTCTGTGCGTAGCCTCAAACGTAACATCTTGACACATGTCAAGAGGTTACGTGATACGTTACCCCAAAAATGAAACTTAAAAGTCCGTTACAACTCGGTGTTCTGGATTAAAATCAAGGCAGAGTTACTGAGATCGCCAAAAAAGCTCTGAAACCCTGCCTCCATTTCAACATCCTGTCTTTGTGAAGCGGGTTTTAATGAAGTTACAGAGTGCACATAAAGGTTTAAGTTACGGAGTAGAGTCAGTAGACTGGATATAAACCCACATCGGTCTTTTTCTCCCGTCACCCCGAGATGGGACCGGCTCGTAGCAGAGAAACAAGCTCAGGGCTCTCACTAATGCAGCGTAATGGTGAGTTGTATCTTTATGCACTTTATAATTGTCTTTATGCCGGTCGTATTACGTCATATTTATTACGTCATATTTTGCGCCCACACCGTGAAGGCCGGTCCGCGAAAATATTGTCTGACACAAAACCGGTCCGTGGCTCAAAAAAGGTTGGGGACCGCTGCATTAGAGTATTGCCCTATAGCCCACAGTGGATCCCCCCACCCGGGAGACCCAGAGGCGACCGGCGCCCCCACACACACGACCCGCAGACGGCACTCCCCACAGCAAGCAGGGTCGCCCGCAGCCGCAGGGGGCACCAATCTGCCAATTCCCCACACAGTGATATGATAGATAATGGAAAACCGCTTCGCGGCCCAGATGATATATATATATATATTTTTTTTTAAGTGGTAAGTGGGCGTGCCGCCCCCCACGTGTCATGAAAAAGTGCCGCCCCGGGCGGCTGCCCGGTTCGCCCAAAACCGCCACTGCTGAACGGTCTTCGCTTCACTCTAGCCATGTGCCGCAGACTGAGAGGAAGCTAAAGACAAGGCCAGGTGAATCTTATTTCAGCCATATATATATATATATATATATATATATATATTTATATATTTGCTGGACATAAATGTCAATGTTGTACATATCTTGGCGAAGGTTGGTTTCCCAGTGGAATTGGTGGATTCAGAAGGCTCTCAGGATTCCAAAACTGTAGCTTCATGTGTATCCTGTGTAGCTTCATGCTATCAATATGAAAAGTAATATTTTAAAAGATCGGGGTTCTCTCCCAAGTCACTCTCGAGTCCCTTCGAGTCATACTTATGGTTTATGTTCATATGTTCATGTTAGTGTTCTTACTTCAGTAGACTAACAACACAGTTTGTATTCATTTGAAAAAACATTGTGAGGACAATATGTGTGGATTTACACTCACCTAAAGGATTATTAGGAACACCATACTAATACTGTGTTTGACCCCCTTTCGCCTTCAGAACTGCCTTAATTCTACGTGGCATTGATTCAACAAGGTGCTGAAAGCATTCTTTAGAAATGTTGGCCCATATTGATAGGATAGCATCTTGCAGTTGATGGAGATTTGTGGGATGCACATCCAGGGCACGAAGCTCCCGTTCCACCACATCCCAAAGATGCTCTATTGGGTTGAGATCTGGTGACTGTGGGGGCCATTTTAGTACAGTGAACTCATTGTCATGTTCAAGAAACCAATTTGAAATGATTCGAGCTTTGTGACATGGTGCATTATCCTGCTGGAAGTAGCCATCAGAGGATGGGTACATGGTGGCCATAAAGGGATGGACATGGTCAGAAACAATGCTCAGGTAGGCCGTGGCATTTAAACGATGCCCAATTGGCACTAAGGGGCCTAAAGTGTGCCAAGAAAACATCCCCCACACCATTACACCACCACCACCAGCCTGCACAGTGGTAACAAGGCATGATGGATCCATGTTCTCATTCTGTTTACGCCAAATTCTGACTACCATCTGAATGTCTCAACAGAAATCGAGACTCATCAGACCAGGCAACATTTTTCCAGTCTTCAACTGTCCAATTTTGGTGAGCTCTTGCAAATTGTAGCCTCTTTTTCCTATTTGTAGTGGAGATGAGTGGTACCCGGTGGGGTCTTCTGCTGTTGTAGCCCATCCGCCTCAAGGTTGTGCGTGTTGTGGCTTCACAAATGCTTTGCTGCATACCTCGGTTGTAACGAGTGGTTATTTCAGTCAAAATTGCTCTTCTATCAGCTTGAATCAGTCGGCCCATTCTCCTCTGACCTCTAGCATCAACAAGGCATTTTCGCCCACAGGACTGCCGCATACTGGATGTTTTTCCCTTTTCACACCATTCTTTGTAAACCCTAGAAATGGTTGTGCGTGAAAATCCCAGTAACTGAGCAGATTGTGAAATACTCAGACCGGCCCGTCTGGCACCAACAACCATGCCACGCTCAAAATTGCTTAAATCAACTTTCTTTCCCATTCTGACATTCAGTTTGGAGTTCAGGAGATTGTCTTGACCAGGACCACACCCCTAAATGCATTGAAGCAACGGCCATGTGATTGGTTGATTAGATAATTGCATTAATGAGAAATTGAACAGGTGTTCCTAATAATCCTTTAGGTGAGTGTATATTTACAGGATGATATACTGTATCATTCGTAACGGTAGTTTCAAAGTGCTGAACAGTTCCGTTGTTTTTTCCCCCAAAAGTAATTCACCATCGGAAAAGCAGGATGCAACGGATTTTCTATTTTAACAATTTTCCTCATCAATAATATGGCTGTGTCTCTTCATTTTCTATAAGTGTCAGTTCTAAGTGTAAGCGCTTTGTATGTTACACTTTGGATTTCTCTCCGGACAATGTGTCTTACATTTTTGCATTAAGAAACTAATTATGAAAGCATTTAAGTCCATATATGGTGATGCCTGAGTGTGTTTTTGACCTGATTCTTTGATGAAGCTCTGTGAAGAGAAGTAAAGTGCAAAGAAAACACAGCGTCTCTAACAAGGACAGGCTCCTCAGGGAGTTGAGTCATCTATACAGTGCATTGACGAGGTTATTTGGCTCTGGGTTTGTTGAGATTATCATCCCGCTTCTTTTCTTCAAACCCAGTCTCTCTCACAGCTCTGCTCTATATTTGTGTTTCTGTTCTGAGGACCATTTTCTGATACATTTGTTCAAACCATTATACATCAGTGTGTATCCAACTAGTTTGAGTCCATGAGTGTCAAACATTCCCAATAAAGAAATACATTTTGATTACCTTAAAACTCAACAATAAAACCAATTCATATAATAGTTAGTTTTTTTTGCACTCTCAAAAGGTATCCTTCATAACAGCTTTTTAAATGTGCAATAACTGTATGTTAAGCTGCAAACACTGCTATGTGCAAAGACAGGACACTTTCCCATCACAATTCAATTCCTTCAAATGCAATTATCGTTACTGTCGTAACTTCACTGATGAGTTGCATTACTGTTCTGTAACAGACACGTTGGCAAAATTGACGCATTCAGAATTCTAATAAAATGCATTTTTATAACAAAGGTTTTTAAGGCAAACTTAATTTACGTAAATCGATAATCTATGATCAATCTGGAATAAAATTATTCACATCAAATATTTATTCATCTTAAACCAGCCCTCATTATAGAGAAAAAATAGACCCCTTCTTAAATACATCTATAGTTTAAGATAATAAGAGACTTCAGGATTCAAATAGATAGGACAGCACGTCCTTCCCCATTTTAAATGTGCTTGAAGCAGCTTGATGTCCTCTTCTGCTTTTTGCAACATTGCATCAAACCCTCCACAGATGCCGTTAGAAGAAGGTTTTATGAAGTGTTGGTTGTTGTAGGTCGTGTGGAAGGTGTAATGTAAACAAGTCAGAAATGGTTAAGTTCGGCTTCAAAATAATACATTTAAACTTGTCAGTCTTTTTCCCTCTTTTTGCTCTCTCTTCTTTTTCATAGGAGGAAGTAATCGTTGTCACGGTATGTATAATTACAGTGGAGGCTCTTTTGGGTGGCCTGTACACGCACACACGCACACACGCACACATGCACACACACACGCACACACGCACACACACACACGTTAAGAGAGGAAAGCGGTGCTTCCAGCTGGAAACCCGCTGCTGTCTGTGTGATGGGAGAAAAGTAGGTCTCTCATCTTGTTAATCACACATATGCAATTTGCTGCAAGATGAAGGTGTTGATTAAACACGTAGGCAAGAGAAAAAGAGGGCTGCAGCGCTGCCTATGACATTTTATGCTGAGGGGAATTTTAAGGTCAGTGCAAAGTCTTTGTGGAAACTCTCTCTTCTGATCAGATGTTGTGTCTTCCTTATGGGTTTTTTCTTTTGTGGTGGAAAGTGCTTTCATTCATGGTGTGTTTAAAAAGTCGCATAGTGATTTGGTTTGCTAAAATGAAATACATGAAAATATGCTAATGGTTAACGTGATCTATGTCTGTGTCTCTTATGTCAATAAGGCGCTTTAAAAAAATGGGGGGAAAAGCATAACAGCAACAAACATTTTGCATCTGAAGAATTGCATTTTTTCCCAATACACTTCCTTCTTCTTGGAAACTATTTTCCAGGATACCTGCACTCTTTATTAAGTGACCACAACTCTAATCCCTCTTGAAGAGTTGAGATACTTACTTATACCCACTCACCAATTTCCTGTTGGGTACATTAGACACATTTCGAACAAGATATACAGTATTTAATCTTATTTGGGCAGGAGCAAGCAATCAGCCTCATCATTGAAATTAAATATATATATATATATATAAATATGGAAACCTGCAAGGCCTTCCAGTAAACTAAGCACTATACGCACCATATGCTCTAACCAGTTTAGTTTGTCCTTCACTCTCCCACCCCTTGCCCTCTATGTATACTAGTACTGACATATACTGTACATTCACGTGAATTTCATTTAAACATCAATAACCCAAATATCGCCATCCCACATCCTAATCGGATCTGTAAATACAGTAAAAAATAAAACACTGGTTCTCGGAAATCGGACATTCCAGCATCTGGTTTGTATCTGCTGCTATGGGAAACAGAACAAACAGAGAAACAGGGACTTGACCCATAACAGCTTTATCAAATTTTAGGCCCCACAGCTTCAAGTTAAATCCATAAGGGCTTAATGTGTCACTGGTGCTGTTGGGAGTGAAATGATGCATCTGTAGGAGTTTGAACTGCAATGATCGGAGGTCCTGCAGTAGTGAGGGGAAAAATCATGTGGATTAATTATTACAGTAACCCTCACATTAACACAACCAAGAACATCTCACTTTTACATCCGAGGAGAATTTGTAACGGAGCTGATGAATCCAAGCCCACTAGAATGTTTTCTCACATGCAGGTGGAGAAGTGGAAGATAATACTGGCAGTGTGAGAAGTGATGATTTTCCTCTGCACGCCTCGTGTGTTCGAGCAAAGGACATGTGACAGCAGGCTCAAAGAAACAGGCGGCGGAGAGAAACTGAATAGACAACAATGCACGGGAGCATGCACGCACAATTACACATCCATTCACACACACGCTAATGTATCTCTCCAATGCATGGGAGTAAACATGTTTTATGTATTAGCACATACAGTCAGGTCCATAAATATTTGGACATTGACACATTTTTCATTATTTTGGCTCTGTACACCACAACAATGGAGTTGAAATGAATTAAATCAAGATGTGCTTTAAGTGCAGACTTTCAGCTTTAATTTGAGGGTATTTACATCCAAATCAGGTGAACGGTGTAGGAACTACAACACATTCAAATGTGGCCACCCAGTTTTTAAGGGACCAAAAGTAATTGGACAAATTAATATAATCATAAATCTAATTGTCACTTTTAATACTTTGTTGAAAATCCTTTGCAGTCAATGGCAGCCTGAAGTCTGGATTCCATAGACATCACCAGAAGCTGGGTTTCGTCCCTGGTGATGCTCTGCCAGGCCTCTACTGCAACCGTCTTCAGTTCCTGCTGGTTCTTGGGGCATTTTCCCTTCAGTTTGGTCTTCAGCAAGTGAAATGCATGCTCAATTGGAGTCAGGTCAGGTGATTGACTTGGCCATTGCAGAACATTCCACTTCTTTGCCTTAAAAAACTCCTTGGTTGCTTTCGCAGTATGCTTCGGGTCATTGTCCATCTGCACTGTGAAGCGCCGTCCAATGAGTTCTGAAGCATTTGGCTGAATATGAGCAGATAATATTGCCTGAAACACTTCCAAATTCATCCTGCTGCTTTTGTCAGCAGTCACATCATCAATAAATACAAGGGAACCAGTTCCATTGGCAGCCATACATGCCCACGCCATAACACTACCTCCACCATGCTTCACTGATGAGGTGGTATGCTTTGGATCATGAGCAGTTCCTTTCCTTCTCCATACTCTTCTCTTCCCATCATTCTGGTACAAGTTTATCTTTGTCTCATCTGTCCATAGGATGTTCTTCCAGAACTGTACAGGCTCTTTTAGATGTTTTTTGGCAAACTCTAATCTGGTCTTCCTGTTTTTGAGGCTCACCAATGGTTTACATCTTGTGGTGAACCCTCTGTATTTACTCTGGTGAAGTCTTCTCTTGATTGTCGACTTTGACACAGATACACCTACCTCCTGGAGAGTGTTCTTGATCTGGCCAACTGTTGCGAAGGGGTTTTTCTTCACCAGGGAAATGATTCTTCACCAGGAGTTTTTTAAGGCAAAGAATTTTTTTCCATTTCAACTCCATTGTTGTGGTGTACAGAGCCAAAATAATGAAAAATGTGTCAATGTCCAAATATTTATGGACCTGACTGTATTCTTAGCTACAGATGCAATAGTGTGTCTGTGCATGTGCAGAAAGAACATCATCTGCATGTACCAAGAATAATAACATATTGAGAGAGTATACACAGCCGTACATGCACACACTCCCTCGTCTCGTTCACTCACTAAAGACCAGGGATGTGTGGAATTGAGACGTGCAGCATTAATGAATGAAAAGCTCTCACCATAAAGTGTGTGTGTGTGTGCTTGCATATGTGCGTGTGTGTGTGTTTTTTGAGTATAGTAGAATGAATACTCCCTTTGATCCCCTTTTGCAGATCATTCAGTACTGTGGATGGTTATGTCTGTGTGTCTGTGTAAGAGAGATAGTGCAGAAGAGTGGGTGTTAACAAATCCCTCTCATTCAGCAGCTGGCTACTGTTTGAAATATCATTCAACTAAAAACGAGTCTTGAAGGAAAGGGAGGGGGTGAGGAGAAAGACAGGGATCAATGCGGAAAAGTGGAGCTGACAGAGATGAAGCGAGGCACTATGAGACAAATTTGGAGAAAAAAAAAAGATATGAAAGAGGCAGATAAAGAGAGGAGAAAAGGGAGAAAGAAAAGAGGCCACAAAGGATAATTAAAATCAACATTTACTCTCCATTGATTAACTATGAATGGAGCTCAGCAGTATAGTTAAACAAGGTACATGTGGGTCTCTCTCTCTCTCTCTCTCTCTCTCTCGGCCCTGCTCTCTCTGTGTATGAGCCTGTGGCCTTCATTGTGGTACCAAACGTGGTTGAGCACAATTCACTGGCTGTGTCCAAGCGTCCTGAGTGAAGCACAGTGATCTGTGAAAGTGACATGATCAGTTCTGCTCTGAGGAGCACACACTCTTGTAGTCAGTACTCCAGCAGTAGCTGAGCTCATTTTAAAAGGAAGAAAGAAAAGAAACCTTGGATGAGAAGAGTTTGTAACGTTGCCTTTTGTTGTTATTGTCAAAGACGATCTTTGCCTAACCCTACAGAAGTGGTTTTGTTGCCTGAACCTTCCTCTGGAGACGGAAGTTCATTTTCAAAAGATGATGTATTGAGTGGAAGGTGACTCAATGTCCCTCACACATTCAAAACCTGGAGAGTCATAGTTTGAAGCTTCGGGCCACTGACCAAACGTCGGTATCTGACCAGTTGGGAATGAGAACATGCTGATTGAATGCAAAAAAACAAAAACAAAGGTTGTCCATGTACAAAGTATAGTCAGACTATAGTATATAGATGCTATTCCAATGGTAGGCCTCATGAGGAGCAAGTTTCGTTTGACATCACTTTATAGAGAATTTCCGATAGTCCTTGAATGTAGTTTGGATATCTGAAGGCTTGACCACCAGAGGAGGCTCAGAAGTCCTAGGACCGGCCTTTGTAGGCTACATCCTTCAAAGGATGCATCTGAATTTAGACTCAGCTTTAGTGTACTTAAATAAAATAGTTTCCTTTCATTTGCAGGGCTGGGAGAAATCTCCATTACATGTATTTATAGTGTCAATGTTCATTGTAAAAAGCCCTTCACTGGCACAATGACCTCATACATTATTCTGAAATGGGCCCTTCTTCGTAATGTATACTTTCTATGATACTTTTTGACTTTTAATTCAGTAAAATATTGAATGCAAAACATTTACTCAGAGTATTTCTACAATGTGTACAACTGCAAAAAAACATATATTTGCATATATTTTATCTGACAACACTGCTATATTTTATATTGATGACGAGTGTAATGCTTTTTGAAAGTGAAAGACAATCTGTTGTTTTCGTCAAGGCTTCAGATCCCTTGAGAGGCCGGTCCATAACTCTGACTTTGTGCTTGTGCCTCCACAAGCTATCGATCCTCTGGTGCACTTTAGATGTAACCCAACTCTCTGCCCCCATCACTCTCAACCCCTTCTGCATCCCGCTGCAGCATCCAAAACTGCCTCATAGGGTCCAGAATCTAACTGGAAATTATTGATCCTGGCATGGACCATCTGATTATGATGTGTTTTATGACTCTCTAGATGGGAGCTTTATTGTTTTAGTGGGTGCATCTGGTTTCTGATGATGGACTTGATGAGGTCAGTGAAGGGGAGAGGAGGGGAAGAGAGTTGGGGCAGAAGTGAAGAGAACAATAGAGAAAGAGAGAGACAGAGTGATGTGTTAGAGGGAGAGTTTAATCGATACTCTAAAGCATTACATCATCGTTTAGCCAGTCTGGAGGGACGTCAGGCGCTCTGCCAGTAACCCCGGCTATAAATCATTAATGCCATCCACTCATCCTCCCTAGTCCAGTCTGATTGTATAGTTCAGGGCACCTTCAGTGTGTTGTGTTTGTCAACAACACTGTCATCTTGGACAATGTCTCCCATCCACTCCATGACGTGATTATTTCTACAGGAGCACATTCCGTGTAAGACTCACTCCACCAAGACGCACCACAAAAAGTCCTTCCTGCCTGTGGCCATCAATATTTTAAACTCCTCCCTCAAAGTGTCTGACACTCAATAGACTGGCCCTTGGACCTATTTTCACCACATCATTTTGTATTTCTCCTATGTGCAATAATGATTAAACTGTATAATAATGGGCAATAATTCAACTGTGCAATATTCTGCCATTTATATTGCATTTATCATTACATTTATTGTGATTTATAGAAGGGAAGGCGGACGAGACAAATACCATACAGGCAATTACAGAAAAAAAGAGGAAAAACTACAAAGACAAAAGGTCAAACTACCACAGGACACGACAGGAAACGGATTTCAAAATAAAACAGGAAACCAACTAAATCAAAACCATGATCGCGACATTTATGCTTGCATTTTGTACATTTTATATTTCTATTCATATTCTATTTTATATTGATCATTCATTTTCTAAAACAAAAATGCAACATTTGCTGACCCCAGCTTCTTAAATCTTTAATTGACTGGTTTATATAATTGGAAATGTAATTAATTTGGGGGTTTTGCATTGTAGTTCAGATAAAAACACAATATTTCAAAATGTCTACAAGTGATAATGAAAATAATTGTTAGCTGCAGCCCAAGTAATTATATACTGAATTCTGAAAATCCCAATTAAATCCTTTTAAAAGAAACGGAAGGTGTCACAGTTCAACTATCCTTCTCTCCAGCCACTCTATCTCACCTAATCAGCTCATTTAGTGCACCTGGTAGTCACACCCACCTCATCACTTCCCCACTCTGCTGCACCTACTCCCTTTGGTATATAGCGTAAGCCCCAGCTTCACACACACTCACTGCCACATTGTTCTCAGTGTTATGCCAGACCTTCCAGCACTTTTCCCTCTGACCGGTTCCCCGGTACGACCTGGCCTATTTGGACTTCTCCGCCTTGCCTCTGCCCCGGTAAACGACTCAGTCTTCTGTCCCCAATCACGAGATTCTTGCCTTGCCTCTGCTTCGATAAATCGCCATAGGCTTCCGTCCCCGACCACGAGAATAGCCTCTGGTTTCTGTCTGCCTTCCTCCCTGACGTCTTGGCGTTCGACCGGGTGGACTTTCCTACAAGAATCGGAGACTGTTTCCCTGTTGTGTTTCTGCCTGAATAAATCTTTCTCAATTGATTCACTGTGTCCGCCGTACTGCGTCTGGGTCCTCACCACCACCCGTTACAGAAGGAAAATGCCACGTGGATTACATTTCTTATCATTATGATGAAACATTTAATAGCCTATAGGCCTATCATGGCAAGTTGCAAAATGTTCACTGATAATGTATTTCATTTATGTTCCCAGCCATACCTATTTGTAGCAACTAGCATGAAAACCCTTTTCTGTGTTTGCTTTGGCAAAGGTCAGGATGCGTTCAGGCGCAATACAGGAGTATAGGTCAACCATATTTTGGCAGCGCTCAGAGGCCATCACACAGTTACTGTAGTTACAAATGTAAAATAAAGAAAAACAAACTTAAAGCCTAAAAAATATGTTTCAACCTATTGGATGGTAAACGGGCGACGTCCTTTACTTCACCGGGCTGACCTCCAGACTGTCCAGAGGTCATTTATAATTGCAAAAGGTAGAGACGATACACACCAGAAGACATGTGAGACACACCGATGCACATACAGACACGATGAAAGGGAGTCTGTGACTGGGGAAAGGAAGAGGCTAGTTAGTATTCCTGCTGTCTGGAGGTTAATTGGTCTCTTATGGATTATTAATGAAGCAGGGAGAGCCCCTTGTAACTCAGTACGCTCACCCATTTTAACTTTAATGATCAAGACACATCCGAACAGAGTATATCCTTACTGCTAGAGTTTAACAGACGGGTGGGCAGACAGTCAACAACATCTTACATTAAAAGTGTATTATTATCCACCTTTTAAGAGCATACATTACAAAGTTGTCCACAGTAATGAACAGATAAGCTACATGTACAGAACTAAAACAACATGATATTACAACTAATACACATACACAAATGTAAACACGAGAAAAGGAGGTTTAAACTGATTTTAAACAGCTTTTTGAAGGTTGCCACTGACAGGAGGTCCACTGATCCCTCACTATCAATTTTGATAAGGAGTCAGTATCATGGATGTATTAAAAGAACTACCAGAACTTCATGGAAAACACAATTCATGATACAAAGAGTAATAATTGACCTTGTTTGCTGGGAAGCCCCCTGGCCTGTTTTATAATGGAAGTTTATGGGACGAGGCATCTTTTACATGGGTGATCCACAGTAGCTGCTCAAGCATTTAATGAAAGACCCCTTGAATATCCACTTCACAGGCTTAAAGGAAGGTGAGATGGGACTGTATATCCATAAATGTTTATCACATACGCAGACACCTAAGCACATGTTTAATTACACAAACAAATGTGTACATGAATAGAGGTACTTATACTTTCACACTTAAACACGCTCACACACACACACTGGTTATTGCTGTGCACCGGTTGCCATAGTGACAGGGTGACAGGATACTGAGTTCAGTGTGTGTGTGTGTGTGTGTGTGTGTGTGTGTGTGTTTTGTCACACTTCACCCTCTCCCATGTCGAGTGTTGATTTGTGAGGATTTCAACATTGCATCACTACAGCGTTAGTTTGTGTGAGCACGCAAATGTGTGTGGGTCAATCTCAGTGTGTGCCTTTACTTACTGTGAGTTGTGTGTGTGTGTGTGTGTGTGTGTGTGTGTGTGTGTGTTTGTGATAAAACAGAGGAAACACTTGAGCTTGTCTGTCGGCACTCCAACCAGAAATAGGCCTCATGAACACCTACTCATCAGATAAGGGCCTCTTTTCCATTGAGTCCCAGACTGAAAATCACTCTGACTAAAAAATTACTCATATTCTCCCCCTTTTGCGAATCATGGTTTACTTTATAACTTTAACTTTAGAGCCATACATTTATTCTATACTGCACAAAACAGCAATCTTAATGAAAAAAAAAAAAACCCACACGTGTCAGATTAAAGCTTTTAGACGTAGATTCAGTTTATTAAAATGAAGGTGAGATAGATCACTACAATTATGTAAAAAAAAATATTAATTTTAGAGACTAAGGTATACACTAGTTAGGCTGAGGGTTAGGTCCAAGATAATGATGGAGGATTTCTGCAGTATGCCCTATTATTTTCTGTTCTTTCTGTGCCTTAATTTGCTTCATTTTGCCCAACAAAAATCTAGGAATGTTCATTGGGTGACATTAGGATTTAAAAAAATAAACAATTGAAAACTTGTTGAAAGTGACATTTTTTTTATTTTAATAGCAGCACTCGAAACTTTTGACCTTTTCAATTTTCTATCTGACTCACAATTATCAACGCTGTAATACCTAAAGTAAAGCTGTGTTCACACCGTATCTGGACTCCCATTCATTTCAATGAGAAAGGTGCCAGATGTATTTGCTTCATGTCAAACATTGATCCAGAGGCAATTCTCACAACATTTCAACCTTGGAACTTTGACACGTGAACTCACACGGCTCTCCAATGTCCATGTCAGTTCAAGAGAAGGATTGACCTCTCATTCAGAAAATACCAATCGGTTATACCCTCCTTTATATAACTGCATATCCAAATAATACGAGCAGCAAAGAGGGAGGTATGCTGCTTGTCTGCAGGGAGGTAACATGCAGGCAAAAGGTCACATCGAGACAGGCTGGGACATGAAGACTGGACTGGTAAGGCTGGGTTGCACAATAGATGATCTGGAGGAGAAGAAGGGCAAAAGGGGCTAGTCTATAATGATGAGGGGATTAGGAGCAGATGTGTGGGTGGATGTGAACTTCAGGTAATGAAGAAAGTGTGAGGGAAACTAGAGGGCAGAGAGGGAATGTGCTTTTTTTTTCGCACAAGACATTTTGACAGTCGGAAAAGCAAAGCTGTAAATAATAAAATTAATAAAGGCTGAATTATATTTTCCTGCTTCAGGTCATTTTAAGTGAAAGTTTGTCACATTAACCTTTTTCTGTTTGACCATAAGTAGTATATGTGGTTCCTCTGCTCTCTATTTAATCCAATGTCCCATCATTGCTTTGATAACAGGGAGCTCAGTGGGTATAGCACGTTGGATGTTAATAGCATAGCGTCTATTTTCGGTGCTGCAACCTGAGACGACTGGCAGCTGTGTGGACCCAGATTGGGCCACTAACCCTGAGCATAGGACAGGAAGGCAGACTGGACACTAGGGTTTAGGTGTCAGTATGAGTGTGTGTGTGTTGTGTCCGTAAGAGCAGGAAGCGGACGTGGACACCCGAGTCGTCTGATATGTCGGGAATCTGTCGCCTTTAATCACATGGTGGAATCTGTCGTCCCGGGCCAAGGACAGGCCAAGACTTTCCCACAGTCAGAGCATTAGTCAGAGAGAGACAGACAGACCGAGAGAGGGTCACTTTTGTCAGCTCGGCCAAAAACAGAGGACAGAGTAGCACTTCCTGTTTCCCTGTAGCATGTATCAAGACATAAAAGCCCTTTTTTGTTGTTTTATTTATTTATTTATTAAACTCAAATACAAAGAGATGGCAAACTCTCAAAACCAGAACAGAATTTAATATTTATTTAGGGGAAAACTGACTTTTTATTTGATCTATCTTCTTCTATGGCCCTCACAATTATCATTACAATTATAATTTGTTGTAAGTAAATAAGCATATGAAGTTTGCTCGGTAGTCATGGAGTTAACTATTAAGACAACATGGACAAACAGATGCTTATAATAGAAAACGGCTGAAGTTATGTTTTTTTATTTATTATTATAATATAGTGTTGTAGTTAGATATTTAGTATAGCGTAGTAGATTGTATACCGTAGATAGTATTGTGTGGTGTATGATTTCTGAATTGTTTTACTTACATTGGAAATGTTTCTTCATTCTTGCCCACTGCAGAAAATCTTCTAATAATGATCTGTTTTCAGCTCAAAGAGACACCATGTGTCACTGTGGCTTGTTAGCTGAGAGAGTGAGAGGGCAGTTTGGACTTGACCCGTCTCTTGCTGTCGCTAACACGGTGAGCTATCACAAACATCAACCCTCTGAGAGAGAAAACAGAAACTCCGATTCATGTGTTGAGCTGAATCGGTATCAAAAAGCGTGAAATGTGTGGATGCCAATGAAAAAAAGCGACAGGTTTGTGAAGTTACATATTTGACATTTGATTAAATTACTTATTTGAATGGTCCGTTACATCTGTAATGAATCTGTTAGTGAAAGGCAAACCGAGATATTTTGTGGACACATTATGTCAGTGTTATAGTATGCTCCTTTTCTACAAATTGGATTAAGTGTTGACAATACAACCACCGCAAACATGAAAAGGTTCGCCAGCCATTTACAGCTTATGTTTTGACAGATAAAAGAAGCTTGTTTAAGGTTTCAGACTCAAACTCTGATGGCGGGCAGCGCATAAACACAGATTGCAACCTCTTAAAAGGAAGAGATGTCTAGCTGTGCCCGTTCATCGTAAGTTGTGGAATCAGTGTGGACATGAGTTAAGAGCTACCAAAGAGTGATTTTTTTCTGAAGATGAGAAAGATAAAAGTTTCCAGAGAAGGTTAACCATTTTTTTTTTAAATAATTGTGTGTATCTTTGGACACACTATTTGTGTAAATTCACCACAGGACCTCAATGCCATTACTTTGTGCAGCACTATTTTAATATCTTCCTGTTTTCAGATTAATATTTTTCATGATGAAGAACTATTTTCTTTTTTTTTCTATATTTCAAAGACACTGTTTTTTTTTCTTTTTCTTCCACGCTATATTTAGCGGGTGTTATTTACTGAGCAAGTACTTATAGTATAGAAATCCCTCTTCTACTTAAAGGGATTCCTCTTAGTGTGATGATAGAAACTAATCTGTGTGTGTGTGTGTGTGTGTGTTGCAGACATCTCAGCTGCTGTGCTGTAAAGCCCAGATTCATGTTTGCCAATAAGTAGCACTGACATGGAGTCTGGGCTGCAACACAACCACAGGATTTGTAGATCATTAGTAGCCCTGACACACACACTACACACACACACACACACACACACACACACACACACACACACACACACACACACACACACAGTCCTGTGTCTCCTGCAGGAAATGACTTGTTGACATCATGGTTCTGAAGGCTGCATCTTTAGTTCTCCCTGCAGATAATGGACACTAATGAGGTGAGACGGACAAAACATAAGTCACAGGGAGACAAGTTGATAGAGGGACACCAGATGAGAAGAAAAAAAGAGAAGAGAAACACCACTGAAAAAACCATTAGCCTAAAAGAAAAAAAGACACGGGATGAATTAGCCACAGAGATAATTAAACGTGTTTGAATGAAACAAGAACACCCTGTGAGCACATAATGAGATTACAATGTGAAGAGAACATTCATCATTATTTTGAATCCAGAGCTTTCAGACCTGTTGGTACCCAGATGAGTGTGTTCCTCGATAATAAAGCACTTGGTATGCAGTCTGCACGCGTTTGCTTAGTCTGAACAACAAACACAGAATTTGTTCAGACAGGAATTGAAGCGATAGCTGCTCATTCGACTTGTTTTTGCCTCGGGTTCATAAGAATCATACAGGTGTAAACAGGTGTACACAAATCCCTGTGTGGTTTGCCACTCAAAGCACTTGGTTAAAGTCGGGGAAGTATCCTGGTCTTGGTTTAATGTTGAAAAAGACAACAGTCAGTGATTTGAATTACGAGACAGGATGTTTTGACTTTATTAACATTTAACTAAAACAATAATAATGTTGGGACCCGATTCATCTTGAACACTAATGAGTCCCTTTAAATGTGGGCATAGGACACAATATATCCTTAGACTCAATACTGTGATTTGCAATGCAGGGAAACAGGGATTGGACCAAAGGCAGACAGATGAGGAAGAAGCAGGATGAATATAGTGATTTATTTAAAAAAGAAGTGAGAGTCCAAATGGCAGTTTGTCCAGCAGACAAATAACAGAATAGCAGGTAAGAAGAACCTGGCCAGCAATGATGATCTGAGGAGGCACGCAGGTGAACCAGCACATAGTGACAGCGGTTGACGAGTGAACGAGATGCAGGTGAGGAGCTGGAAGGAGAAGGCCAGACAGAGCTGATGAGGGAAATGGCAACAGGTGTGTAGGGGGAGGGGCTGTCAGGTGAGGAGGACTGGTCAGAGAGTCTGAGGGCATCTGGTGGACGGTTAGAGGATGGCAGGTCTGGGGAGTGCGAGGAGGGTACACAGCCTGGGGAGAAAGCAGGAGCTCTCAGGAGCCGGAGACAGAGGGAGAGGCCAAACAGCAAAGACACTATAAGTCTTTGTGATGGATTACAAAACTTCCACAACAACAGAGGAGAGAGATGGATAGACATTCAACAGAAAGAGGCATACATACAAATTGTGAAAAAAAGAAGAAAACAATGTAGCAGACTGCACCCGTCTGCTCTCTGTCAAATATTTCTGTCCAAGCCGGAGCACTCCACTGATCCTCTGATGTCACTTGAATCATTTCCCCAGACTTGACAAGGCTCCTTCAGAGCCACAGAGGAACATTACACAACTGTTTAAGCAGACTGAGTAGTAAAACTAAAACTTACTTAGACATGTAAAATGTGTGCAATGTCCCTTTAAATGAAATAGTAAGTACCTTTATTTCATTCATACAGGCGAGTGAAATCCCTTTTCATTAACCTTCTACACATTGTATGAGTTTTTTTCGTCAATCAGAGCTGAGAGAGCGGTGGTTATATGCTTTTTCTTTTCATCAGAGCTTCTATTTCAAAACCGCACTATAAATAAACGGCCTTCATTCTTTTCTGATAGACATGGCTGTTATAACCAGGTTTTTCTCTCATCTATAGAGAGCAATTTACACAAAAGTAGAGAATTCAAGGTGTCCTGTATTTTGGAAGATGTTATTGAATTTTCAGGGTGGTGCATTTATTCAACAAGCATGCAACTCAACCTCCTGGATTTGAATTAATTTAAATCTGTGAGGAACACAAGACAACACTGAAATGGAGAATTTGAATAATTAGTGGAAATTGGATTTATTCTTTGTCACTCTTGTGTGTGAAGTCGACCCTGCAGGGAATCCTGTTGCATTATGTAACACAACTCCATGTAGTTCAACAAGGCATGGAGTTTAAATAAATTTAGGCCAGAGGAGGAACGCTTTCCTGGTTTCAGCGCATCAGGGAGAGGTGCTTATTGGAGGATTAAAGAGGAGTTTCTTAAATCTTTATTCACTAAGGGAACAGTGAACTCTTTTCAACCCACGACTGGGGCTAGCCAGGTTAATGAGAAGCTGAATGACAAAGTGTCCTGCTCAAGAACCACTCACAGAAGTTAAAGGAATAGCTCCACATTTTGGTAAATATGTTTTCCAGACTTCCCAGATCTGAAAAAAAGTGGACGAAACAATGGCAGTTAAACTGCCATGGATCTGTGTCAGTGGTGGTTAATACGAGCAACACAATGTTTAACTAAAACTAACTGCTGGTCACAGAGCAGGACCCTTATAGTTCAACATTTTAGGAAATACACTGTTTTGCTTCCTTGGTGAGAATGAGATGAGATGATCGTTACCACTCTCTGCCTGTCCATGAAATAGCCATTGAAGTGGCATTAATGGAGCTGGAGCTTCCTCCTTAATGGGGGAGCAGCTAGCCTGGCTTCGTCCAAAGTTCATAAACCCAAGTATTAACACATCTAAAGCTCACTAACACGTTATATTTCTTTTGTGTAATCTGTACACAAAATTGTAAATTAAATTCTGGGCAGGAACCGCCGGCCACGGAGGTGTCTGAATCAAAATGCCGTGCTAACGGTGCTAACAACGGCAACAGCGCAGATAGAGCGACTGGTGTGAACTGGGGTTAGCTTACACTCACTGGGCCGACCTGGCTTGGTGACCTGGTGCAATGTTACAAATCCTTTAGCAAAGGCAATTACCCTTATATTCTAACCCTGACCAATCTCACTGCTCATGGCTAAACCTAACCACAACTACTAACGAAGGCAACGGCGACTAGCCAATTAGAGGCGCAGTAAGCAATGAGGGAAGGGAAGACAGAGAGGTATGCTTTCATGCTACTATTGATCCCTGAATCGTTTTACTTTGTCGACAGTGCGATCAAAGTTTCTGATACAGAATCCCGCCACTTGAGCTAAAAGAGATTAATTGTCTTGTTCACACTTCAGCAGGGTGCATTTTATCTGTGAATGGGGGACTGAATCACTTTTCCACCCTGCTCACCACTTCTGTAATCAGGGCACAGTGCGATGTGCACAGTGTCAGTTCACTTGATTTGGGTTCAGTGCAGTTCAGTTCAGGTCAGCAGGAGTTTGCAGAGGCTGATTATGCAAGTTGATAGCTAATCTAATGGGGTCAGATAAAGCTCTGGCTAGAGTCCACAGCGTGAAGATAAGAGCTCACAACTGCTAAGACCGCATGCTGCTGCGCTCATAAGCATATTGTTTTAATAAACACACACATTCAGGATTTTTTTTTTTACAAGCTGTAATCACTTATTTGAGTTTTCAGCAGTTGTTCAGTCGGTCCTGCTGAGCTCTCCAACATGTCCACTTCCTTCCTGTTCCATGGTTACCATGGTAACCGTACAGGAGAACTCTGTTATCGTCAGATGGATTGGGCCGCAAAACATATTTTTATCTCCACTTCCCCATCTCCCTGCCTCCATATAACCAGGGGACTGAGTGTCCTCACGGGTTTCATGATGCAGCTGGAGTGTGCAGCCATTTCAAAGGACGTGAGAGAAGCTAAAACGAGACACTCCATGAAGACAATCAGAAGCTTGTTGCAAAAAGTGTGAATTTTTACCAGAACTTCTGATATGCACAAATAAACAGAGGCACAATGTGAGGCAGACAATGTGTTTGAAGATCCGTTTTCACAGTTTCTTAGATGAACGGCTCTTCTTCATTGTGTGGAATAATGATATCAAACTTTTTCAAGCCAAAATAAAGATGTGTTGTGATGATTATTTCATGTCACTTCAGCAACATCATGCAAAAGAAAGAACCCCTGCTGAAAATATCATCAAGTGAAAAGGTTCAAAATGCCAAAGCAAAAAAAAAAATGTTTTATGGAGTTAAATCCACCAGCTGTGGTTAAATCCTTAAAGTATAGCTCTGGTGATATTCAGCATTCTTCTCATTATCAACACATCTGCCGAGAAGTCCAGAATCAACAAATCAACAATCTAATTTAAGTATTGCCATTGTTGACCAAAAGCTATTGAGAACGCTCCAATGAGACACACTGTTGCACTGGGCACCATGAACATTGGCACTGAGGTTTATTTTTTAGTCAATCCCACATACACCCACCTGCCTCTGTAACCAAGAGTGTGAATCTGAAAATAGTCCCCAACAATGGGGAAATGCGTTATATGCTTCAGTTTGAGTAGCGTTTGTTAAAAACAATGTACGAATGATACGTTGCTATTCTTTGAAACACTAATGAAGCATCATGGTCTGATAGTTGAGCAGCATACAAATGCAGCCGTTATTTCAGAAGTCAGATCATCCTCATGCAGAGGCGCGTCCCTGTGAGTGCCTGGTGCCCGTCTCACATCCAGTAATAATTTCTAATCTAACTGTTTATCTCGGAGGAGCAGCTGGGGTGAAAGAGGAGGGCCGAGGTTGTCTAACGCCAGCAAGGTGCTCCCGAAACGATCAGGCAATTTAAAGGAGTCAAACGTGCTAATGGTGTGCTAATCTGACTCCGGGGAGCACACCACCGCGTTTCATCCATCATTCATGATGCCAGAGGAGAGAACATGTCTGATCACTGATTATTTTATGGGTGCATATTACCTGTGGCTGAAAAATTACTGGATATATCTTGTTACTATAAGAGTGAATACATATGAATGAACGAATGCCATGAAACACGTTTAAATGGGCTTGACAAAATAAGATGGAGACCTTTTCAGTGTTTGGGATATCAGCATAAAAGTCCAAACAGCAGAGGATGCTGGATGCTAATTACTGTCAAGTTATGCCACATAGAATATAACAATATCACCATAAACCAACACATTGCAGTATTTGTAATTTACTACAGAAACACACCTGTTGAAACACACCTGTTGTCTTCAATGAATCTCAATGAAATGTAAATAATGTATATTGGGTTGAAATCCATTTGCTATATAACAAAAAAAGCTGTACATATTTATAAGAACGTTTTTTCTTTTTCTTTTTCTGAAGGTTTATCGTTGGATTTAATTGTGTCGTATTCGGTTTTTTTCCCACTCAACAACACTTATCAGCTGTAGAGTTAACAGACTAGTCACATATAAGTATATCATAATTATTTTTGCCTTTCTAAAACTAGCAATGCTCCATTAGTTTCACTGAATGATCATGATCCTAATCTCTTTCCTAAAGCACCGGACATGGTTGCTACAATCTGGACTGTGGTCTGACTGGCTCTCGTGTGGCGATCACCTGTTGTTGTTACTCTTTAACTTGCGAGCGGATGTGTGGTGCACTTTATTAGCCCAGTGAGCACCTCACCCTGTCTGGAGTCATGTTACACCTGCTGAGGGGAAGGGGGAGGATGGGAACATGGATATCAAGATGTAATGAGCAAAACAGGAGAAGATAGTCGGCGAAAAGGAAAGGATAAAGGAAATGAAAGAGGATTAAGATATATATAATAGGAGGGAGAGGAAACGAGGAGTAAAATGAGGTGAAAATTCAGTGAAATAGAAAAGAAGACAGAAATAAAGGACAGAGAGGGTGAGGTGAAAGAACAGTGAGATAAAGTGACCTGAGTAGGCAGTTGTGAGAGTGGAAAACTACAACAAACAAGACATTATGCATAGTTATTTCAATTGTCAAAACTGTCGTTAAATATGACTACGAAGGAATAACAAGATATCTGACTGTAATCATCAACAGCTTGAGTTACTGAAAATTATATATATGACCACAAAACTCATAAGAAACACATTCAACATTATGAGGATTAAATAAATACAGGCAGTAACGTCACAGGGGGAAAGAAGATAAGAAGAGACTGAATATGTTTACTCACTAAGGACAGGATCAAAGTCAAACATTCACATAGGCACATGTGGCTGCTCATGCGCATATACACAAGCATCAGATTCTCTCTCACTCACACACACACACACACACACACACACACACACACACACACACACACACACACACACACACACACACACACACACACAGCTCCGTTTCCATTTATCGGTTAAAGTGTGTGAGATCATACTCTCTCGATTTCACAGTCGGCAGCCAATGTTTAACCATATTTGGCCTCGATAAATCTGCTCCACATGACTTA
This sequence comes from Myoxocephalus aenaeus, assembly GCA_038501785.1. Taxonomy (NCBI): domain Eukaryota; kingdom Metazoa; phylum Chordata; class Actinopteri; order Perciformes; family Cottidae; genus Myoxocephalus; species Myoxocephalus aenaeus. Next base: position 380,656 of record JBAMJR010000213.1, read on the forward strand.
GATATGGATTTATTTACAAAATGCCACACATCCATTTTTTGGGGGGGGGGGGGGGGGGCTGGGTTAAAGATTTGTAAACAAAAGTCTTGAATTATCTCCATTTATAAAGCTATTTCCCAGTGTGAGTTTTCTGTTTTATTGCAGCAATCACTGTGTTTGAGGTGACGTCATCGATTGGTTATGTTCAAAGTCCGTTCATGTTTGTGTGTTTAATGAGCCAGCCGTGAGTTCGCCAGCTCACACAAGTGGACTGACAAGGTGTGTATTCCCCAGCTGCTCTTGTCAAACAAGTGTTTCCTAATAATGTGCCTCTGACCAGCAAGGGGACTCAGGTTGTCCGCTTCACAACAGCTGATTTCACTGCCTTCGCCCCTTTATGGCTGATGATGTGCAGTTAACTGTAAAGTTTGATTGGAGTGAGCATGAACAGCCTGTACTCTTGAGGATGGTTCTGTAAAGGACTTTTTTGTTTGCATAGAGAACATGATTCAATGCTCGCTTTAGGCATTGGTAGGTCTATGTTTTTTTTAATTTTAATTAATGCTTTTGTATGTATTTTATTCTCTTTAATGTTTTGTATTATCTGGACCTTGAGTCTAAATTAAAGTTTGATTGCAGTTTGATTGATTGCCCATAAAGCTTCCTCTCTGTATTGTTTACTCTCTCAAACAAGTTCTTAAATACAAATTTAGATTTATTAATTCAAATATCGGGAGCGCACTCTGATGAACACGCAAGCCCACATCAACTCAGCTCCGACATGCGGATGTGCTCGGTCGGCTGATAAAAAACACTGCTGCACTGTGTTTCAAAATGGGGGTGTTATCATTCTAGTTGTCCTGGTATTCTAGTCCCTATTCTTATTTAATTCCTTGCAATTCTTAGTACATTGTCACACCGCTTGACCACATCATTTCATCATCTTGCCAGGATCTTTTTCTGGGTTAACGGACATGTAATATTAACAACAATTCAAGTCTGTGAGCGTGATTGTGATCACAGCATGGCAGATAAATACAAGGAGTGAGTAATACACATTGGAGCTGAAACAACCGTCCAGCCTCGACTGCTTTCCTACCGGTTTTGGTTTCCATGTTACAGGTATGCAGGCCTCAACATGATGAAACATGAACATCTCTTCCTCCCTCCCTCCACTGCTGCTCCCTCCCAGCTCCCCTCTCATTATGCTCTTGAAGTGGTGTGTTGAGAGAGCGCTGCACAGGTTCTTTATATAACTGTGAAGGAGAGCTGAAAGAATACAGTACATCAGAGTACAGTACCACTCACAGTGGAAGGACAGTGCTCGCCTAAGTACTGCGGCAGCAGCAGCAGCCGTAGCAGCTATTTACTGTAATTATTTGAGCCCATTAAAGGAGCCGGCAACAGTGGAGCTTTCGCAAAGGTAGTCAGACCCCAAGCCCCTCTGTTTGTCAATGTCATGAGTGTGGGAGAAGTAATTTATCCGCACGGGTTTCAGTTCCGTCAGTCAGACAAAGAGCACGAACAGAAGCTCATTAAAAGAAGATAGAGGACCATTACTGAAGCAGCATTCACAAATGATGGCACTATACAGCTATCGCTTTAAACAGTGTAAAAATGATAAATGACACACACAATTTCTCCTGAAACAAAAAACAACAACACCTGCAGTTACTCTCCAAGAGGAAGTGTTGACATCAGATATCTTTCTGCTGTGAACCTTCATTCACCCCTCAGATCGTGTTCACATTCCTAAACAAACAAAGTTGGATTGATGCAGTTTCACTATAAGCGATGTTAGTTGTATAATCTTGTTTTACGGCTTTTACTGGTTGTACAGTGTACAAATAGCTTCTCTGAACTGGTGTCACTGTTGACTGATAGTGAGATATATATTTTTTCCTTTATTAATATTTACAAACACTTTTTCCCAACACTGTCACTGCATGCATTATCATCAGCAGCAGGGTTACTGATTTATCAGAACAAGTTGTGGAATGGTGCAATTAAATGCACAAATATTCTTGCTAACAGGATATGAAACCATTTGGCCTTGTGGGAGAAAAGTGTTGGTTCTGCAGGAGTCTTAAACTGACAAATGTGAGGCGTGAACCTAAATATTCTCTATAACATTGTCGGACTCACAATTGACACACAAAAAAAGACCTAAATCTGTGCAACAGAACTAGAGGAAGCGCCTTTTCTATTCCACACATTCTTTTTCCATAGAAAATCTCTTAATAAACAAAAAGCACCAGATCCAAACCAGACCCTGAAACGAGGGACAACAAGCAGACTGGGAGAGAGTAACGACATGAATCGAGCTGGTGCTGTGACAGTAACAGAATCAAAATCGTCTGTCAACATGCACCTCTCAGAATACCAGAGTGAAGCATCTTCATTAGCGAGCAGTGTGAAACATGTTTTCGGCTCTCAAAGAAAAACACTGCAAATGTCACAGCGCTGTCGTTCCTTTAACTATCTAAGTTCATGACAAAGTCTTGAAATTAGAGTGGGAAACATTTCCTGTTACATGAACTGTCACGATGATGACAATGATGGGCATGTGGGAAACCCTGTCATCATGGTGCTAGGAAACCAGAAAGTAATCAGTTGGTGGTGTCGATCACTCTGTCCCCAATCTCTTCAAACAGGCCTTCATTTCCTTTATTTCACCTCCGCTGTCACTGTAATATCCTGTCTGAATTACCATGAGGTGAATGGCTCACTCGATGGTGCGACGGCGCAGGAAGTCAGAGCAAAAATAAAAGACGAGCCGTTGTAGAAGGAGGGAAGAGAAGCGAGGGCTACACTGAAGGAGATATTTATAGCCAGCTCAGCTCACAGTGCTGTCTTTAAGATGCTCTTTTTTATTCTCACCAGCCCTCCTCTGTCTCTCTCTCTCTCTGACTGCAGCTTTCATGTGCTCATGTGCCATTGTTACCCACTAGTTGAGAAGATAGAAAAGGCAGCTTGGGTTGTGAGAGTTGTTATCCCTCACAGCTGGATCTCTACTGCCAGTTTATAAAATTAGGAACCGTGAACTGGTATTTATCGGCACAAAAATAATGACGTCCTAAAAGAATGGTTCAACAGAATCAGACAACAAGAAAATAAACTGGAGCTAGCAGCCAGTTAGCTTAACTTAGCATAATGACTGTAAACAAAGGGAACAGCTAGCTGGCTCTGTCAGACTCCGAATACAGACCGGCAGCACTAAAGCGCACTAATTAATATATTTAATCTTGTTTGTTTAATTCTGTACCAACACCAACATGTAAATATGTCAATTTGCCATTTTATGTTCTGACAATTTCTTTGTCGAGGACCAGTTGCCAGGCAACCAGCGAAGACTCCTGGATGAAATGCTTTGTTGCATTTAAACTGAGTCGAGTTCACAGTCGGAAATTTCAACTAGAACGTCACCTGAAGTCGGATTCCCAACTTGGAAAGTTGGACAAACCCCATCAACCCCAACTGAAAAATCCAAAATGGCTGCTCGGTGTAGCAATATTCTGTTCATTAGCACTTCTGTCTTATTTATGTCTCATTAAATCAGCCCACTTATATCTGTGGACATGTTGCTACGCCGTTTGTATGCGTGTATCCGGACATAATGCATTGTTATCAACTGGTATAGCTAACACTTAAAATGGCAAACCCATTAAGTTTACCTCTGTGTTGTTATGGAACAAAGTGAACTCTGATGTGAAAATGTGTCAAAGGAACATAACGCCCTGTAAAAACCACAACTACTAATTTTCACCCTTTGGTGTTTGTACAGATTAAACAGATCAAATATGAGGTGTTAATTAGTGAGCTTTAGAGATGGAGGTGGATTTTGTTTTATTTGAAAAAAAAGCCTGGCGAGCAGTTTCATCCAGTTTTAAATCTGTGTGGTTATTTAAGCTTAATGTCTTCGGTCGGTAGCTTCATATCTGTAAGTGGTGCAAGGGGAGGGAAGTGGCACAGTTTCAGTTTAAGCAATCGGATGTGTAGCTGCCTGAAAATGTGGAAACCACATGCGTGTGATTGTGGAAGAAGATGAAGGGAAGTCAGAGGCATAGCAAAACCAAACTAAACTGACCCATTTCTATTGTCATGTTGAACTACACTCAATCTTGTTTTGTAAAAGCTTATTTGCCTTTACGGAAGGTGATTGCCTTCAGTCCCCTAATTTAGCATTCATAAGCAGTATATAATCATTTCATACATTTCATAAATATAACACACTCTTACGTAGTTATACGCAATGTGTTTATTAATGCTTTTGTCAACAACTTTAACCGATAAATGGAAACGGAGCTGTACTGAAACTAAAAACGTCTTAATTGACCCTTGAAACTATTAACTAGACGCAAGAGGCCTGTCTCGCTTTCAGGGTGTAGAGAGGATAGAGGATAAAGGAGAGAGGAGAGTGTCATATGTGTCACCCCGAAGCCAAAAAGAGTAGAGATGTTGAATATGGATTAAATGGTGTGGAAGAGCTCTTTCACAGATGAATCTATCAAAGATCAACAAAAACAACTTTGTTTGCACCAAGGCAAGATGCTAGAAACGTTACGCTCGCCTCACGCGTTAGCAAACGAAGACGGTTAAATATGAATGAGTATTGATTAATGAGATCCAGTGTTTGGATCAAGCCCACGATGTGTGAGCATTATCCTGGCGCTCTTCGATCAAATGGAAAAGCGGGATAATTTAGTGTTATATTAGTTTATGAAATCTATGGGGAGTCATAACAAAATGTTTATTTAAAAAAAAAAAAAAAAAATACATTGACTTACCATGCTGTGCAGCAACATTGTTGTTCCCGTTTGTCCTTGTATACGAGAGTTGTCAAGATGTGGGCTGTCCGGTGAACCTTCCCCTCCATTTTAAAGGCCTCTTCCCGACCTTCAGGACCATTGGTTACGGTATAACCTGCAAAATCAATCAATCTAAAAATAACTGCTAATTGTAGGTTGATCAATAGCATTATGACAAGTTCGTCTGCATTTATTGTAATTACTACCTAAAGTTATTTTTGTATAGTGTTGTGGTAAGAAATGAAAAGGACACAAGTTCTAAAGGAAAAAATATTTCAATATTTATTTGCGGTATAAACATGTCTTGTGTTGTTTCCGTATACTGTACAATACATAGGGTCAATCGTATTTCCTTCAGTAGACAGAAAGGAGAAACTGCCCTGGTTAACATGCCCCTTGTTTTTATACACAGACAGATTGCATCTTCTTTTAAAAACTGTTTACAGCACAATACAAAACAGCTATTCAACGTGTGTTTGAAGCTGTAACACGATGCAAGATGCATTGTCAAAAAAATCCCTGAAAAATTCCTCACTGAGGTAACATTTTTAAAATCATTCACTTCTTCTTTCACTTTGTATTTAGCGCCGCCGCCCCTCTCTCTCTGCTCTCGCTCGTCTTTCCCTCCCGAGCACATTCCTACCGAGATGTAGCTACAAGTTTAAGGACACAGAAACGTCCGTTCCCGTGATCTGGCAAATTTACAAACAGAGAAAAAGACTTAATTTCTCTTTCATTGTTACAAAGACAAAACAAAGTAAACACACACAAACAAAAAGCAGCTTGAAATCATCCATTTTCTTTTTAAAATAGAAAAGCTCCGTACTGAAATATATTTCAACCCTAGGGTGCAAGTGATCAAGTTGTTGTTCTTATTGTCAGTGGGATATAACTACAGACGAGGGAAGGCCATTCAAGCATGGTAGTATTATTTTCATCTCTGATGTTATGAGAGAAGAAATTTGCATATAAATTCCTAACATATATATACTTACATATATATTCATATTGAAAGGCCACAGGAATAGCATAGAGCACATTATATTAAAACAAGATGGAGAAAGACGTAATTATATAAGCGGGGTGGTGTAATCGTCTATGGGGAAACATAACTGGCATGCTGACCCACAGCTCTGGCTGTGAAGCAGTGTGTCTGTGCGTGTGTTAGTGAGGGCCTCTTTCAAGTTGGTAACAGGCACACCGGCCCTACATTTTGGACACCCCAGGTGAAATGTTACTTCAGTCCACAAGCCATATCGAGCTGGATCTTGTATAATTATAATATAATAGATATAGTACAAAAGAAGAAGATTAAAAAAAAGAATTGACGTTTTGGATCTACAAAATACTGCAAAAAAGGTGTTTTGATATATTGCAGAGTAACAAAGAGGACTTTTCTGACCCGTTATGGTAAAAACTAAACAAAAAAAAGACAGCATATTATTACCATGTTCTGATTCAAATAACAGATTTTTTTTCCTTTTTACACAACGTTTTTTTTAGAGTGAGATACAAAGTATTGAACAGTCAGCATTAGAAACAAGTTAGAAAGATTATATAAGGCCAGCTAAAACCAACCCTGTTCAGAATCATCTGCTGTCCCATCTGAAACCCAGTTCTTTGTTTCTGGTAAGACCCTGTCCACATGAAACCAATCCTCTGTAGCTTGCTTGTAACGATGCAAGAACCACACTCATGCAAACAGATTTGTTCTCAGTGTGCAAGTTATTCAAGAGAACTTGTGTCATTTTCCTTTTAGTTTTATTAGCATCATTTTTAACAAACTACAAGTTATCCCCGGACCAACAGGAGAGGACGACCCGGTGGTCTGAACGTCACTCATAACTTTGTGATTCCAGTGTCAGGATGTTTTTTAGCATCGGTTTTCATATCAAACCATTCCTGCTTTTACAGTAGACAGCGTAGACGAGCTAATTAATAGACTTTTTTCTTTTTTTGACTACCGTCAACGCTAAATATTGTGTCTGCTGATCCAATCTGCTTTTTTTTTTTTTTTTTTTACATTTTTGTGAACATAACTTGTCCAGCAGAACAGGGAGCCTTATAAAGCAATTCTGAAAAACCAATTGTGGAACAATCGCAACTCACGAATGTGCACGTCCTCATACACAGGCGGCCGTAACCAGCTTGAAACTTACGATTTACAACATGTTTGTGCAATTTCAAGCTGAATCCGACTCGTATGGTATGAGCATCCCTCACAGAACAAAGTAAGAGAGATTCAGGAGGAATAAACTCAAATGTTCTTGCATGACGCCCAGTGTACCTACAGACGTTGCCATAAGTCTGCTGTATTGTTCTGGAGGAAACCTACTTTAAAAGCACAAATACTGCAGCATTTGCACATGTTTGGGAGTCTTTCTTGTTCAGGTGCTTTCGTTGTGGACAGGATCTCAGAAAACTCCTTAACTACATGCTGTGTACCGCTGTGTTCAGCAGCAACAACAGTTAAAAAAACGGTCCTCATCATTCATCTTCCCACCTGGTAAAGCAACATCCAACCCGTGGTTACGTCTACTGTTAGAGAGCATACAGTACCACAGCATGCTCAGGTATACAAAATAATATCAATCTCTTTACTATTATCTATATAATATATATATATATATATATATATATATATATATATATATATATATATATATATATTTATATCAATTTGTGTTTCATATATCTTCCATATACCCAAGGCTTAAGGGTGAATCAACTCAGACGCCTTTCTTTGACTAAATGGGCGATCCCTTTGCAGAAGGACATTTCTTCTGTTTTCTCCAATGCAGTTACGGGACATGAAGCTATTGAAGTAGCTAAGTGCAGTCTGAAGCCAGTCCCAGTCCACAACACCAAGACCAGGATACAATCGCAGTCAGGCGTCCTTTTTTTGTTGTTGATTAAAAGGAACTGAAAAACTTCCTCTTGGGCAAAAAGAAGTAATGTAATACAAGAGTGTTGAGGCACTTCCTTGCCAAAAGGTTACTAAAATAAGCTGCCCAAAGAGTTGCTCAGAAATGTTAACACTGCCTTAGCATCCCCAAAATGACCTCTCGGTTAAGTGTCTGCCTCAAAGTGCAAACATCAGAGGTGTGAGAAACCAGTTTGGCAAACGCATACTGTGGTAAGACAATATGCGACGTGATGAAATAACCAAGGACTTTCTCACTGAACAAATCAAAACAGCTGGTGGAGTCAACTGGTACTTCTTGTAAGGCAACTGGATGAACAGTCATACGGGGAAGGAAGTAGGAACTTGCACTTGAAAACAGTTGGCCAAATGTCAACTCGCCTCTAATATCTTCACCCATACCCGACCCCCATGCCCTGCTCCTGCCCGCTGCTCGTCTTTGCCCCTAACCCAACCCTCTAACCCCTGAACCCCGTCCTTGGCTTGGGGGCCAGTTCCTGCTCCCTCCCCACTCCACTGTGCAGCTGTCGGGACTCGTCGCAGCCTGGGACTGGCCTCTCCTCTCCGCTCCTCTTCTCTGAATGTCTCTTTATCTGCCTGCTTCCAGCACGGGCTCCAAGTGCCAACAAGTCAATGGCTACACCACTGTGCAAACTGCATTAGGTCATTACAAAACCTAAAAGGAAAACGAAACTTAAAAATAAAATAAAAAGACAACTCGGAATATCACAATAACGTTCCTCTTTGTTGGCGTCGCCACCTTTTCTTTAGTTTTACAATCTCTTAAGCCATTGTTGGATTGAATAGATACGATTTCTATGTGTATATATTTATATAAGGTACAGATTTGTGCGTAAATGTACACAAAAATATACAAAAATGCGTAAAGACATACTGAATTTTCTGCTATGTGCGTTGACAAACATACAGAACATACAGTACAAACATACATACTTTGTTTATGTGTGTGTTACTTCCTTGGTTTGTAAAACTCTACATTCAGTAGAGCGAGATTTCCTACAAGTAAATCCCAGATTCTCCACTTGGCACCAGTCAGCTCGGCCAGAAGAGCCGAGAGAAAGACAGAGAGGATGTTGTTGTCTCATAAGTCGAGCACTGTAGATTTTTCCTATCTTTGTATGAAGCTGTCTGTCCTCCCGCGTCCTTCGCTCAGTCAGTTAAGTCTCCTTGGTTCTTTGTGACAAGACAAGTGATCGGGGCTCTTCCTCCCTCGATTTCAATCAACTCCCATGGAGGACGCCATTGTAAACCCATTTGTCAGTTCCCCCGCTGGGTTAAAAAACACCCTGTCCCCTTTTTTAACATGGCTTCTGTGACCTCCTCTGCCCGTCCGCCGCTGCTCCTTTCTGCAGGCTCTCAGACAACGAGCCTCAGGAGGCTAAAACATTCATTAAAACTGGCAGCTTCCCCTCCAGTGCAGCCGCTTGTTATCATGGTAACAACACCACCTTTTAACCCCCCAAAAAAGGAACAGTCACCCCACTGATTTTCATCTGGACTCCAGTGTGTCCAGTTGAAACACATTGTGATTGGTCGGGGTGGTGAAGAAGAGCTGGTCGTGGGTCGGGGAGGTCGAGTGGTTATCACAGGGGCTGTTGAGGCCCAGCGTCCGCTCAAAGTCCAGGAGCTGGCCCATGAAGTTGAAGTTCGGGGAAATGTTTGACTTTTTCCGCTTGACAAAGTCGTACGCGTCGTTGAGTGACAGGTTGAGCTTCTGCATCAGGTAGGCCACCGTGACGGTCACCGAGCGGCTGATCCCGGCCAGACAGTGCACCAGGATGCCGCACTTTTTGGAGCGAGCCTCGTCTGCAGAAGATGGTTAAAAGAGGGAGAGGAGACCATGAGAGAGGTTTAGATTACGGGTCACACCCACTGTGTGTTTTAGCCGTACATTAGCGAGAAGGAAGTCTTTAGATTCTCTGATCTACGATTTCACTGATTATCAATTGTTCTCATAAAACAATATAAATAAGAAGAATACATATTATTTAATATTTTGTTTCTCTGTGGTGTGAATGTGCTTATGAACTGAGATGTATTCACTATAATGGTGATATTTCAGCTGTTGTATTTAACGGATAGTTTTTCTGATACGGTATAGTTTGAATATGGACCCTCTACTAAACAATGAACAATATTTACAGAATATAAATTTCATAAAAAACTCTGAAAACCTATTTTCTCAATTAGCTTGTTACTATTAGCAATGGTATCTTATATATTTATATATGTTACAACTTAATATGCCAAGATGTGAGGCAACATCCTGGCATATAATCAAGGTAAATAAGAAAGAAACAAAAAAGGATAAAAGGACAATATTGTTATCAATAATAACAATAATAATAATGATAATAATAATACATCAAACTTAAATGAATATGTCTGCACTTTAAATATGATTGTTGCTTAATTAATCATGACTATTTAATGTTATAGAATACATTATTAATAATCACTGACTAAAACCACATTTTCAGGCACTTTAAAGCAAAGGACTGTGTTCCACTGTTTTTAATTACATGAGAATAAATTCTTCTTGTGGAAATAAAACTCAAACTACACCATATTTTCTTGGTATTGAATTACAACTAAATAGCAATCATTTGTGAAATGTAAATACTAAACGTTATATAATCACGATACCACATAACACAGGCATACTCCAAGTCATAACGCTGACAATTAGACTATTTATTTATTTCTAAACGCTTACTAGATTTTTACTCCAGAATGACCTCTCAATGACAGCATAATGTTATGTTTCATTCTGCTTTCTTGCTCTCAGTCTGTAGAAAAACTTGAGTAAAAAAACCCATCTTACATTATTAAAGGGCTACATCCATCGCCCTTCTATCAGTTACGAGCCCTTGCACTTGCATCACTGCAGGCCATTAGAGCGAGAGAGTTAAGTGCTTCTTTCTTTCCTCCTCTTCTCCCTCTCTCCTTTATCCTCTCCTTTATCTCTCACTGCCTGCATCTCTTGTTGTAGGATTGGGGTCAGTTGGCTCTTGAGGTCAGGCTGCTGAAATTTATATGTGATGTGTGCTCAGTTTCCACGACTATGCAAGACTCAGAAGTCAAATAAGTAAACCGTGGTTCATTTGTCCTAAAATGATCTATGGATTGTGCAGCATTACATCACTTTATTTGTGCTTTAAATGGCTTATACCGCAAGAATTGTCCATTTATCAGCCTGCTAACATCCCTGAAAACATCAAATTCCTCCATCTCGACATGTTCATACAATCATTTCTGATATTTAAGGAATCTGCACTCTACAACAGTACATCGAGGTCACATCTGGGTCTCCTTTTCAGCCTGAACTTCTCTCCTCTACCCATAATTATCCTGCTGTTACTAAAAAGACCTGATGTAATCCCTGCACATTACAGCCAGCCAGACTGCAACATTTAACATCAGCACGACTCGAATCTGCCACGACCTCTGGCTCTGGCATATGTCTCTCTTCCTCCCACCTAAGCTGAAACATTTGTCTTAAATAAGAAAGAAAATGTCCGGGGTCTGGACAATGACAAAGACCGTGGTTCTCATTGACTCATCAGAGAGGGAATTTACTCATTCTCTGGGAATTAAGTCAGAGGGAATGACGGGAAATACTAAACATGGGACGAGATGAGGGGATAACATTATTGTGGCTTCAATTCTCAAATAACCCATTTCCATGTTTCATTCAAAACTTTGCTTTAACCCGAACCCTTTTGTGATATTTAATTCATTTTAAATCAGGAATAGTGACATAGAGCCTATGGATGTATAAATGCAGCTCAACAAAGCAATTTTAAGAGAATTTCACACGTATTCTGTTTAACACTATTTCCACAAAACCTATTATATGACGTATAATGATGTATGCTTAAACTCAAGGATGAATGTGTTTAAAGAGGGTAATGGAGGATTCACTTAACTTAACAAAACTAGTAATGAAATGATTGATTAGTTGAACATTTAAATAGTTTTTAAAGCATTTCACTGGTTTAAATTTCTCAAATCTGAATATTTGATGTTTTTATTTTTTGATAAATCAATCCAGTTGCTGCACAGATAGTATTTCCCCCAATTCATTTGATAATCGTTTAATACATTTGAATGCAAAGACACAGGATGTCCAGCTTCTCAAACTGTGCAGATTTGTTTCTTTTCTTTTTCAGGTATGATAGTTTGCGTTTTGGACTGTTAGTCGGACAAAACAAGACATTTTAAGACGTCAAATGGATTAATCGATAATCAAAATAATGGTTCCCCTGCTGTTTCCTAAAATATATTTTGTAACATAACAGAAAAAGTTCTGTCCACTTTACTTACCAATGAAGGAAATGGCCTCAGGGAAAAACTGAGAGAGGTTCTGGCTCCAGTGATCGGAGATGGGGATCTGTTTGTACTTGAAATCCCCTTCGTGTTCGAACATGTTGGGCAGGTTGGGCGTCACATTGAGGATGTACTTGATGTTGTACTTGCTGAGCACATCCAGGTTGGTGGAGTCTTTGGCACAGCCCAGGTAAAGGTACGGCAGGATCTGGACAGGAAACGCTGGCTGGTTGTTGGGGAGTGGGCTGCCCTCCGACTCGGTGGCGCTGCCCGGCTCGCGGTCAGATTCCCCGTCTGAGCAGTCGGAGCTGATGCGGAGTCCTCCCAGGCCGAGGACGGAGGCTGGTGGCGAGCTGCTGGGACAGGAGCAGTCCAGATTGGTCTCGCAGTGCTCGGGGTACTCCGACTGGAACTTGTTGAAGCCCCCTGGATGACAAGGACAAAACCAGAAAAAGTCAATATTAGGATTAAAGCCAAGAAAATCATTTCCCTGGGTGCTATACGAAAATGTGCCCCGTCCACGACCACAGACAAGGTTGTGTTATACAACATCTACAAAATGGCAGCTGAATGTCAAGTCTGCATGAGACAGGAGGTGAATCATGAACCTGAATGACAAGAAATAAACCTTTAATTAGAAATGAATTCAAAACAATTGACAGAAATATTTTAGAAAAAAAAACAACAACGTTGATGGTGGTAAATAATAAGCACAAATTATATTTTTAACCATAACAATATATTAAAACACATGCTACCAACTAAATGAATACTCAAATTACATTATATTATATTATATAAAGCAACCAGGTAGTGAAGGCTATCCAAATGGAATACATTTACATAACTTGTTCATCAACTCATATACAGATGAATACATCATAAACATGATAAAATGTGCCATTTATATTGTAATAGTGTATTACAATTATATAAATAAAAACATATAGCTTTTCTCGTTGAAAACGCAGTCATTGCAGCTACGCCACCTTTTTTTTTTTATGTAACACTACATATTCATATTTTATTGCGACAGATAAGAGGAGATTAACGTGATATTTACGTCATTGTGACTAAGCAAACAGGCCGGACAGATGTGCTCCATTGAGAAAAGCTGAGCCCCGGGGAGAACGAGCAGGACAGCAACACCCTCCACTCAGCGCAGTGGACTTTTTGTGAATGGCAGCTCCGGCTTATGACTCAAGTGAAACATTTCTTCGATTACCATAAATCAAATGCGTCCACGTCTTCTAATGCGACCACATTTTATCCTATTCATATCATATCTTAGTGCTGGAGGATCACTCAAGAAAGAGTGTGTCGTCGTCTCCTCGTTTCCTTGTTCATTCATGAAAAAAAAAAGAGCCAGTCTTTTCCTGAAGGAGCACAACATGGCGGGGCCATTTTTGCAGCATTTAATTGAAAACATATTTGACCCAGCTCTATTTACCGAGACACGGGACACCGTTGAACGCTTCTTTAGATCAGCCGATAATCATAATTATAATAATAACGAGGAATTAGACAATAATTAACCTCGGCATTGAGTGAAGGAAGTCCAATGTCAAACTTCAGTGAGACTTCACAGTGAGTGCAGCTCACGTGTTTTTACCTCGTTTCTATTCGTCTATAATAACTGTGATAAAAAAAAACGCTTCGCTATAATACTCATTATCGTTCATACATAATGAATAAGACACAAACTCTAGTCTGTAGACGGGTGATAACAGCTGGGTTCATTTGAAGTGTCGCCACACGGTGACACTTCAATATCCCTACAAGCTATTTACATATCAGTAATAAGGTTATATGATACGAGTGACTTGTCAAAAATGTGAAGGAGCCTTTTTCCAAAAGAACATCTTCCTAAAGCTCCCACATAGCGGGTTTGCTTCAGATGTATCAAAGACCCAGAAAGGGGATGAAACATGGACACACACATGTTCATTAATAAAATCAGCCCGGGCGAGATCATTCATAACATGCATGTTGTTTTAGTGCTCGGTGAAAAAAGCCACTCAGAAGAGCCACATATCCAGTAATTAAATCCTCAGAGTAAACTGAAACAATCGATCAGTGTGAGTTCTTTTTTTATTTTTTTTTATTTTTTTATTATGAATTAGCGCGACCAGGCTACAACCCAGCCGCGGACCATCAGGTGTAAAAAGCCAGCTCCTCTTACCCTCCAGGTGGAAAGCCTTGCACCCGTCGTCCCGCAGCTTCTGCAGCAGCAGCCCCAGCACGGAGCTCCCCAGCCCGGACTCCTGCCGCTCCGGGGTCGCCTCGTCGTACAGAACCACCACGTCCGTCTTGCACCTCTTGACAAATTTCTCCTTGTCCTCGTTGTTGGGGATGATGGAGCGGATCGGGAGGTTGCCCTTCTTCAGCCTCCGGAGCATGAGGCCCGGGATGGCCAGGTTGATGGCTGACTCGATGTGCGAGGACTCGTACAGCTCATGGGGTCTGCAGTCCAGCAGCAGCAGAGAGCTGGCCCCGGACTCCAGCTCCTCCTGCAGCCACTCCACGCTCTTACTCGACATCATCATCATAGTCACGATCACAGAGTCTCTCCACAGATGAGTTATTCTCATCAGGGAAACGTTAATCCGCCCGTCCCCCGGTGTGACATGAAGAAGCGACGCAACCGAAGTGAGAGGAGACAAATCACGGCGCTAAACTTCCCTTCTTCCCGCGGCCGCCGCCGCTGCTGCTGCTGCTGCTGCTGGTCCTGCAGCGCGCGCACACACGCACTCACACTCACACTTCCACGCACACATCCGACACGCACGCACCGATGCCCCTCTGGTTGGAGCAGGACACTTGAACATGCAGAGGTTTCTTCTTTCCCTCCTTCTTCCCTCAGTCCGATAGATGTGGAGCTTTTATTCCAGTCCATGGGCGTCCATTTGGCGAGCGAGCTCCAACTTTGAGGTTGTCCGCAGACCCGCAACGTGCCACCCCCCCACCCCCCCAAAAAAAGAAGAGCCTCGTTAGAGTCCGAGGTCGTGAGTTCCGGATGAGTTGCTGTCGCTAAAGCTCATGCGTGTTGTTGTTATTGGACATGCTGGCCCGTGGAGCGCCTCTGGTTTGTCATTTCCACTGGATGCGTTGAGGAGGCTCTGCGGGCTTGTCATTGAGATGAGGGCGGGGCGGAGGGATTTAAAGGCGCAGAGCCGCTGGAGAGCTTCCGCGACATTCATAACCATTCATTGATAGTCTGCACTGTATGGTCTAGTTTTGAATGGCACGCTTGGCTTAGGAATTTGCAAATACAAGTCACAATTCAATTCATACACAGACACGTGTTCGGTGCATGGAACTGCACATCCATGTAGCCTTTTTATTTTGAATGGTTGTAAATATCTCTAAACTTTCCCCATGCATCTTAAAATAACATATTTGACATTGTAAGTTACTGTTGGATAATGTTGCCTTGTAGTCTACTTTCCTTTATATTACTAAATGTTACAATGCTTGTATTAATATCATATTACACATTTGACCTATCCCTTCCCAATATTAATGATAACTAGAAAAGCAGTCATGTCATATCCTTTTGAACTAAATGGGGTGAATAATTAACGTTCAATCTCAACAATTGAACAAAAAGCATCCTATACTATAACGTCATTTTTGTTACTGCAAAAAAAAGAAGAAATGCAGGTAAGAAACATGTTTCTTCCTCACGCCTTTAATTTCTCTCTAATTATCTGTACTTTTATTTAAACGTAGAGCTGAATTCGAGAATTAGAAAAACAGTCATGTCATATCCTTTTGTACTAAATGGAAGTGAATAATTAACGTTCAATCTCAACAATTGAACAAAAAGCATCCTTAATAAAGTTCTCAGAACAATTGAAAGTTGAACATTTACATATCCACGACCACCGGGCGAACCCCATTTACTGATGGAAATGTGGTTTTCCCTGAAATGAAAGAAATCTCCAGAGTATACTAAATGCCTCATGTTGTTTTGTCAAGCTACAAAGAGGGAGGACGTGGAAGTGTTTTTCCTCATTCTGTAACAAATGTGCCAAATGTGATATTCCGAGCATAAATATAGCAGCATACAGCAGTCTATGTATAGATATGGTGGAGTAATGTCACCTAAGTAGAGGAGTCTCTCTCCCTCTGTGTGTGCTGTTATCCAAGCTTATCTGTGCTTTGTTTACTTAGCCAGGCCTTTTAGTGCATATTTGTGCACGTGAGTCCATGGGAGAGTGCCCCACCGCACTATGAAACGATATTCTCAATGTGTTTTATTTTTGTATTCAACCCATGATGACACTACCGTGTGTATATTGCTCATAAATGTATCCTTACTGGTGTTGTGTATTTTTGTTCCTCACATGACTCGATCCTTACAGGCCAAAACACTTTGTTCCTTCTTTTCTGAGTTGGCAGAGAATTAAGACATGTATGTCTTATTGATGAGCAGTAACATATACTTTCCCTATAAGTAGGTTGTTATCATCCTGTTTATTTGTGTTAATGCTTGATAATGAATTGTTTTAATGAAATACCAGAGGACAGAATGTAACTTTGCATTATGCTCTTCATGTACAAGAAGTGACTCCGGTTTATTTTCCACTGATCTCCACACCACCGTTACTCTATCTCTGACACTCACTATGTTCATACATTCATCCATAATTCATTCACACTTCCACACATTCGCTTACCGATCAATTACTGGACATATTCCGAACTGAAAGTTGGCCTTTGGCCACTATCTCGACAGCACGGAAATACTAGTTTGTTTATTAGAAGTTTGAGAGTATACAGCAAAAACAAAAAGAAATGCAGATAGGAAACATGTTTCTTCCTCACTCCTTGAATTTCTCTCTAATTTTATTTAAACGTAGAGCTGAATTCTTCTAATCCAGATTGTTTCATGTAAAACACTTTTTAAATGGTTTTGAAATATTTCTCTTTTTTTTTTCTTCATATAATTATTAAAGCTTGTAATGTTATGATGTCATGTAGAATGTTTACATTTTGTAACAGCTCAATGGTGCTGGTGTACCTGCTGCTGTGGGTCATCACATACGTTTCACCATGAATGACCTAATAAGGCATCAGCAGGTTGTGACAGAGGCATAGAGGAGGAAAAGAGGAGCGTTTGATTTCCTCACAGCTGCAGAAAGGAGGAGTGGGGGATGCACCAGCTGCAGACAATGGCTCTTTATCCCCGCCAGTGATTTACACACACACACACACACACACAAACTTTAGGGCTCTTGTGTTTCCACTCCCTTCATGGACAACAACAGGCTCTCTTAGAGATGTGCAGCCACTTTGTGTGTCTGTCCAGACATAAACATAAACACAAACTATCATCACTTATTTTGAACTTTCATGAAACTTATGATGAACCTCTATCAGAGTTTGTTTGATTTAGTCTGTGACAAGGTGACAACATGTTGCCTTATAAGTACAAACAGACTGCGTAATAAGAACATCTGGTGGCAATTTGTGTCACATTGTAAAATATATATTTTTTGGAGTTCCTATATCAGAGTGCGAGATTCATTTCTTATCTTTAAGGAGGAGGTGTGAGTTCAGGGCAAAGATGGCAACATGAACTGATGACTTGAAAAGTATGTTTTTTAGAAGTAGCAATATACTAGCTGACCAAATATAAGTGGCTGGTTTCTACACACTGTTGTGAGGCAATAGATACACTCCTAATTTTGCATTAAGCACCTTTAACGAGCTGGATATGGTGCGGTCACTCAGTGTAGCTGGTAATTAGCTCCACTGGCTAACCGCAGTACTACAACAAATAAATCTCCTCAGGCACAAAAAGCATTTCAACACCAGACCACCAAAAACTATTGTCAGGACACCTGCAACTGCAAACCAAGTATTACTCTTTGCATTCTGAATTGAACTTATTTTTTCTGAACCCCTTTTATTTTATGTTTTCAAAAACTTTCCAGAGCCCAGAGAAGTGAAAATTAACGTGACATCATTCCAATGTAAAGTCTATGCGTGAGTGAGTAGGATGGGGGGGAAAAAACTTTCTTTTGGCTTCGGCAAACAATTTTCATTCAGATGACTGAGTGCCAATTTGGAGTCCTGTATCAACTTCTTATTCTACATCCATGGTGCATTTTGTGCAATTTCAGGTTTTATTCTAATTGGCTGGTTTCTAACAGTACTATTTTGGTCCCAATTTAGATGTGGCCCCTCTCACGTCGTCTAGACTCTAAATCTGTGAATTGTCGGCGGCACATCTAAAATGACAGTAGCCTGGCAACACAAGCAGACAGCATGCCACCTTTCTTCCGATTATGATTCAAATGTTGCGAAATCCTGATTTGTGGAAAGAAGTACGTGACATGATTTAGTTGAGCCACATTGCTCATATAAGAAGCTGATTGAGCAGATTGTCAGTGCCTTTAAATGGTAATTATTCGTTACAAGCAGGAGGAGTTATGTAATAAAAGACAAGACAAACAAGCTTATGTAAAGATTAGGACGTATTCAACGCTATCTGAACAACAAAAGACATGAGCTCATCAGCAGCTTTACCCACCATCGTGAGTCTACTTGTTCATACACGCATCAACAGCCTTTAATCTGCCATTTTGGAAAGAACAGAAGCTTTCAGATTGTCATTGTACACACATTTCCTGTTTCACAATACATAGTCTGTGTGACAGTCAAGTCTTTAGAAAATGTCCCTCCTCCTGTCTCCACTATACTTGAGGGTTTTAATCGGCTTTATCGTTCTCCTATTGAAATGTAATATGAATAACTGTCCGTACAGTATAACCTAATCAAACAGGAAAAGCAATATACAGTATGCTATATGAATCTATTCAGTGTTGACACAGAGACTCATCCTTCACTGGTGGGTAAAATCCTTCTGCCAGATGGAGGAGCCCTTAATTCCATTTTAAATCTATACTCCAGAATGGTAATGTAATTTCCTGAAGCATGGTGCTGAGATGAGTGCAAAGTCCCTTATTCCCTTTTATAAATCTAAGAACTGGAACTGGGCTACCTCGCCTGTAAGTGTTTTTTTCTCTGAATGAAAAGCCACATACCAAAAATATTACACAAACCCATGCAGCACCCAAAAACCAAGGACAAAGATAAATCTTATTATGTGAAGATTTTTTAGGGGCGGGGAAGTGTTGTTAGCTACGATTTAGAGATTGACAAAACAGATGAGGAGCAGTTTTTGTTCCTCAGGAAGAAGTGGCTTTACGATTCCACATCCTCCTAAACTGCACCTGAAAAAACGTTCTCAGACGGTCACATTTTCTGAAAACTAAAATCATGAAAATGTTTGTTTTTTTGACTCCTGTTGCGTAAATTTGAAAAATGTAGAACAAAAGTGTGATACATTGTTCTGCCTCAATAACACCCCCTACATTAGTGTTCTCCAGTGGGCAAGAGTTTTTGGACTGACAGACAATATTGGTACTCGTAATTTCTATGCTGTGACATGATGTGAACGTATGGAGTGTAGAGTGTTTGGGAGACAAAATGAAAAGTAATGATTTGTGGGAATCACTACGATAGCTACGATATAGTGCAATGCATATACTGCCCTCAATTTTATTGTCTGAATTGTCATACATTTACCACATGGATACCCTCAAGCATAAACGCCTGAGCAATGGAGCAAGTGGATCAAATATCCCATTACTCAATTAGAGGGAGAAACGTTATGAGGGCAATGTCTTGCTATATAGTCCCTGCATATTTAGGCAGCCTGTATGAATCATTTTACCATTTTTAGGAACTGACAACACACCTTTTGACCATTTGAGTTGGTTCAGACAAACTCGTCGCTGATCGTTCCCCACAGTAAGCTTTGGCTGTCAATCACAGTCTGTCAATCCACGCAGGAGTCTGACTGTTTACAAAGGAAAGAAACATGAAGCCGATAGGCTTGCGTATGTTGAATGAACCTGCGTGGCCCACTGACTCCAGCAAAACATTAAATGAGCTGAAAGTAGGATTGTACTGTTGCTGAAATGCCAAACTGAGCAAACCGAGAGTCAACACTAGCACAGTTTGCCTGCAAGCCCACCGTACGCTAGCTCGCTGATCGGAGAGGATTCAGCTGTGGAGATGAGACGTTTGCAAAGGAGCTGCATCAAAGAGTCGGATTTGTGCACCCTCAATCAAATAATCTAGAGTAGCTGTTTATTGACTTATTCTAAGAGGTTAAGTGGTGTAGAAATGCAGGAAAATATTTTAAGACGTAAGAAAGACTACACAACTTAACTCCCAAAGCATCCTCCAGAGGCTTTAAGCTGAGACAGTCTTACTATAAAATATGCATAAAAGCTGCAGTGTCATTGTAGTTGTAGTCTATAGAAAAAATTTGCACTTCAGACAGTGAATGGGAGATTAATCTGAGTTGCATGCTTGCCAAAAAAGCAAAAGCACCTATTTCACAATATTTCATATTTAAAGCGCTCTACAGGTAGATCCTTCACAGATATCTTATCTGTTATCACTCGTTTATTAACCGGTGGGAAAATGTACCCACCCTGGCATCTCTACTATGGACTCGTCTGGGCCTTCTTAGCCATGAACAGCTTTAAACTGATCCTTTAACTGCCCACATTCCTGGAAAATCACCTGGGTTGTATCCAGTATTCACAAAAAGTCTCCTATTCATTGTCAGTGGAGTGGCTCCAAAACCATTTTTTTACACCAATTAAAATGTTCTTGATTCAAACCTCTGAAAGGATTTAAATGTCATGAACTGTTCCGGTTCATTAAAAAGACAACATTTGTAGCTCAAATCCTGAGAAAAAATAATTTGATCTTGTGCCCTGTCTCTCATTACTATCCAAATATGCTGCATGTGCATCATGATTGTGTGTTTCCTGTTTCTGTCTGAGGTCTCTTTAAGGCAGACTGTGGTTTAAACCCACTCACCTCAGTGATGGAGTGAGGTGGCCACCCCTCTCCCCCGCTAACGCTGGCATTTCCTCTGCTGTTTCCTTTACCCCAAACACGCAGGTCGCCAACACATAAAACACAGGCCTGGAAAATGTATCACAGCACTTTGTCCATCTCTGTTCAGCCGCTCTGTGATTCATGTCCATTTATTAATCACATACATATGCAGGAACAGAGATTGTTAAAGTGAGTGATTCGTGATTAGGTCTTAGGTTTTCATATGGTGACGGATTTAGTTGTACTTTTTCTCAAGGTGTTTATAGTACTTTGATTGGAAAATTACAAGCTTGACAGAAGTATTTTTACTGTAGTTGCAAGGCTATAGTGTAGTGTGTATAGTGTACTGAAGTGGAGTGCATTACATTAGATTACACAGCTCAACAATGCTCTTCTGCTCCAGACAATTTCTCTATGATCTTATTTTATATAAAGCACTTTGTAAGAAAGCATAGTGAAATATCTGACGTGTTTTTTTTTCTTCTTTTTCTGGTATTGTGGGTGAGGCGCATTTCCAGCAACCATCATATACAATGTTTGCTGGAAATGGAAGTAAAATGCTAATCAAATTAAATGTGCAGTAAGAGGCATAAGACACTAAATGTGAATTCTAAAATGTTTTTTTTAGGGACAGCATAGCCACACAGGAATGTCATTATTGGACTAAAGTATAATGTTTTAAAATTCTCGCTTTAAAAAAATCTCTGCATGGTCAATCCAAAATAGCTAAGGTTTGGAGAAGATCTTATGGTTAACAAAAAAGCAAACATTAATTAAAGGTCTGGGATTGGAAGTGATATAAGGTCTCCCACATATAGGTCACATCCATCCCTGACCCCGACCTCCACATCCTCACACTCTGAACGTTCACATTGGACATAAACCAGAGATGCAGATTCATCCAAAATGGCTGTAATTGCGAGGGATAAATCATCACAGCAGCCCACACATTGTGAAATGTTACAAAAGTTCTGGTAGCATGACGTGAAAACATCCTTAACATGATGATCAAAAAGAAAGCTTCTTATCAAAGGTGATACTTCTGTGAGGAGATTTAGCAAAGCACATCAACGCCAAGTGCCATTATTTACCTCGGACAAATGTGATAAAATAACAGAACAGCTTCTCAAATGTAGCCGTCTCATACATCTGGGATGGGATTGGTGGGTGAACTGGTGGAGCGATCACCGAGTAAAAAGTGTGGATGTCTTTAGCGGAAGAGTGTGAGCACTGACCGCAAGAGATAGAGAAGTGTGACTGTGTGTGCATTAAGTGTATATTCTGTATGGATAGTGTGTGTGTGTGTGTGTGTGTGTGTGTGTGTGTGTCTATTGAAGAGTGGGGGACACACACTCACGCTGTGAACTCCGAGCCATGGAGAAGTCTCTCAGCCGAATGCATTATTAAAGGCCAAACCAGAAAGATGGAGAGAGACGGAGAGACTAACAGAACACAAAGAAAAGGAGAGACGACAATCTTGAGGGAGAATGGATTTAAAGTGGAGCTGGCTGAGTGACAATGATGGAAATCAGTTTACCAAGTGTACATCTGAATCAGATCTCATCAGTCTAGCAGTAATCAGGAGAGAAAACAACTAAATAAAACATGCAATCCTTCATGGCCAACCCTTGATCCTAAAAATGTACACTTGAATACTGCTAATCAGCTGATTTGTCAAATATGTGGCAATGTTTTATCCATTACCAAAGTGTGTAAAATATTGAACTAGTAGCTATCAGCATGAAACTTCCCCAGTTGATTATTTACATTAAGACCAGTATGTTTTGTATTAGAAGTGTTCTTGAAGAAATGTGTTTAAATAAGCAAATTAGGCTTTATCTTCTTAAATATGTAGTTTTCATAACTTTAAAGAACATAAATCTGGATATTAGATAAAGACACTTTATTTTACAGAGGGAATTTTTAATATCTCTTTTTACCACTCCATAAATCAGACATAACAAAATAATCAATTTCACCATGTTTTTAGGAATAACATGTTCTAAAAATCAGGCTATGAATTATATATGAACAAACCCCTCTGTAAAAACTTTCAGAATATAGATAGGAATTTAGCTGAAAAGATTTGTGTTTCAGTGCTACTGAAGTGGAGATTTCTGGCTCAGAGTTTGAGGACATTTCTTTTATTGAGAAAATGGCCTTCAAAGATATTGTTTTCCTTATTTTTGTAAGTCACTGCAAGTGAATATGGTATACAAAAAAAATATCTATCTACTAACTTTTACCCAATGGAACACCAAAAATAAGTAGAGTGGTGCCTTACCACACAGTGGACATGCAGTATGAGAGCAAACTGAGGCCTTTACACAAGTCACCGGGAGCAGGTCAGGGTGGATGGGTGAAGCGCAGGACTAAGACAACGGGAACAAGGTTTTTGGTCTTGTGTGTTTTTGCTTTATTAAAGATTTTGATTAAAGTTACGGACAGATCGTGGTTCGGTTTCATTTTTCAGTAGAAATTTTTCAGTAGAAATCCACCCTAAAACTGAGTCACCCAACCTGTCCCCTAAATCACTGTGCTGCTCTCTAAGCCCGGAGCAGATCCAAAGAACACATTTGACTGGTTTTATTCCCAGTTTGAGTGAGTATTTAATAAATCGCTGAGCCAGCATGACAAAAGCAACATTAAATGTGGACGACTCCTTATTTTAACTTTTAAATGGTTTCTTGAAACCACCTGTACGCCTACTGTATCTAATCAACCTGCAGAGCAAACACACTGTAACTATGTAAGCAAGATTGTAAAAGCACTGAGGTGAGTCATCGTGTGTTAACTCCTTCCTCACCTCTCCCTCTTACACACACACACACACCCTCAGCCTCACCCCATTATAATGCTGTGACAGCTGAGAGGCAGGGCAAAAGACCGATGGTCAAAGGTGGCCAAATAACACACTAATGATCTGTTCTATCTCATGAAGAGATTCACTTTTCTCCTCTCTGTTTCAGCTCCAGCAAGTGTTGCATCAGCGCAACATTAACGCAGCCATTTAAAAGCAAATACAGTCGACCTCATAACTACCGCTGGTACATAAATACAATAAAGGATCTGAATGCTCAAGATCTAGGTGAGTAATTGCCATATGTGGAAGTTAAAAATCGGTTTGGATGCGAGTTGGCTTTCGGTCCATAATAATACAGCTGCAGTGCACGGTGAGGTATTATTTTAAGGTCTGTGGTCACACAGCTGTTTTTACGCCTCGTGTGGATGGTGCACATTCGTCTGTCTGTGCTCAACTTTTCCTCTCCTCACCCTTTTGTGTCTGCGAGTGTAGACGTAGGGTACTTTAAAGTTTGGGGGTCTTCCACCCCTAAACGGCGGCCAAATAGTGAGCACTAATCAGTAAACAGAATATGAAACTCATAGACAATTCTAGGCTGAAGCGAATCTTTGGAGGCTTCATTCATAATGTTCACATTAGAATTCTGACTCAACATTTGTGAACGTGGTTAACACAAGAGATGTAAAATAAATTGTGCTGAGATACAAAATACATCAGTTAATATTAAACTTGTACATTTTGAAGCTTTTATGCGCATTTATACTTTGAAAATTTGAATGAAAGATTATTTTGCTGAACGAAACACAACTATCATAAACATTTATATTGCCACGGAGCTTATTTTCTTCAATAACCCCAAAAAGAGGGAACCAGTGTGATGCTAACTTCCTGGTTGGCCTACACAAAATGATCATCCCTGCAGCTCTTTATACAGTTATGAGAGTGTTATGCAAGCCAACACCCATTCAGGTAAGTGTTATTTAAGAAAGTATCATAAGCTGTTACAAACATGGCGTCTCGCTTTTAGACACGTTTCTGAGCTACATCTTCGACTTAAATCGTGGCTGTGTGTCAGAGCAGTCGACCTTTGGAGAGGCAGGTGATTTTAAGGTGAGACCAAGTTATCTCAAAGTTTGTTTTATGGGCTGGCTCCTCGTAAAGTAGGTCATCAACTTTAAACTCTCAGCACACATTTACATACCTTGAAGCGTGTGTGAGCTGGTTGTATTTGTGTTACCTGAGAAGTGTGAGATTTAGAGGCACTGCAGTTTCATATTCTACTGGAAGGACCTTTCCCAAACTATATACTTAGTAAATATACATTGAAAATGTTTATACAATGACAATCTTTGCTGAGCAGCAGATGTGGACAAATTTAAGTTTGTGTCCCCTGAAATGAATCCGTAAATAGACTGACGATAAGAGGGCAGCATGAACAGCTTTTTACAAGAGCTGCAGCTCCTTATTTCAGATTGCCAAAAGGGTTGGTCAACAAGATTAAAAGCCTTTTTTTGTTGTTGTTGTATCGAAAAAAGAAAACTCAATCCCGCCGTGCATTCACTCACATTGGGATCAAATGGAGAAAAAAAAGATAGTTTTGGAGCAGAAGCTGAAGCGTGGGTAGGAGAAGCAGAGTGCCAAACCTCAGCCACGGCCGACAAGCACGGCTTAGTCTCAGAGGGTGAAGGAGTGGGAGGCGATGAGGGGAGAGGGGGGGGAAGGTGGGTGGGGGCGGGGGGGGAGGTGGGGGGGGGGGGGGGGGGGAGGGGTGAAACAGGAAATGAGACAGTGGGGAATATTGCCAAATCCAACAGTGGTCAGAGAAGACATGGCGGGACTGAGGCTCAAACAAGTTTCTCCTCTTTTAAAAGGTTCTGTAAAGACCGTAAAGCATGTCCACACCTGTACTTCTGTTTGCTATTGTCAATGTGACTTTGTTGCTGAGAGGTCTATCTCAGTAATCGCAACAAATTACAGAGCGAATAAGTGTCCGTGTCTCATTAAATTTGGTCGGTGATACAGCACCTCTGCTGTTAATGTTTTATTTCATAAAAGTGCATTCATTGTTTCTGGTGTTAGTAGAGGTGCTCTTTACTTCAGGGTAGACAAATAACACAGTAGAAAATCCAGACTTCACTGAAAAAGGACTATCACTGATTTCATTATCACTGAAAGTGGGCCATAATTAAATTGAATGGAATTACCAGTATTCGTCACCTATTTACACGACTCCCTTAACATATACAGAAAACTCTTTAAAACAATGCAGGTGCAGTTTGGACACACACGGCTTCTTTGAGGCTTCTTTACTTGTTCGCTCATGTTGCTTTGAAAACTCACATATCTGTTGCTCGCCAGCTCCTATATAGCTGACAACCTGAAATTCAGAGTAATATCAGCCACTTGTGTAGCTATTGGGTGTTTATATTATTGTGTCTACCTTGTGCATATGGATCTGTCGGTTTTTATGAACTTCTCTTTGGGCTTGTAAAAACTTAAAGTAAAAACATCTTTGCTGTTCCTCACTGGAAACTCTAGTACACAAGCAGAACGCAGACTTCTTCTATGTTTTTCTACGGCGGTTCCTCTGAACTGATCAGTGCATTTTTGCTTCTCATTTCTTTCCTAGAACTACAAAAAGTCCAGTTCCCCCTCAGCTCATTGTGCAGTGACCCCCCCCCCCCCCCCCCCCCCCACTGTATCAACCAGCATTTATGACCACAGATTATATCACAGACTAGTAAAACTTGCAATTCTAAGAATACACACTGGCAATACATGTTTTGGGAAATCCGTCTGTTTATTCACCAGACAGTGAAATCTACGGCGGCGCAGCCTCCACCTGCTGCTCCAGGACACAGCAGCGGTCTGGCCGTGAGAGTGGCCTTGTATCTTTTTAATCTCATAAAGTCAGAATATGACACAATGTTTAAGGACACAAAAAAAGCCAAGAGGAGCCGGAGAGCAGAAAAAAACTGACACACTTAACTAGTAAAACACACACTGACACACACTCAGGAAAGCAGTAGCCAGCAACCACAGCGCACCAGGAAAAACATATCCAGATGTTCTGCTCATAAGATCACCAACCCCCTCTCTCTCTCTCTCTCACACACACACACACACACACACACACACACGCTTGTGGGCCACACATAGGCTACATATTACAGAGGCTTGCTCTCCAACTTCTCTTTTCTCCCCTTTCTTTTTCATGGACACACACTCTCACACATTTGTACAGCTATATGTGTGAGGACTCTTTGACATAAAGCATTCTCTCTATCCTTAACCTTAACCATCACAACTGAACCCCAAACACCCAAAACACACCAGAGCAGTCTTGAAGTGCGGTGAGCTGCTGTGCAACGTCGATGTAAAGCTGTGACCGTTTGAGTCCTGTGACACGTTGACCTATGTTACAAAGAATTTCTTCTAGGAAGTCCAGTTTGAGTAACAGATCCATTAGTGTGAACGCTTATCAGATGCAAAACACTACAAAGAGGCCTCACCCTTAACTGAACCGGGACTGCAACTTAAACATATTTTCACATTCAGTTATTCCCTTGATTAATAGTTCGGTTTATAAAATGCCAAGAAAATAGTGCAAAATTACCATCACATCCTCTCAGAGTTTAATGTGACGTCTTCAAATGTCTTGTTTTTTTTTCAGAACAAAAAAGTCCAAAACTCAAGGATTTTCAGTTCACAATGATGTAAAACAGGGAAAAGCAGTAAATTCTCACAGCAGAAATGTTGGAACCAACCAAGGACCAGTTGGTGTTTCTACTTGAAAAGTTAGTATAGATTATAGTTGCAGATCAATTTTCTTTCAACTGATGTAAACTAAAACCTAAACCTAACTTTATCGCTGTAACGCTCAAAACAATCCTGTGAATGTCTGGCCTTAAGGTCTTCCTCACTTTGCAGAAATGACCCCACTCCCAGGGTTTCTCTCTCTCTCTCTCTCTCTCTCTCTCTCTCTCACACACACACACACACACACACACACACACACACACACAACTTGCAGTTATTGAACCCACTCTTTCGGCCCCCCCCTCTCCTCCACTAGAGCTCCTGGCAGGCCGTCTGGTTGAGGCCCATAGTAAAGGGAGCCGTTTTCTCTGGCACGAGTGTGTGTGTGTGTGTGTCTGTGTGTGGTGTGTGCGTTTGAGTGTGTTTGTGTGTGTGCGTGTCCTCGGGCCCCAGACAGGAAGGAAGAGAGTGGGCCTGGCAGCACAGCTCCAGAATTCCGGTTTTGTTTTTCTTCTTTTTCCATCAGTGCAGAGCCCGAGTCGGGTCTTAAAGAAACAGTCATTAATATTTTCCCCTCTTAATGACGCCACACTGTTCTCTGAGTCCTCCACAATAGGACCCACTATGATTCATTACAGTACTATGTAAACATAGTACCAGTTTGTTCAATAAAAAAGTCCAATGAATGAATAGGTCTTTTATGGCTCAGATGAATCTGTTCCTGGAGAAAGCACAGCGTGCGTCTAAGCGTGGCCTCAGGCTCATTTTCATTGAGCGTCTAAAAATAAAAGTACTGATCCAGCATCAGCGGTCAGGTTACATAAATTACTCAGGGGGTGAAACATAAGGATTTTGGACACAAGCAGGGCAGGTGTATTTAGCTGCCACCTCCACGTTTTAGTAATAAATTGTTTCAAAATGAGCACTTGATGACAGCTCACGGCTCGTGAACTTAACATCTCTGCTGAGGACAGTAAAGACAGAAAAGTCATGATTTCTTGGGTAACCGCTCGAGCTCTGTGGACCAATCAGAGCAGGAAACAGTCACTTTAAAGTAACCCGGTGACATCATCGATTTGGCAACGATTATGAAAACACTTGTTACACAAAAAGAGCTTTGTGTTGTGAAAGAGCAATAATTTCAGAGAGATAATAGTGAAAAACATTTATTAAGAAGGTACACAATAAGTTACTTCCAATGTATAAAAGATTCAGACAAAGGACATAAAGGGAACAAGACGCTTATCTCTCAAACTGCAGTAATTACAATCAGCCATTCTGGACGCGTATACATCATTTCAACTTAAAAGTATAAACTGCTTTTATTTTACATTTTGTTTCATTGTCAACAATCCAGTCAGGAGACAACAATGTGTTTATTCATCTCTCAATACTTTCCGACTTATCTAGCCTGTCTGTGGCTTTCAGCCGTAAGCCAATTAGTTCCCAGTGTAAATCCTATATACAATATATATATGCATCATTTCACAAAAGGGCAACATACTGTAAGTTCCTTAAACAGCGAGGCAATGTCGATTTTAACAAACAACTCAATGTTATGGTGCATTGCTTAAAGAATATGTTCCACTCATTTGCTGCACTAGTGTTCAGCTTCTCTCAGTGCTTCTACTTATGATAGCAGTAAACAAGCATGAAGTCAGAGTGGACGGCTCACTTAGGGAATAAGGTCAAACTCAGGTTCCTGTTTCTCCTCTTTCTGCAATTTGAAAATGATTAAATCCCTGCGCTGGCCTGAGTGCTTCTAAAATAATAACTGTGAGTAACTTATGCACATGTTGGTTGTGATTACCGTTTATGTGCTTTTTTTAATGAAAAAGAACATTTCCTTCTGAAGCCATTCTGTGTGAGCCTGCACAAATAGATTTTAAAACGCCCACACGTGTAGTGCAAAGGCAAGTATGAAAGTATCTTGCATGTGTCTACACTTTTGCGCGCGAATACGCACACACACACACACACACACACACACACACACACACACACACACACACACACACACACACACACACACACACACACACACACAGTGACTTGTAGCAGCAGGTCCCTCGTCAGCAGAAAAGGGACTGCGCTCTCAGCACTCTTGTAGAAGAACAACTTCTCTAATATTCAACTTCACTTCTTATATCTCTTTGTGAAATAACCAGGCATTTGAAGTCCAGTCAGGACAATGCTTCCAGACCGTGTGCAAGTTTGCACATTTGAAGTGTGATGCAACAACAACAACAGCGAGCGAGCACTGCATACGTGTTTCGGTCGATGGTGTTGGTGCGACCCCCATTTCCCTCAACCTCTCTCTCTGGGGCCGCCATCTTTAGGCCTCCTCTCGTCTCTGGAGATGCAGACCGATCTCCATCTGGTTCTCCAAACACTCCTTGAGTTTGTCCTCGGTCAGCGTCAGACGCTGCTCCAAGATCGAAACCGTCTGGATGGAGGCAACAAGAGGAGAAGGACAAGACAAAGAAAGAGAAGGGGGGAAGGAAGGCGATGGATAAGAGAAAGAGCATGTTAGAGAGGGCTGTATAGCATCAGCTTGACAGTAATGACTATATAATGGCGGTGTTTGTGTGTGTGTGTGTGAAAGAGGCAGTGTGTGTGTGTGTGTGTGTGTGTGTGTGTGTGTGTGTGTGTGTGTGTGTGTGTGTGTGTGTGTGTGTGTGTGTTTGAGACAGATGTTGTGCATGCAAGACAATCCAGCTGATTATCGTAGAGAGATCTGCTGCCTGAGCCGAAAACACCAGAGTTTCTGTGTCTGGCACGCACTCTCTCTTGTTCTCCCGCTCACACAGTTGCATAAACACTCTTACGCGCACAGAGAATACAAGAAGGTCGCTATCCGAAACAGGACGGGCATGTGTGGGTAGTGAGATCACAGTGCGACATACTTTTCCTCTCAGCATCCTCCAACAGTGACAGCATTTGTTGTGCACTTGTGTCATCGGAGCCTGTTTACCAGAGGAGCACCCAGGTGTAATTGTACCCTCTCTAAATGAACCGATTACTGAGAGGAGAGTTGGCTTTTTTAAATGTTTTATTGTATCTAACAATGAGGCAGTAACGTAATCAGCCTTTTATCATCTAAAACAAATACAAAGAAGTCATTTTCTTAAAGATAGATAGAATTGAGCAAAGTACTACAATTCTTAACTCGTCATAGTGGCTGCCAGTTAGATAAGTTATTAGCTTAAGAGCCTTGGGTGAAAACATATTACTAATATGTTTAAAGAATACAAACCCAGTAAGTTCCCTACACTGTAAAAATGTAGAAGCTGAGAAGTCTCTGTGAGTTGACTCAACTTCAGGTTAAGCTAGTTGCGTTAAGAGGTCACGCTGTTTAGTAAATCAAACTTCTATGTATAAAACTTCAAATTACTGCTTCCGTCCACAGATATTGGTAGCACTTTATAAAAACGACACACTATTTAGCATTAGTAAAGCATGAATAAACACTTAATTCATCATTTATAAAGCATTGTTCCAACATTCATTAGTAACTCATTAGTATGCAATTCATTAACACAGTTATGAATGTTTCATTCTTGATTAATAAGCTTGACTATTATGCGTTTCATGATTGGGTTTTCATACTTTATAAATTATGGATTCCCCATTTGTAAATGAGGTATTAAGGACTTATAGATGATTAATAAGATAATTTATAAAGCGTTAGTAAATGATAAGCAAGATGCCGCACTGCGCTCGTACGACGGTGATAACGCCGTCCTTTTTCTGTTCTTATGACTGATTTATTTCCTCTACTGCACTTTTATTTCATCAAACTCTTTTCGTCTATTATCAGAAAAAAAGTGAACAAACAAGAAAAAGGAAGAGTCATTTGAATGAATCTTCTGGAAACACGACAGTTGCGACAGTTTCCTCTGAATCTCTGACATAATTGTTGACTGAACAAGTCGCCTGGTGACAAACACAATCCCAGCTATAAGCAGTTTTGGAGAGTAGTGCTTGGCAACATGAATGTGGTTCAGAGCAGAAACAATCAAACAGTAAACATGTCTTCAACAAGGCTCGACAAGGCTCTCTAGATTTGAGCCAGCGAGTGAACGATATGTCAACATGTCTCGACCTGTAATTGTATGTCCCTCCTTGTGCCAGCGAGTGTAATTAAAAAATTGATAGAAAGCAGCGCAGAGATGAGTCATTTATCAAAATAAAAACAGCTGTGTATGAGACATTAAAAAAAAGAAAGAAAAGAAAAGTATTTCGTCAACAAACCTTCCAGTGTATTTCTTTGAGAAATAACCTGATGCTGGGTTAGTTCATTAAAGCTATAAAGTAGGTAACTCAAAACTATATACTACGATATATAATTAATATGATCATGATGGTACAAAGTCTCCTGATCTCTTATTTCACGATCATTTCAAGGTCACTTCATACAATCAGGGCGACTCTCAACGTCTCATTGACTAAAGAAGTGCTTAGTTAATAGATTGTCATTGGATATGTAAGGACTACTTTGATGAGTTGATTATTTTTCCAGTGTTATCTTCCACAGTTTAAACCTACCTTTAAGATCTTCTGAAATATATAACATATGTCGTCATGCCGTAGGAAAAGTATTATTTTGTCCATGCATACGGCCGAACAGCTAACTCATTGACGACAGGGTGCCTTAAATTCCTTCGATTCAAATTAGAAAAGACTGAGAGCAAGAAGCAATCTCATAAATGCAAGTTAGGACAAAAGTTAAAAGGAATAAATCCAGAGACAGGTTTAGGAAAGTGGACCGAACATACGCTTAATACTCAGATTACAAATCCACTACACTGTCATGTAAATGTTTTAGAGTGTTTAATTATTTTAACCAAATTAACATCATAATCACCCTAAGCAGCATAGACATATGCCATTTAATAGTCATACAATTGACAGTGCAGGTGTAATTTGATTGGTGGACAAAAGTCGAAAGAAACACTTTTTTCACTTATAGTGTGTTGATTGATAAATGTATGTCATCCACTTCAGCACTCGCTATTTGTGATTGTATCAAAGTTAAACAACAATTACTTTGTGAGTAAAAAAAAAAAAAAAGACTACAGCTCCAATAAACGTAATATTAATATAATTAAGGGTGCAAGTCATTGTAACTTGTTTGGTCCATATCCATTAAATGTACTCTTTTTTTTTTTGCTGTTATCTCTGCTGTCTAAAAACATATTCTCTATCCTGCTGTTATTACAGACATGCCCGAGCAAATTGTCACTCCTCGCATCTTTAGTCGAGCTGTTATATTTACACGCAACAGGTCTAGGGCTTATGGGAAATGGTGTTCACTTAAGGCCGCTAAAATACAAAACTATTAAATAAACAACATCTTACAGTTCTGGTTTACGGCAAACCATTTAAACACTGATTTCACTGTTAGCTCACATGTAAACGCAGTCATTTTCAAACCCGAGACACCCACCTGCAGCATGTTCCAGCAATACAGCTGCGTTTGGTAATTGGCTATCGAAGTCCTGCGTTGACCCCACAGAGCAAACACACACACAACCAGGCACGAACAATCGATCGCGTAATGATGAAGGAATTGACAAGGATTGTTAAATCCCTGAGATAATCTCATGCTCAGCACACACCTAATGACTTCAACAATGTGCAGGCAAGTGGTGTTTTCTTTTGGGTCATCAAACTAGATAACATCTCCTGCAATTTCATGCATCGCGGGAGAGAAAGGGCTTGCATGTCCTCTTTCTCTCCTTCTCTGCCTGTCTCCATTTTCTAGATCAATACCACCTTGTTTATCTTACCAACCTGATATGGCTACCCAGTCCTCAGCCCAGGCAGCTATGTGTGTGTGTGTGTGTGTGTGTGTGTGTGTGTGTGTGTGTGTGTGTGTGTGTGTGTGTGTGTGTGTGTGCGTGTGTGTGTGCGTGTGATTCTGCACGTGTCCCCAGGCAGCAGCAACATTATATGGGCATATACTTTTCATCTGGAGTAGAAACCAAATCTTTATGCCCCTAAAAATAGAGCGAGCTGTTTTTCTTTTCTTTCCAGACCACATTATACTCTCCATCGCCCTGAGCATTACTGGCCTCTGTTACAAAGTCTCATAGCTTTGGTATGACCCACACTACAATAGTCTGCGAGTCAAAGAAAAGGCAAACTGGTGCAGGTGAGAGGTGAAGAAGTCTGTTCTTCTCTATAAATGTAGGTAACGGATTACAAAATATGCCACTACTAAAGTGAATTACAAGAATTATAAAAGAAAAGCAAAAAATAACAGAGTGGTTTTAGTGTTCCCATGAAATCATTGAGGAACTGGTACAAAAACAAACAATAATGAAACCAGACTAGGTTGTAACCTAGTATATAATTGGACATGACTGACATTAAAAAGACAATTACAACTGATTGACAAAGAGCCGTGACTCTGTTTACACAAAAAAGTTGCTAAGCTCTGGCGGTCGCCCTCAAGGTGTAATTTCAGTCTTTAAAGCTTGAGCCTTGGTGTGGAAGTTAGTTTGCACACAGACTATTGTCAATGTGCTAAATCGCTGCCAAATCTTTTCAGGTATAGTTGTGGTGTCCATCGTGTGAACCCCTGGATATTACAACTTTCTGTCGTGGTCCCAGTAACCTTTGTTCTCAAAGTGTACTGAAGAAGCACATCACATGACATAGTCAAGATGAGTTTGAGACAAATTATATATTGCTATTATATGCTATTTTCAACAATGTTTTGGATTACTGATCTAAAGTTTTGTCACTAATGTTATTTTGTGAAACCGACCCGAGTTCCATCCCATGACAATTTGAACTTGTCCACAGCCTCAAAGTTAACTTTCCTGCTTCATGTGCGGGACTTTATTTTGCCTCCAGGGCCAAAGTTCATGCTCACTTCTGAAACCTACACTCTACATTTACAACTTTATTGCTAATGTCTCCTCTTTGATCACCGACTGCTGTCTGTTCTGAGCACATCCACTCTGACTCCCTCTCTCTTCACTTGACCACACACTTAATAAACATAACTTGTTCATCAAACGGTGTCAACAACCTGAAAATATTGGTTTGAAACAGAAATACAGAAATATATAAAGATCATACAGAAGGATCAACCTTTGCGGGGAGAGTGCATATGTATTGAGGAAGTGGATCAGTGAACTTTGACCACAAAATTCTAACCAGTTCATCCTTTCAATAATTTCCCAATTTGGGATCTATAAAGCTCATCCGTCCAAGTCTTTTAAATCAAATTTGAAAAAAATCCCTCCAAACATTCCTGAGACCTTGCGTTACATACGTACGTACTTAGAACCTGAAACCACAATGGCTCCTGCCACGGCATCTGTCAGCCTGGAGGCATAAACACTGATCCAAGCACTGCGGTGGTGTTAGCATCCATCTCCAGATTAAAATACATCGCATTGGCGGACAGCCAATCAAAAGCCAAACAGTCACCAGTTACAAGCTTCAGCCTGGTACTACCGTTGGCTCTCATAGCATGCTAACAGGGTAACTTGCAGGTTCAACTTTTTACTACATTTATGGTTAAATCTCCCCAGAAAATAACCACTATAAAATGTAATGAAGGATTTTATATGTTTTACGAGACATAATGGCAAACATTCAGAGTAAAAGTAGTTGTTTTGAGCACTGCGCCAACATTTTTCTTCTTTTTTTTCCTCCTCTCTCCCTCTCAACATCGCACCACATTACATACCTGCCTCAATAGAAGTGAGTCTGAGTGGTTATTCTGTAGTACATTACATGAGTGCATTGTTTCTAATTACTAAGTACAGGCAAGAAGCCTTTCCCCTACAGATGTTAGGCATGTAATGATTTGTAAATAGTAGGTATTATAAAAGTGGCACCAAAGCTTAATTCTTCAGAGAGCATTTGGTTAACAAGTGGTTTAGTGGTTTCTAGTACCGACACTTCACAGAAATGGTTTTACTCTTTTCTAAGTAACAGGAACACGTTTCTTTCTCTTTCTCCTAATGTGCATTTTCTAAGTAACAGGAACATGTTTCTTTCTCTTTCTCCTAATGTGCGTTGCAGCTCTGCTTTAACAGGAATAGGACATTAGTGGACTGTTACACATCTATTCTGACGCACGCATTAAGCAAAAAACTAAACTGAATTGTGGTTAGCTACTCTGGTAATTTGGGGAAATTACAGAGAAGGAAAATATGTTTTCAAAAGAGGCAAGTGTTAATAAAAGACTTTCTGTTTCAGATTTCTCCCGTTGAGCCACATCACAGAGAAAATTCACAAAATCTTCTCACCTTCTGTCTCATGGTCTATTGAGGAACAGACGGCGCCACTTAAATTGGTAAATTTAATTGAGAGAGAGAGAGAGAGAGAGAGATTATTCATTCAATATTTTTCATAATTAAGAGGGGGAGTGTGAAAGAAGGGGTTAAGTGTAGGTACTGCAGGCTCAGTGTGAGAAGACATGTAAGAGCAATGAATTATCAAACAGAGGGAGAGGAAAAAGAAAGGGGTGTGGGGGGGCAGACAAGTGAAAAGCAGCTAACACAGCAAACTGTGGCTTTGGAAGCTTCAGTCTAGCGGTGAATAATTCATCATCTTCCCTCTCGGTCTCCTCAACTATTAGAGTTACAAAGAGCTGTACTAGTAAAAAATAATGCTGGGGAAAAGACGTACAAAAGCAGCAGGGATATAATGCGGAAACGAATAATGTCGCTTTGTCAGCCAAATCTTCACAGGATGCCTAACTTAAGCAAAAGTTGAACAGAAATTAGAACAAGAGCGATTTTATACGAGTATAATTTTATACTTGCACCTTGTTGTGCATTGTAAAACAGTACGAGTGCATTTTGGAAGTAAACTGCAACATAACTTAATTAAACCTGTCTCGTAAATACTTGGAAGTGGGCTGCTTTTAACATGCCTTGTATGCAATGTCTTTATTTTAGGGAACTGAAAGCATCAGGGGTCGCACTCATGGGTTGTAGAACTCTCTTTTTTTGTTTCACTCTCATCATCAAACAGCAGGTGAGGTGCAGGTCACTGATCTGCCAGCGTAAACATCTGTATGGGTACCAGCTGTGCTAATTGCTGCATTGTTAGTGAATTTTATGCAGCCTTTGAAATTATTCTGTTTCATGTTCCACACCTGGGTAGGAAATAAAAGTTGCAAAAATTATGTTACTCACCAAAACTCACTGATTGTATCCTCGAGGTCTAACAAAGGTATTAAATTGATTTTCTTCCTCATAAAACATTTTCACCAGACATTTTTTAATTCTTGCAGTCTTCTTTTCTGCCTTTGTTGGGGTATCGTTGCTTTTCTTGGTGCATTAACAACACCTGTCGATCGGTGGATTAAAGTGAAGCCATATTGGACTGTGAACATTTTCATTAGTAATGTTTGATTTTCTTTGTTTTTTTAAATCAGTCGTTAACACAAGTCCTTTGGTGCAACAGCAAAGTAAAAAAGGACATTAAAATACCAGTTACACACTGTATAAGGTGTAAAAATGTCCTGAGTCCTACACTGGATTGACACTACTGTAAAGCCACATGAAAAGAACAATGCTTTGTTTGAATGACCACCTTAAGGTGGTCAGAAATGTGTATAATATAAAGAAAACTCTACAGAAATCACGTACATGATTTACCAGTTCTCTCAATCTCTTGTTCTAATATAGAGAAGAAGAATGAAGCCAAACATTAAAAGAGTAGAAGGATAAAACCAGATGCAGACGATCCATCTGGTATCAGGGCTGGGGTACAGTGGGCTTGAAAGGAAGAGGTTGGCACCAGCCCCCCTGGGAGGGGTTAGCTAGCTGCCTGGCTGCCCCGGGCCGATATTAAATGCTCCCACATGCTGGACTGCAGCTTGAAAGAAGAAGAAAGAAAGAAGAAAGTCCAGCCAGAAACACACACATTCAAGAAGTGTTTCTGCATCTCAGCGTGGCCATTGAGCACTTACACTTACTATCAGTGAGTGAGGCAGAGTGCTGCCAGCACTCGTATATGAATGATGCGTTTTCCCTTAGGGCAGGTTCACAACCGCCAGATAAAACCCTACATACATGAAGAAAACACAAACAAAGTGTCCCTGCTCTCTCTCCTCATTCACCTCCTCCCATCTGTCCGTCCTCCTCTTGTTGCTGGTTTCTCTCACTCTACATCTTCCTCTTCACCCTAATCAAACATTTCCCTTAGTTCATTATTTTACTAACAACGAGAATAAAAAAAGTTATGACTCATATTTTGGGAAAATACTGTTGATAAGCCTAACATGCACACACCCTCAAATCAATATATCATGAGTTGTTGTTTTTTTTAAATTTTTTTAAAGGGTCTTAGAAATTGCACTGAGATTAGGACCACGTCAGTTTTTGGTGCACGATCACTCAACTGTTGATCAACAAGCTCAAACTAAATACTTTGAAGAAAATGTGCAGCAATTACAGGATAATGATACATAATGTAGCTAAACTATTTTAATCTAACACACCCTCCATTCGGTACACACATTTGGATCGGCAAAATAATTCAAACTTTAATATGATGCCCTGAGTTGAAAACAACTGGGGGATTCTT
The DNA here is from genome assembly GCA_038501785.1 of Myoxocephalus aenaeus. Lineage (NCBI taxonomy): Eukaryota > Metazoa > Chordata > Actinopteri > Perciformes > Cottidae > Myoxocephalus > Myoxocephalus aenaeus. The sequence continues at coordinate 418,772 of JBAMJR010000213.1, forward strand.
TTCAGCATCTGACTTCCACAGCTGCACATTTCACAATCCACAGAAATGATGCCTTCGAATCATCTGCAGAAAGTGTTCTTCGACAGTATCTGAACAATGAGCCGGAAAACAGCAATGTAGATACATCAAATAAATTAGATAGGTGATATGAACTACTTGCAATGAGGTGTGGTCTGGTGCAGAGTGCAACTGGCTGCAGCCTCAGATATATATCAGAAAACCTTAACAGCAAGAAAAAGATGTATGGCTGTCCATTGCACCGAATATTTAAAGAAAGATTAATACGAGTTGCAAATTTAAAAGCCGCAGTGATTTAATTTCATACGGGAGGGGACAGCTAAAGGGATTACTTTGTCAAATTTAGTTTTAGGTTTGTGCCAACAGCTGAGCGTCAAACGTTTTGCTGAATTCAGTAACAGTTACTCTAAAAGTGCGGAGTGTCAGTATCCATCATTTAACACATCTATGAAGCGAAACAAACACATACAACATACTACAAATAACATAAGTTGATACAAAGCAGACCCTGGGATCTTAAACTGATTGTTGATCGTATCTGTTTTTGTTTTAGGATGTCATTTTTAGTCCTGCAGGCTCTGGTTTAGTCTGGCTTTGTGGGGACAGTTATTCAGACCTCACGGTGTAGGATTAGGCAAGCGAACTGCTTAAGTTAAATATCTCGGCTAGCATCAAGGTACAAATGTCTCATACTTAACTTACTTAATCAACATGAAATACTTGGGAAACAAACAGACAAAAAAGGGTTTCTATGTAAAGACAAATGATTGTCTTCCTCCAGCTCACAGGTGAATGGAAATGTATTTGTGGTGCATTCAGTATCAACATCAAAAACATTATAGCAAAATAGCTTTTTAACAAGTAACTTTGTCGTGGACAGTATCAGCATGTTCCACTTGCTGTAGAGGATGGTTGTGATGAAATACTGAAATGTAAATATGAATGTGAGGAATAAACTCTACCACAGACACCTACGTCTTGTGTAGAGTCAATGTGCCAGTCTAATGCAGTACCAAACAGCAGGGAAGAAGTTGTTCTTCTTTTGAAAATATATATTTTGTCTCTGTGTTGCTGAATCCATCTCTGAGCTGCAGGTTGAAAGGAACGTAAGATTTTGTTCTGAGCAGTGCGAGTGGGTGGCACAGCCACAGCACAATGCTTGCTGTTTAGGAGATCATCACATCTTCTGCTTACCTGAGTGAGAATATCCAGTTGACCTATGATGTGTTCCAGGGTGCTGGCTAAACCAGGGGGCACCCCTCCATCTGGGGCCTGGGACTGTGCTTGGATCTGGGGGGACTGCTGTGGTAAACCCCGGGCCTTTGGCTGAAGGGTGGAGGAAGAACGGCTGCTGAGGTGTCTGTAAGCGAGGGAATGAGTCGCTCTGCTGTGGCTGCCGCTGCGATTGGCGCTCTGAGTGTGGGCCGCAGTGTGGGAGTCCTGTCCATTAAAATGTTCTGATGGTTCAGGAGCCTAAAAACAGAGAGGAAGGAGGGTGAAGAGTTGTTGATGCGCTTCACAAAGAATAGTGTGGAGTGCAGAGATACTGAAATGTCTCTGCACTACTCCCAGTGTTTTGTGCTCGAGTGTGCTGTCAAAAAGAAAAAGAGGCTAAAACTATGAAAAAGGGTTGTAATTTGTTTATTTTTCTAGACCACAACACTTTTAAAATTGTCTCCTAATAATTTTATATACTGAAAATAAAATTATGGCTCCGGTTTCTTGACCAGTCAGTACTTTCTGACCAGTCATCATATCAGTAACGGTATTAGTAGCATGTAGCGACAATAGTAGTACATTTAGATATCCTGAGACATACTCAGCCCATTATATATATATATATATATATATATATCTTTCGTATGAGAAACAGTATTTGGTCCGATCTCAGTAATACTACTTTCATGACGTCAATACCACAAACATTTCTGACTCAAATGATATTTCTGACTACAATGATGTTCATCTTGTAGTTATCACAAACTCTTGCTCCGTACTACTGTGCATACTTTCTTTTCATTAGTCCTATGTTTACAATCTATCATATTATCATCCTCATTTTCCATATTGTTTATTTTTTCGTCTATTATTCACACACACACACACACACACACACACACACACACACACACACACACACACACACACACACACACACACACACACACACACACACACACACACACACACACACCATCTGTTATTGCAGTGTTTATCTGTCCCTCTTGTGTTGCTATTCCTCAAGTTTTGTTTTGCATTGTGAAAGGCTGGTTTGGGGGAGTTTGTCCTTATCTGAACCAAAGTGTCTTCAGGACAAAGGGTGTATGCTGTATAGACTGCAGAGACCACATTTGGGATTTGGGATGTTGGCCTACAATATAATTGACTTGACTTGAAGATTAACTTTTTTTCATTGAGCATTTATGTTCAGGGGTGAATCAAGTGCACAGTTTCAAAGTTTGACCCACCCTGTCAGATGTGCAACTTCTGGCAAGATAAGAACTACGTTTTGGAAAGTATTGCCAATAAAAAAATACCAATCAGAAACATGACATCACACATTGAATAAATGATTTGGGAAAACGTGGTAATGGCAGATCACATACAATTTGATCAGATATAATCAAAACAGAAACATGTGAAACTGAATGAAAGCCTGTTTTTTTTTTTATAATCAATTTTGAACTTAGATGTTGATAATGTGACAGCACAGTAATAACTTAAAATGCACCCTGACATTGGAAAACACTGACTTTGCTTTGAATCTATTTTGTTTCCATAAAGGAGTCTTTGTCAGTCTGTCTGCTTTATGATGAATTCAATGAGACATAAACACATGACGATCAGTGACCACACGTCTCCAGCATCTTGTCTGACTAAAGACTGTGCACACACATCTATAGGTTTCTTCATATTTCTGTCCCGTCTCCACATACTGGTTGTGGAGGTGTGTGTGTGTGTGTGTGTGTGTGTGTGTGTGTGTGTGTGTGTGTGTGTGTGTGTGTGTGTGTGTGTGTGTGTGTGTGTGTTCCAATTAAGCCTGGTTATGACTACACATTTGCCACAGACAGAGCTAATACATACTGCCACAAGAAAATGCCTGTGTCAGCTCTGACACAATAAAACAGTAAACACAGAACATAAGTTTCACTGAAAGACATTTCACTAAATGTGACATTCCTTGACTATATTAATGTGATTAACAAATGATACAAAGCCTTTAGATAATGCCTACAAGTTTCAAAGAATAAAAGAGGAGGTTGGTTGAGGGAAAGCTGGCTCTGCAAAAAAGCACAAGATGTGAAAATGAGATCAGACAGCCAGTATGCATTGCAATTGTAGTGGAAGAAAATGCCAGAAGAGGAACTCAATGCCCTTCAGCAACTTGCTGATGTGATCTCAATACATTACATTGCATGCCAACAGACAGGTTATTTATTTAATACAGAGAAAGAAGGTGTCCTATCACTCAGCATGTTTTTGTCAAGTACTTGTCATGCTGAAATAGTTTACTTACTCCAAATATTTATTTGGATTAAGTGAACAAAGTAGTCGAGAAGCAAATCATTTGCAGAGAAGTGGATTCATTAGAAGGTTCAGCAGTTGATGGATATTCCTTCACTGCCACTACACAGTAATAACGTTAGGTCAGACCTATGAAGAGGGGCAGGTCTTGGATGTTAAATTACTAATATGCTGATACAATTATACACTGCTTTCTTTTAAAAATGAGGCGCCACACTTTCCTCACTCACAGATTCAGAGAAAATAGAGCAGACAGGTCACTGGTGTAGCGATGACTGCTATGCCGGACACATTCATGTAAAGCTGAAGAGGAAGGTGCAGTTATATGGTATCTTTCTATCTTTCTAAAAGGAAATAAATATTTTTCAAGAGGCTAAATAAATAAATGTAATCAGTGCTATTGATAATTATGTTATATTGAAGCGTGAACATATCATCATTAATCATTTTACATAAGCTCTAAAACATAATTAATCTCTAAACTTGATGAATAATTAAAACACAGTATCAGTAGATTACCTTATTTCGTCTTTTACTGTGGTGCTTTATCCCTCTTCCAGAGAGAGAGAGAGAGAGAGAGAGAGAGAGAGAGAGAGAGAGAGACAATAGAGCAGTTCTGCTGAGCCTACAAGCTCCATCAAGACTGGATTAACTCTTGTTGAGAGTACAATTTGTATTAAAGCAGCTGCTTAAACACACACCAGGCGCTGGTCCTCACATAAACACACATATTCTCATAGAGAACAGCAGAGGCAAAATGGATGAAGACATGTGCATACAGTACAGATATGCACTTGTTGTCCAACACACACACACACACACACACACACACACACACACACACACACACACACACACACACACACACACACACACAAACTGTATCAGAAACTGCAGTTGTCCGTGCAATGCTAAGATCTTTAATATACATCCTCATATATTGTTTCACTGCTTGTTGAGTCTTTAATTAAGGAGAGTGCCAGTAAAGTTTGGTCTGCTGTAGCACAGTTACTGCTGCCTATAAGCTACTGTGAATGAAACACACACTCTATATATTGAGTTGAAACATTGTGGGGAAAAGCTAGTGATGGAAATTAGGAAAGGTGTCTTTGTTGAAAAACTAAACGTTAAAATATTTAAACCAAAACTTTTTTAAATAACAAACATAGCATTTTCTCCTGAAACAATTGTTATTTTTGTCTTTTGCTCTGACTATAAAGTAAAATACTAATTCACAGATATCACTTGTTACCAAGTTTTCTTTTCACTGCATGCATTGCTAAATATAATTTAACTATGCCGTTATGAATAGATGCTTTGTCTTTCAGGTTAGTCAGGAGAAGCAAACTTTTCTAGCTGTGATCATTTGCAATAAAGCAGTAATGGTTGACATAGTGCACCTCTAGTTTATCTTATTATATGTGCATAGCGTTGTTGACGCTAAAACAATATATTATTCTGCAAACTCAACACATCCTGTACCGCCGTAGCCTTACGTGGATCCAGAAAAAACCCTGATATGCACAAGTGGACACACACGTGTGCGTACAAACACAGCACACACAGTAACCACCCTGCTAATGAATCACCTGGAGTGGAAAAACCAACAGTGGAAAATTTCCTGAGGCCCAAATTAAACTCTTAGTCTGACACAGCGAGCCATCAATACACTCTGCTAGCTCCATACAAAACCATTCATCACTCTACACGCATGCACACGCACACACACACACACACACACACACACACACACACACACACACACTGTGTTTTTCCTAGCTGAATATTTATTTTAGAATGGAGCAGAAAAGTGAAAAGGGGTGAAAAAAGCACAACTAATAACATTAATGACGGCTACATTTCATGTACTTGTATGTTCTGGTATGCATGCTGGCAAATCCAACAGAGCCATCATTAATGTTATTAGTTACACCTGTGAAAACTCCAAATAGCTGCAATTAGAAAGGTCTAGTGAAGAGTGTTAATTTAAACATTGGCACTAAATGCTAAAGACAGGAGGAGAATAGCACTTTGTAGTTTAACTTTATTGAAGAAATTGTACTTTCTTGATTCTTGTTGTTCTGAGTTTGTACTCATGGTTGAATTGCACTTATTGTAAGTCGCTTTGGATAAAAGCGTCAGCTAAATGAAATGTAATGAGTTGGTAAAACAACAAAAGTAGTTATTGGTTGTTGTCTGGTTCCTTGTCCATGAAAAACATATTGCTTGTTGTGACGCTATTACAGTGATATATAAGTTGATGAAATATAAACACCTGGCAAAGTACTCAAACCCTTCTGTGGAAGTTCCCGCTACAGTAGGTGTCCCCAGGATGACATATTGCCATGGTGTCACACACACACACACACACACACACACACACACACACACACACACACACACACACACACACACACACACACCTAGAGGAAGTAGGGGTTTGAGCGGTGCACCTCAGCTCTAAGGAGGCACTCAGCAGCGACAATCACCACAGCAACCTTTGATTGCTGCTGGACGAGACGCAGCTGATTGAGATGAGCTAATTAGAGCAGTCAGTCTAAGACATGAGCACTCAGGGAACACTTGCACATTTTCAGGCTTTTCTCTTTATGGGTTAGGGTTTTATTTTTGAACTTGCTAAAAGCCAGCAATAGGAGTAAAAGTCTTCAAATGGTTCAGAATGCTGCAGCTAGAATCTTAACTAAACACCGTGTGGAGACAGCAAGCGTATAAGACTCCTATCGGACGTGTTTCTCAGTTGCACGTCTGACGCAACAGATACGCTCTCATTCATTTATGCAGCCGACCACACTAGCTCTGCCCAGGTTTGCGACTCACAGGCGCAACTGTGACCTGAAGCATTAATTTACGATTCAAGTCTATTGCGCCTCAATAATACATGCATAAAAGTGAGATTGATGGCCAATAAAACACTAGGATTACATATCACACTGCACAGAGAGTTTAGCTGCTCCTTAGCCGAGACGGAACCGGTATGGACAATCCCTTCAGTGTTGCATCAGCGCTGTTGATAGCGCTAGGACAACGCTAATGTGACCCTTGCTGTCTAGGCACAGGAGAGGTCTAGAAAAAGTTGGTAGCACTTTATAATAAGTGCACACTATTTAGCATTAGTAAAGCATGAATAAACAATGAATTCATCATTTATAAAGCATTATTCCAACATCATTAGTAACACATTCATAAACAGTTATAAATGTTTCATTCTTGATTAATAAGCTTGGGTTTCATACTCTATAAATGATGGATTCCCCATTTGTAAATTAAGTATTCAGGACTTATATATGATTAATAAGATAATTTGTAAAGTGTTATAAAGTGCTACCAAAAAGTTAGTATATAGGTTCTTTTCACAGTAGCTATTTTGACATGGAACACATATTATTGATGAAATCCCTATTCTATTGAATGTGTCAGTCATTTCAGTGAGCCAACAGGGCCGTAATTAATGTTAACAAATACACCTGTGTTTACCCTGCAATGACATGTCAACATGCCTACTGTGAAAATGTCCTATTACCCCAGCTTTAGCTTCCTTATTGGCTACCTATCTATGTCAGATCAGACTTCCCTTACAACACTGAATGAATGGACACACCCCTTCCTAACAGCCGGATATCCTTTAATCTTATTCTCCAATCAGGACTCAGAACACGTCAGCATGCCAAAGGGCCTTTTACCCATCACATCCCCTTCGCAAGGAATAACCTATGGACATCAGACAGTCTAAGAGCCCCTGCTTTTAGCCTCGGCTACTGTTTACAGAATGGACAAGGGAGGACGTTTCTCACTAAACTCTTTCATTAATGATACTTAGTTCTCACTTTTCCATTTCGGTCTGAATGCTGGCCCCACTTGCATCTCTTCCTGCTACTCTTTTGTCTGCCTCTATAATCACTTCCTCTCAGTTTTAAGTGTAACAAGGACGTACAGGTGTTAATGGCTATTATTTCTGTTCTTCCGCTTCCCATCACCATCTTCTCTTTCTGTCTCCTCTGCGCTCATGATGGTTGGCTGGCTCACGCGCTCACCCTGTTTTCCCACATGCTACCTTTCCCTTTACCTCTCCCTCTCCCGGATGTTTTCTCGCTTCACTAGATCATTAGGCTCTTTTTTAACTCAATTGCTATCTTTTCTTGACTCCCTTGTCACACCCCCTGCCTTTGCCTCTATTCCCTGCTGTCAAATGCATTCAACCCCTACTGTCAGTACAATACCACCTGCCTTTCCGTACCAGCACCTTAAAAATGAGCACGCACACACACACACACACACACACACACACACACACACACACACACACACACACAAACTGTATCAGAAACTGCAGTTGTCCGTGCAATGCTAAGATCTTTAATATACATCCTCATATATTGTTTCACTGCTTGTTGAGTCTTTAATTAAGGAGAGTGCCAGTAAAGTTTGGTCTGCTGTAGCACAGTTACTGCTGCCTATAAGCTACTGTGAATGAAACATATAATGGTGAAGGAGATAGAAGTTCATACAACTACTGCAGTCTCAGAACCCCTTCCCCGCTCTCCAATCCACATCCCAAAAGCTGAGCCGAGTTGTGCAGTGATGTGTGTGTGTGTTTGTGTGGCACTGTGAAGGGAAGCCTGCTGTGAGTGTGCAGCTCGTCTGTCTGCACACGTGAGTGGGAGAAAGACCCAGATGTGAAGCTAGAGACAGGAAGGGGGAGGGGGTTGAAGAGGGGATGGATGGAGGGATTAGGGCGGATGTGATCAGAGAGAGCTGATCTGCCTGTCAGCAATGGTTGGCGCACACACACACACGCATCTACACACACATACGCATCTATTCTCACACACCGAAACAGCGGCACATGGAGATTTGCTCAGCTGTGTTGAGCACAGAGACAGCCGGACTGAACCACACACACAATGTTTAGGCGGAGGGACCTAATTTCAAAGATGGCTTAGTGTGTTTCACAAATAGGCCTACATGTTACTGGTACAGTGCCCATCACTGACAAATTATCATGGAACTTCGCATCCAAGTGCATTAAAGGATCAGCGTACCAAATTAGCCGTTCATGAAATCCCTGTCGGGATCCCATGTGATTCTGAGAGGGCAGCAGCCATGGGTGGCCTTTGCCTCCGAATGAATAAACAGGGCATTACTGTCTCATTAGTCAATTTCTTCCGGGTGAAATTAATTATCGCCAAAGGGGGTTGTGTGTGTAATACCGGATGTTCAGCATAGTAAGGAGGGATGTTTTTAACACCTAGGTCACATTAGACAATTCACATCGGACTAGAGGGCTGTAGTCCTGCCTGCTTTCCATGTCTCTGCACCACAAGAGTCAGTCGACTATCTCACAGAGATTCTTTGATTTGTCTTTTTTGAAGAGCTTTTAATATCATAATATTATTATTTAATAATATTATTTTGCGTGCATACAAATACAACGTATCCCATGAGTTTTAGATGTAGTCGCGCAGTCAAAACCTCGAGGAAGCTGAAGTTGTTAAATGCTGTTCGGGAGAAATGGGAAGATATTTCTGAATGTAGAAGTGACACTCGGTTGCCAATTTATTAGGAACACCAAGGTTCAAAGTTTTTTATTTGCCATTTGTGCATAGACCAACAGTCCAGACACATTGGAATTCTTGTGCAGGGCTCTCTGAGTCAACAGTTTAGGACATTTTAAAAAAGGAAAGTGGACTGCGACGAAGCTAAAGCTTTAATATAACAGTCCTGCAATAAATCCTACCCTTATGTAGGTTTTATTGCTGTTGTTGTTTGTTTGGAGAGGTTCAATTGTATTGTTTTATGTTGACATTATTTTGTCATATGTTAATAAGAGACGGCTCTTTGAGACACCTCTCTGTATAATGCAATACAATTCAGCAGCACTAGGTGCTTCATCCCATAAAATGATCATACAGTTGAATCAACACCTATCTAAAACTGTTTTGAAAAAAAAACTGAACCGTATAACCTTCATGAAGGTAGGATTTATTGCTGTACTGTTGTACGAAGACAGTTTTAGCTTTAGTTACCAAGCAACTAAGTGTGTAATAACATGCACAACATGTTGCTTTGTGCTTGACTGACCATATGTCCTACAAAACTTGTATCAATTTAGTTTTAGCCAGTTTTCTGTCACACACAACACAAACTACACAAATAGTTCCCTGAAGCATTAAATTAATCCCATCCATTATCTGCAGTCAGATGCCCCAGAATGAGAAGAGGTGGTCCCATCGGTCATTCCAATTTTTATATACATGAAGTTTCATCTTGAGTGTAGTGCTTCTCTTTAATTAGTTTGCAGTCTGGCTTTTGGCTGTATGAGCTGCAGTAGCGTTCAACAACTAATTTCATGGCTGCAACAACATCTTGTTTACTACATCATGCCTCTCTGAAAACAAGTTAATTTACAACATCACATTAGAGCCACTTCGCCTTCATTAGAGTCCGGGCTGACGACATTAGAGATTAATATTATTGGGATTTTTAATCAAATCTGAAAAAAAGAACAGGAAAGCACTGCAATAAAATAAAAAAGAGTCTTAATTATTTCAAGTCAGTTACAGTAAACAAATAAAAAATAAAATCACAAATTAAAGTGCAGAAATACAAAAAAGATTTCATTATTATCTCTGGACATAAACAACAATGATCTCTGGTGTTGGGTCTTTAGCCATGCAATTGTCAGACTGCCTCGTGACAACATCTGGCTCTGTTGAGCATCATCTTAGCTAAAGCTTTTGTGGCATTGTACAAGTTGTTTTCTTCATCTACTCTCATTCGCATGTGTCACATGCAGCGTAGGGCAGCGCGTGTGCACCTGAAGCCCACAGGCCCAGGTGTTCCTGACCCTTTGGTTGGTTATATCGTGTAACATTCATAACAAACAATCAAGTTTGAAAATTGTGTGGTTTAAATGGTTTACATTTGATTATTCGTTCAGCCCTAATTAGAGTATCTCTGAGTTTTAGACCCTCCTTTTAAAGTCATAACCCTTTGAATACTCTTTCTAGGGGGAAGGAAACGAACACATTTAGGCGAGCTGGTGACATTTTTCGCCTCTCTGCATCCTCTCAGGCAACACGTGGCTGAGACTTGATGCAGTTTATGAGAGATGAAAGGGCCCGTATTAATAATAAATTATGAATGGGTAAATAAAACATGAAAAAGAAAATCGAGGAAGCTGGCACTTCCAGGCGCAGCTACTACCATTACTTTGACTGTAACAACTGGCAGATGACAACTCATAAAAGAGGATGAAAGTAATGCCATTGCCAGGAACAAACTCAGGTTAATGAGGTTAAAGTGTGTGTGTGCTTAAACTTACAGGAAATAGATATTATTAGATTATTAGATACTATTTTTTTAATAGCGCTAGTAGCAGTCAAGCTATTTCTTTGGTATTAGAAACTAGTGTGTGAAGTAAAATGCCGAAGCAGCATGTATTATTATTATTTCAATCACTTTTTTTTTTTTTACTTTGTTTAATTTAAAGCGGGGTCATCCCTGTGGATATGATGGCTGCCACTGAACAAGAAGCTGTAATGGTAACAGCACAATTAGTAACACGTTTAACATGCAACAGTCCACAAAAGGAAAAACACTTTGAAGGTCAATCTCCACCAGAGCTGGTTCTGACATGTTCCCCTCCATTAGTCTACATTACACGTTCTACATTATGTTTTAAATCTACTCAGCCATTGAAATGGTTTGCATGCACTTCATCTGCACCATTATCGTCGAGATTTATAATTTGTATTGCTAATGTAATTGTCATTCTTGCAGTCAATCCAGATTATGCGATTATGAAATAATAGCATATATTTATCACTTAGAAATATGACTCGTCAATACATGTTTTCTTTACAAGATAAGGAGCGAAAACAAACAGTTAAATCATTTTGCACTGAATCAAGCAGATGTGAAGTGAAGTTCCGTCGCTTTAGGCAGCTGTATTTATTTAAAAAATATATAAAAAAAAAAGAATCCAAAGAAAGGGTTCAGTGGGGTTTTACAAGAACAGTTGTTCCCAGAAGAAGATAATACGTTTTAAGCATTGCATTAATCATTTCTCTCCCCGCGATCCAAGTGCCCATTTTCTAATCACCCTTTGAGGCACGTCTTTAATAACGGCTGTCGAATGGAAAAGCTATTAAAATCAATTTACAACCCTGTATCACAGCAGCGAGCGAGAAAGACACAGTCAGACATAGAAGAAGAAAAAGAGTCCCATGGATGGCATGAAGAAAAGAGGTGCTTAAAGGAAATTAGTCGATGCGAAGGAGATGTTAGAAATAACCACCCTCTCAAAGCTGATGCTGCTTAAACGCTTGCATGTACTTGGTCTCAGTTGACTGTAGAGAAACATCTGACTTCTTGTTTGCCAAGTTTCTGAGGGAACATTTTCCTGAACCCGTGTCACTTGGGTTTCGCCACTGCCCCGCCCCTTTAGGAGACCAACAGCAGGTCTGGAGACTATTCCCTCCAATGGGAGAAATGATAATACTTAGTTCTAAAGTAAATATTGGACCCTATTTTCCAAAGCCACATAACTTTGAACATTCTTTGACTAAAATGGTATTTTCTTTGTTCGAGACATTCACGAGATCTGGCAACACCGAAATCTCTTCTCTCTGTTGGCACTGATCCGTCAGTCTGGTGAATTTACTGCATTACTGGTCTAACGTTAGCTAAACTGTGTAAAAATGTCAAGCTGACGTTCTCAAACGACCTAGCCAACACATTTTTGTAATGCTTTATATGGATATAAATATTTAATGTTAGCAAAACAATATATAAATACATTAGGCCGCAGGAAGTGTATACCATTTCATACCATTGGCGTAGCTTGTACCGCGTCATCTTTTAAAAGACAAATCATGACGTATCACATCTGTTATTTACTTGTTATACATCTTTGGTGGATCTTAACTTAGCAGTGGGATCAATATGAGGGAGGGTGTATGTGTGTGTGAGAGAGCATGAGACCGAGAGGACCTTGACAGTGCCCTTGTTGATGTAAGTAACACTGTGGCAGTCAAAGGGGTCGAAATCCAAACCATTGGTTCCCCAGCCAGCCGGTGACACCCGGTCCCCTTTGTGTGTGTGAGTGTGAGCGATATCTAACAAGGTCTTTTAATATTTAAACGTCGCTAATAGCTGCCCTACTCTCTCACTTTCTGTTGGTTTTTAATCATTTATCTTTAGGTTAAAATCTCACGATAATAATTATTATAATAAAAATTATAATAAAATTGCACAGCATAAACATTAGTCCCTTTCAAAATCAAACTCCTGCTTCTCCCATTGTTTGCGTTTTTTCATAATACATCAGCCTGAACCAGTATTATTAGTAAGTAGTATTCAGTCTGAAGATACCTGAGGCCTGTCTCACGAAGCTGGATTAACATACCCGGGGTTTCCCTCAGTTATCCAGCTGCACTTAACCAGATGTCCGCGGTCTCGCTTATTGGTCTCACGAAGCCGGTTATCAACTCGTTAAGTGAACCCAGGAGCGTCTCATCTAGATCTGTGCTTGTGCACATAAAAGGGGCGGAGTTAACTCCGTTAGACCAATTGTGCACCATGGAGAAGCCGCCGAGAGCAACGTATTTTACAACGGAGGAGCCAACCATAATCTTAAGAATGTACGAAAAATATAGAGAAAGAATACAAGCAAAAAGCAACACTGCTGCAGCAGCCAGAAGCCGCAAGGAATCGTGGGAAAAAAATCGCCGACTCCGCCAATGCATAAATTACTGGGATTGTTATATTAAATCACTGTCTCAAATGTATGTGCCTATTTTGATTATCTTTTCGTTTTAACAATTTAACCTCATTTCAGTTGCAACCCCAGTGGAGCTAAAATAACATGGGGGCAAGTTAAAAGGTAACAGTAAATTCAAACTGTCACTTACAAGCAATCTGTTGGTGCTGATCGTGCATTAAAGAGGAAGAAATATTTTGCCACTTCTCATGTCGGCCACTGAGGAGGCAACAGATGAAGAGACGCTCTCTGGAGCGCTGCTCTTACTATCCGTGCGCCTTCCTCAACGGGATTCTGTAGAAATGGGCAGGCCGTTTTTCCAAGACAATGATTGGCCAGTAGGCGGTCTTATAGACCCGCTGAGATCTTATCCGGGAAGTTAACGTGCTCCGGAGCAGGTTAGGCGTTCAGCGTAAATTACCGGGGCAACGTACCCCGCTAAGAAGTGAACCAGCTTCGTGAGACGGAAAACCCAGGGTTAATCCAGAAGTTACCTCGCTAAACCGAAATCCAGTTTCGTGAGACAGGCCTCTGAAGTAAACCCACACTTAAAACTGAATACTACGTTTCATGAAGTGTTCAAGCTTTTGTGATGCACGATCACTTTTAGCTACACTTTCTCATTGGACAGATTTGCACAGCAGTCAAAAAAGGGTGTGGTGGATTCAGTTCAAGTGGAGACTCCTATTGATGTTCTATTAAATTACTGTCAAGGAAATGGAGGAGACACTGCCACAAAATGAGCTTCAGTGTCTGGAAGGCTTCCATCTGAATATTTTGTTATAGTATAACTGACTTTGGCATTTATTGACTCATAATATAGTGCCCAAGCCTCTTAGTTGTCAAATTAAATAAAAACAGTATGAATCCGGATATTGGAGGTCTGCCGATAGTGGATTATTTAAAGGCCGATATATTGACAGTTTGGAGCAGGAAAAAGCATTTTGCTGATTAATCGGACGATACTTCTTTAGACTCTATTACGGCAGAGATCACTGCCAGACTCATTTCAGCACCCTAATTCATAAGACACAATAACTGCAGTAACCACAGTGTTTGAAACCATTCATACATCATTGCTACTTGCTGCCGTTTTCAATTTTGATATTTTATCATCCAAAACGTACCTATAGTATATAAAAAAATATATATATATATATACACCGCGTTCCACATTATTATGCAAATTACACTTTGCTCAGATTTTCCTAAATAGTAATGCAGTCAGTCAGTATCATTTTCAAGTCATCAACTGTTAGAGTATAAGTCAAATTCTATTGAACAAACCTCCTAATGATAACAGTATTTTTTTCAAAAATAAAAAACTCAAAATGCAGTGTTCCAAATTATTATGCAGAATTTCAGAATTTCAGAGTTTCAAGATATTTTATAAGTTGTAAAGAACAAAAAATTGTCATTTGTTGAATTTGCAGCATTAGGAGGTCATATTTACTGAAATCAAGAAAAGTTTGAATCAAAAACATCTTAACAGGTTAAGTTACATGTTAACATAGGACCCCTTCTTTGATATCAACTTCACAATTCTTGCATCCATTGAACTTGTGAGTTCTTTGATAGTTTCTGCTTTAATGTATTTGCAGGATCCCATAATAGCCTCCCAGAGCACCTGCTTGGATGTGAACTGCCTTCCACCCACATAGATCTTTTGCTTGATGATGCTCCAAAGGTTCTCAATAGGGTTAAGGTCAGGGGAAGATGGGGGCCACACCATGAGTTTCTCTCCTTTTATGCCCATAGCAGCCAATGCCCCAGAGGTATTCTTTGCAGCATGACATGGTGCATTGTCATGCATGAATATGATTTTGCTACGGAAGGCACGGTTCTTCTTTTTGTACCACAGAAGAAAGTGGTCAGTCAGAAACTCTACATACTTTGCCGAGGTCATTTTCACACCGTCAGGGACCCTGAAGGGGCCTACCAGCTCTCTCCCCATGATTCCGGCCCAAAACATGACTCCGCCACCTCCTTGTTGACGTCTCAGCCTTGTTGGGACATGGTGGCCATTCACCAACCATCCACTACTCCATCCATCAGGACCATCAAGGGTTGCACGGCACTCATCCGTAAACAAAACAGTTTGAAAGTTAGTCTTCATGTAGTCCTGAGCCCACTGCAACCTTTTTTGCTTGTGAGCTTGGTTTAGGGGTGGCCGAATAACAGGTTTAAGGACACTTGCAAACCTCTTGAGCATCCTACATCTTGAAGTTTGCGAGACTCCAGAGGCACCAGCGGCTTCAAACACCTGTTTGCTGCTATTTAATGGCATTTTAGTGGCTGCTCTCTTAACCCTACGCATTTGTTTGACAGAAATCTTCCTTATTTTGCCTTTGTCTGAATGAACCCGCTTGTGCTGTGAATCGGTGACAAATTTCTTCACCGTCCGATGATCATGCGCAATTCTTTTGGAAATATCCAATGTTGTGATACCTTGACCAAGGTATTGCACTATTTGCTGCTTTTCAGCAGCAGAGAGATCCTTTTTCTTCCCCATTTTGCCTGAAACATGTAGCTTGCTTAATAATGTGGAACATCCTTCTTAAGTAGTTTTCCTTTGAATGGGCTCACCTGGCAAACTAATTATTATTATTACTATTTGGATGATTTCAATCATCCAAATAGCCCTGAGACACAATACCATCCATGAGTTTCATTGAAAAACCAAAAAATTAATGTTTATGACCCTTAAATACAATTTGCCTAATAATGTGGAACGCGGTGTATATATATATAATTTTTTTGAGGACATAAACTGAGCAGAGACTAATATTTCATAATTTTATGTGGTCAAAAAGATGGAAAAAAACGTGTGAAAGTGTAGATGCGGGAACAGGGAGGTATTTCTTGTCCTGGTTTAGAGATCTGAAAGTAGCTTTGGGCCACACTGCAGACTTCAAAGGAAGGATGTGCAGGGAGGGAATAAGCCAGCAGCAGAGCATGAAATACTGAGGGGCATCTGTGCATTTGCATGTTTCTTTTTTTTGCCAAACGACACAAATGTGTATGCATTCTTGTTTCAATTAGTTTGTGCAGTGTGTGTGTGTGTGTGTGTGTGCGTGTGTGTGTGTGTGTGTGTGTGTGTGTGTGTGTGTGTGTATAACCTGTTGGTAAAACAATAAAATGACCCTGCTTTTACATATTTTTGGAGACTTCATGGGCTTCATGACCTCAGGGGAAAAATTATATATTAGTAGCACGAAGAATATGGAACTAATGTGACTAAGCAGTTGAAGCAGGTCATCCACTAATCAGAAGATTGGCTGTTCGATACCCAGCTCCACCCATCTGCATGTTGAAGTGTCCTTAAGCAAGATACTGGACCCCAATTTGCTTCTAAAGACGGCCTCCAGTGTGTCTGAGTGTGTGTGAATGTTTAGACTAGAATCTGATTAGCAAGAGGCACCTTGTATGGCAGCCTCTGCCATCAGTGTACTGGATGAATGTGTATGAATGGGGGAATGTTGACATGTAAAGCATGTCTATTCACACAAGTCCATTCAGCAAGATGCATACCAAATTACTGCAATAACATCCTATCTGTATCCCCACTGCCAAAGTATACAATACAATAAAACAGAAAATGCCAAAATAAATAGATAAATAAAAATAAGTAAACAATGCTGCTTGACAAAAGTCAGATTTTTTTTTTTGGGGACATTAGTTAACTAAGGACCAAAACAATTTGTGCATGTGAGGGTTAGGTGTGTGAGGGCAAGGAAAGGAAATATTCTGTGTGTTTGTGTCTTGGATAAAAAGCTAGAACTAAGTGGGATATCAAAGTAGATTGGCTGTCAGTTTGCTGTGGTTGTCTCTAGCGGTCTGAACTCACCTCACTGCGGAGCGCAGGCAGATGCGAGTTAAAGGAGGGCTGAGCCGCGGAGCTGGCTGGGAGCGCCTGCAAGCTGGAGGTAGTTTTATGTTGCAGCCTGACACCATCACTGCCGTCGGCACTGTCAAAGTTACTCTTCCACACCATTACCTGTAAGGTGAATAGAATCATTGCTCATTCCACAATAGTACACTGAAGTCAAATGACAAATAATCGTACATACAGAGAATGAAATATATAGAAGGCCAGGATCTCCTCGGAGAAGAGATTTTAAAACCACTAAGAATTTCGAAATAATTTATATGTTGTCCATGAGCTTGAAATCATAAAGTTCCAGATGATCACATATTGCTATAATCAACCTTAAAAACAGTCAAATCAACTGAAATATGAAGTGTGGACTACATCGGTTCAATGTTTTAGGATCAGTTAGAAGAGCAAGTCATCACCTGTTCATCAGAACCTCCAGAGGCAAAGTACTCTCCTGTCCTGGAGAAGGAAACACTGGTCACTGGACCCTGGAGCAAAGGCAAAGACATGGAGAATGCAGGTGACAACACAGTATAATTATATACCAACGTTGCCTTATTTTTATTACAAAGAGATGCACCCTGAAACTATTAGCTGCAAACTGTTCATTCAAGTTGAAAATAAAAGCAATGTTATTTCAATGAAGAAAACAATATTCATTAAGCACGGGCAGATCTCTGCTGTGGTAATCAAGAACAAATCTCATGAAGCGAATGATGAAGCGAACAGATCGATTACTCAGCAGCTTATTTTAGAACTGCTTAATCTCTTGAGTAATTTTCCAAGCACAAATGACAAACATTAGCTACTCCACATCCAGCTACTCAGTCGAGAGCATTTGCTTCTTTTCTTTATTTTTATTTGATAACAAACTGAGTATCTGTAGGTTTTGGACCCTTGGTCAGACAAATAATAGACAATACAATTAATAGATCAATAATATAAATAGTACAGTGAATTAATATTACAAAAAATTGTTAGTTGCGGCCGTAAAAAAATAATGAGGCAATCCCTGTGAAAATGGTGTTTAATTCAGCCCATTCATTCATTTTCAAACCCTACATATTGTACCTTTGAAAAATAGAAATAATATTTTTATTTTATTTTCTGCCAAGCAATATAGCTGCAGTGAAAGTGTAGCTGTTCATGTTAAATTGGGGGGGAGAAAACACTACAAAATAAACAAAACAAACACACTACTAAATATTACACAGAGTGACAAGAAGGGAGCTGGAAAGGATTAAGTGTTTTTGTGTCTGTAACTCAAAGCGTTTAGGAAACCGTTCTCTTTTGTCTTTCTGCTCAGTCAGAACTGAAGCTCTTGCATGTGTGTGAGTTTTCATGTTTGCGGAGGAGGCGGTGGGCGTGTGGAGATGTGGCAGAGCAGTTATAACAGAAAGCAGAGACCCAGGTGAGGTGAGGTCACACATGGTTGGAGCCAAAAAAGATCACCTGCTGATGCCAGGACTTTGACATGACACGTGTGCGTTTGTGTGAGCTTGTATGAACCTGGAGCGCAGACCGAATCCAGCTTGGAAATTGCGCTCTGGCTTTTTTACCTTCTTTTCTCTACCTGCAATGCAAAATGGGGTCAACGATTACAGCCTGAGCCTTTTGACTGTGTTCAACAGGGAGGATGAACAAGAGAAGGGGAGAGAAACCGACAGGGAGGCTGCTGGGAAGAAAATAGGCGCTGTGTGTCCTGCGGCTGGCACCCAGACAGGCTGGTTTGGGTGAGGAATGGTTTCCCAGAAGCACCTGAGAGAAGCAGACAGTGTCACTATGGCAACGCGACGGTCTGACAGACAGCATGTTCTGTCTGTGCTCTGACTAATGCCTGCTGCCAGGCTGGCACTTGCCATGGCCGGCCGGCCGGCCGGACGGACGGGGACACACACACACACACACACACACACACACACACACACACACACACACACACACACACAATGTTATGTTTTGCACACCGTTATTTCTTTAAAATATACAGCAGTTCTGTGTTGCTATAAAACTGAAATGAAGAATATGATGAACAGTTCAATGAATCAGGATGAACTACCACTAAATGTAAAGGTTTACATGTGACCAGGTAGAATCAGTGACTCATATCATTAATTGAATTCATCAGATTCCCCCTCAGGTAAACACTGTTAGCTCTGTCAGCACAGTTGTTGTTGTTGTTGTTGTTGTTTTCACTGTTAGCTTCTAGCCACATCAAGAGCCATTGAGAGGCAATAGATATGGTCAATTTTAAGTTTGGCCCCTTTAAGATTCACCAAGTCAAATTCCTTGTATGTGTAACGTACTTGGCAATAAGTTCTGATTCTGAAACCAATCCAAGCTGATCATAGAAGCTCTTTGCCATACTTACTTATACCTGACATGTCCCGCCCTACAACCAGTTTCAAGCAGGAATACATTTAACCCTGTAAAAATTGATTCTCGTCCGCTAAAGTGTAGTTGAGCTCTTTCTTCATGAAAAAGTTTTGGATCACGCTGTGAAAGTCAGTTGTCAGACAGCGAAGCAGAGAGATAAATTCACCTAAAGTGGGCTGATTCCACCTAGCCAGGTAAGCAGGTTACCCTTGAGGCGAGGTAAACAACACATTTGACAGATCCAACAGAAAAAACACTCCCTCAGAGCCGTCCTGTGTTTTCACATACAGTTCACGTACATAGGTCTACACACATACACAGACAAGCAGACACCATAAACACACACCAAACAGATGGGGGTCTCTCCCATTTTCAAGCTTTGAGACCGGAGGGACAATTAACACCCCGAGCGCTCCCAGCACCAACGGATTGGTGAAGTCACCACTGAGCCAAGAAGAACAACAACAGAAATGGAGACACAGTGCAGGAGATGACAAATTTGGAGGTGTGAAAAGCGACAAGCGGGAAAAGTGCTTTTTCATCTTGACAAAGAGAAGAGTCTTGGCAATGGGTTGAAGAGAAGCACGAGTGAGACAAAAAGACACAGAAATGAGAGACAGTCAACCTGTACAGAGGGATAGATAAACAGACGGACCACATGTGGTCTTGGCAAGCCACTGATTTCCACAACTAGCCAGCAAGCCAGTCCATCAGCTGTTCAAACAAATAGAGTCACTGAGCCGTCCGGCCGACTAGTCCAGTCACCCAAAATGTGAGTACATGAGAGGTGGGAGCTAATAGAGAAGGACAAGGAGGAAAATTAGGATCATAATGATGGCGGCAATACTATAACATCGCCAGAACACACACAGAGGAGTGTTTAAGTCGGAGAAAACGCATGGGACGGAAACAAGAGAGA
This sequence comes from Myoxocephalus aenaeus, assembly GCA_038501785.1. Lineage (NCBI taxonomy): Eukaryota > Metazoa > Chordata > Actinopteri > Perciformes > Cottidae > Myoxocephalus > Myoxocephalus aenaeus. Next base: position 439,268 of record JBAMJR010000213.1, read on the forward strand.
AGGAGGAAAAGAAGAAGAAGAAGAAGAAGAAGAAGAAGAAGAAGAAGAAGAAGAAGAAGAAGAAGAAAGGATCCAGAGGATCCGAGGCAGAAACATAGTTCTGTTTCCTTCCAACAACCCTGAGATGAGTCATCATGAGTGGGCTGCCCGCTCGCCTGGCAAGTACTAAAATACCCCATCTACAAAAAAGGCCTCACACGCACACTCTCACACACTTCACAGAATCCAACATGCACAACGGAGATGACAAACACACGCAGTAAAACACACACACTGAGGAGCAACAGAGCAGACTACAGACACAACCTATCACGATCATTACTGGGTTAACGGCACATTTTGGCCTGTATGATGTCTAAACGGTATCTGTGTGTGTGTGTGTGTGTGTGTGTGTGTGTGTGTGTGTGTGTGTGTGTACCTGGTGTCCGTGCAGTGTGTACAGTAGCTTGCCCTCTACCAGGTCCAGTATCTTCATTGTGGAATCGCTGGACGCAGTTATGAGGAAATTACCACCCGGGTGGAAAGACAAGCTGTTCACCACACCACTGTGGACTGGAAAACACACACAGAAACTTTATGACAGGAGCAGAATAGATATTCTGTTACTGTAATTCAAACTCAATTACCCATGTATGGTTGTGTGCAATTAAAGTCGAAGAGTTAAAAATCACATTGTTTACATGTTCAACTTGTACAACTGCCTGTCAAATAGCATGACATTATTAAATTGTATGATGTAAATCATGATGACAATAACAATGACTTTCACACAACTTAAAGAAATGAATCTTTTGAGAATGATCTATGTTATGAATATCAAATATCACAAAAAATACTGTTAGCCAATCTCCTCATCTTTTCCTTTCCCATATCAGGGAACAACAGCAGTTATATAGCAGCATGTATGCAGTGTTCAAGAGTTCAGTGTCTTTTCTCAAGGACACTTCAGCGGGCCAGATGCTCGCTCACATGGTTGCCTGGATCCCACTGAAGTGCACTGCTGCTGTACATCACAACGCCTCAGTTGCTGTGTAACTTGAGATTGGCTTAACATCGGGTTTAGATTAGCACGTATCAATACGGCAAGTTTAGTAGCCTATAGCAGCTAATCAAAACTTCCCCAGACCTGAAATTAATCTAGTCTGGTGACTGGTCTCCTCACCAGACAAATGAGATGGCAGCCAGACATTCACGGGTGACATGGTCCATCTGCTGGCTGCAAGATGCTATGACATATGACATATATAATATATTCTGACACCTAGCTGCAAATATATGCTGAGAGGCTGCATCAAACTATACTGGGAGCAGGGGATGTACTATTTGGGTATTTCTTAGTTTCACACAAGGATAGAGAGCAAGGTAAACACCCCTATAAATCAGAGCCAGCTAACTTAACCACCCAACAGCAAGCAAAATGACTAAAACAGACCGCTAATCATGGGTACCCAACAGTAACCGCACCACATTTTAACCACAATTTCACACTTTAGGGTGGCACAATTGGTGATTAACTACAGTATGTAAAGTGAAGCCCTGTGGAAAGCGGAAGACATGAGTGGAGAGGAAAAGCTTTTATCTTCATGGCCCATCTCCTCAGACAGATGTGATTATCCATTATTAGATCTCACAACTCAAATCCATTTAAGAGAGCCGATTAGAACAATCAGACCGAGAGGCAGACTGACAAAAGGCATCAACATTTGGCTTATTGAATATGCAAGGAATCTTGATTACCACTTTAATCGAGAGCTTTAACGCTTTAATTTTATCTTGGTGTTATTTCAGTCAATTGCTATATTTGTCAAAGTTTAAAGGTGAGGCTTTACTTTAGCCGTGTTGGAGAGTGCGGGTGGGAGTCGATTACGTCACTTTTTGCCATATAAGCTTAAGACCTTTTTCTCCCAAACACAAAAACTGGGCTGTCTTTTTGCAAGTGCTTTTACTGTGTTAGGGATCCAGTTTATTATAAAAGCGTGTAAAAATCACCTGTGTTGTTTAAATGTAAAGCTTCTAAAAAAGGCATAATTGTGGCTAAACTGGAGTGTTTTGAGGGGGAGAAAATGTGGTAAAGTCTTCCATTAATGTATATTAACATCAGCCCGGGACAGATGTCATCCATTAGCTATGAATATGCAGTAATTTATTTCAAATTGTGGTTTTGCTGTAGTCTTCTGTAATCTTTAAATGGCATTATTATAGACATACTTCCTTTAACAGTTTTTTGAGGCGTCTTTACCTTGGTAGTGCTGCAGCATCTTATGTGATCTGATGTCCCACACCTTCACAGAGTTGTCAGTACTGGCTGCAGCGATGCATGTTCCACTGGGATGGAAGTCCACATGATTCGCATAACTTGAGAGAGAGAAAATATGACATTTAATGAAATTAGGGTTTTAGCCAAGCTTTTTTACAGTACATAAACTTAACTATTCCAGCATGTTAATTAAACTAACACCAAACTTTTGATCTAAAATATTATTTGGAAACACAGTGTAAAAACACTTGAGGCTTCTATCTGATGCTTTTAGAAAAGTCTATGATGAATGAGTAGATGTTCAATGCCTTCCAGTGATTTTGACTGAACACGTTGAACCTGTAACCTTTTTCAGTTGTTGTTGCTGAAACATCAGTGTACATGTAATAAAACAATAAATAAATAAAAGATAAATTACACTCAGTAAATAACCCTCTAAAATCTCAATATTTACAAAAATATCAGAATAAACATTGACCAAAATAACGGATTCATTTGGTTTACTCACTGCACGTAAGTCACAACATTTCTTATCCACATTTTCCTCCTCCAACTTTTTTGTTTTTGTTTCAATTGCTCACCCCGCATGTTCATAGAAAGAATGAATACACTCTCTGCTATTCTTGTCCCACAGCTTTATGGTCTTATCATCACTGGACGACACAATCAAACGATCGTCTGGAGAAAATCTGCAAAAAGATTTATTGAAAATTCTAGATCAAAAACTGACTAATATCTCCGTCTTCAGCTACAGTTTTTACAAGTGAAATTTATTCATCAAGGTTTTATGACAATGAAATGCATCGAATATATCTATATACATACAACAAACAATAGAAATGAAAACTGTTTGCATGTGTGTGTGTGTGTGTGTGTGTGTGTGTGTGTGTGTGTGTGCATCGTACTTGGCACAGCGGACCCAGTTGATGTGCTGGTTGAGAGAGAAGAGAAACTTTTGCCTGTGGACGGTCCACACTTTGATGGTCTTGTCGTCAGAGGCTGTGACCAGATTCTGTCCATCACCAGAAAAGTTGACGCTGCGCACGGTGGCAGTGTGAGCCTTGAAAGCTGTTGACTCAGCCTTCCTGTACACACCCACAAACACCAAGACAACGTTTGAAACAAATTACCAAAAACACAAACAAGTGGGTGCTCTGAAATGTGTGCCTTCTTCTGTGTTGGCAAAAGCAAGAGATTCAGTACAACTGTCTAGTTTTGTTGCTTTTATGAGTCAGTACCATGGTCCTTTGTAAAAGCTTTCTAGTGCAATACGATAATAAGGAGAGATTATAGAGATGTAATCAAAAACAAAAAAGGTGGAATACCGGTACTTCCAAACTCACATGCTGGGCACCCAAAGACGAACAGTCTTGTCTCTGGAGGCAGAGGCCACCAGGTGGCCAGAGGGAGAGAACTGAACAGAAGTGACAGCCTCTTTATGTCCATCAAAACGATAGGCTCGCATCTGAGGTTTCATGTTCCAGATCATCACACAGGAGTCCATAGAGCCTGTGGCTGGGAGAGGAGGGAGCACAGGAGTGTGAACTGAGCACATTGTGTAGAAAACATACCAAACAGCAAGCAGGTGAAGCAAATGATTTGGCCACAGACAAAGAGTAAAATTAAGTAGCAGTTACCAATCTGTTTCATGTTGCAGCTGAAGTCCACACTTGTAACATTGTCCCTGTGACCCTTGAAATGTCTCTCTAGAGTTGGATCCGACTAAATGGAGAACAGAGAGACAGGTTGTGGCAGCCACATATTAAAAGCTTGTGAGCACTTATTTCTAAGTATTTATCAATAACATTCGATAGTCATGGCAAAATATGTAACAATTAAAGTTGAATCTGTGTGGATGTGGGTGACATGATTGGCAGTGGCCTGGATACTTAGGGAAACAATCCCAGTATTGTCATCCATAGCTCAAAACCAGATTACATTCTCTGCAATGTGTTAAGAGTTTGTACAGCGTCTACTCGGTTGTTAATACAGCTTGTAGGCAAGACAAGCAAGGTACATTTTTAGCCAATAAAATGCAGACAATTAACAAAATTAAACAATGAAAATGCGACTAAGAATCAATTAGCTCCATGCATTATGTCGCCAAAAGTATGTAAGTGTTTTTCAGTCAAACACAGGGCTTTTTCACTCAAAGCACTCAACAGCGCAGGTGTTAATAAAAAAAAGTGAATGGTGGCTGGATTCAGTTTCAGGCTCCTGGTTTTGTGTGTGCATGCCGACTCACCGTTAAACTGCACTGACAGTATGTCAAAAATAATGGTATTAGTAATACCAGTGCTCTGTATTGTATAACAATGTGATGAAGGCCCATTATTTCCATATCTGATAGTTTAGTAATGAACTAGAGAAATTAAGATAAGATACAGCTTTTTTTTTATCCCGAGGAAAATTGTAATGCTTGATGAGTTTGATTGCTGCAGGGAGAAAGGATTGCTGGTGCCGTTCAGTGGTGTATCATAAATTGCAAGCATTCCACAAGATTTTGAACTTATTGATGAAAACAGTCCCAAACCCCAAATATATACAGTATACAGTATATATATATATATATATATTTGTTTTTTTTGTTTAACCGTACGTACAGTGCTGCCACAAAATATAAAAGTACTACTGCCATGGGGTGGCGCTGTTTCATACAGTCTCTTGTTTCTAGACTCGAAATGTTTTAAACGCTTCCCTCCGCAATTCCTGCCAGGCAGCAGTTATCAAATTTGTGTCGCCGCAATAAATTAGCTATAGTCACATTAGCTATATATTGGGTATGGAGTTGCAAAAAAGACCTCTAATTTTGCAAATGCTGGACTGTATGTGTCTAAATGCCATTCAGTAATGCTTAATCTGTTTACATTGTAACAGGAAGTGCTGCCTGAGAAACTACGATCAGGGAGAAACACTGAGGAAGTGCAGCAGGCTCAGTTACCAAGGAGACGAGAGCTGTGGCGCTAGTCTGTGCTAGCCGTTAAGCTAGCGCTTAAACTCGGACGAGAAATCCCGAGAAAGGGCCCTCTGTGCTGGATATATTTGAGTGTACGGGCACATTGGCAACATGGCAGAGCTCCACATTATAGGCCAGATCGTTGGGGCCACTGGTTTCCCGCAGAGCAGTCTATTTTGCAAATGGGGAGTCCACACGGGAGGAGCATGGCGTCTCCTGGCCGGGCTGAAGGAGGGTCAGACCCAGGTGGATGTCCCCCAGACGGGAGAGGTGGCGTACTGGAGTCACCCGATCGATCTGCACTACGCGACTAAGGGACTCCACGGCTGGCCGAAGCTGCACCTCCAGGTGTGGCACCAGGACTCTTTCGGGCGCTGCCAGCTGTACGGTTACGGGTACTGCCACGTCCCGTCCAGCCCGGGACATCACCGGATACACTGCGTGACCTGGAGGCCGCTCGGCTCCTGGCAAGAGCAGCTGGCGCAAATGTTTGTCGGCGGAGGACCGCAGCTCCGCAGCCCGGACCTCGTGTACAGCGGGGCGGACAGATACCGACTGCACACCGAGGCCATGGGGACCGTGGAGCTGGAGCTCGGCATCGTCATGAGACACTTTGACAAATATGGCGTCGAGAGTTAACGCTGTGAAATACAACGAGACTTTAGGGGGTTGTGAGGGATTTTATATTGTGCAGATGGAAGTCCTTTATGTTTTTATTAAAGTTTTTTTTTTTTACTTTTTCAAAATTGTGTTGGTGTTTTTTTTTTTTTTTACTTTTTATATTTTTTAGATAGATAAGAAAGATAGATAGATAGGAAAGATAGATAGATAGATAGGAAAGATAGATAGATGTATACTTTATTTATCCCCAAGGGGAAATTAGTTTGTCACAGTAACAGCACCTTATAAAGACACAACAATATCAGGAATGCAAAATACTCAATATATATACACAATAAAAGTAGAGTGTATTAATTTAGGAAATTAAACAATAAAGAAAGTGAAAAATGCAAAGTATGTACAGTGACTAACTAGACAACAAAAGTGATGCAAGGGCTAATGATGTTGATGTTGAGTCAATTGGCGGAGGATCTGGCCAGAGGTGACTTGTTATAAAGTCTAATAGCAGTGGGCAGGAATGTTCTCCTGTATCGGTCCTTGTAACGTTAGATATGTAAATAAACGTCTTTGTTGATACATCCTTATCCACTCTCGCTCATTGTTAGGATTAGCATTGGTTGTAGTAACTGGATGGAGAGTAACCGGATAATTCTGAATCATGGGTCATATTTATCTTCATCCTACATTGTTAACTAGAATGGTCTTAACATGTATTTAAAACGTAATATTCAAATTGTCTAGTCCAAAAGAAAAAAAGTCCTGGACCCCAGCAACAAATCCCACTACATAACTCATATGATACTTTCTTTAATATAAGAAACTGACCTTGATTGACATCCACAAAAAAAAAAACTCTTGCTCATGAGCCACCCAAAGTGGGTGAATTATTACCATGATAGGCTACTACTCAATGCATAAAACAGGAGTTTTAGATTTGTTAAGTTGTGATTCAGAGTGTTATTAGAACTAAAGTGCATTATAGTTGTCCACAACTGTATGACAAATTGATTCAAGCTGCTGAATGCATTTAAAAAAGGGTTGCAAATATCATCTACATGGGCAAGCTGATAGTTTAGCAGGAATAGTGTCATGTGCATCCAGGCATTGGTAAATAATCCAATTAGCAAAAAAGTACTTTATGAACCCACACTTTCAACATATATGCCAACTCCCACTTCACTACTCTATTCAGCACCATGCACGTTTTCAATAATTCCCCTACATCCTACATCCAAACTATGGGTGTTTGTCTGCTACAAAAGCAGAATTACTTTCAGAGGAAGACACAAATCTGTAATTACAACCTTAATATGACACCTACGCAGCATGTATGAAATTACACTATACAACTCTAAGTAGTATTATTTAACATACAGCCCATAGTAATTCACTTAATAAATGTTACACAACTATCTAAGTGTAACAAACATGAGACTATAAGAATTTGTTGTCACAGTGGGATGATAAATATGGTGTTGTTGAGTTGATCTTAGAGTTGTGCTGTTGACCTGAACAGACTTGTAACGCACTGCATTTTCTGAAGAAATTACATAATTCACGTTCATTAATGTGTGACCTATTTGGACCATAAGTATATTGATCACAGAGCCCAGTGTCTGAAATAACTTGACGACACATTTCACCCAGGCATCATCACAACAGAGGTACAAATACCCTAATTTGAGATTGAGCCTCGTCACAAATACAGATTTGGGTAAATTACCTTCAAGAGAAAAGTTCCCATATCTATATACAAATATCTCTCAATCTCTACTATCGACTTTTACTTGTAAACAGCGAGTGTGACGCTACCTTAAGCTAACTTAACGTGCACTCACCAGGGGAGAAGTCATCTTTCCTCATAGAGCGAGGACGTGAGGAGACGAACAGCCGGTGAACGCGACTACTTACTACCGAAATGTGACTGTAGTCTACTTATCTGAGACAAAAAACAAAAGTGCTGCTAGCTCTTCGGTCTTCTCACGTTAGCTCACAGCTGTATTAGCCGGTAGTTGCTGACAACAACAAGATTCAGTTTACGCGCCGCGATTGGGCGCTGAGCGTGTAGTCGGTTTTCTTAAAGGGAAAGTTGTAAAGTTACCGTTTACAACGTTTATGTGTAAAAGTAAAACTTCGATGTCAGTGAGGTACTATTGTAGAAATATGACGAATCTCAGCAATTACATTAACATTAGCAATTTTATTACATTAATCCGAGTAGATATTCGACTAAAGACTTTCATTTTTAGTTGTAGTGGCGCACCATCACCGCTAGGTGGCAGCAGTGTAGCACCGTTAGAAATCTACCATTCAAGGCTGTAGTGGTTGTATCAGGAAGTGGAAAATTGAGTTTTATAACATATTAATGCTTTAAGTCCTTAAAACTCTATGAACATTGTCTTGAATTGAAACAGAAGTTTTTTTTGTTCATGCAATAAGAGAATATGTGAAGGGCTTTAGCTCTCAGACAGACTGAAATTGATCCAATTGTGTACAAGGACTGTTAAAAACACATTTGAAGCACTCCATTGTATTTCACTTTATACTTCCACACCACTAAATATCTTAGGGAAATATACTTTTATCTGACACCCATTTAGTAGTTATTTTTAACATATGATGCACATAAAGTAGTTAAAAATGGCTTGCCCTGGCGATTCTACAACATTACAATGCTGCTTATGTATTAATGTGTCAATAACAATAATATAACACTGAAAGTAGACATGCTTCATAAGGTGTACTATTTTAATACCATTAATACATGTTGCAAACTTTTCTCTACTTTTACTTTGGTACAATTGAATGCATGACTAATACCTGTAATGGAGGATTTTTTTTTAAAGTGCAAAGTAAATAAAGTAAAATAATATGACTCTTTTCTCCACCAATGCTGTTAGCCAAACTGCACTGAAAAATATATTCTGACAACAGTTCTCTGTCCTCAAGATCATGGTAATATAGCAAGACCCACAGTAAGGGCCTTATTGGGGCAGTTCATAATGTGCGTTAGTGGTGCATATTCCCAAATGTTTAATTAATAGCACAAACCAGATGAAACACTTCGGGCCTCGGGGCACTTATCTGCTCTTCCTGGTTGGTAATAAAGCCTTATGCATCACCTATGCAAAGGTATATTATGTTGTCACCATAGTTAACCTCACTGAATAATGGACAAATCAGGCCACTTTATCTAAATTGTAATATTGTTTGATTTATTTGATATGGCCATTAGAGACGTTTAAACATGTCATAACACAGAATGAAATAAGCACCCTGTATGCAGGTAGAAAGACGAAAACAAAAACAGATTTAAGTATTATAGTGTGTTATTTCAAGGATAATGCAGTCATTATATAATGCACTCTGTTGTCCTATTCAATGTAATCACAAACCCTTTCATTAAGTAAATCCCTTGTGGACTATTTCATGTGGATGGTTGCTGTGTCACCTAGCCAACAATTCATACCACAAATACTTTCATAGGTTCCCTTTGTTACCTCATAGGACTGGTTATAATGATCTTGTTTCCTTATAGTTTACGCACCATGTATTCATGTTTCTCTTTTAGGATGTATTCCCACAAACTGCTGCTTTTCACCTGGTAACACAAGAGCCAGTTATCTACAAAGTTAATGGTATATTCAAAGAAGTTCAATATTTGCTTGGGGATACATGTAAAGCTTTTAGCAGATGCTGTTATCCAAACGTATTTTCAAAACCTACTCAACGTTTTAAGATCAGGCTTTTGTTAAGCTTAATTTCTCCTTTTTAAAGATATTTACTTTCTTTTACAAACCACATTACGCGTGAGTGAAAGTCAAGCCTGTTTGGTGCACACTGAAGATGGAAATTTGTGTTTAACACAATAGGAGTGTCAAGAATTTCCCCAACATACTATTATCTAATGAAAAGCAGGGCACAGTTGTGATTAATTCAAATAGCTTACTGGAAGAAAATCATGAAGAAACACATTGCACCTTCTGCCAGCCTTACTTCTATGTTGATTATAGTTAAGTACATTCTGCATGAGGCACACCCATGGGGTTATTCCCTTGTCAAGTTACAGTAATTATAAACACACTGCACCCTTTCTATGCACTGCAGTATAAATCAAGACCAAGCAACCCATCAAGATTTGAGGAAAGGGAATACTTCATATGTTTGATAATGTCTTCCAGTTGATAATAAAGAGAAGGAAGGAGGAAGAAAAAAACAGACTGATGAACTGGAATCTTTTTCACAACAACTACTGATGCATAGCCGTAAATGGACTGTCAGGTTGTGATTAAGTAAACCCCCTCCTTATCTTAAATAGTCCAAAGTTTCTGTGCTCAGGGCCATTGTGCTTATAGGGAAGTAGGATATACTTACCTGAAAATAAATCTAGGCTTGGTCCACAGACAGTAAGAGAGGATGTTTTGATGTTATTTCGTTTATTAGTAGGAGTCTTCGAGTAATTTATGACGGCTGTTTAAACCTCAAAGAGCTCTAATCGTATCTCTCTTACTATCAACTCTCACCAGGAGCCATGTGGTTTTCCGCTGTTGTAAATGTTTGTCAAAAAGCATGAAGAATACTCTGTATTGTTGCGTAAAGAGCAGAGGTGGTACTGAGTCACAATGAGGTCTCAAGTCTTTGGACTCAATCCTGATTCAAGTCCCAAGTCTTAAACTGTGAGTTTCGAGTCCAATACAAGCAGGGAAAGGATATATTAAATTAGCAAAAATCATATACATTTATATATATTTTTTAAACCAAGTAGTACTGATCCTAATAATTACAAAAAAATATTAAAACAAAAATGATCCAGGAAATTAGTCATTTTTGAAAGAACATTTTAATTTTTCATATTTGGGCTTGGGGGAAGGTTTCAAGTATTTTCAAGCCAAAAGGCTCAAGTCTAAGCGACGTTAGGAGTCATTGCTGATAAAGTCGAATTGCAGGTCCTTTTTTTATTTTGCAAAAGTCAGCAAATCTGTGACTCGAGTCTGACTCGAGTCCCACTAATGTGACTACGATAAGGAAGTACAGTCATGATGTTGGTTTGTCTTGTTTCTGTGTTTTATTGTGAAGTCCTTGTCTTGTGTGTCCTCTGTGTTCCCTGCACTTCCTGCCCCTGTGATTGTCTGTCTGTTCGTTCTCCTGCCTGTTTTTGCTCCCTGTTTTGGACTCCTGTTTTTGTTTGTTTATTCCTCGGCCTGTGTGAAGCCTGACCTGACTTTCTGTTTATTGATTAAATTTACTTTTGAACTGTTGCTTCGGCATTTGGGTCCACCTTTTTACCCCACCCCTGACAAATAGAGTACCAAATAATTATATATATATATATATATAATTATTATGTCCCTATGAGACTGAGGCAATGTGTCTGATAATAGAAAGTGACTTCACAACAACAACTTATCTCACTTTGAAATAATTAGTGTGAACCATGTGTGTCATGTAAATGTCTACTGCTGACAACATGTTAGGGATGAAATATGAAACCAAAGAGTGTCTTGGTTTATACTCTTCCTAAACAAATAATAAATAGGTAATTCTCTGTTAGTGAGAGTGAGTACACATATTATTTACAAAGTTAATAAAATACTCAGAGTTTTATATTTGGGGATATGTAAAGTCTTCAGCAGATGCTGTTATTCAAAACCTCCTAAATTTGACAGATATGGCCTCATACATAATATATTATTTAAAGCAGATTGATTGATTTTGGACTGTTTTGTAACTCACAATAGATTTTTGCACAATGGATTTGAGTTGGAAACATTCCAGTGTCAGGCAAGTCTGCCGTCACAATGATGAACTAGTGCTGGTGTATTTTTAAAGACAAAACTGAAACAACCATATCGCTCATGAATGAGGAAATGTGAAAAACTCGGAGAGCCACTGTACAGTTAATGACTGAGTACACAGAACTGCATCACTGTGTTGCTGTCAGTTACATAATGGTTTGCCTCGGTGGTTGTCAAATACAATAGAGATGGGACTTTTTGGAAATATATAGGTGCATGTTCTCTATCTAATCCGACACACTATATTTGCTCAATGCATGACCTTTGACTATCTTTTCTTTATCCGTGGTTGCGGAGTCAAAAACAAAAGGGTTGCTCAAATACCAACGCACTTAAGAAAGAGCTATTATGTTTGAAGGGTGTACGTAAAGGCGTTATTCATTTAGGTGTATGCTCTACTGAGGAACATTATGGGTTTGAGGAACATTCTCAAACATAATAAGCTTGTTGTTACTGCCAAAAGTGTCAAGGCAGAGCAGCGGAAAGCATCCTGCTTCTTTTCATCGTGTGCATTTCTGTTTTCAGCTGCCTTGACTTCTACTGTCAGGTGATATTGTCACCTTATAAAACATCAGTGATCATGCCAAGTATGAGGAAGTGAGCCTGAAGTGTGTATTTGATTTGATTAGGGATTTCCTCATGACGTTGTTGCACTGGCTTTTGGATGGCTTGCATATTTATGGTTATTTAAGGACAATAATCAACCATTAACATTGCTAATTCACATTAAACAACTAAATATTGAACATATCCTTCTGGCTTGTAAACACAAATCTTTTTTTTGCATGAATCAAGAAGGGTCTGTTTCATTCAAGTGCTAAAAACAAAAACAAAACATTTAAGCTTTTACTTTCTGATTAGAAATTACTGCATGGCTTTGATGTACATCTATTTATTGTTGGTATGGTTATAACATATATTAGAGGTCAATGGTACATTTGCATTCTAAATCTAGTGAATAATTAAATCAATTAAATTCAAATTAATTTGCAAAATATGAGTGATGGCTCCTGCAGTGTCTCATTACCGGAACTGGAGCTAATCAGAGTTCGAAGGTTGCACTGTGCTCTTCCTGCTGCAGCGAGAAATAATGTAGTCGTAATTACTTCTACTATGAAGAACTTGACATGTGGAATTCCCTGCCGACATCCTTGTTTTTGTGCACGAACATGTGACAGTACGCTGTTAAACTAAACACCAGCCAAGATAACAAGAAAGGAATTTAAGTTATACTAAGAAAATATAAATCACTATTGGAAATAGAAGTGAATAATGCATCCAAAACTAAAATATCAGAAACAGAATCAGAATCAGCTTTATTGGCCATGTTTGTGTACACATACATGGAATTTGACTCTGGTTACACTTTGCTCTCTTCGTACCTATGTACATATTATATACAAATAAATGAGAGAAATATTTAAAAAAAATACATTGATTAACTATAACAAGCATCAAGCTGTTGCAATGTCACTTGGTTACCAGGGTAGAGGTTCAGTGTCTTTTGATAAATCATATCCTTTTCTGACAAGTTGGCAGTGTGGAGAACTGCCAACTTGTTATAAGGAAAAAGTAATGAGTGCAATTTGTGATGCCTTCTCACCCAGATTGTTCACAGAGAGTATATCATTGATCAAGTTTACCTCTCAGTACAGACTGAGCAGGTTTTACGTTGATTGTGAAATACAATTAATGCAGCAATTCTGGGCTATTATAGTGTTATGGTGCGTGACAGATTTGTTTATTGAAAGTTCTTTATCACTCAGGCTTAGTACCAATAAAGAACAAAAAGAAGAATGGCATGTTGCTTTGCCTGCAGGGAGGAAAGGAAGTGACCTCATCCAAGACCCTGGATGTTATCTTTTTATCAGGTTTGGGTCGCACGCACATGCAGATAAACTGTAAATACAACCATGTTCTTAGTTTACTGGTGTTCTGAATTAAAATGCCTCGACTTTAAAAATGTATTAAAACAAATTGTATAGTTTTAAGAGAACTGTTTGTTTTTTCTTCCATTATCTTTTGTTAGCCAATCTAAATGAGAAAGAAACTGAACAGGGAAGTTTGTTACGGTCTAAATAGTGTAAAGTTACTGGTGATCTGATATGACAGCCGTGACATTTCCGCATGGTATGTTACCTTTACACATCCTTGTTCCTGGTGTTGCTTCAGACGGGTGTGGGTAAAGTCTGCTTTCAGTAGAGTGAAGGTTGCAGACAGCACATGTTCCAACAAACAGGGGAGATACTGACAATCTTTGCAAGAATACTTCTTCGCTATCACTGTTTCCATAAGAATAAATAACAAGGATTCATTAACATTTATGTTCTTGATTTATGAGGACCATTATTATACTTTAAATATAATAATACAAAAAAGTAGGGTTTCTTTTGACAAATAGAAAGAACTCAGATACAGGAAATAAAAATAGTGCTTTCTCTTTCAATGTTGATACAGTTCTGATCTGTAACCTTGTAGGTGTTCCTAGCCAGGGTCGGAGGGACACGACAGGCCTCAAAGGGAGAGGAATGTCCAGCTTGAGTCTGGACGTCCGCCAGTCACGTCTATGTCCATGAGCATGCAGCAAGGCCAATGTGATCCAACACTGCAAACTCCTCATGCACTGCTTTCAATATTCAGCTCCAATGTGTCCTCAGTATTGGAGTCTTTAGTTAGTGTCGAGCAAGTCAGCTAAACATGACAACAAGTTTAATTGGTTGACATGCAAGCAAAACAATCCAAATATACAGAGATTGAAATTTCCATCACTAAATACATAAAGATTGAATACTTACTTGGGTTTGACTTAAGCTGTTCTTATAGAGAGAATAGTAATGTCCCTATAATTAGAACCAAATTACAAAGTTCTTTCCAGGATACTTCCTCGGAAATTGATAGTTAATTGCGGATCTGTTAAATAAAACATTATAGAATCATATTTCTAGTTGTATTTATCCTGCTTCATAATGCGGATTGCTCTCAAAACAGAGTACTTATTTTAACAAACTGGAGAGTGAAAATGTGTGTGAGACATACAGTATAATTGAACTTCATTCTTTCAACCATCCGGTCAGGGTGGGGATTGTTTTGGAGCCCTCAGAGATTCATTCCTGTATGATTTCATGCTCTAGAAAGTCAAAGAGGAAACTTCTACAGTCACTCACAGTAAACAATCAAAGCTTGTGAATGTAGTCCCCCGTATGCACCCAATAAAGACTGCAGGTGGTTACTCAGTAATACTACAATCCCTTTAGAAGGATCGGTTGTATAATAGCAAACAGGATTAAAGATTAAAGATTAAAACAACCATATCAAATGAAAATAAGTAGATTAGTTACTTAGTTTCAACATATAAAGCAATGAACCACATAACCATGACGTGCATTTTGTCCGGTCAAAAACAAGAACACTTCACACTACTTTAACGGATACAGGAAGTCTTTATTATGGTTCTCTGGGGATTTTTTGCTGCAATGGCGCGAGAACAGACTTGTCTCTTGTGATCTTTTTCACCATAACCGAAGGAATTGTGTAATAGCCAGTGAAATAACTGGTCTTTCTTGGTGGTCAATGTTGGAGGAGTCATCTAGTGAAGCAGTGTGACTCAAAGTAGCCTTTTTTTAACCTTTAATACACAGAGTAGGTAATGTGAGTTAGATAAAGTTACTGAGTCTACTTCCTTCTTGTGATTCATCTTACTGGTGATTTGATAAACCCTGGTAATCGCATAATGGGCTTATTCAGTTGATCTGTATATAATAATAAGAATCTCTAATTATAAATTACGTTTGTATTGTATATTGTATGGTGAGTTATCAACGCAAAGGGACAGAATGGGCTTCCACAGTCTTTAATGCATTATATTACTTATCATCACTCTTAAACTGTGCACGTCACCATCATGAGCTCATGAGCAATTAATCAGTGAGCAATACTGAGGTTTTTCAAGTGTAGATAGATTTCTTCCCTGTAAATAAATACAATGTGACAGACTGGGCCTCCACAAATTTGAATGCACTATACAGTTCAATAACTGCTGCCCAGGATTCACATGAACTCATTGTGTTTGTGTGGTTGCGGAGTCAAAAACAAAAGTGTTTCTCAATACCAACGCACTTAAGAAAGAGCTATTATGTTTGAAGGGTGTACGCAGGGCCGGCGATTGCTATAGGCGAACTAGGCGACTGCCTAGGGCGACAAATGGGTTGGGGGCGCCCTCACAGCGCACATTTCAGCACTGTGAGCAATTCGCGACCACGGGCGCTGGCTCCCGCGAGCAGGGACCAAGACACGTCACATCAAAGATGTTCTATTACGGAGAGGACAACAACTCGGCCAAAAATCAGATTTTTTTGTCGAGAAAACGGGACGCTGATTGGCCAAGACTCGACACGTCACATCAAAGATCTTCTATTGTAAGGATGACTCACTCCAAAAAATTAAATCGTTTGTGCGGTCTGAAAAATGTGCGCGATCTGAAAAATCTATTGCGCGACCACTTTGACTGGTCCGTGACATTTGCAAAAATGAAGCGGTCTAAACCATCTGGAGCACAGGGACGAAAACGAAAAAAGGAAGAAGAGGAAAAGAAAGTCAAGTATAGGTTTGTTCAATAAACATATTTGAAAAAAAAGAGTGTTTTGCACAGTTTATGGAGTTAATTTAATCCTAACTTTGAGTGTGTAATAAATTATTTAAAATAATAAAAAAGAAAATGTTCTGAAACTATTCTGGTGTTTGTTGTCCATGCACCATTTATTGTTGAACAGCAATGTAGAATAGTAGAATTATAAGTGGGTGAAAAACTGCTATGCAAAGTAAAGCAGTTAAGTTAATATATGTCTCTTCAGTGTGATGTAAAGTATTGTGTGTCTGTGTGTGTGGGGGGGGGGGGGGGGGGGGGCGCAAAACTCAATCTCGCCTAGGGCAACCAAAGGGCTAGAGCCGGCCCTGGGTGTACGTAAAGGCGTTATTCATTTAGGTGTATGCTCTACTGATTATGGGTTTGAGGAACATTCTCAAACATAATAAGCTTGTTGTTACAGACAGCGTCAAGGGAGAGCAACGGAAAGCATCCTGCTTCTTTTCATCGTGTGCATTTCTGTTTTCAGCAGGGGATAATGTCACCGTATAAAACATCAGTACTCATGCCAAGTATGAGGAAGTGAGCCTGAAGCGTGTATTTATTTTGATTAGTGATTTCCTCATGCACGTTGTTGCACTGGCTTTTTGATGGCTTACCTATTTCCGGTTATTTAAACAGGACAATATACAATAATCAACCATTAACAATGCTAATTCACATTACACAACTAAATATTGAACATATCCTTCTGGCTTGTAAACCTTTTTTTTTTTTTTGCATGAATCAAGAAGAAGCATTTGGAAATCGGACAGGGAGGGCCCTGTCTGTAAAATATGAGTTATGACTCCTGCAGTGTCTCATTCCTGGAACTGGAGCTAATCACATTAACTCATTGTGTTTGTCCCAGCACAGGCCCGACAAAGCCTTAAGGCACCTCTCTATGTATGCGATTGCACGCAATTCATGCAGACACTCTTCACCTTTTAGATGAGTTAAAACAGTGAAACAGTCACGTGGTCACATTCCATGTGACTTTGTTTGGGAGGTTCTGCTTCTCTGAGCAACATGTCAATCTTTAAACTATGTAGAGCAAAGGACGCTGAACGCAATAAAGCAAAACCTCTATCTATTTTAAGTCTTTGAAAGCCAGTGGAACACAGAGGGATGAAATGATCATGTCTCATTTCAGACAAAATTAATGTTGAAGGATGATGCTGCGATCCTAATAAGGGATGTATTGTTTTCAAAACCCAGCTGCAACAAGGGGAGCTCCCTGAAATCACAGAGGAATGTTTAAAACTTTGAAATGTAATGCTGTTTTAATCTGTCATACAGCAACGCGATGACAACGTTACAGTCAGAGATTTCATGAGAACAAACCATTGTTTTGTGTGTGAGTGTGTGTGTGTGTGTGTGATTGTGTGTGTGTGTGTGTGTGTGCGTGCGTGCGTGTTATAAAAACACATCTACAGTCTGTTACCTGCTCCGGGTTTTTTGCTGCAGGCTACAATATATTAATGGCAACCGGAGGAAAAACTGTTTTACATTTGTTTCCAGGTTTGTGCTGCGCAAAATATTTGTAAATCCAAGTTTGTGTGTAGCTATCAAACTGATGATTGACAAAAGCTGACTAAAACTAAAGACCTGTAAATATAGAGCTGCAAGAATGAATCCTAAAACCTAGAAATGGTTCCGGTTCCCTCGTGTCAAAGTCAATGTTTTTTTTTAAAGGTATTTTTGGTCAGATACCTGAAATAAGGTCAGTGGTTAAGCTCAAGAGATTTTTAACTTGACAATATAAAATATATAAGTAGATACCCCACTTGGATTTTGAAGCTTTCTACGTGTCTTACAAAAAGGCATGTTGCTAAATGGCTAAATGAGACCACACAATGTCATCACCAACCAGTCCGTCTTCACAGCCTCGTTGTGTACTCACACTCATGTCATGCGACCGCTGTACTTGGTTTATAGCCTGAAAGAAATAGCTTGTTACGTCTGCCGATTGCATGCAAACTTCAAACAAAAAAGTGGTGTTGATTTATGAAGATTATCTGAACAAAATGTGCAAGTATCATAAACTTGTGTTTGCCACAACATTTATTTTCTGCAATAATCCAAAATCCAATGGAAAAAATACCATTGGCATTTTGTCGAGGGTCAGGCCACCTAAATGCAACAGGGCCATAATGGATTTCACTTTGTTCACCCTGTAGTGACGTGTCAAAAGGCTGCTGTGAAAAGGGCCCATTGGTAGCTATTTAAATCAGCAGGATGGCCAGAGACGTTTTTATGTGCATAGTTGCCATTGTGAGCATTGCCGCAAGCTAACTTCTGTATAAACTAAACCAACAAGTCCTCACTGTGGTTAGGTTTTGCAAAAACAACTAAAACAGGGAGTGGAGATTACACACAATGGAATCAACTCACGCGGTCTCAAAAAAGCACACACATTTATGAATCATCTGACGAAAACATAACAGTGACAAAGGCACTGTAACATTACAGATCAATTAAACCAATTATCATCATTCAACAGCAATGTTCACAAATATCAAATGTGAAGTATGCAATTAGGCTGTGAACTGCTGATGATCAACTTCTACAAACTTGTACAAAAACGCCCTGAAGCTGATCTGGTAGTCAAAGTGACACTATACACTTTACAAGGACATTTACTTTTTGTCACCCATTTGGGATATATATGTCAAAATGAAACTCTAAATACAATTGTGATATCTATGTATATCTTCATTTTATATATTCTGATTATTATGTATATATATTATGTGTATTTAACATTTTAAATGCTGTCATGTACATTTTATATTTGTACATACTGCACAGTCAAGGAACATTGGGCCAATATCCACTTTCTCATTTACATTTTATTTTCTTATTTGTGCATATTTTTGCCTATATAAACAATCTTCATATTTTAGTTGAGTCTGTTTAACACAACCTGTTTGCCACCCTGAATTTACAGCACAGATGGTATGATAAAGTGAGTTTTGTGTGTGTGTGTGTGTATGTGTGTATGTGTGTGTGTGTGTGTGTGTGTGTGTGTGTGTGTGTGTGTGTGTGTGTGTGTGTGTGTGTGTGGTGTGTGTGTGTGTGTGTGTGTGTGTGTGTGTGTGCGTGCGTGTGTGTATAGATGGATTGAGTCACATAGTTGTTTGTATAAAAATAGCTGAGAAGTAAATTAGGAAAGCGATACAGTGTTAGATGTGACTGAACTATCTCGTCTATCCTCCCCACTGAAGAAAGCACAACATATTGCATCTCTAAATTCAGGATATGTTTACAGAAGAAGATCTTATTCCCTGTTTCAACTGCAATTATTGATCCACTCTGACAGATTAAGTAGAAACAATCAAATAGAGTAATATTGTTTTGTGTGTGTGCTTTATATCTGGCTGCACACAACATTTAACCTATTTCAATTAAAAAAGCTTTAACTGTGAAGGTTTTTCCTTTTTAGGAACACTTTGGACAACTTCTCTATACAGACTTCAGAGATGAAAAAGAAATGAAATATGTGTAGATAATATATATATAAATACATGTTTTCCCAACATGCTTATAGTGAATCCCTCTCAACATGTTTTTGTGTGATGACTTTGTTTATGGATCAAGTCTAATGAGTAGCCAACTCAAAAGCAGAAGCAGTGGCAACATCAGTTCTGCGAAACACCTGCAAATATTTCTCACTTCCATTTTCAGAGCAGTTCTGCCTCTTAGGACATAACAGTGGCAAACCGTCAAATGAATGAACTGTCAATGCAAGATTGTGATTAGAGCAAAGTAGGCTCACATTTATCCACACAAAAGAACTGGCCTAAGTGTGATGGGTGCTGAGCAGAAAATCACAAAATGTACCAACTCAAGTTGTCAGCACTGACAAATGAGTGTGTACACTTCTTATGATGTAGAGCAGCAGATGTAACCTGAAGCTTTCAGCCGCAGGCTTTGTCAGCGCTCACATTTATCCATCAGGTTTCAATGAGAGTACAGTGGATTAAGAGAGGAGAGATAAAAGACTGATCCAAATCGTTCCCTAAGACCTGTCTGTGAGGCTGTCAAGGTGTTTTCATCTCAGCTCTGTAAACACAGCGAACATGAGCCATCCATTATGGCTTATGTGGTTCTTGCAGATGTGTTTGTATGCTATTGAACCAATTTGACCTGTTGTGTTTTGTGAATCTGGGTCACCTCGACTTTCACAGCAACATTTATGTCATCTACGGCTGAATTTACAGGGGTTTTATGTGTATACTGGATTAGTCCCCCTTAGACACACACACACACACACACACACACACACATTTTTACCTGACATATGGAGGACATTATACAACATCTGAAATCCTCCTCCTGCTTCCGTGATATTCAGGTTATACTAAAAAGGTATTTACATTGCATGACCTCAGATCTTTTACAAATCATTCTTACGTCAAAGGATTTGGAGACGACTGTAACAGTGTCTTTACATGTCTCCCGAAAAATATCGACCAGAGAGCTGCAGCTGACCGCTCGAGTCCTCACTAAGACCAAAGAAAGTGGATCACAAATCATCAGTTCTGAGGTCTTTACACTGGCTTCCTGTCTGTCAGACTTGAATGGTTTAGGGCCAAAATACATCTCTGATCTGCTGCTACATTATGAATCATCCAGATCAATCAGGTTGTCTGTGACAGTTCTGCTTTCTTTCCCCATCATCAACACACGGAGGAACAGCGTTCAGTGTTTATGCCCCATGTCTGGAAGAAACTCCCAGAAAACTGCATGTGCACTGTGACTCTAAAGATCAAGGCTGATGACTTCTTTGCTGCTGCTTTTAAATGAATCAAATAAGTATAATTTTATTCCACTGCACTGCAACTTCAATTGTTATATTTCATACTTGTGTTATTCTATTGCAGCTGGTTTAAATATTCTAATCTGTTGGCTCTTTAATGATTGTTTTAAATTGTACGTGAATGTCGAATTGTGGTGTGTTACTTTTGCAAATGGTCTCCATGTTTCTTATTCTTTAAGAAAAGCACTTTTAATTCCCTTGTCTTGGCAAACCACCATCTGTCCTGGATCAATGTGTTATCTCCCAAATATGTCAATACACATAACTATTAAAAAAAAAAATAGTGGACAAAAGAAAAAGAAAAAAACATTTGTCAGCAAATACCATGTGAAGGATGTAGTCCTTAATTGCAGACAGTTTGTTCCAGGTGTTTATCGGTACCAATATTCCATGTCCTCCATTTATGACAAGCACAAGTTGGCCAGTGGAGCAGAAATGATAAGGATACCAAGACCACCAGCAGTACAACAAAGATCTTTTGATTTGCTGCCCGAGACAAATTGTTTTGACACGTTGATACGTTGTTTTGAGCGTCAGAAGCAGGCGACCAAATGTTACTTAAGGCGTCAGTTGACCCAATGAACACAATCTGCTCCGTTATAGCATCATTCACCCATTTCACATTGTGTAATTATTGTGGTTGTCAGCAGTACGACAATCTGAACACACGTCATAATTACTTTTATTTACCCGTCCTGTAAGACACCTGTTGCACACAAAAAGTGCTTAATAAAATGTAGTCCAAGGTTTTATATGTACAGAAGTGCATCTTATTCTTATTAATGCGTTCCCTATCAAATCATAGTCTATATACACATCTAAAGAAAAAAAAACAGCCACACAAATACAAAGTTTTCTTTCCATCTCATATTTTATTCTGAGCATATAGAACATCTGAACATAGAATATATTAAATAATATGTGTAGAAGGACTTATCAAAGATAATACATTCTATGACAGTGATAAGAGGAATGGGTGTTGAGTATGTATGTGCCATCTCTAGCTGGCAGTAGAGTTATTATGTAGCGTTATTATGCGCAGGCTGAGACGAGGTGGCTGAGGCCGCTGAAGTATGACTTTTCACGATCGCTCATCACCTCAAAGTGCAGCGGCTGCTGGCAGAAGGTGCACTCTGCTGATGAGTGGGGCTTCAGCTCCAGGCCCATCTCCTTCCAGGTGTGCACCAGGTTCTCTGTGGGTGGAAAAAACAGTTAATGACCATTACTGAGAGAAAGCTACAGTCAGTTAAAAAAAACGGAGTATTGAGTATTTTGACCGAAACTAATTATACATTTACGACAATCTGGTTATGCAAACCTTATGTCCAACAGGCTGACTTTACATTTTAACTCTCATACATTAACAACATTACTATATGCTCTTACCAACAAAGTATTTCATCATCTCAGGGGTGTGGTGAGGCGTTGGGGCGATACGCAGGAGCTCCTCCCCCCTGGCAACGGTGGGATAGTTGATGGCCTGGACGTAGATGTTGTGGCGACTCATCATGAGGTCACACACCTCAGTGTTTTTCTCTGCGTTGGATACCTACAAATAACAAAAAAGGGACACACATGATGATTAGAATGGAGTTATATCAGAGACACTGGGGACTACTTTGTGTGTTGTTTTTGTATTTTATTTAAATGATAAATTACCCGGATTGGGATGATGTGGCTGGGGCAGTGCACCACCGGCAGCCCCGAGTCCATCAGCATTTGTCTGAGCAGCTTGACGTTGCGCTGGTGTTTACGTCTCAGAGTGCGGCCCTCCTCCCCTTTAAGGACCTGGATCGAGTTCCTGGCTCCGTGTAAAAGCATCGGAGGCAGAGAGGTGGTGAAGATGAAACCCGCAGCGTAGGAGCGCACCGTGTCCACCAGTGAAGCGGTGCTCGCGATGTAGCCGCCCACACAGCCGAAAGCCTTGCCTGGAAGAGGACATGTCACATTGGGGGGGTTATTCTTTAATCTAGGCTGTTGCTACAGCTTCAGGGACATCATTTAGCCTTCTTTAATAAAAAGTCACAACATTATGCTCAGTGGTCGATGCAACATCCTCCCACTGTAATCTCTCAAAGTAAATCACTCTGAAATGGCAGCTGCAGGAGAACAGGGGCTGAAAAGCTCCTCAGTTAGAAATAATTGTCCCCTCAGCTTGACAGCGACGCACAGACGCAGGGAGTAATTCAATAAGAGCGCTACAAGAGACCAGTCTCCTAGCAACAACAGCGCTGCTCCGGCTTCTTCATGCCCTCTGGCCTACTGTGTGACACAGATGAAGCCTGATCGGGAGTATCACCACCGAATTGAAAACATGGATTAATATAGTGACACATTTAAAAAGGCTCAAGAACATGTTGGCATGACTTTAAAAAAAAAAAAATATATATATATATATAAAATAGAAAAGCTTAGTTAGAACATAGTCAGTATTTTGTTATACAAGAGATTACGTGCTGACCTAATGTCCCCGAGATGATATCCATCTTGTCCATGACGCCATCTCTTTCTCCGATGCCCCCTCCTCTGGCGCCGTACAGGCCCACAGCGTGAACCTCGTCTACGAAGGTGATGGCACCAAACTCGTGGGCCAAGTCGCACATCTCCTCCAGCGGACACACGGCACCTGTTTCCAGAGAGAGAGCAGTTGAGCCATTAGCCAAAGTACAGCCACAAAATAGGTCATTGTAGTTTGACACAACAATATAAACTACATTCATGTTGCCAAACATTTTTTTTTAAAGATGTTCTTGTGCAAGCCAATGTGTAACTTTAATCAACATTCCTTCCAGCTCAATGATTCCTAACATTTATATGACAATTAATGAGCAACCAGATGATAAACAAGTTAAAAAAAAAAAATATCCCAAACTAACCATCCATGGAATGGACCGTCTCAAAGGCCACGATCTTCGGTTTGTTGGGGTCTCCCTTCTGGAGAACCTCTCGGAGATGGGCGACATCATTGTGGCGGAAAATAAATTTCTTCGCACCACTGTT
Organism: Myoxocephalus aenaeus; assembly: GCA_038501785.1. NCBI lineage: Eukaryota > Metazoa > Chordata > Actinopteri > Perciformes > Cottidae > Myoxocephalus > Myoxocephalus aenaeus. The sequence continues at coordinate 463,340 of JBAMJR010000213.1, forward strand.
CTTGATGCCCATGATCATTGAGGCGTGGTTGCCCGCATCAGAGTAGATCTCACAGCCTAAAATAGTTCAGAAGAAAGAGTTTGCGTCACACATTTATTCATGACTAACTTATAAACATACATAAACGGTGGATTTATTGGAAACATATTTATTTTTGTATTATGTACCAGGTAGCATCTTGGCAAGGGTGAAGAGGGTGGAGTCATTGGCGACAAAGCAGGAGGTGAAGAGCAGGGCAGCGTCCTTCTTGTGAAGGTCAGCCAGTTCTTGTTCAAGTTCCACGTGGAACTTACTGGTCCCAGAGATGTTCCTGGTGCCTCCTGCCCCAGACCCATGCTTTCGTAAAGTATCCCTAGAAACGGAGAAAGAACGACAAAACGAAAAGTTTTATCCTGTCCAGTGTTTTTTTTTTAAGCTTCGCAGCAAAAATGTATATGCCAGAATTATGTTTAAGGAGGGGCAAGACTACAATAATTGGAAATATTTAAATAATTAAGCAGAAGAGTAAGTGACACCTTGTTTCAAGGCGTTACCGCTGCACATGGGATACGTAAGCTGGGCAAGATCAAACAGGAAAAGAAAACATCTCACCTCACTGGGGCCCCAGTGAGCTTTACATGTAAACTATAGCAAACTAACACCCACACAAACAATGGGCCGGAACACCCAGGTGTCAGGTTGATTTCAATGATGATGTGGCGTGACTCAGCTTTAGTACGTTTTCTTTTCCTCTCTCGGACTAAAGCGCCCACAGGAGACGTAAGCAGCCAAGACAAATATTTGTCTCATTACATGTAAACACATCTACCCCCAAAAGGACTGAATTATTTTTCCTACACTACACACTCACAAACAACTCGACTAGTACTCACATAATGGACTGCACGACCCGTGGGTGTCGACTCATGCCCAGGTAGTCGTTGCTGCACCAAACGGACACGTCCCTCTTTTGCTCCAGAGAGCTAGTGAAGTCGTCGGCCATGGGGAACTCCTTGGCCAGACGGTTCACAGTCTTGAACACACGATATGTGTGGTCACTCTTCTTCTCTTCTATCTTCTTCTCGAAAAACTCATCGTATTGGTAGCGGGACACTGCAACAGAACAGGAAGGAAACACTTGCTTAATGTGGCTTGCATTGTGACGGATGAAGCAATGCGAATTAGTAGGTAAACTACAATACGAGAGTAAAATTGTTGCTTGTGTGATCATAATATCGGAGGACAATGTGGTAGCTTCACAACTCTGCAGTACTGTACCGATACTTTTCCACATGAATAGGTTGTCAAAGCACCCAAATAAAACTTACAACTGCCGGCCAAGTTGTCCTGCAGCAAGTGGGATACGCTTTTCGGTCTCTGTTTCAGGAGGGTATTCAACAGATTGGTGCTGGCCAGGGACGGCTTCATCTGAGCAGGGGACACTTCTGCAAAACAGTCAGGAGAGGACAAACAGAAAATAGTCTCAACACATGTTCAAAAAGATGGGCCAAATCAGTCTCATCAAAAGCCTAATCCATTTCTTACCTTTCTTGACTGTGCGGACTTCCTGGACATCCTCTTGGAACTCCATGCTGACCTGGCGGACCACACTGCTGTTCTTTTGGCCCATCTCAGCAGCCAGGAAAGGGCATTTGGAGGCCACCGCCTGGCCTGAGGACGGCATAGGGTGGCCACCTGGCAGCTTGGGCTCCGCTTCCTGTTTAGGGCCTGCAGGTGGACAAAAGAGGTTTTAAACTTTAGATAGATCATTATTAAGAACCTTTAAACAATGCCATACACCACAAGGAGTCAGTCAGTTATTGCATCAACTGGGATAGTTAATAGTAGGTAGGTAATATAATGTAGCTACCGCATTAATTAGGCTAAACATCTGGATCTACTCCTCCTTTGCCACCCTCACCTTCAGCAGACATGATGTCCTCGGTCTTCTGGCGGGAGGAAGAGGAGGAGCAGAGGGCCCGAGCCATTGATGGAGCCATTGGTTTAGCGGCCAGCTCCATCATGAGGGGGCATCGCTGGGCGTACACCACCATAGACTTTTTGGACTGCTGGAAGAAGGCCTGTGGCACGCGAGCCAGGAATGGACAGCGACGCACGATCACATCCATGTCAGCAGTGGTGACTTTTGTCCAGGGATCTAAAGGAGATAGTTGACACTTCAGTTCAGATGTGCTGCAAAAACCTGTTTAGAAGGATGTTTGCTTAAAAGGCACAGTACACACAAAAAACAATGGATATTTTTCTTCTTATTTACCTGAAATGCAATCAATTCACACAGTTTTTGTCTAATTTACTAAAATGTCTCAAGAATATGCACACATTTAAGTTAACGGTTTCTTTTCTCTGTGCAAGGAAGACAGCTGTTGGTGGTACTTTAGTCGAAAATAGTTCCCTATGAAAGTATTCACACCGAGGTCTGTGCATTATTAGATATTATTTTTTGAGAGCGCAGAGCAAATGTCACTGGGGTCAAACGTGTTCAGACAAAACTATTCGAAAAAGGGAAATATTTTAGAAAAGGAGGGAAGGACTAATAAACGTTCAGTGTCACTGCAACAGGTGTCTGATCATACCATAAAACATGTAATAATAAATAAAAAAAATCCCATTGCGTAAAAAAGGAAAATATCTGACGTAAGCATGCCTGTGTCATAACCCTTCCCCGAGTTGAAGTTAGGTCCCCTCCACATTCCTCGACAGGGGAATCACTCCCATACTTTTTCCGTCCACTTGAAGTTCGAGGGAAAGTGATAAGAGCCAGTAAAAACGCTAAAGTGCAACCGAGTTAACCTTAGAAAAAGCAATATATTGCCAAAAATAGCTCGTGTTGATGGTGATCCCTTTCCTGGTGTTGACTCGTACAAGTACAAGCCGAGAGTCTTCCCTGGTGTAACAGTTACAACTGCATTCTTCCGTCAGCCTTTGTAACCTGATTCCCGGTCAGATATAAACACTGACATGGACACAAGCCTCTGGCCAACTTACTATTATTATGAGCTGGACAGATTTGACAAACCCTGAATGGTTTCCAGGTGTCCGCGCGCCCTTTACGCGTTGACTCCCAAAGCGTTTCGTGTTGGACCTTCTGACACATTAAGAGAGCAAGAGTCACGACTCGTCTGTCTCTCACGTTACAATTAAAATACTCGGTCGCGGTTATAGCGTTTTTATAAACCGTATTTAATGCAAGATGGACTAAGTCTTAGACGCTCGTGACCCTCTCCGGTTCACCGAGTTTAACGTTAGCTAGGCTTCGGACATTAGCTAAGAGGCTACATCCAGAAGTCAAGATGATGAGAGGCGAATAAGAAACTTACCTCGTAAAAACTTCGAGCTTTAATGAAGTATTCCTCTTCAACAGTCGCGTGGTGGACAGGGTGACAGCAGCCGAGCGGATCTAATGTTTGACTCGGACTAAAACGCCTGGTTTTAGGAGACGGTGCAGAGAAGACAGCTTCGTTATCCTGCACTGAGGACGAACGAAAAGGACGAGCTGTGCGAGTGCTTATATGAGCTTTCGCTATGGCGGATACCACGCGGCAGTCTCGCGAGATCTAGTTCGTGTTACGTCAAGAGGTCATTCCAGTCAATCAGCTGTGTGACTCATTCATGTGATCAAACTGGCACCTCGCAGGGTATTTTATGTGGAATTTTTTTCTGTAGATGTTTGAAGTTATACATATACTTGATATGTATAACTATAATATACATATATATATATATATATATATATATATATATATATATATTTTTTTTTTATAACTACAAGCATCATTATTAGTGGGTTTATCGACATCACTGCCATTCCCCAAGGACTGCAGATTCAACTTTATGTCAACCATGCCATCTCAAACTGCTCCTTCAAGTGTTGTGTGTCTAACTTTGATACAGGGCAGTGTTTTTACATGACATAAATTCGAACTTCAGCTCAAGACTTACATGGATTATTTGATGTGGCAGAATTGAGAAATTTCCTGTGCACAAGTGACCTCTGGTGTTGAAAAAGAGACGTTGCTGGTTCTTGAACATTTACTGCAGGCTATAATAAAGTCTACAGTTCTTGAAGTTTGTTCATGAGCTATGTTTGCTTATGTGAGTTTGGCAAACAATAAAGGAACTAAACGTAAAGTTACACCTACATTGCGTCTTAATAAACATTTAAACAATAGTAATAACTCAAACAGTATGCACCCAGCTGCAAGTTTATTAGGTAACATTAAACCTACCTTAACAACCCTGCAATAATTCTAACCTTAATGAATAATGATCACTTTGTGTTACATTTGTTCTATATTTCTATTTTCACCCCGGCTTGTGGTCTACACTTATTGATACAACATAAATATGAACAAAGACAATACCAATTGACCAATTTGAATCTTACCCCCTTAAACCGTGTATTCAACTTGTCTTTTGAATTAAAGAAGCAAATGACTTTGGCAGCCAACTTCATCTTTATAATGTATTTCTCTGGTATCTTAGTCTTAATGAAGCTCCTCAGCAAATGCAATCACGGTGTTTTGCTGCCCCCTAGAGATGCCTTTTGGAGACACTACACATTTATGTAACAGTATATAAAATAGTCAAAATTATCAACACCTTGATCAGCAACAAAAATGCAATTTATACAATTTATAATCAAATGACATGATACATATTAACATAATAATGACACAAGATATTGTGCTCCATAATGGATATGTTTTTCTGAATGCTCCTTGCTTTTGATCTCTCCACCACAAATAGAGCAGACCACCCGATCTTGCTTTCAGCAGCCAGATGCACATCCGGTCTATCTGTAGAACACACTTCAGAGGAAACAACTCCAACCACAAAAGGCACAATAGATATGGTGGGCGAGTCTTGTGTGGATCCCACATGAGACAGTGAAAACACTTAGAGGTATTACTCTCATTATTTCCTGAATGTTGTTGAGCAGTTTGACTGTGCTCTTGCCAGAATTGCCATCTTGTTTTCACTTTGTCATATTGAATTGAAAGTCAATAAGTCAAAATGTCTTCTTTTTTTTATCACCAATTAATTAATTTCAAAACACAATTGGTTCAAAATGGTTGAATACAGTACTTTTGAGTTTTGGACTGGTGGTCAGATAAAACCAGCGGTTTGAAGAGATGTCACCTCAGGCAAAGGCTGGGTTAATCTTGCAGTTCACCCTTGTGTAAGACCCAAGTTAAATGATTGTTTGGACCTTTATTATTATTTGTTTATCTTGTGCTTAAAACACACATAATCCTAATTCATTAAATGCTTAATCAAGAAAGTACAAACAAATGACCGATTAATAGTGCACAGAAAGTGGGAGAAAGGTAGTCTTGTTTCAAGTATTTGTATTTATTAGTATTTTTAGCGTTAATCCGGCCTTGAATCTGGCTCTCGGAAATATGATGGACACTTTTCTGTTATACAGGCTAAACGATAATTGATCAACGGAAAAAAATAGAGACTAAAAATTAAGCAATATTATTAAAAACAGTCTTTATTTGCAGGGAATATGCATTTCTAAAGGACACCTGTTTACAACATTGGACCTGTCTTGAAGAGGGACCCTGCGTCAACATAAACATTATTTCTACTGATACTGTAATTGTGGATATTGCTCCACATTGACAAACTACAATATTAAAATGATCTTACATTACAAACTGAATAATTAGATATTCTATCTATAATAATATTACACTTTGAAAGGAACCATTGGCATGATAAGAAGGGAGTCGGCTCAATAATTTGCTGTAAACAAAATTGTGCTGTATCATCAAAATGTGCATATCTAGAGGGACCATTTGTGCCAATAAAACAAACATATTGTGCCCATTACTTTACCGACATTAGCTGAAACTCTGATATGATTGTGTCACACAGCAATAAATTAATTACGCTGAAGTTGAAGGTCTTACTGAAAGTCTGCTTCCGACTGGTATGGTTACATAACTGGATTTATTAGGACTATGCCTCACTTCTGTTCATTCTTTTGAGAGCTGATCAATTACTGGAATGTAGGCTATACATGCTGTTTAGTTCTAATGTAACTTGAATAAAATCACCATCTGTTTGACGGTGTATGGTATTAACATTAAATAACATTGAAATGTCCGCACTTTGGGACTAATAAAGACTTATCTCCTCTTATCCTACATCTTAACATGATTCAGATTGAAATATGTATATTTTTTACACTATGAAGCAGATCTGAAGTATTTAGGTTGAAAAGTTTTACAATACAAATAGATCCAATGATGGTAGTAATCATATGCTTAACCTGTGTTACAATTCATGGGTCTTTGGAAAATGTTCTCCCCTGTCAATCAGCCACAAGAATAACTAATCAGGGACGTCAGGTTTAATTCCTGTGGGTTCCTGCGCATTGTGGGGTGAGTGGGAATGAAAGGGCAAAGAGGGCTTCAAAGAAATGAAACACAGACATGCAAATCAAATTAGTATCAGTTAAGCAGAGATCAAGTGTATTATACAAATCAAGCATATGTGGCAAAACATGTGGGACAGAGGAGAACAGGAGACATGTGTCATATTCAAAAGAGTGTCAAAGTTACAAGGGTATAGGAACAGGAGAGAGGATACAGTGTTGACAAGGTTAAGGTTGGGCCAGTGGGCGCTAAACCAAACACTGATAGGGAAACACCAGACAAGATTGTGTGAAGGACGTGGAGAAGAGGAGTCAGTTAAGCACGTAGTTTTGAGTTGTAGTGAGTATGAGATGATGAGGAATAATCTGAGGAAATCAGGGGTGCATGAATGCACATTAAAATGAGTACTGAAGGGTAGTGTTATTTCTTAAAGAACACGTGGGGTTTTTATAGGATATGATGGAAATGCAAGGATATGGTACAAGTGGATTTTATAGGTAAATAATTTAAAACATGGAGGAAAAAATATAGGTTAGTGTGGTATTTATTTATGTATTTGTTTTTATCATTATTTATTAAATTGTTTGTGTGTTAGTTTTGTTTTGGAGGAAAGATTGAAGTCTATTGGCTGATCCGCACTCCGCAGCAGTAGGTGGCGATAATGCAGCACCAATAAACTGGAGGCCGACCGACGTAAAACCAGAAGAAGAAGAAGATGGGCGGGACCTCGATGACGCAACCGTGTGCAAAGACGATCTTTGCGGCGGCGGCTCTGCTCAGTCTGTCGGAGAAGAGCCCGCACAGTTTCTTGTTATCCGGGAGTCTTGAAGTAGCCATGGCGTCAGGCCTGTTCAGTGTTGTTGTTGTGTTGGCTGTATCTGTGATCCTGGCCCCGAGTGTATCCGGTGAGTTTCCATTGTTTAAACTTCAGCTAAATGGTGGTTATTTTTCTTCTTTCTCTCGCGTCGTTTCATTTTTTTGTAAACGTTATTGCAACGGTTAGCTCGAAACCGGGGCTCAAACAGACCGAAGATCCGGGGCGATGTCAGCGATGGGAGCCTCGCCACCGAGAGCTGGGCGGTCGGTGAAAGTGGCCGTCTGTTGTTCTCTGGTTCAACACTGTAACGTGAGCGCGTATCTCTTGCTAATACGTATCTAACCAGATCTGGTCCATATTATATGGTGCTTTTGAAGGTCAGTAGTTACACCGATAGATTTACCAAGTTAAGGCTCAACTGAATCAACTGGTCAATTTCAGTGCTTTGCTATTTCCTCTCAGGTCTGATGCTACTGTCCAATATAATATGATTATTTTAAATACTATCAATATAAATAATGTTCTGTCTTTGTGAAGATGAACAGCTATAGCCAAATTACTACCCTCGTTTGTATGAATAAAGGTGGGCTTCATATTAATAAATCAAACGCAGTGCAGCGACCTTAAAGTTGAAACAACATCATTCTAACTTATACAGTTTCAACAAGGAAATGAACATTATAGCTTTCATAAATGTTTGTGTTTGGTTTGACCAACGTTCCAAAACCAAAAGACGTGTAGTACATAACATAATAGAGATAAACAGAAAACCCTCACATTGGAGAAGATAGAAGTAGATACTATTTGACAGTTTTGCTTGAAAAATTAACAAAACAATTAGTAAATTTGAAAAATAACTAAAGCTAAAAGTTGTTTTCCATTAATGAATTGACTAATGGACTCATTGTTTCAGTTTTTGGAGACTGTTCTCTACCATCAAATGATATGAACTCCTAAAATGAGCAGTTAGGCCTTTTGTTTCAGAGGAGACATGCATGTGTTTCATTAAATTACCACATTTGACCATTCTGTCAGTTCATCTCCACTAAAGATTTATTTTCAGTTGTATTGAGGCTAACCTTTCCTGCCCCTCTCTCTGTTACAGCTGGGAGCCACAACTGTGAGGCCTACAACAACCAACCATATCAAAGATGCAACATAGGATTTTGCTGTGGTTCCTGCTTGAACAGATACTGCTGTCAGAACAGTTTCCAGAGGTTTTCTGAGGATGATCAAGAAGAATGGTATTTATTTTATTCTGTAATAGATGAGAAATTACCTCTGACTTTAGTTTTCTTTTTTCCCCCTGTGTAACTTCACCGGAGATGTGTCGTTGCAGCGCGATATGCAATGCTTATGCAGTCGAGCAACCGGAAGTAGAGTCTTCCTGTGCACGACCACCGGCACAAAGCTAATGTGTGAATTCATTTAAACTTGCAGCAGCAAGTCTCTTTTCACATAACTGATTTGTGAAATATGTTTAGCTTGCTTGCTTGATGTTTATTTGATCTGCAAAGAAAACAATGAAGGGGATTCTACAAACTGAGCAATACTCTGTATTTACGTATTATTTATGTTAAAATAAAATTCATGTATTTGTGTTTTCCAGTTGTGATCATTGCACTGGGGATAGTTGTTTAAAAACATGTACTATCATTAGTGCTCTGAGGGTTAAAGGATTGACATTTTTGTCTACTATTCTGTTTCAGTAAAATAATGGCAACATACATACTTTTTTACATGATGTCTTCTTTGTTTCTCTTTTAGTAGTTTTCCCTTGAGCTATCATTCTTCACCATTGCCCATGATCCTCAGTATTGGAAGCTTCATCGTCATTTTCCTCATCGCTATCTGCTGCTGTGTCTGTCCCTGCTGCTGCCTGTACAAGATGTGCCGCAAGCCAAGACGTAAGTAGTCCTTTACCTTGTCCTAGCTTTTTTTTAAATTATTTATGATTAGTTCCAGATTCAATAATGTTTTAGCATGACAACAAAACACGGATTGTAATTTGTCTTGGTCTGTGCTACACATCAACACTCAAGACATATACACATAGGTAACACAAATTACTCCCTGTTAGCAGCCCAGCCAGCATGTCCATGTGGGGCCCATAAGGTTTAAATTTGGGCTGCCGATAAGGGTACCAAGTGGGTTTGTCCGCAGTTTCCACGGTGGCCTCACCTGTGTTTGCCCATACTGGGCAAACACAGGTGAGGCCAATTTGTAGCCAATTTGGGTCCCACGTAAAGCCCAGTCAGATCCCTCTTAAAGTCCGTGAATAAACCGGTGAATAAACCCTGTATGGGCAAACACAGGTGAGGCCACCGTGGAAACTGCGGACAAACCCACTTGGGACCCTTATCGGCAGCCCAAATTTAAACCTTATGGGCCCGACATGGACATGCTGGCTGGGAGACAATATAAGTTTTGTATTGTTTACTTTGTAAGTCCACATCCGGAAACTGCCCAAACAGGTGAAGACAGGTTAACACAAATGGGTGTGAACAAGTTTTTCAGAGAAACAGAAACCTAAATGGGTGCAAATGGGAAGTGAAAGGAATTGCATCAATGCCCTGAAGTACCTTGATCGTAAGGCATTTAAACAACAGATGTTTCCATCTGGTTATTTTAACCATAAACAGTTTCTCTTTCAATTTAACAGACAATGTACCATCACTATTATGAGAATTAGGATACTTTAGAGCAGATTTCATCCATCCGTAGACTGGTAGTGATATGATGCACAGACATTGGTTCAGTCCAGTGGATGAAGTTAAAGCAGAGAGCTTACATTTTTAGTGTATGTTTCTGATGCTTGATTTTATTTTATTTCTACACTGTGAAAGTGTATTTAAAAAGCTCTAAATATCAACCTGTATTTACAGTGTCCCATTGTCCATTCATTGATATTACTACCAGTAAGTCATACCAACGTTTAGTCAGTGTGTAAGGCACTATCAAATCATCACTCAGCTGAACTTAACCCTGAAAACGGTTGTACACCTGAACTCTTTTTAGAATACTAACGCTTTAGGACACTAAATAACTGTTAAATCGTCTTAAACTTGGTTTCTTTTTAGTTAGTCATTAGTGGTATTTTTATCATTCTAAAGCTGAAAGGATCAGCCATATTTCTACAGAAAAAAGGGACACAAATTCACTGGGTCCAGCTTCTCAGATAGGAATATGTTCTGGTTTTCTTAATCTGCTGTAATAGTGAAGGGGTTTGAACTTTTGTCAAGACAAAACATAAATAAGTCAACTTCTTCTGTGAAAAGTTTAGTATGGGCATTTTAGTTTTATTTATTTATATTGTTGCGTAAATTAATAATAACTTAGTGATCAGGTATTAGTATTTTATTGAAAGGACAGAGTAACACGTCAGTTAACACTTGAACCAGTTAGCATTGTATTTGCAGCATGTGGCCGTGGGCTCCTGCAACATGTAGCTGCATGTGTACGTTTCCTGCACACAGCCACATTGTAGAGCTTCTCAACCGAAGTAAAATGCACTGTCGGATGTTTGAGGGTTTGTTTTAATGAAGAAGCCAGACTCTTAGTTTCCAGTGTGTTGGAGTATTTATCAGAGTACTTTTGAAAACCGATCAGGGGACTCTTTTGAGGTCTGTTGGCCCACCCACCACATGACTTTCATTACTGGAGTGACGTGGTCTTTCTAATAACACAGTCATTGAGACACAGAACAGTCCCAAAAGTACATGTGACACTGCCAACAGTTTAAAAAAAGAGGTCCTTTTATTTGAGTTTGTCATCATTCGGCATGCTGTGCAGGTTTTCACTTGGCTTTTGAGGGATCTTCTGTGGTGCCCTGTGTTGATGACCCAGTGCAGTTGTCGGTGATAATTGCTGTTTGGAGTTTGTGCGAGACTTCAACACTACTGTCGTTCCATTAAGGGAAGATCATGCCCTAACTGAATTTACTCTCCCCCAAATTGGGGCTTATATTTGATAAATGTCATCTGTTTAAAAACGGCTTCATGGGAATCTTATGGTTTTAATAAAATGTTTGTTATTAAAGGATACATTTAGGGATGTTCTATATTTTGTATTTTGGTTTGTTATTGTAAACAAGTCCAAAACCAACAATGATCATATTAACAAGTATTGTCTCTGTAACCAGAGCCTGATGCATAAACACACATGCATGCAAGAACATGGGCATTGAAGTATATTTTAAGTTGGGCACAATTATCATTATTATTGATAATGACAGAAATACAGAATATAGTCAGCCTCATTCCTTAGATCGTAATAGAATTTAGATGAAAGTATCTTCTTTTTTTTGTCTCTACTGTTGACACAAAGCCTCGTTAAGTACTTTGTATAAATTACATTACAGTAATCAGCATCACAGACGCTTGGGTTTAACTGCTGCAGTTGTCGTGTTCCCACAAGTCCACAAGGTTTTTGAGACACGACGTCACGATCATACTCAACCAGTCTTCATGTGCAAGAGCCCCCCCATCATTAACTCTCAAACGTTACTCAGCTTCCAGTAGTTTTATGACCGTAGAAACTCTCCAACAGGATTTGCAACCCAGTCACTGTTTCGTCTACATTTCAAATCCAGAGAAACTTTTTTTAATGATTCATCCCTTTCCCCCAGTCCATCAAATTTCTTTCAATACTAGGAGTCTGAGTAATCTTGCGGATAGACGGGCAAACAAAGACGATGCATGAACATGTGTATTCTAAGTTTTCTATGAGGTTTGAACGTACAAATATTCCAAGTCGGATGAACGAAAGTCTCTTAACTGGACAACCTTGTCGTAAATCGCTCATTTCAGCTGAAGTGATGCCACCTGTTCATAAGAAGAAGTGCGTCTCTGAGATTCGATCGTTAGCTAAATCTGTGCCCCTAAAATTGGCATATAATTGCATATAATTGCCAATTATACAAAAATGTTACCAAAGAGTAAAAACACCGCAGACTTTCTGGTCCTACTGTTGGAAATTAGCAGACAAAAAGTTAAATGACCCTAAATAATAAGAAAATATAAATAGTGCATCTGTTAAACATGACTTGGCCTGCACAACGAATCGTATTGTTGCGGTGCCAAAATACTACACAAAACTATAATCTGACAAACTATAATCTAAATTAGCAAACTGATTTATGATTATATGAACAACAGCATATTATTTTTGCATTACCTTTGTCTAGGCTATATATATTTAATTTTCATGAGTTTTGGTATAAAATTTAAACTCTAGATTCCATCAGATTATGGCGTTATGATTTCAGGTCAAGTTATTGTTTTCTTTCCCTCATGAGTCATACAACACCAGTTGATACCTTTTTTTAAAAGTACAAGAAAATGTGCTCATATTGAGACTGCCATATTGGAAGAAAGGAAATGGAACTCCCAAACAGATACAAATATAAATTGGGCTGAATATTTTTAATATTTTCAGTTTGGTGGTCAGGACAGACCACAACACACTGTTGGCTTGGGAATTTCCAAGCCTTGTTTTTTATGGCCGTTGCGCAATCAGATCCTGTGTGCTATTTGTTTTTTGTCCTCCAACTCAATATCTCTGCTTGCTAGATTTCTTCTTTTGTTCTCTGCTCTTCCCAGTATTTGGCCTGGATATTACTTATCTACTCTTGTCCAACCCTTAACTCTCAGAGGAAAGTACCTGAGTATTGTGTGTATTTGTGCAACGTGCTACACTCTGGTGCTACCTGTCAGTTTGTACTTTACTGAGAGCCTGTTCAGGTTTACCCATGCAGCGGCAGAGCTCTGGCACGGAGAGAGAGAGAGCGGTAGACTGAAACACCAGTGAGAATGTGGATTCCCCGACTCGGGCTGTTGCATGTCGGGATCACATTCAGGAATGTCAGAGCTCCACCTCGTGTGACTCATTGTTTCCACGACAACCACAGTGGGGAAAACTCAAGACCATCCCACGTCATTTACAGGAAGTGGTCATGATGACTCCCACTCTGTTAGGGAGCATTATCATGGTGGGGGAGTGACTGGCACACACACACGCACGTATCTTCCCTCAGGTTTTTTTTAAACACTGCTGTCTTTCTATTTCACTTACACAGGGCTGGGTTTACTCGCTACCAGTGTGGCGGCTTGATCCTGTATTTATATGCAGGCCGTGCATTTCATACCTAGGCCTGCTGTCTGATATTGTATACATAAATACACGGGATGCTGTTCAGCGAGCGGTGCCATGTGTTTAACCCACAGAGAGAGAGAGAGAAACATAGAAAGAAGCAGAGGGGAGATCTGATTGGATAAGGAGCGTGTTGAGGGAGACCAGTGAGCTGGCCAGACCAGACGCAGACAGACCAGGCATGAGAAACAGACAGGAGACAGGAGCTGGTCAATGAGAAAATAAGCTAATAGGGAAAAATAATTATAATACATGTAGTGTATTTGTGAAAAACAATTACGTTATAAAATAGATATAACTTTTAATTATATTAATAAAACATAAATAAAATAGATATAACTTTGTGATTCTGTTTAGGCCAGCAGAGAAGGCTTAGCAGGCCCTGATGGCCCGCCACTGATACATCTATCTTGCAAGTAACGAATCATGAAGAAGTTGGTTTTCAAAAGCTGTGCACGTCTCTGTTTTGCTAACGCACAAACCAAATCCTGTTCAGTGTTTTTGATAGAGAACATACCGTCCTAACTAACACCATCATTTACTGCATTTTGTTCAATTCTCGTCTCATTTCTTGAGAATATTTATTATGAATACATTTATTAAGAATTATGATTTATTTAAAAACATATACAAGAGGTGTGTGTTTTTCAGCCCTGAGTACTGTCTACAAGTGTTTCTTTCAGGCTGCTAAGTTAGGGCAGACCGTGTACAATCTGAGAGGCAAAACTCAGGGCAATGAAAGTCCCAAAACATACACTGCTCATGTGACAATGTGATCACTGAAGTTGACTCGGATGAAACATTTTTCTCCTGGATTTTGGCCGCTGGGCAGTCAGAAGAAACTGTTGGAGAGATTTTAGTGTGTAAATGAAACTGTGCTAAAACGCTAGTTACAAATAAATGTATGCACTCCGTGGAAATTACTCTCTGGAGTTCCTGTAGCTCCTCATTTTTTTGTGACACCGGATTAAGTAGCATTCATACAATTATAGGATTTTTCTTACAGCTTTTTTCTTTGTCTGGTTTGTGCAGTTGGATAAATGCAGAAGTGATGGTTACGGTCAGTCTTTCTACATATTTGTAGATAACAAAAAAAATAACTTCCTTTTTTTTAATGTTGTAATGCCTTGCTCCTACTATTGTGGAAGTATATTTCTCAGTCTGTGTGTTGGTGGTGGTTACACTCGGAATATGAATGCTGGCTAACCGCGGGCCTTATCATGCATACATTTTGGGCAGTTTGATGCTGCTGTTGGTTTCTTTGTCAGCCTCAGGGATCTTGTTTACATTCACCAGCATAAGATCAAACCATACGTTCAGACCAGATAACAAAAAAAATAACTTCCTTTTTTTTAATGTTGTAATGCCTTGCTCCTACTATTGTGGAAGTATATTTCTCAGTCTGTGTGTTGGTGGTGGTTACACTCGGAATATGAATGCTGGCTAACCGCGGGCCTTATCATGCATACATTTTGGGCAGTTTGATGCTGCTGTTGGTTTCTTTGTCAGCCTCAGGGATCTTGTTTACATTCACCAGCATAAGATCAAACCATACGTTCAGACCAGACTCGCTTTTGTTGGTCAAAGCTAGTTTTATTGTAATACTTTCTTTCTTCATTGTTCAGCATGGTTGTACCCCTCTACTTCTACTGTGATGTACCCCCTGCCTAGCTGATATTAACTGTATTGGTCATCTGCTTGCTTGCAGCTGTGATAGCGACCAGCACCCACACCACAGTGGTCACCACCACTCCTCAGCAGTACCCGCAGCAGCCAAACGCAAGACCTGGGCAGCCTCAGGCCTACCAGGGGGGCCAGTATCAAATCTACCACCCCGTACCAGTGCAGCCGGGATACGGGGCACAGCCAGCTTCCCAGGGATACGGGGCACAGCCAGCTCCCCAAGGATATGGAGCTCCTCCAGCTCCCCAAGGATATGGAGCTCCTCCAGCTCCCCAAGGATACGGAGCTCAACCAATGCTCCAGGGCTACGGGGCTCAGCCCATGCCAACACCACCCTACCATGGACAAGCAATCGTAGCAGGACCGCCACCAACATATCAGGAAGCCAGTGAGTGTGAATTTTCTATTACTTAGCCAAATAATTACATGTCTAATTGTGATAACTGCCTGTAACTCCCGAGCAGTATTTGTTTCGTCAACAAAAGCAATCATGAATATGTATTTGTGTAAAATGATGAACTTGTTTCGGCTAAAACTAAAACTAACGAAAATCAAATCACAGAAATTTGACTAATACATTTTTGTCAAACAACTATAAGTAAAATGAATCAAAATCAGGTCTCGAAATTAACACTGTACCTTTTGAAGACCAGCTCACCTTTAATGGTAACCTAAACTTTTTTCTTCTTTTTTTTGACAAATACAGCAACGTTTTAATTTGTGTTCTCATTCTTTGCACTGAGATTAATCTAAATGCGTAAAATAAAAATATAGATGAACTCACATTTTTTATTTCCCAACTGGGAACAGATTTGTTTTAGTTTTTATAATAGTTGTCTGTACTGTATACAGATTTTAAGAGGACTGCGTTTCTCAAATGGATCTGAAGGGAATGGACAGGAATGAAGATGACCTTCAACATGGGATAATGACCCATTACAGTGCAGCTTTAAAAAAACAAAAAAACACACATTATGCAATTTTGGTGCTTCTGAATAGCTGCAGCCGGAAGTGGAGGTGGAATAACCGCTGCTGGTAAAACATTGGCTCATGCCTGGATTTATTTATAGTAAAATAGGAAGTTAAACATTTATGTTGACTTTGTATGACAGAGCTGAAGTTGTGGCTACTGTAAAAGTATTTTCAGCCCTTTCATCGTCATGCCCTGTGGTCTTTCTGTCTGCAGCCGGTCCTGGCTTCCCTCCCAACCCGATGCCTTACAGCCAGGCTGCATTCTCCCCCGGCCAGCCGTCGTACCCTCTGCAGCCTCCCGTCCAGCCGCAGCCCAAAGCTCAGGTCCCGAACACAGACTACGTGGCCCAGCCAGCGTACAACCCGGATTATACTGGATAGTGGACCACAGTGCCACACTCTTAGCCACTCTAAACGTGCTGCAACATTTTCAAACTTGACAGAACTCAAGATGTGTCTTTTGTATCCAAGATGAGAGGTGTCTCGGAGCGGTCTTGATTAATGTGTTTTGGTGGTTAAATATGGAAATGTTATGACGCATTTTATAGTTGTTGTAGTGCATCTGTTCTGTCGAAGAGTTGCCAAGTGAAAATGTTGATACCGCTTGGCTTGCATTGCATGGATTTACAAAATACAAGTGGTGAGATTGTTTTCTATATATATATATATATATATATATATAGAGAGGAAGAGATTTCTTAGTCACTCCATCTTGGTAAATTCCACATAACCACTGAGTCTGATTTCTAAAAAGTGCTTTGACATTTTCCAGCCTTCTTAACATGCTTCGACACCTCCTTCCTGCTCCGGCCGAACACGTCTGACCTCAGTGATTGCAGTCGGACTCGGTGGAAAAACTTTGGAGCAGTTTTAAGTCACGACCATAATCACGACCATAATCTCATGACAGTTTATTTCAGGACGGTGAAGGGCTTTGAACCTTTTCCCGTACTTTATGATGCTTTATGTGTGTTACTTGGGAACAAATCCAGTCCAAAGTGTGTAATACGTCTCACTAGATTTATCATAGAAAATAATGCATGTCATTGTCAGTTGACAAACGATGTTCTGGACAAAGGGTCGTCTTTTGACCCTCCAGCAAAAGGGAACGTTCACCATGTCAATTCAACAAAATCCACAGGGAAATATGTTTTTGGTGTTCATATGCAAGGGAGAGATCACATAACGTTTTATTTATCCTTTTTTCCTAGCTTGTTTTCATTCATTGGTACCGACTTGCATGTGGAACTGGGCTGAAATGCATCGTCAGCTTTGAATGGAAAAACCCAAAGCTCAAATCTCAAATCAACCAAACATTCACAAAAAATGTCAAATGGTACAAAATGCAAGAAACTATTGTGCCTTCTCAGCCACAATAATTTTTATCCAACAAAAGTGTGCATGTTATTTACAACAGCTGAAAATCAAATTTGCTAGTTATTCATGCACATTTGATTCGTCTGTTTCACATGGCGTTGTGTTACTTGTACTTGACTGTCATCATTGTTTTGCAAGTTCCAAAGCGTGCTTTGAATTTTTAAGGGTCATCTTTTTCTATTATTCAGTGTTCTGTTATTTGCCTTGTGCAATTCTTTTTTTTTTTTCCTGGAAATTGTTATCACCATTGCCTTAATTAGACTGCACCAGCATGGCAGTCAGGTTTGAGCAGGCAGTCTGTTGTTTCTTTTTTTTAATCTAAAAATGAATACGCCTTCCTTGCTGTGCTTTGTCACTTCTGCTTTCTGCTGACTGAAATGACCTGAAAACAGTTTAGCTAAAGTGACCTTTTTTCTTATGATCCGGATGAACTTGCAGACGTACCGTCACGGCTCATATGACGAGCCAGACCGTGACCTTTTTAGCCACCCACTTTTTCAGCTTCCTCTCTTTAGACTGTGGTTGTGTGTCAAAGAACATAGTACCTAATATATTCCACTAGTGTTTCATTGCATATCACCGATACAGGTTCAGTCCCATCCATGCTGTGGCTTATTTCATTTCATTAGCTGACATGTGACCAGCTAATGAGAGGGGCCTGATGTCCTCACGTATCTCTGTCATTTGTGGGGAATGTGCATGTTTCTTCCATCAACTAAGCGATTTGTCAGTGTACTTTCTTGTAGGATTGCCATTTGTGTAAAGTCTGTCTTTATAAATGTATTCTTCCTGTGATTTCAGTCCTTTGGCCAGTGTTGTTTCTTCAAGACTGTAGTTGGAGGGTTTTTATTTGTGTGTGGATTATAGCCATTTGTTTTCTTTATGAAAGACATACCAGCAGAGATTTATTCTTGTTTCAGGTCCATGAATTATTGGCATTGATGCTACTTTGACAATAAATGTACTGTACATTTATTTTATTTTGTTAAAAACCCAGCAATTCTTCTGCACAGTAAAATAAAATGTCTTGTTTTTCCCCCACTTCGGTATAAAAGATGATAACTCTATTATATTACACCTACAGTATATTTAAACCCTCAGATAGGATAGGATATGTACTGCATTTATCCCCAAGGGGAGGTTCATATAAGACAAGACGTTTAAGAAAATTAAATAATAAAAGTGCAAAAATTCAAAAACATAAAGAGACTGAAATCTTTGAGGCTGTGCTCAGGTGATTTTACCTACAAGCTTAAGCAAACATTCATATTTTTTATATTATTTAGTGTATTGTGTACAATGTTAGATGTAAAGTGTTAGCATGCTACCATCTGCTAATTAGCACCAAACACAGCTGAGGCTGATGGGGATGTCATTCGTTTTTGCAAGCATATGAAGTCATAAACAAAAGTATTAGACAAATTCAAATTTGGACTTGATGGTGCTAAATGAAAAGTTAGAGGATCACAAGAGTTATTCCAATTCTTCCTGAGGGGAACATGAATGTCTCTGTCCAATAGCCTTTGAGAGACTTAATTCTGGACAAGCAGGGCTAAAAGGTAGTTAGTGAATTGAATCCTCTATAATAAGAACAGAATGCCCAAATATTATTTTAGTTTTTCACAAAATTGATGAGCTTATCTCTAAACAATAACAGCTAAACGAGTAAGTGGCTTCCTAGGCCTGCTAGTGCATGTTATAATGTATACGGGACGTTGGGTAGTTCAATGGAGATTGGGTGGAGGCAGATAATACTGGTTTTAAGCAAATTTTGGTACATGCAATAAAGTCAACTCCAGCCAAATTTGCCTAAAATCAGTATTATCTGCCTCCACCCAATCTCCATAGATCTACTTGTGGCCTCCTTTAGGTGCTGCTCAATTTCAATATACAGGGAATTTAATGTAAAAACTAAAATTGCATTGGAATTAATTTGTGCAGCTATCGGGAGGTGAACAAAAGTAGCAGTTCTAAGTCACAACGAAACAACATTTGTTATAAATAAATAGCAAATAATCCAATGGCAAGTCTCTCATGATATGAGGAATGCTGTTGGGCTACTTGCTACAGGGAGGGACAGACAGACAGAGCGGTTGAAACAGTTCAGCGGAGTCATTTCCTTATTTCACTCATTCATTGCAGTTATGGCTCCTGGTGTCTTGTCCAGTCTTGTGTGTGTTCTGTGTTTGATCCTGCTCCCAGCTGTATGGGGTGAGTTTTATTTTGATGGATAGGATATTTAAGTCAAATGCAGACAGCCACAAAATGTAATTAGTATGACTCAATCAAGTTAAATCAGGCAACTATCAGACACCACAGTTTCATAACTACAACTTTGATTTGACCGCTTTGTGGCAGTGACTTGTTTTGAGCTTGTATGTGTGTGTGAATGTTGTTATAGTTTATCTGTTAATCTCTCTTACTCACTTCTCTCTGCCATGACTCCGTGTTTTACGTGTTGCAGCCGATTACTGTAGCGCCTACGAGGACTCAAATGGTTACCGCCACCAGGCTCAGCAATGTGGCGCTCAGTACTGCTGCGGAAACTGCCAGAAAAAGTACTGCTGCAGTAACAAAATAGAACGTCTTTCTCAAGAAGAGGAACAAAACTGTTATGGAAGGTGTGCTCCTCTTGTAATCCAGTGTAAAAAAAAAAAAAAAGAGAACAGAAATGACAGCTACAGGATAAGAAACAATATCAGCATTTTTATAAATTGAAATATATTTTCTCCGTCTTTTCTCCAGTTCTTCTGACCGTGGGAAAAAAAGTCGCCTTGCTATGCTTCTGGGAAGCATCTTAGGGAGTATTCTTCCGATTATGCTCTGCGTGTGTCTCATCATCTGCTGTGTGGCTCCGTGCTGCTTGTTCTTCAAGAAGTGTCGAAAAAGAGGCAACCAAAGCCCCCGAAGTACGACACATGTTTGGGTCCATTTTTTATATTTTTGCAGGCAACTAAGAATACAACTTTGTACTGTATTGTTTGTTCAAGCGATTACAGAAAAGTTTGACAATTTGGTAAATACGAGTATTCACTTTCTTGCAGAGATGAGAAGATTTGCATGCACTCTTTGTTTGCATGCTAAGCTAAGCTACATATTAAGTTACCGCCAGTCGGCTAACTTAGCTTAGCACAACATCTGGACACAGATGGAAACAGTCTGGCTCGAGTTAGGGTTAGCCAGCTCTTCTAAAGCTCAATCATGAACACGTTGTATCTCGTTTGTTTAATCCGTACACTGTCAAATCACTGTTTTATGTACCAGATATTTGCTGGTCTGCACCAGTTGCCAGGCAGCTATGGGGACCAGTAACTCCCTACCACTGGTTGCCTGACAACTGGTCTAAGAAATATCTGGCACACAACCACCCATAAAACGTATATTTGAGGTATTAACACTTAAGTGTTTCTACGGATTACAAACAAACAAATGCAATGTGTTTATTAATAAGTGAGCCCTAGAGGAGCCAACCAATTCTCAGTAAGAAGGCAAATAGTTAATACAGTATTGGTATGGCTTACCTTATTTACAAACCAAACTCAGGCTATGACTTTTCTTCTAGTTGTGACAAACGCCACCACCCCTGCCACAGTCCACTTGCCTCAGCAGCCATTCTCTCTCCCCGCCGGATATCAGCCGGCCTACCCCGGCTACCAGCCCGTACCTGTCCAGCCCGGCTATGAAAGCCGGCCCACGCCTGCGGCACCACCACCATACATGGAAACTAGTGAGTTATTGCATGACATTTATAAACTTAACAGTAGCTGGCACATTTATGATTAAAACTGAGCGTATACAGTTGTAGCAGACTTGGTTGATGTCACCTGACCAAGCTAATCCCTTCCACCTGGATTTATGTATGTTTGTTCTGTGATCATCTGGTTCTCATTAACACACCTGTGTTGTTTCTCAGTGTTACTGACAACAATAAGATGTTTTAAAAAGTAAGCCTATTGATATTCTTTATTTTTCTTTTATTGTCAACAAGTCAGATGAAGACCAAAAGCAACAATGAATTGATTTTGAAGTATTATGTGTGTACCTAAAACCTTATATTTCGTATTCCTCCATGCTATAGAGCTCCATTGTTGTTTAAAACCAGCAGAGTTGCAAAGTAGGAGTTATTTCAGACGCCCGCTGTTACGGAGGTATTTTCCCATAGAAAATGTTACATGACTCACAGTTCCAGCACTTATACAGCTTGGCTCGGGAAATCAAATTAAAGGGACAGTTCACCCCAAAATCAAAAATACATTAGTATTGCTATTTTAGTAGTGCTATTTGTCAATCGAGATTGTTTTGCTATGAGTTGCCTCGTTTTGAGATGTAGATGAGATGTGCCTTCTCTCTCTCTATGGCACTTCAAAGCACCAGAAAATACTTTTGAAAGATTATTTCCAGAAATCATGATCTAACTCAAGACAATTCACATACCTTATTGTGAGCAGTTAAATAGAATAACAATGTTCGTTCAACCACTGCGTAAAGAAAAAAAGGAGCAACAACTTTGCACTGGGTGACATCTTCCTCCTATACCATGAATATTTGAGTCAATCCCACCATTTCAGTTCTGCTGCTGCAATTGTGTATTAATCTGCATCTAAAAACAGCCCCCAATAAAGTCCTTTAAAGAGTAATGTTTTCCAAAAGGGAGAATTATTTATTTTTAATGTGTTTGTAAATCACTACTCTAGTAGGAAGATAAACTGAGAGCAAGATAGTATAGGGAAGTCTTGTCATTGGATATGTTGACACTAACAAAAATAAAGAACTACTCCAGCATTATCCTTTCATGATTGTTACAGGTAAACATCATATTTGGAAAAATATATAATTGGGAAAGCAACACAATTTTTTAGAAGCAAGAAACCAAATATGTGTGTTTTTATCATTTTAGACGATCCAGCTCACTTTCCACCTGCATTCCCTGCCGGGATGCCGATGATGCCCTTCCCTGGTCAGCCGTACGCACCGCCACCACATTCAGCACCGACGGCCTACAACCCCGCTTATGTGCCAAACCTTTAAACTGCATGTTTGAAAACCCTGTTTGTGCCACCATTCTCCTGGGAATAAGAAATGTGTGGATAACATTGTGTTGTTACAATGGAAACCCCCTGTGCAGGAGGTCAAATTCAAATATGTCTTATTAAAACTATATTTTCTACTAAATTGTATTGCTATATCTTGCTGCTGGGTAAACCTTTATGAATATAAGCTTCAGGTATGGTCATTTGTTCCAATTTCAAAATATGGCCACTTTTAAATGGAAGAGTTGAATGTTGAATAATGATGCATCCCAGAAAATAAATGCAATTATCAAAACACACATTTCAAGTCAGGAAAGAGAGATAAAAAATATAAAAACAGCAATTATACGACAACAAATCTACAGATGCTTACAGTATTTGTAGTTTATTTTTTCATTTTTTTAACACATATTACTTGAAATGTTGCATTCAGTCTTTGTTTATTGGTATTTTCTTATTTACTTAAACTGTCGTGCCATTAGAGAAGTTGAAATCATGATCTTTTCTTCTATGAACTCCAACTGCCTCTAGAGGTCGCTACTGCCTCGCTTTTCATTTGTATAGAAAAAGGGAAACGGAAGGATACTTTATGCTGCATGCTGGAGTTACCAAGTCTTGTCGTCAAGATAATGAATAGATAATAAACCTATGACTCTCCTTTGTCCCATGATGATCAAGCATGCTTCTTTCAAAGATGAACGATTACAATCACAGGTGCTGTATTTCAACCACTTGATGTACATGATGCATGTTTCGTTGTCCTGTTTATATATTAGTCTGGTGGGTGCGAGAATCACTGGATCATCCTCTGTTGCTTTTAATCACTGCAATGTTACTTATTTTTTTATCTGTATTTGCACTAAGTGATAGTAACACAGCAATGAATTATTATTATTATTATTATTATTATTATTATTTATTTGTTTTACTTTATTTAATCCCATTGAGATTTTGAATCTCTTTTACAACGGGGTACTGGCCATACATGAATGAATTTGATACTACATGCTCCTGATTACACTTACACACTTTTATTTAAGTAGCATTTTCAATGCAGGACTTTTATGCAGTATTCCCACACAGTATTAGTACTGTTACTTAAGTAGAAGATCTGAATACTTCCTCCCACACTGGCATGTTTGAACTGATGGTTTGATGCGCTGTGTTGAAAAGAATGAGGAGTTATTTGTTGCAGCCGTGTGTGCGTATGTGAATGATGATGATTGTAAGAGGAGTTTTCAGAACACTACATCTTTTGGAGCTTTACAGTAATGCATCAAAGCAATGGAGATATTTACTGCTGCAGCTTGCTTCTTAAACCCTCTTACAATAAAATCAGTGTTTGTCAGAAAAATCCATAATGTTGTACTGTTATTACCTCCAGTCTGACAAAACCACTGGGCTCAGTTTAGCCTCTTCCATTGGACTCATGTGCCGTTAAATAACCAGAGTGGGCGTCCTTGCATTTAATCCCATAATAACCAGCACCACTCCCTCTTATAGTTTCCCACACCATCCATTAATCAATACAGTAATAGTGCTGACTGCGGCTGTCTCAGTCATCAGAGTGACGAGGGCTATAACAGGAAACAGGACCCTGTACTGTATGTGCTGCTCCCTGCTTGCCAACTAAAATAAGATCTCTCCTTGAAGTGTGGCTCGGACTGCTAATGAGCACTCGTGTCGGGATGCCAGTGTCATGGACGATGTGGCAGATAATCTTTACAGCCAGCCAGCACTAATGTTCTCCTCCTGCCCATCCATTTATTCTTCTTCTCCCTTTCCCTTTCCTTCTGTCCTTCCCTCTTACTGTGCTTTGTTCTGTCTGAAGGCATTCTTGTCTGGCCTCCTGCCCGAGCTGCCATTAAGATGTTTTCAGCATTTTCTGGACATCCCACACCATTCTTTTCTTCTGTCTCCTTTTCTTCTGCTCTGCAGAATCTCTCTGGTATTTATATCTCAAGTCGAAAGCTTCCCCGGCACATGGCGAGCAGACAGGGGAAAACACTATGTTATTGGATATCAGAAATCAATCTGCTGATCAGGTTTTAGATATTGATTCAGGACACTAAATCAGTGTACTGTGTGTGGGAGCAATTACTGATAAACTCCCCATTGCGCACTCGCTCAGGCCAAGATGCTCCAAAGAGATAGAGGCATGGCAAACTTTCCCACATTAGAAACACAAACAGACTTGACAACATTATTTATGTTCAAATTAGCTATTTTTACACATGTTCCCTTACCGGCCTAAGGGATAACAAGTTTCCAACAGCATTTATGTTTTCATATCTTTCCATCTCTTCCATCACTATAGATAAGTGTTAACCGATTTTCAGGTACAAAATACCAATATTATTAGCTGCACGGCTCATGGGATGGGTTTTTTTTGGTGAACGTTGTCCACACTGCTAAAATATCTCATCCATCCAATATCATCAATGGATTGCCATGACATTCGTTGTCCCAAGAGGATGAATACGACCAACTTTTTTTGTAAAGTGTCGCAACGACTGTTGGATGGATTTCCGTAAAATTTGTGACACACAATACAATTCAGAAGCACCACAAACTGCAGCCTCCCATACCCATATAGTTGAACCTCATATGGCAGGACTGTTGCAGAGTGCATGAGTTTTACCTTGGTGTACCTAATAAAGCGGCAGCTGCGTGAAAGCTCGTCAGTTCTTTTATTTCAATACCACGTATGGGCAGCAGGGGGCAGAGGTTGTTGGACACCAGTAGCTGGTTCATGATGCCAAACAGATCACATGAGAGGAACTCAGCCTCTTCCTTCCAGGAACCTGGTATGTTGTTGACATTGATAATAGTGCCCCACTAATCTCAGTCAGATTTGATCCTCCTCAATGTGCAAGTTTTGTTAATAAGCTTTGCTGCCTCTTTGTCAACGCTCAAAGCTAATATCTCCGCTGAATCTTCTGGAAATAAAACCACACCAACCAAGTCCATCACATGTTTTAGTCACTGGACACTCTGCAAGAAAACAAAACATTTTGAATTGAGAATATACTTAATAATTACAATAACCTGGCTGGGATGTTGGACTGCATTAGATTGTACCAGTGTACCGAATACAGTGGCCACTGAGTTGATATTACACAGTCGAAAAGCTCCACGGAATAAAATAAAAAGTGCATTTTCACATTTCATGTGGTCCTGCAGTGTGTTCATTTTTTATTATCTTTGCGTCTTCATTTTGATATTTCCGATATCACCTGCTCTAATTTAGATTGGTGGGATGAGTTAATATATATATATATATATATATATATATATATATATATATATATATATATATATATATATATATATATATATATATATATATAAAGTTAAATAATAAACACTTGATTGGAAATATGAATAACATCTGAAGTCACCTCCTTCTTAAAAAATGCTGTCTATCCAAAATCACATCAGCCCATCCGAACTGGGAAGGTGACACATCAAAGTATTCTCACGTCTTTGGAGTGTGAGTGAGGTTTATTGTGTGCAACAGTTGAGGTGACACACTGACAGCTGCACACTGGTTGACTTGAGACAAACAGAAATCAGCTGGTTTAATCAGCAGCTGTGGGTAAGAGGACATGACTCAAGTAGGCTGGCATTATGTTGTGTGGTCATTGGGGGTAAAACACATTAATTTTAGTGAATGAATAAAATCACACAATGTGCTTTGTTGGAGTCCTGCAATTTTCCTGATTATGTTTCATTGCTCTGTCACAGAACCACTCTCCCTTTCCAGAGGAGCTAAAGGTCTGTAATAAAGTTTCGTGGGTCACTGTGCACATTTCGAGCCCCTTTTGTCCCCCATTCACTGCAGATCGAGTCAGACGCCAGGGCTTTCAAGCTTAGAGTAAAAAACAAAACTTAAGATTTTTAGAACTTTCGAGACTGTTCTTCATCTTTTCCCCTTTATACGCTCCTCAGATCTACAAGCACCTGCAACAACGAGGGACTACAGAAAGAGGACCATGTGAACCCATGTGCTCTCTCTCTCTCTCTCTCTCTCTCTCTCTCTCTCTCTCTCTCTCTCTCTCTCTCTCTCTCTCTCTCTCTCTCTCTCTCTCTCTCTATTCAATAGCCTCCAAGTATCTTGACAACCTTGCCTGGTATTTTGGCAGCAGTCCCTTGAGTGTTGATGTCAGCTGAGGGAGGGACAGAGAGAGAGAGAGAGAGAGAGAGAGAGAGAGAGAGAGGGGGGGAGGAGTGAGCGGGCTATTCAAGGCACTTGTCCTCTGTCTCCCTCTGAGCATAGAGGAGGGGGAGGCGCACATGCATTGAGAGAAACACACACACACACACACACACACATTGTGGCGGCCACATTTTCACAGCCTGCTCTTCAGACTGACAGCAGCAAACGGAGTTGAGAGGCAGCACGATAGAGAGAGGGAGGAAGAGAAAGAGGTTTGGGAACAAGGGAGGCATCCACAGAGGAGAGGAGACTACACAGGATTTGCCTTACTTTTTTTCTTCTTTTATCTCTCTGGATTCTCCCCTGTACTCCTCTTGAAGTGAACTTGCTCTGCTGCTTGAAGGACCTACACCCTGCAATGGCAGCCCCGGTGGGACATGGGAACACCGTCTCCCTCTCATCTTGCTCCTCTCATCGTTGGACTTCCATCCTCTGGACTCTGTTGACCATTTCAAGCCAAGTGTGGGGCTTTAATCTGGATGTTACTCACACACTGCATAAGTTGGGAGACCGTGGCACCTTTTTTGGTTTCTCTCTGGCGCTCCACCAGCAGCTTACCCCCGAGCCTCAGAGTTGGTGAGTGGGTGAATGCAGCACTGAGCTTTGTGCCTTGTGTGTCCTCTTTGACTTTTTGTTTCACCTCACATACTCAGTTTGAATGTGCGTTATCTCATATAGCTGCACCTGCTCCTTGTGCTAAATGTTCACCATACCATGGATTTTCCTTTTCAGGGCAGTTAAAAGCTGCCATTTGAGGTTGTGTGGCTGCCACAGTCATCACTTCTATGCTGCACCAGTCCTCAGATTTGCTAAATCATTGTTGCACTTATAACTCTGAACTGTGTGCAGGAGTTTTAGCATGTTAATGTGCAGCAAGAGCAGCCGGAGCTCTGAGTTAGTAGACAATGATTTACAGTAAGTGGAGAGTGGATGAGAGTAGGCTTGTGCTGAATCAGCTGGCAGGCAGTGATTCCTGAGGAAAAAAGGTTTTTCAAGTGATTTCTTCCAGAGCACTTCAAGTCTGATGCTGACTGCCACACACAAGGGGGGAGGAGATACTGGTTTGTCCTATAGTGTGTAGGACTGTGTGTATATGTGTCCATGGATGAGATGTGTGTTAGCTTGTCTATGTGACGAAGATGATCTGCTGTTTGCCAACAGCTGTTTTGTTGCGTCTTTCAGTGTGAGTGGAACACTCATAAGTCCTGTTCCCGTCCTCCAATAATCATGTGTAAATGATATCAGCAGTTCTGCTTGTAAATCTTAAAAAACGTTTACTGCATGACGATTAATAAGATATGGCCTTGATTTACCTCTCCTTAAGCGAGAGGTTGTGATTAATATTTCATATGATGAGGTGCCTGAGTGAACAGTGTTGTAGCTCAGCTATAGGACATAGGCCTGATAGAGGTCTATACTCTATTTTCCACAACGAATACAGTTGGCACAGTTATAGCCATCCTAAACCTTTTAACTTCTAAACAAGGTTTTGTGAAACATTTACTTTCAACGTTGCAGCAAAAGAGCAACAGGAGTAAGACTTGAACATTAATGTACAGAAATGTGATGCATGAATATGGTAGAAGCAGCATTCAGATCCTGTACTCAAGTAAAGAAGTAAATTGGTAGTAATACAATGTAAAAATACTCCATTACAAGTACACTGCACGCTATTTACTATTATAGTATTGAATAGATAATGCAGTTGGTTGAGGTAGAACACTTTTCATGTCAATACTTTTGGTTAGTTTAGCGCATCATATTTTATAACATCATCATACAGTAGCCAGAGCATTATGTAAAAATAGTTATCTTTATGCAAAGTAAATAAATGTAGTGGTTTAAAAGTACAATGTTCCCCTCTGAAATGTAATAGTTGAAGTAAAACGTTGAATAAAATAGAAATACATGAGTAAAGAACAGGTAGCCGAATACTACTCTTGATCATATACCAGGTCCATGTTTTGGAGCTCTATATATATTTAACCATTGGCTCCTCAGTTTACTCGTGCTGGAGTCACCCTGTCGCCTGGTAAGACCAGGGCATTCATGCAGACACATAGACTCTGAAACCTGCTCACCGTCCAGCAGCATTCCTGGAACTTATTTTAAAAACTGACTGAGCCTACAGTATTGTATCGCTTAGTACTGCGGCCCGTTTCAAACTGCAACAGAGGCCAGACTCCTGATAAAATGCTAATGCTGCACCAGTGCAGTCAGTGCTAGGAGGAGACAATCTAACCTGATGTGATGATGTGATGCGCCTACTGGAATAGAGTGGGATGAATAATGCTGTTGCCAGTATGCTGTGGCATCACATCTACTGTCTGCATAGATGACTTCATATTGATTACATCTACTGTATCGTTATGACTTGCAGGGCTGTAGTCATGATTTCAGAAATTCTGAGGTCATTCAAAAAAGTGAGTGGGAAAACCACATATCTCCAAAGTCGTGAGCTTTTCACCTCAGCTTTATGACATTTTTTTACTACATGTTTTCAGAATAAAAGTCCTTTTAAGTGGTTTTAGAGTAAGAGGTAGGATAACTTTCTTAATACCTCTCCTTGTTTAGAGGAGTAATAGTGGGGGAAAGGGGTAGTTAAAAAAAGTGTGTGCCACATAGAAAAGGTGTACATCATCTGAAAACTAGGAACCTAAAGATTAATTTGAGATGTAGCTCAGAATGATGTATCAAGTTGATAAAGTAATACATCCAAAATATAAATGTATCAATTTTAATGAATAATAAATAAATTATATAAGGGCAAAGAACATTATGACATAAGTATGTGATGGCTATTCCCATGCTCTATTACATCTCCTAAATTGTTGCAGCAAGTTTTGTGTTGATGCCATTTATTACACAGATTTTGTGCAAAATCTAACCATTGACGAATTGATTCAAATGATCAGAAATCCCTATAAATATAATACCACATTAAGACACCAAGACTTTGAGAAACACCATAGAACAATTCATATTGTGATATTGCATCAAAAACTTTGGCAATAATTGCATTTTTTTCAGCAATTGGATGATGTGTACTTTTGCTCTGGAAACATCCGGAAAACATCTGGAAATATCCCTTATTGTCCATAAA
The DNA here is from genome assembly GCA_038501785.1 of Myoxocephalus aenaeus. NCBI lineage: Eukaryota > Metazoa > Chordata > Actinopteri > Perciformes > Cottidae > Myoxocephalus > Myoxocephalus aenaeus. The sequence continues at coordinate 493,077 of JBAMJR010000213.1, forward strand.
CATAGGAAAGCCGTGCATCCTCTGAATGCTATAGGTTTCTAGTTTGTGGTTGTAAAGTTCCAGTTGTGATTATCCTGGAGGTCAGAACAGATATGGTAATTGTATGTCAAGTTAAAAAAAAGTCTTACTACAATTAAATGGTTACTTTTCATCACACATGAATGCAATTGGGCTCATTGGATCCACAAGAATTTTGGTTTTCCAGGCATACCCTACTTCCAATTCCAAGACTGTTACACAAAAAATGCCAAAAGACAACATACTGAATGCTTGTTTTTGGCCCCAAACTAAATTACATTATCATAAAATGTAAAGACTGTAAAGAGGACACTCGTGGGTATCCATAAAAACTATCTTCATTCACTCTTGAGGTGAAAGGTCAAGGGTTACGGAATACGGCCACGCTAGTTTTTTCCTTGTGCCTAACTTTGGAGAGTTATTTCCGACAAGCTAGTAAACCATATTAGAACTAACCTACAGCTGGAAGATGGAAAACAGTATGTCTTATAAATGTCGCGTAAGTCCAATATTCATGGGGGGGAGGAGGAGAGAGGAGGAGGAGGACACTTCGTCGCGGGGGGTAGCAGTGTGTAGCATGTCATGAACTTACATTTACGTTGAGATCGGTCGACCAATGACAGTTCTCTCTACAGTCAGAGCTTGCGCAAGAAGGTGGAACGTGAGGGAGATACCTTTTCCAAAACTTGTAAGGGGGTAATAACTATTTTCCCGGACGTACCATTTCCAAAACTTGTAAGGGCGTAATAACTATTTTCCCCGACGTAGCAAAATCCCGGACGTTTTTGGAATCCCTGCCGGACGCTTTTTTTAGGTCTCGAAAAGAGGACATGTCCGGGAAAAAGAGGACGTCTGGTCACCCTAGCTAATCCTTGGAATGTTGCGATGGCAACTGGTCAGAATAAACCAAAGCAGCTAAACAGTGAGCTGAAAACCTCTTTAAGGAAGATTTAAAGTCGGTTGATAATGATCTGTGCTATAGATTCGTCAATATAACCAACCTCTTTCTTGTCTTATTATTTTGACTTTGTCATTATGTATATATTTGGGCAAAATTGACACAAAAATGTAATCAAGTGCAAAAAGAGTCAATTTAATATCCATCAATGTAAAGTGTAAATTAGCTTTTTCCTCAAACCTGCAAGTTCCCAGAAAAGATTCAATAATCATGATCTTGAGTCCTCACTGGTACACCTCTGATGACTTGATGATTTCATCAGCACTTTGGGACGGTACGACTTCAAAACACATCGACTTGATGTTATTGCACCCTCAGTATCATACATGTATTATTCAGAAAGCAACAGAGCAATTATCTTTCCTGTCTGAATAGTACATCATAATAGTGCTTCATAATAGTGTCCTATCCCTGTTATTGCAGTTCAGATCTGGGAGTTCAGTTTCCAAGGTGCTCCCATTACCCAGCCTTTACCCTGGGTTTATTCACCGAAACCCATAATGTAGCCTATTTGGGTCCCACTTAAAGCCCAGTCAGATCCCTCTTAAAGTCGGTGAATAAACCGGTGAATAAACCCAGTCCGCACCAACTTGAAACCTGTATGGGCAAACACAGGTGAGGCCACCGTGGAAACTGCGGACAAACCCACTTGGGACCCTTATCTGCAGCCCAAATGTAAACCTTATGGGCCCCACATGGACATGCTGGCTGGGATAGCTCTGCACTTCTGATATTCTGTTTTAAAACAATTTTCCTTCAACTTACTGTAATTCGATGCCCTTGACTCATTTTCTCATTATATTATTATGGGATGGGTTACTGTCCCCCGTGGCCGTAGTGTTTCGTCCTCATTGTGTGTTGTGCTGCTGGATTCAATGGTGAAAACGATATTACTGCTTTGATGCTCTGTTTGGTGCTTAGTCATGGCTGCATCACACAACCCGAAACATTAAAGTGCTAAATAGAAATCAGCTTATTCATACTGTCACACTTATAGAGTTTCACCGTGTCTAGTTTTCGAGTTACACAGATCTTTTGGGGTTTGCTTCAGAGTTTGGCATCAGAGAAGTTATGTGTATGTCTTCAAAGGCAGGATCATACAATGTTGGGGCACAGACATTCAGCTTCAGATATAGCCGGCAGGTTTATGGAATGAATGTCTTTTTGTTCAGTTTTTCTCTTCAGCCACGGGCGTATGTCAACCCCCAAACATTCAACATGGCAGCAAAGGTCAACCCAATGTGACACAATGATCTCATATTGACCAATGTGCTGTAATGAGATCCGGTTCAGTGACGTGTACATGGCAGGAAGTTAAAGTTTTCCATAAGAGCCTCTTCAAAACTTTCTTTATCATCTCCTCTGGTCGTTGTTGTTGTCCTGAAGGCCTCACTCTGAATTAATGGAGCTTCTTCTCCCGCTGCTGATGCCAGACAGAGGATGAGATGAGAGGGTATTTCAGTCTGAGTTATGTGTGCGTCTGCTATTTATACGGCAATGAGAAGTGCTTCCGCTAATAGTTCACTGCCTGGTGGAGTCAGGAAGCCCCTGAGCTTTATCCCGCCACTGTCAATCTCCCTGAAATCAGCTACTGCATGTTTTCATAGTAATTCTACCAAACAACGTATAACAGTAAAATACATTCAAGTCTATTATATCTTACACGATACCTTTGAGAATATTCAAAAGACAATACGTTGCAAAAGCTTCATCCTGACGGGAATATGAGTGTTTGGACCAATTAAGTTTATGGAAACCCTTCCAATAGTTACCGACTCATCTTCCAGCTGGTGCTAGATTGAAAGTCAAAGGATCACCAAAGTCATTAAGATTCATCCTCTGAGATATTTCAGTCGGCACCAATGTGGTGGACCAACATACTGTCCCTCATTGCCATTCCTAGAGCAATGCTGCTAGCATGGCTAATAAAAACCCAATGTTGCTCTGCTGATAGTCTATATTCAGGATCAGCTGATTCTACATACTGCAAGCTTTTAATGTCACACACATCAGTATACTTATAACAAACCCATGAAAACATTGTATAGGACATAGCAGTTTGAATATATAAATGCTTAGCCCACTGCCAAAGGCTTATAAATCATAATGTTCCCAACATGTATGCTGCAACACATTGAGACTCACTTAATTTCTTTACATTGATCTCTGCTTCTTGATTTAGTGAAAAGGTCTTTCTCTTTCTTTTAGAGGGCTTTGACAAAGGTGGGGGAAGGCAGTTCTGATGTAGGTCACACATCATCTGTGATGGACCTCTATCTGGCATTGATAGACATCTATTGTGTTCAGTCTGGCCCAATGGTTAGCTCTCCCTTTGTGTTATGTTTTTAATTGAAGCAGTAATTACCTCTTTCTGGACTTTATTGGCAAACTAATTAACAATGCCTTTTCCCTGAACCATGTCAGTTGGTTTTCGGGTGCAGCCACATATTGACCACATTGTTTGAGTGTGGTTGATCAGATTGGTCATTGTTGATGTCAGTAGAAGTAGGGTTAACTGTGTTGCATTGGTGTCTGAAGGAAAGTTGAAAGTCTCAGGTTGCAGCAGAGTTCATGTTTACCATGGACCTGCTTTGGGGCCTTTCTGAGGAGACTCTCAGTGCCAGTGGGGCCTCAGGTAGCCAATATAATCCCAGACATATAGTCCGCACTTCTATTTCTCTGGCTGACAAAGAATCTAAAACAGAGATTTCTAAAGTTGAACAAATTCTCTTAGTGAACTGGAGGCTTGATTTGCACAGCTTAAAAAACAAGAGTGGAGCGTGGAAGGGATTTTTGGATGACATTCAAAAGGTTGCAGAGATTGCAAGAAACAGTTAGGCTGCAAAAGATAAGAAACTCAGCACTGTGCCGGTTTAAGTCAACAGACGGCAACATTTCTTTGTATTAAAGTGATGGTTTGACATTTTGGAAAAAGCCCATATTTGTTTTCATGTGGAGTGTTAGATGAGATGATTGATCTAAACTTTTAGTTGCTTACTTACATTTTTCTGTTGAAATGCATTTGGCTATTGCCTCCATGAGTCAAACACAATGCCCTCTGTACCTTCCAGTACCATTTATATTGTTCAACACAGATAAATGAGTGTAAATGGGGCCCAGCATAACTGCCTCACACATTCATAACACAATGAAGAATTTCTGTGGGTTAATTTGCATTAAAATAGCCAAATAAAAGCTGCTTTTTCAGCCTCAGCTTAAGAGTTGAGAATGTACCTTCCCCCTTTTCCCTCCTTAATTCAATTCATGATCCCTTGCTCCCTTGCTCCCTTGGTCTCTTGTTGCTAAATCTTCTAGAGGCCATTCATGTGAAAGCCTCGTAAATGTAGGAACTCACGCTGTTGCCGTGCTTATTTATATGAGAGATCAGAAGGAGCAAAGGGTATATAACATGGGCTTTGCAGTCGGGCACGCACACACATACACACACACATACGATTAATGCTCTTTACTAGCTCTCACTTACTCTCTGTCTATTTAACATTCTCCCATTCCTCCACGCTGGGCTGCCTGGACAAAAGCTCGGTGGGAAGCAGCGCTGCCTGGCCGAGAGCTTTCAGGAATATTACTCTGCGGACCACGTGCTCACTGGAAGCAGAGCGACAATCTGCAGAGTCAGGAAGGAAACATGCAACTTAGATCGGATGGAGGTGCAGATAAAATATTGGCAGTGTAGAAGGTACAGGAGTTGATTCTGCATCTGCACTTAGATTTAGTTGGCAGATAAAGTCTTGAGAAGGTTTCTGGTATTTTGTTGCATACACATTATTATACTATATTATTATTATTATTATTATTATTATTATTATTATTATTATTATTATTATATTTGGTGTTAATTACTCATGTTTGACTTTGCTATTAGGTGTTCTTTCCATGTTATTCAGATTTCTCAGCTGTTAAAGCATTGATATGAATATGGTATGATCTGTACGCGGGGGAGGGGCTGAAGGTCTGATGGGGACGGGAGCTGCAGGGATGAATAAATCATGGATGGCCTTCCCTTTGATTAAATGTGTGTGTGTGCGCGTGTGTCCACGCTTATGTGTGTGTTTCCATTCTGGTAAAGATGCAGTTTAATCAATCAGCTGATGGCGGCTCTACTGGGAACTGATAAAGAACTGTGATCTGAAAGAAGCCGGGAAAAGCAAACAGGAAGAGGAAATTAGAATAGATGTGGCTTTTTGTTTGTAGTTATTAAAAGAGATTTCCTGATTTATTACACAGGAAAGTCTTTGGGTGCAAACGGTATGATTACTTTAAAGTTGATACAAATCTTAACGCCCTTTGTGTTATCACAGTCACTTGCTTATCTTTTCTAATTTCCTCAAACATTTAAGCGCTCCACTAATGTTAACATGTGCTGTCATTGCTTGTATCGGGTTCAAGTGAATTTGTGAATCTGTGAACTTTGTTTAAGAAGCACAAGATCTTTGTAAATTCAGACTCAGACTACCCACTTACTGTATGTGTGTGGAGATGTACACACCACTGAATTAAAACAAGCTGCACCACACAAACTCTTAAGTAGAGATTATTTTTAGTACATTTTTACATTCTGTAAGCGCCAGATGTAACTGTTGCACAGAGAACTTTAACTGAACGGACAAAACGTGAGCTTATTAAAGTGAGAATAAGAGCTAATATGATCTGATAAAATGATGTTAACCAATATTGCAAACTGAGAGGATTTTAAATTACATTTCACAAAATAAAACCATAAACCTCAAATCATAAAACATTAAAATAATCCGATTTAATGCTAAATGCTGGTCATACTAAATTACATCATTGGTTAAATTAGCATAATTGTTATTTTACACAATACATCATCTGAAACACATATTTCTCCATGTTGGAAAATAAAACTAAATACTTAGATTTAAAAAAATATTACTGATGTAGAAAAAAAGCAGAATAGACATTGATATAACTATATGGCAAAGCAGTGAATATCACTCTAATCTTCATTTTGTAATCATGTGGAAAATGAATCCCTGTCTTTGTCTAATTATTCTCCTCTATCTCACGTCACGTTCTCTCTCTCTCTCTGCATCTGAGTCTTGCATTATTACACAATCACACACATTGTGAACATGATTAGTTTCCTCCAGATGTGACCTGGAAACTCTAAACTGATTTCAGGTGTGACTTATTGAATGTGTTTATCTGTTTGTGTGATAGACCTGTCCAGGGTGTGTCTCTGCTTTTCACCCATTGCATGCTGCTTGTCAAAGCCCTCCCACAAGATGGATGGATGGACAGTAAAGGACGGAAAGAGCGATTAAAATAGAGTCAAAGTATCAGAACCAGATAGACACATCAATAGATGGACGAGTGGATAAGGGGATGAGAAGAAAAGGACAAGATAAAAAGGGATGGTGTAAGGGTTATGTCCTCTTTACACTTTGGACCTAAGGGCCAATCATTACACCATCTATGCCTGGAAATATTCACTTATTGATCAGTAGTGGGGCAGGTGGTGGGTTGTTAAAGATGCATGTGGAGTGAGAATTGGGTTACCATTGTCCTCTGAAGGCACCATTCTCCTTCCTGAAATATACTTTCAGTGGATATAAGTTCCAGTGTTTTTTGTTTGTTTTAAACTGATATAAACTGCCCTTGTGATTGTCCTTGAACAAATCGTTTAAGCAGGAAGTTGAGTCACGTCCGGCGCAGTGAACCACAATTTCCCAAAGGGGTTTTTGACATGGCATGGCAGCTGTTTCTGTCTCACTTTTTGCCCTTTATTGTGCATTAGCCAACCCCTTTTCCTCCACTGCCCAGAGTGGGAAAGAGTTAAGATGTTAAAAACGTGATGATTCACAGCTTGGTCACCTCATTCCCAGCTGTCATTTCCTCATCAGCACAAGTCAGGTGTGAAAGTGGGCATTTTCTGAAACAGCTTTGTTTTACGAGACTGATTGTCACAGCCGACGTTGTTGGACAGGCTGCAGTCAGTGTGCTGATCCATAGTTTACACAGTTGTTACACAGCCTGCTGTTGTCTGGTGTGTATCTGCACATGTGCGTACGTGTGTGTGTGTGTGTGTGTGTGTGTGTGTGTGTGTGTGTGTGTGTGTGTGTGTGTGTGTGAGAGTTTATGAACAAATATTCAGGTCTGTTTGTACACTCATGCCTCAGTTAAAGTCTGCATGCTTGCACATGTTTTCCTTTGCATGCATAAAGTATGTGTGTGTGTGCATATTTGTGTGTCCAGGTCAGAGGTCACCGTCTTGCCTCAGGGTAACAGAAGGCCTAAAGAGCCCCTGGCCCCCATGCTGATCCTGTAGAGCCACTGTCTATACAGCAACAGCCCTTTGCTGCTGTCCGACAGACAGATGTCAAAGAGTGTGAGCCGGCAGATAAAGAGGGATCAACTAAAATGGTCCTCAAAGTAAATATTAGAAATGTTTAGGGTGTATTTGATTCAACATTTTGAAAGGGTTGGGTTTAAAAAAAGTTTGTATCCACTTTTAAATGTTTCAGTTGCTCTTTAAATGTAAGTGTGAAAAAGCTTCTACCCCCTTAAGCACTTTGTTTGGATGATGTGCTGTCACATTGAGGCCCTTTACAAATTGAGATTGTGTGGCCATCATGTTTGATCTGCCTCCCAGTCTTTTATCTCTCTCACACATCGCTCCTTTTTGAGTGAAAGTCCTCTCTTTTTGTAAAAATAAACAAAACAGGATTTCAGGAATTATCTTTGTATTACAAATTTAAAATTTGACGCATGTTTCTGTGTCTTGTTTGACTGGGTATTGGTGTGTTTACGTGCTGCTTTTGCTGGGTGTTTTCTGTGTCAACGAAAAGGCAGCCTTATTTTCAACTAAACGTCAGAGGACTTTGGAGAATAACAACATATTTTGAAAAGGTTTTTAGCGACACGAGAGTTGTGGAATTTGGTAACCCGTTAGGGAGCATGCATCCTGCAATAACACACATGCAAATTGACTACATGGGATTTTACAAGCTGCAAGGGCATGAGTAAAGGCTGAACATTGCTAGACTTAATGTTTTACGGTAATTTAGTAAAATGAGTTGGATCAACATCTTTCGGCGTAGCTGTTTGTCTTTTTGGACGGTTTCTTTCTTGATATTTAGAGAAAGGATGCTGGTCCAAATATTGGTTACATGTGTGATGTATTGTTGTCCAGTCTGTCTCTCACTCTCAATCTGTATTGGAAGCTGAAAGAATGGATGTGACTCCTGAGAGAGGGGGAGGAGTGAAGGAGTGAAGGAGGATGGGATTATGTGTATGGATGGGGTTTAGATGGGGGAGGGGTGGACAAGATTGTGGAGAGTGTTGGGGTCACTGCACATGCTCCCCTCAATGAACACATGGGTCCGAGTGTAGTGCAATGAGGGTCCCGGGTGTGACTGTCTTGTGTCTGTGATGATTAGCTGGAAAAACAAGGAGGATTTCTTTGACAGTGCAGGGTGGGGTTATGAATCACCATTTCAGTTATTGTTCTCTAATTGTACCATGGCTCCATGGACAGTAATGCCATCAGCCTCAGGGCCAATTAGCACATGTTAGCAGGTAAACACACTAAACTAAGATGGTGTACATGGTCAACATTATAGCAATTTAACAACAGCATCTCAATGGACACAAAACGGAAGACTTTCCATTTCTTATTAATGCTTATTTTGTTCTATTGTCCACACAGAAACTGTAAATGAACAAAAGCAGAAATGTTCTCCAGTGCAACAGAGCTGTATACGAATGTGAAAACAGACAAGGAAACAGAAGAAAAGAGTGAAAGACGTATGCTGAATTTATTAACCCATAATCTAATACACTTTGAATTGTAAGTGTTAATTCTAAAGTAAATGTGATGTGTGTGTGTAAGAAATAGAGAAAGACCTGCAACTATGTCTGAAAAATAAAACTTCTAAAACCTTTCTGGAGGAAGATTTTAGAGGAAGATCTTAACTCAAGCACTACCTTTCCTTATTAAAGGCTACTTTAATACTCTCGTATTTTCTGTACCTAAGCAACCAATCCACTTCCTGTTTACACCGGCACCCACACGCCCAGTGTACGTAAACAGTTATGTGATATTCATTTTCATGCGAGCTAGTATGGCGGGAAATCATTTCACAAACAATACTGAAACACCTATGTGAAAGAAGATCATTCTTGTTTTAAAAACCCGGTTTGAAATGAAAACGTAGTAGTGTGGATGTAGCCTTAATCTGGTTGTCGGAGTGGGTGCTGATGCAGGCGTGACCCAGGTGCATTATGTACTCTGTGTATACAATCTGGCAATATATATAACACACACACACACACACACACACACGCACACACACACACACACACACACACACACACACACACACACACACACACACACACACACACCATGTCAAATGGTAAAGATGACCTTGGCAGTGGGGAGCAAGATCCGACTGTCTGACTCAACCCTGAACAACGAAGTGAGCTAAGCAGTGGGTAAAGGGCAAACACATGAAAGCATTACTCAGCCATGACATTTTATCCGTGTCAAATTTGGGACATGTGTGCCTGTCTGTATGGTGAGGATTATTCACTGAATCTCCTACAAACAAATTCACACTTAAACATGTTCAGGGCTGTGACAATTTGTTGAGGACACTCAGACAACATGTCCTTGATTTCTTCTATCTTGTTATCTATTTTAAAATTAGAGACAACATTTTTATACAAAGATGCTTTTCATTTAAGGGAAAGATGAAGGGAATGAGGGAATTCATTTTGGTCCAGCTTTGGTCCAACCCATAGTCCGAAACCAAAGAGATGAAATTAATTATCCAGTTTTTATGGCATGAGAGAAAGAAAAGCAACTCATCCTTATCACGAGAAGCTGGAGATGGCGAATGTTAAGCATTTTTGTTTAGTATAATTATTGAAATTGAATTTCAACAGTTGGCAATTATATTTCTCTTGCTTTATTGTAGAGTCCACGAAAGATTTAATCTGAATTCTTTTATCATATTTGAGATTATGGAGGCATAGTATTGTGATTGGAAATATCTTATATGACAATGAGGTATGTGACATCTGCATTGACTGAAGTTCCATGACTATGAACAGATACAGATGTCTCTGTCTCTCAGCCATATTTCAAAGTTATTTGTATTGTGTGACTGGTTAGTAGTAGTATGATACTTCTTGGTGAATGATGGCTTGGGCCCCTTGTTTCATCGCTGCATATACTTTATGTCTTGTGAGGTGTGCTCTCCCTGAAGAATCATTTGAATCAGTCTAAGTTGGCTGAATATAATGTTTAGGCACATGGGCAGCTTGGGAGGCGTCCAACTCTCTCTGGCGGTATTACATCTTCACAGACCTCCCACCTTACACCCTGACACCTGCCAGTGTGTCTAACACATGTCAGGGGGAATGATGGGTATCACCTCAACTCCTCAACATAAACCAGAGCTCCACAGGAATGTCGAGCTACAACAGTGATCAGATCGTATCTTTTTTTTCTTCTTTTCTTTTTACTCCGTGATACGTTATTCCTCTTAAATCCCCTTTTGTTTAACATGTTTGCGTTAGCTTAACACCGTATGGTCAGGGTTTCTCATGTGGGCCGCCGGTGGTGTGTGGCAGGTGTTATTTCACACGAGATGGCCTGGCTTTGGGGGGCTGTTGGGGGTTTTCACTCATTAAGGTGAGGGGAATCATCCCTGAGGCAACGCACGGCTGCACCTCAACAGAAGCTCTTGTCTGGGAAGAGAAGAAAATAGAAGGTACAGCCATCTGGCAGTCTGGGTGGTATGAGTTGGTAGTTTTATTGTCAGTGTGTCATGGTGGCGAGGATGAAAGTGAGGACCGAGGTTTTTTGTTACACTGGTAGAAGACAATATATTGAGTCAGGGCGATTGCTATTGTCATGGTGTAAAATGAGTTAGACGGTGGGATGTAAAAATAAGTATGATGTGTTGCTGCTGTTATGGCCTGTTGAAGAGTGTCTGTGTCTACGCCTCCTTCTTCTCATGCAGCGCTATCAACTTGCTACACTGTATTTATAGTCAAAATACTTCCCAGCCTCAGAGATAACTCTAATTTAAGTGTACACATAACAAGGTAGATATGAGGGGGGCTGGGAAGCTTTCACAAATGCATTTTATAGTTTTTACTCCTACGTCACTGTTATAATTGCTGTTTATGAAAGCAGCTATTGTTGTGGAACCCAGTTTAATGGTTGATCCCTCTAAATGTTTTTCCCATCTTACAATCTTCTCTTTATTCTCCGATCTCGCTCCTCTGCCTCTGTTTCCCCGTGTCTCGCTTCCATGCATATGCCATGGCAGACAGTGTTGGGTGGAATGTGGCTCAACGTTCGGTTTTTAAATAGCATCCTAGCCTGAATCAGCCGCTCCTAATAAGGCAGAGGGCCAGTGACACTGGCCCCAAAATATCATCACCTACCTCACAGAGAATAAAACTTTTCCTTGCTTTGATAGGGAAGGATGGTCTGTGATCAGCTGTTAGTACAAACCAGATACAGTACATGCAGACGCCACAGAGCTGCTTTGAATCAATTTAAAGTCAAGATAACATTTTCGACTGTAGGTGGTCTCAGCAGGACTTTTTATAGCTTGAGCTGCAGGTGTTTGTACAGTAATGGTGTCTGAGGTCAGCTGAGGCTGAAATGGTTGAAACTGGTGCCACCAGTAACATGTGAAATAAGTGTTAATAATAGCGTTTATTCACTGCAACTACAGTCTAACTCAGAGGTGGGCAAACTACGGCCCGCGGGCCGGATACGGCCCGCCGAGTATTAATATACGGCCCGCCGAGTATTATAATTATTATAACATTAAAAAAATATATTAAAAAAAAGTTATTAAAAAAATATATTAAAAAAAAGTTTTTTATTTTAAATAATTATAAGTTATAGTAAAGACCGCTGTAGCGCTTCTCCGTTCCCAAGTTCAGTTTCCCGAAGCACGATGACCACAACGGACCAGCGTTGATGTTTCTTCATGCTTATTTATTGCACAGCGCTCTTTTAGGCTTTTCGTGTGTGCAGCGGCTGTCATTCAGACGCTGTTGTGGGACTACGGATAATATTATGAACCCAGACACCACGGAGTTTGATGTTCCGACGTATGTGGAGTTTACACAACAAGTATAAAGCAGAACTGGTGGTTATTTCCAAGGTGGATGGCAGAATCGGTATCCGTTTTACGGAGATAAGACCGGCGCAGTTACTGGAGGAGTCGGAGAAATTCACCGAGCTGTGTGCGGCTACGGATAATATTATGAACCCAAACACAAGGGTGTTTCATGTTCCGACATGTTTGGGACTTCCACAACAAGTATAAAGCAAAACTAGTGGTTATTTATTCCATAATCGATACCGGAAAAGACAGCTCTTTTTCACGGAGAGACCCGACGGCGATAAGCCACGCCCCCTTTGTCAATCACTCTCCATCCATCTGATACTGGCCCGGCCCGTCTGTCAAATTTTTTAATTCAATGTGGCCCCTGAGCCAAAAAGTTTGCCCACCCCTGGTCTAACTTGTAAGTAGTAGTACTAAGGGTGATTTCAGACATTTAGCCAGAACCAAACAGCAAAAGAATTACACAGTGATGCATTTTAGCTCTGGTTTTGGTTCTTGTTCACACAGAACCAGAGGAGCAAACTAGAAGTTATACGGACTGACAGGTAGCTCGTTGATTAGACAGTTTTGACGATTGTCCTCCTGCGTCATCAGACCCACGTGGAGAGATCCAGTTCCTTTAACTTGCAGAAGTTTATGCAGCAGGTAGAGACTGTACAAAAGCCCCACTGCATGAACCCAGATGACTGGTGTGAAGCTTATTACTGCGGGATCGTCACATACTTTTTATTGGAATTAATGAACCAACAAACTACATGGAGTTGGTTACAAGCACATCAGTTATACCAGCTCATGTTGATTTGCATTAAGTAGGGTATAGTATACAGATCGAGTATCACTTCCTGAACAGATTTCAGGTTGATTTATTAGTGGTTTAGTCACGCTAAAATTCCATAATCATCTTGTTGGTTTGTTTGCTTTCACACCACAAAGGAAAAGCAACAGAGTCTGCTTGGAAGACCAACTTTTTAAAGCAGTCTCGGTTCGGTTGATTTTCAGGCACCAGGGTTTAATTCACAGTTTTCATACCGGCCCAAACAAACAATACTAAGCGGTAAAAACGGACCTGGGTTTGTTTTAACGGAAACAAACAAACTGACATGAGATGTTTATAGTTAATGTCATGAACCTATGACACACACTACTGTGAGATCAGCAGTCAGTATTGTATTATCTTATGTATTATAATGAAATGTTCATTGTGATGTTTCTTCAGGATCCTGGTGGGGGCGCCTCAGGCAGCGGGGCAGGGCTTATTGAGGGGCAGCCGGCCCGGAGCCTTGTTCAAGTGTCCAATCACACCGGAGGAGTACGACTGTGAGAGGGTGGATATTGATGGAGACGGTGAGTAAAGTGAACAAGCAAGTGAACATTATTATTGCAGCTTCTCAAATGTGAATATTGCCGTATTTCTTGTTTTTATTATAGCTTTTCGTGTTTTTTGATAATAAACCGAATACTTTTAGGTGTTCAACTGTTTGTCAGATAAAACAACCAATTCATATGCTCTAATTATTATCTTATTATATCAAGTATTTTGCACTATTTTCTGCCCTTTTATCACCCAAATGGATTAATTAATTAATTTCAGAAAATAATCGGCAGATGAATGGATAATGGGAAAAAAAAATTTAGACTCCTTGAACTTTGTTTTCCAGAAATTCCATTGAGATTATCCGTGACTTTATTTGGACTATTCTGTGACATCAGAATAAACTCTTCTTGATTAATTCTTGTTGTGAATGCCAATATACCTTTTTATTCAAAAGCTTCTAACAAATGTTGCCATTCAAATGTACTGACACTAAATTGGAATGATATTTTGTGATTTATCATCTATAATTTGAATTTTGATCACTATTGAATAACAAAGTGCTGTTTGCTTCCTGTGGCTCAGATCCTAAGTACATTACAATATGGAAACTCCAATGGTTGCTATTTCCTTCTTTATTTTCCCTTAGTGAATCTGAACAAAGAGAGCAAAGACAACCAGTGGCTGGGAGTCACTGTCAAGAGTCAGGGGATTGGAGGGAAGGTCGTGGTAAGTGAAGACTACATCCTGTAAATGCATCACCACAGGAAGCAGGCTCTGTCTTGTGTTTGAAAATAAAAATGTTGGTCTGCTTCTCACGCAATGATTTGTGAACATTGTTAAGGATATTTTCACGTTTGGTTAATGTAACATATGGATCTTTATGCATAAGGATGAATACTAGATTGTCTGCAAAGTCACTTTTAACAGCTCAGTTAATCCCAATAATAATTGGTCTAATGCCATTTCCTGTCCAGACCTGCGCTCACCTGTATGAGCTCAGGCAACGCGTGAATAAACCGGCAGAGACTCGCGACCCCATCGGACGCTGCTACGTCCTGAGTGATGATCTGACAGAGCGAGACGACCTGGACGGAGGGGAATGGAAGTTCTGCGAGGGCCGGCCGCAGGGACACGAGCAGTTTGGCTTCTGTCAGCAAGGACTCTCCGTCAGTTTCAGCCCAGACAACAACTTCATCCTGTTTGGGGCTCCGGGAACGTACAACTGGAAAGGTAAGCTAGAGAAGAGAGCCAACCCATGTAAGCAGTATAATTAACAGGACAGTACAGTTTGGGATTTAAACGATCAAATTGATTTATAAACCAATCTCGTGATTGGACATTATGCAGAGCTGTAACATGCACCTAATCACAGAAAGCACTGAGATTTATCTGGTGCAGTTATCAGAGCGACTGGTTTGATTCGTTTTGTTTGCAACATAATGATCAATGCTCATGTTTATCTTAATTTATACAATTCACATTCTAAAACAATTACAATGACAATTGTTCTGCTAGATGCAAATATAATGTTTCTGATTTCAATGAAAGTTATTTTAAATGGAAGAACTGTGTCTACTACAGAACCTGTATTTAGAAGGATAACAAGTGTAAAAAATATTAAAAACAACTAAAATATGTGTAAAAACTTTGCTGTCTCGTTTTGAAGGTTAACTTTGAGTTGTCCTACAAAGTTTATGACGTCCAACGTTGCATGTGCATTGTATAATTTCCTGCTAGTCTAAAATGGTAAAGTATCTTGACTTTCCACATGGAGTCTACATAGAGTACATATTATTATTATAATATTGTTATTATAATTATTATTAGAAGTATGAAGTACTCGTGCATGCATGCAACAGGTAATACGAGTGTTTGTATTCCGATGACAGCTGTGTGTGCTCGTTGCGTTGCTGTGCCCTCACCTGTTTCCATTCCAGGTGAGATGCGTGTCCAGCTCCTAAACCAGACTCTGCTCGACCTCGGTTTCTATGACGACGGGCCCTACGAGGTGGCAGATCAGAAACAACTTAATGCCCAGCTCATCCCTGTGCCCTCTCACAGTTACCTGGGTAGGATCAGCCCTCCCTGCTCACTGCTGCCTGTGCACAGGAGAGAAAGAGAGGGCCGGTGGAGGGTGACATCAGGGCTCAGGCTGGACTGCAACATGGCTGCCAAAACCACAGGAGCTAGTAACAGTAGCAGCTGCCAAAATGCCTCAAACCGCTCATTCCCAGTGGATTATATCTGGATGAGTCTATCTGTGTGTGACTCACTTGAAAGTTACTCCACCTCATTTTTTTAACGCTTCTCATGTGAATCTGGGTGGACATGTGAGAAATGTCCAGAGCTTTCTGCTGCCTGGTATGAATTCTTAAACAAGGGAAATATTTACCAAAAATAAATTAAACCAACAACAATGACGTTATCCTCCTTCCATTTACCGCCCTCTTCCGAAAACAAAGTACAGAAAAACATGTCACAACTTTACAGAGGGTGGTGTACAACCGTCGGCGGGCAGTCTGAGCCTGAAACGTCTGAGCCTGAAACGTCGTCCCTCCACCAGGTACCCAGTGGTTTGGTTGGACCGCTGTGGCGCCACAAAGACAAAACCCCAATCAACCACAGCCTGTCTCACCTGCACTTCCCTCTCCTCCTCTTTTTTTTCTCTCTTTTCACCCCCCTCACCATTTCACCACCCCATCACTCCCCTCCTACACTCGTACTCTGTCTCTCTCTCTTTCTCGCTCTTTTCCTGTCTTGGGCCATAGGGCTCTTGTTCATGGCTAGCCCCATTGAAGATGCACTGCTGTACAAAACTCTGGAGCCCTCCAGCCGGCCCACAGCGTTTGAGGATGTAGCTCCTAATAGCTACTTAGGTTTGTAGGCGTGAGGTGTTTTTGTTTGGACCGGACTGGGCTTGTAGTGGAAATAGTCCTCCTCCGTTTTCGTTTTAATCCTTTCTGCTAATTCTAGATAGATTTGTAGTGTGTAATCTATGTACTAAATGGGACCGTATCACCTACACTGTTCAAACGAGACAGCCATCCCAACCTTTAATTTAATTTAATTTAATTTTTGTGATTATTTGTCACCTTCACCTTCTAGCTGTTGATTTGATAATGGCGAGGAGATGGTTGTCTTTTTGAGTAGCAGCGGGGTGTTTGTCTGTTCTGTCTGTAGATTTATGTCGTCTGTAGTGTGTTGACTCAAACTGCATGTGTGTGTGTTGGTACACAGCTTCCTAGGTGGTGGTGGTTTTCTCGTCAGTTGCCATAGTTTTACTAAACCGATTTACGTTGTATTAACAAAGAAGACAAAGGGTCTACATCCTTTCTAGGCACGGAGGTGGTTTGAGCTAAATGCTAACATCAGCATGTTATTATGCTAACATGCTGATGTTAATCAGATATAATGTTAAACCATCTTAGTTTACTATATTAGCATGCTAACATTTGTTAGCTAGCTTAAAAAACAAAGTACAGTTGAGGACAGACGGGAATGTCATTTGCAGGTTTGGTCATACACCAAAGTAATGGACATGTTAACATCTCAACCGCATGTTGGCGCTAGATGAAACATTTAGATCACCAAAGTTGATACAATTCATCCTGAAGGGATCATGAATGTGTGTACCAAATTTCATTGCAAACCATGTGATAGTTGTTGACAAATTATATTCAAAACCACGAATGTAAACCTCATGGTAGCGCTAGAGGAAAAGTAAGGAGATCACTAAAGCTAATAGGATTCATCCTCTGGGGACCATGAATGTTGAATGTCTCTACATAATTGTGTCCCAATCCATCTAGAGATCCATGTTGAGATATTTCATTGAACACGTTGACCTGCTGGTGGCGCTAGAGAGAAAGTCAGGAGAAGTCAGTAGGATTCATCCTCTGGGGATCACGAATGTCTGCACAAAATGTTATGGCAATCCGGTAGTTTTTGAGATTGCTCTGTCTGGACCAAAGTGGTGGACTCAAGTGTGTTTTTGTTGTGCATCTCTTGGTATTTAGCGTCCATGTGTAACGACGCCTCGTCTGCTTAACACAACCGGTTTCTGTGGTTGTTCCAGTTATTACTTTTCACTAAGTGTGTGGATCTGCCATAAATCTCTTTATTCACATACCTCCAAGCCTGCTTACCCTCCCGCTCTCCACATTGAGCCGTCTCCATGACAACACTAATTCCCACATGACCTTTTTTGGCCTTCATTTAAAACTCACATGCTTCCATTGATCCTAACCAGATGATATGCCACACCTTTGCATGCTTGCTAAAAATAACGGAGACAGTTTTGTCGCTATTAAAAACATGTCATGCTCATCATCTTGACAAATTCTGGTCTTGACCGTATGTTGCATAATTTTTCAAAACCTGGCAAGAACAAATAAATAATCAGTTTTTATTTATTTTTGTTTTAACTGTTCGTACCCGTTACAAAAATATTTACAAATCGAGTTGATGGGATAAAACAGAATAAAAGAGAAAAACAATTAAATGGAAAAGTAAACGAGTGAATACAAGTGCAAAGTGTTGCAATATTTCACATATCAAACTTTTGCCCCTGAATATGATGCATGAGACAACACATTACAAATTAAAACTGAATGAGAAGTTAAGGACGTACAGAGAATACAATATGCAATTAAATATTATAATAAGGTAGATACCCTTACTCGTGTGAAAAAGACAGAGTAATGAATAACTGCACATTGGTTTAGTGAGGCATCTTCCACAGGATAATAGATACACCGATTAAAGTATATTACATGGAATAAAATCCCACAAGATTTAAATGATATGTTAAACATTTGAAGAAGAAAAAACTTGCACCCACCTATTTCAAATAGTTTCTTTGACCATATGCAATTAAGCAAAACTAAACAGTAAGGCTCAATCTTGGGCCTGAAATGCAGTTGTAGCTACACACACAGAACATGTATAAGCAGATCAAATATTATTAGAACAGGATACGACGACAACAGACAACACAGTATGATAAATATATAAAGTATCACTGAAGGCAGAAATAACAGTACGACAGTACAAAAAACATGTATATTTGTGCAATATCACTGCAAGTGATAGTGCAAAGACTTGAATGAGGGTAGTGCAGAAACATTACCGTTGTTGCAGGGCCCCTTTAACGAGTGTTTTGCTGCCTTAAGCTTTCATTCCCCATTTAGCTTTATAGAGACGACCTTGTAGCGAGCCTGTGGGTCAAAAGCTTCCCTGGAAAAAGTTGCACCTTTTGTCTCCCTCCGTTGGTTTTTACAGGACTTGCGATGCAGACTGTCACATTCTTCACCTGCCACCCTGGAGCTGCTCACTGTTTGTCTCCGTTGTGTCTCCCCCTGCATGTTTACTCAGGACTAACAGATCATGTCCTGATTGATCATGTCACACCCTCCCACCTGCATGCTTTTAAACCAGTGAAGCAAATGCATGTGGTTGCTCTCTGTTCAGGTGAAATGTTTGATATGACGTGCTATTTTTCACATCTTGATAAGAATATTTCAACACACATCTTGTTATGAAGCAAACACACACACACACACACACACACACACACACACACACACACACACACACACACCCTCCCCCTTCCACTTTCAATCCTTAGCTCTGCCTGATTTATATGCAAGCACACATTCCTTTACACACACACACACACACACACACACACACACACACACACACACACACACACACACACACACACACACACACACACACACACAACCATATACTTCCACACAAAAGAGTGGTTTTCTTTAGGTTATAAATCTGATTAACGTCCACCCATATGTTTATATCCTGCCTTCACTTTAGGCAGCTGATACAGAGCAGCAGCATCATGAATCTCACGGGACGTTCGGTGAAGCCTCATACATCTCCTGTTAACGTCACGACTCACAATCAGGCTTTCCTGCTCTTACCATTGGACACATATCCATTCGCCGGCCTTCAGCAGTCTTCGAACACATGCTCACAGGACATTTACACCCATCATGAGTTTGGCATAAAATCAATAGTCACTTAAGGCACCCATTTCATTAGTAAGAAGATGAGCCGGACCTGTTACACAGAGAGGAGATGAGCCTCTGAGCTCCACGGTCAATACTAACCCCTGACCCTTTCCTCCATTTTGTTCCACATCTTCTCCTCCGTCCGGCCTTCCGTCCTCCAGGGTTTTCTGTGGACTCGGCGATGGGGATCATGAGCCTCGGGGAGCTGACCTTCGTGGCGGGTGCACCTCGAGCCAATCACACGGGGGCAGTGGTGCTGCTGCAGAAGGACAACGTATACCGACTGGTGCCACAGCACATCTTCTGGGGGGAGGAGCTGGCGTCTTCATTTGGGTACTCGGTAGCTACGACGGATCTAAACAGGGACGGGTGAGGAAATGCTGGATGAGGAGTCAGTCGACATGATTATCATTAAATAGATAAGACTGACCAGTGGTGGAAGGGGTATTCAGTATTCAGTATTTTACCTTATGTATATAAGTATTTTCAGAAAAATATATGTAAGTGTCAAAACTGAAAGTGCTCAGTACGCTGAATGGGCCCCATTATACTTCTATACGACTGGAGAATGACACTAACATATGACATATTACATTATAGAGAGCTAAATTAACTGCTTTATATTATTTCATATTTAACATTTTATAATTAGTTTAATCTATGACAAAGCATCATATTTTATACATTTATTTACATGTAAAGTAACTTATAACCATAGCTGTGAAATAAATGTAGTGGAGTGAAATAAGTACAGTATCATGTACTACATGCATTTTAATTGAATGAGGAACATACATATTAGGTAGCATAAAATGGAAATACTCAAGTAAAGCACAAGTACCTCAAAAGTACAGTCAGAGTAAATATACTTAGTTGCATTTTCTGTTACTGTGGATGAGAGGGGTGTGTGCTTAAAACAACTCAATAATAAGTTCAAGGTCCACCAAAAACTAAATTCAGTACTTTATAAATGTTTGATATTCATTTCTAATCCTCTGTTTCTGTCCCCAGTTGGACAGATTTGATTGTTGGAGCTCCTAATTTCTTTGACCGTAAGGCAGAGATTGGTGGAGCTGTGTATGTGTACCTGAACCCCTTCGGTCACTGGGACGATCAGGCTCGGCCCATCCGGCTCAACGGGACCTACGACTCCATGTTTGGGATTACAGTCGGCAACATAGGAGATCTGGATCAGGACGGATACGGAGGTAAGATCAAAGGTTTTTATTATAACACAATAATGTAAAGGGACTGATTCTGTTCAATTTCTACTGCTGCTGTGTAAAACAAATGCATGTAAATGGTTTTAATCCAGTTAACATTCCTAAAGTTCTTCTTTTAAACGATTTCAATATGAATTAGAATTAATTAAATGATACGTTTGAACACTTAAAAGTGTTTTTGAATTATTTCCCTATCTGTTCAGATATTGCTGTGGGGGCACCGTTTGATGGAGATGGCAAAGTTTTTATCTACAGAGGCTCAGATTCTGGAATTGAAACAAAACCGGCTCAGGCGAGTTTCATACAACAGATTTGAAATGAACCAACCGATGAAAAGAAAGATGAAGAAGAATAAGAGAGTGACTGATTGAATGATGACTGACCAGTGTTTCTAATCCCATCAGGTGCTGGACGGTCGTGACTTTGATGTGAAATGTTTTGGATACTCCATCTCAGGTGGTTTGGATATCGATAATAACCACTACCCTGATATTGCGGTGGGCTCTCTTAATGACTCCGTTGTTCTCTTCAGGTGAGAAAATATTGATCTAAAAACACAAATGAAAACCTCAATTCGATAATTTAATGCATTTGACTAACAAAAAGGCCCAATGTTCAATTTGTAGTGTTGGATAGCTCATGATCAAATCTAAGCAAACATTAAAGACACATAAAATCCAAGTGCCATCCTAAATACCTCCCATATAATTGTTTCTTCCTGACTCTTTGTGTTTTTGTGTGTCCCCAAGGTCTCACCCAGTCATCCATGTGATCAGAGATATATCTATCGACCCTCAGTTCATTGATCTCGAACAGCACAACTGCAAGGGCAGAGAAGGAGTCTGGTAAGAACTGATCATTTGACAGAAACAGCTGTGAATGTATTTATCCCTATGATTATTTTATTAATTTCAATCTAAGCTAGTGTTGTAACAGATCATCATTTTTCGCTCTCTTGTTTAGCATGGAGGTCAAGGCCTGCTTCACCTTCACAGCCCACCCAGAACACTACTCACCACACATAAGTAAGTCACACCTTGCTTTTCAAGACCATTTGTGTCCGTCTCTCATGTGGGAGTCATTTCTATTTACAGTGGAATGTAACCTTATCTGTGGGGTAACATCACACTTTATGTTGATTAAATCACAGCTGTGTAATACTGTATTCCCTCAGATGGGGGTTCATATATGTTTGGCCCCCAGTGGGCTCTTTAAGTGTTCTCAGTGTGCGTTCTGACATTTTTCAATCCCTCCATCTCTCTTCATGCATCGTCCCTGTTTTTACTTCCTTCAAGCACTCCTGGTGCACTTTGAAGCTGACACAGAGCGTAGGAAGTTGGGCCTCCCGCACCGCGTTAACTTCCTGGGCCGCAGTTCCCTGGAGCCGGAGTATACTCAGATAGAAGAAGTGGAGCTGCATCGGCAGCGTCACCCTGTGTGCACCACTGCTACCTTCCAGCTCCATGTCAGTAACTTAGTTTAGACAATAACTGGTGGCTTTTGGTCTTGTGTTTTGTATTTTATTTTTCTCTTGCAGCAAAAGATGGAATAATGGAACAATTGTATAGGTAGATTACTATCCACCTTTTGAGTTTCAGGGCATTAATTACACAGTTTTATAGAGCAATCAACACACAGGTTACATATACAGTTACACACACACCACTAGATGTAGATGTACAAAACACATTCAAACTGTTATGACAATTATACATATTACATTATATACTCTGGATTCAGATCTTATTTAGCGGCACTCCGATTTTTGGTCTGAGTTTAAATTAGCTCTATATCGCCTACTGGAGGGCAGAAGTTGGTAATCTTTTGGTAATTATTTTAAGGCATGCAAGGAGTCAGAAGAGATACTGTATGAGCATGCTCTTGATGCTGTTTGCTTGAAAGGAGAGTGGCTCAGGTTGGCTAATATTTGGATTTGGATTTGATTATATATATCTATCTATATATATCTATATAGATATATAGATATATATATATAGTTTTAAGTTTTAACTAGCTTTAACCTAGCCAGGCCGTACTGCAGTATAGCATGACACTCTGAATCACTAATTTAAAAAACAGAAAGTACTCTGGCCACTGGGATTATCTGAGTCCACGAAGAAAGTAGATGCGCAGCTGTATCTTCTTACGAATAAATTATATATGAGGAGTCCATATACAGTGGCCTCTATCAGAGCACCCAGATATGTCTATGAAGAGACTTGTTTATTTTCTATTTTGTGAATTGCCTTTGAAAAAAATCAGGAGGAATAAAATACTTTCCTCTGTCTTATTAGTATTATCATACACCACAAATAAACTATTTGACCAAACCAGTTGTTGTCCATTAATCTTTTTGTATTCTCTGTCCATGCAGGAGAACATCCGTGACAAACTGCGTCCGATCTCATTGGCGATAACCCACACTATCAAGCGTGTGCCACCACGCAGACACTCAGGTGCCAAGAGGCTGGAGAAGCTGGCTCCTGTGCTGAGTGTTTCCCCGTCAAACACGCTGCACTCTGAGGTCTGTAACCGAAAGGAAGCTGAAGTATTTTATAGCCCGGAATACTGTTAATGGGCCACACTTACCCGAAAATGACTGTATAAAGAAGTGGAGATTCATGAAACACATTCCGATCAACATTCTTTTCTGCAGTAACTCAGGTTTGTTAAGGCAAGTTAAAGCCCAACAAATATGACATAAAGCATATTTAGTTGGAAATTTGATTATATTAACAACATAAGCATGCAGAATCATACTTGTTGTAGAAAAAGACCCTGCTTGGTTTGATTGTTAGAAAATTACCTCACAGTAGTGCGGCAGTGAAGATCCTTTACACATGTTTTTAAATCAGCATCCTTTCTTGAATTTTTATACTGAATCACCTTTTTACCTCACACACATATCCACTGGCTGCATCCATGGTTTTTCATCCCATGCAGTTTTTCTCCCCTTGAACCCCACATATCTGCTGCTTATTTCAAGCATAATCATGCAGACATGTAATGCAATAGAGCTACACAATGCATTGGTTGATTAGGTTCTTGATGAATGGTTTAGTATAAAGAAATGTGGATGAAACAAATAAACCAAATCAAAAACCCCAATACATTTAGCTTTCTAGTTCCGGAGGACTAAGAAAACCCCACAATGTGAGAAGCTGGAACTTAAAAAATAACTGAATTGATAAAAAAAATTAACTAATTTCAGCATTTGCCATGCTACTTAATTCAATCTTGTATTATAAAACCTGAACTAGATGTTGAATGCTCTTTGTGATTTGTGAAGGTGAACTTCCTACGAGAAGGATGCGGCAGCGACAAAATCTGCCAGAGCAACCTGAAGCTGAGCTACCAGTTTGGAACGCGACCCCTGACCTCTGACCTCTTCACCCCTCTGCCAAAGTTAGTGTCTGATGAGCCCACTCTGTGTTAGTCGGTGGCAATGATGATGTGAACTGTTTTCTGAGAGACTGTTTCCTAACACAAACAGTTATGTATATGTGGTCAGAAAATAATGCCTTTTTACAGTCATGTTTCTTTACAATTCATCTTTTGGTGCTAGTTGAGATTTGAGATTAAGGTACGCCTTTTAAAGAGTTCCCCTCTCTTCATGTAGAGATGAGGATGATGTGCAGGTGTTCTCCCTGTCAGACCAGCGGTTGGTGGTGCTGGAGATCAGTGTCACCAACATACCCTCCGACCCGCTGCTGCCTGAGGAGGACGGAGATGACGCCCACGCTGCTCAGCTGCTCATCTCCCTTCCAAACTCTCTGTCGTACGCCGGCTCCAGGATCCCATCCCAGGTTGAGACGAAAAAGTTATAATTTCATGGCGTTGAGGTGACTTCATGAACTAGAAACTTGTCTGTTTGGATTTCTGTTTTTGATGATAGTATTTGTTTGATATCCTGATTGACTTTAGATGAGATGCCAAGCGAACCAGAATGGCTCTCAAGTTGAATGTGACCTGGGAAACCCTGTGAAACGAGATACGAAGGTACGGAAACAAAACAGTGTGAATTCAGTTAAAGCTGGGAAGACTGTCAGGATTAAAAGATGCAATTTATAGTGTAATTATGTGTGATGAAATATCAGTTTATGTGTTTCTTTTTCAGCTGAAATTCTCCATCAACTTGGGTACATCTAACATCACAATTGAGACCACTGAGTTGACAGCAGATCTCTTATTGACAACGTAAGTCCTCTACATCTCTTATTTAAGTGCAGATATTTGACTTGTTCATCCCAAATAAACATTGATCACAGTGTTTGTTTTTGTTTTTGTCCTCAGCATCAGTGAGCAGCCTGAACTGCCGCCAGTCACAGCTTTTGCTAAAGTTGTGATAGAGCTCCCCCTGTCTGTCAGTGGGTGAGTTAATCCTTTTAAAACAGTTTCTCATCAAAGTTAAAAACTGTATGTGGCTTAGAAAGGCGTGTTGTGTCTGACAGTGTCACATATATTATCTATGAGCATGTTACAACTCTTCATTGATTCTCCACTAAGATATTTGAGATAAACTGAGCATCATTTTATACACTTGGCCTCACATATTTTGAAGAATTGGAAATGAAGTTCTGTGGGGTTTAACAATGTACATGCATGAGTTTGAGTAAATAAGGTTAATCTTGCTCTCCTCTAGTAGTTTTGAGCGACGTGCTATAATCATAGGCTTAAACTGCATTCCTACTGTGCCTAATAAACAGATACATGCTTTATGAAGCTGTGTGAGTGTGTATGCAGCTGCCCGGCCTCACTGATGTGATCCTGTTTTACTGCAGTTTTGCCCGTCCTCACCAGCTGTTCTTCAGCGGGGCGGTGAAGGGAGAGAGTGCCATGACCAGTCTGGAGGACATCGGCAGCCCTGTGGATTTTGAGTTTGTGGTAAGGAACGAGTGTGTGTGTGTGTGTGTGTGTGTGTGTGTGTGTGTGTGTGTGTGTGTGTGTGTGTGTGTGTGTGTGTGTGTGTGTGTGTGTGTGTGTGTGTAGGGGTCCTGCATGTAAGTTTCTATTGCTGTCATGGCTACAGGAAGACACACATCTTAATATAATCTGTATGATATTCTTTTTTCTGTCAGGTTGCTAATCCTGGCCAAGCTCTGCAGATGCTTGGCTCAGCCTTCCTCAACATCATGTGGCCTTACGAACTGGCCAATGAGAAATGGCTTCTGTACCCCGTCAGCTTGAAGTTTGAGGGCCACCCAGACACACAGTGCACCCCAACTGGGGCCTTGAATATTCTGCAGCTCCACAGCTCCTCATCTGCAGAAGCTCCACAGCCTGCCAATCAAAAGGTAAGCAGAGCAAAGCTCATGTTTGCCACACAAGGTGTGGAGGCCAAAAGACATCCTAAAGATTCCTAAAGATTAAACCTCAAAGTAACTCAGTTGCAACCATGTTAAGAGCTGGTTGAATGTTTTGAATGCTGATGAACACAGCTTCAGTGCTTCTTATCCTTAACTCCGTTAGCCCAGGAATCACAGGTCCATCATTTGTGAATTGGGAATTTTTTGCTTTAATTAATCACAATGTGGATATTCTGACCAACTTTTAGTTCAACCTTTTAAGTTTGCTATTCAAGCAGCTACAGTGTATGTTTTTGTGGAAAATACATAATGCAATAGAAAACCTTGTTATTAGGTCTACACTGTTTTATCTTATTCTCAATTACACATGTTTACAAAATGTGGAAATGTTACAGATTTGTCAAATGACAAAAATACTCCTTTTCTGTCTTAAATATATTTCAAATAAAAGTGGTTAGAAATGGAGAGCATTGTTTGAACGCAGCTGCATGTAAACTAACACATGGTCTTTTACTTCAACATCATCCTCCTGCTCTAATCTGCTACACTGTCCAAACTGACAGTTTCATGTTTTTCCGAGACTGATCTGTCTCATCCTGTATGAATGTGTCACTACCACCAGGCTGGGCGAACGCGTCGGTCCCACCCAGAGGAGGAAGGTCAAGTGGCGACAAAAGGCAGCATGGGACGAACCACCCCAGCTGTGGCAGCTTCGGAGAGACGCAAGTCCCTCAAACTGGTAAGAGGGAAAGGAAAATACAGATCGAACAAAAGAAAAAAATGCTTTGTTGCTTCTGCTTTTCACTGCTTTATAGTTGCTTTCTCCTGCTTTCTCACCTCAGCTTTCATTTCTTTCTTACAGGATTGTCTCTTGGGGTCGGCACGCTGTGTCCTCTTTCAGTGTCCCCTCCACAGCTTCTCCGGTCATGCTATCCTCAAGATCCATGCCAGGCTGTGGAACAGCAGCTTCATAGAGGTAAAGAAAACCCCAAAACCTGTCATCACTATCAGCAACTCAATGCACTCTGCTCTCCATCTCAGCTTCAGCAAACTGTGAACACAGCTGCAACTGTTGTTAAACATGCAGATCCAAGAGTGACAGGAAATACGAAAGCCAATACAAAAGTTTGACTTGAACATTCAATAAAATATGTTTTCTTCTGTGGTCTGACTTTTTCCCACATAAATCTCAATTTAACGATGATGGCTGTAAAAATAAGTTTATAAAAGAAAATAATTGCAGTTTAAATATGAAGGTATAAGGTACATTATGTTATGGTTTCACCAAAAATTGTGATCACATTTTGTGTGCATTAGCAAAAATAAAATAAAAATGTTTTATTAGAAGAAAAAACTGGGGTTTTGATTTTAATCAAGCAATTGTATTTCACAACTTTAAGAGCTGCATCTGAATGAACAAAAAACAGTGTATCTCTGAACAGTTTATGTATAAATGAGGATATCCCCCTTTCTCTGTCTGTCAGGAGTTTGCAGCAGTCAGTGCTCTGGAGCTGCTGGTCAGAGCCAACATCACTGTGAAGTCCAGCATCAAACACCTGATTCTCAAGGATGCTGCTGCTCAGGTACTCGGCAGGCTTCCGAACATGGAGCATGTATCCTGACAAAAACACAACGACACTACATTTTGTTCAGTAAATATTAGTTGGTGTCACCTTTTACACATTGGCAATCTGCACATTTCTAAACCTCATTTAAATACACCTATTATTATTACAGGCACGAGTGACTGACTCACTGATTAATCACGATAAGGTATATCTCTATTTTTCTCTTAATTTTGCATTTGGATTGCATTTGTCCAGGTGCCAGTGATGATCTACCCTGAGCCTGGTCTTACTGACCAGTACAGGATCCCCTGGTGGATCATCCTCATAGCCGTCCTGGCGGGCATCCTGCTGCTGACTCTGTTGGTCTGCATACTGTGGAAGGTAAAGCACATACAAGGATAATTAACTATCACTGCATTTTGTAACACACAGTACTCTACATAGGCCTTCTTGTTTTATGTTTCAAAGTCTGAGTCAAAGTCGCTCAAACAATGTACAAATATTTGCTTTATTAGATTTAGATTAAGCCTTTTCATAAGGGGTTCTTCTAGTTTAATTGACTTCATCCCTGTCACCCCTCTGGCCATTACTCTGGCATTATGTCACCATTTTCCATGGTAGTCCAATTATGTCTATCCGCTTTGTTCTTTCAATATCATTTTATTCCTTCCAGCTCACTCTCATCTGTTCCTTTCCTTCTTTGTTTGTCCTCTGTGTGTCATCCTTGTTGTTTTGTCTCCTCTCACTTCCACCTGGGGACTCTCTATCCCTAAATCCCCTTCCTTCTTCATTTCCCATTGTATTTCCAATATATCACTTTCCTGTGGTGATCTGTTGTGCCCAGTGCGGGTTCTTCAAACGCAGTGAGCGGCGCCAGCACTATGAGACGGAGTACTACCGCGCCCATTTGGGGGTCCAACCCTCGGAGGCGGAGAAGCAGGCATCAGAACTATAAGATCATATATATTTCAGTCTGGCCTGCTCTCCCCTCCTCCTCTCCCTCCAAGCGGTAAAAATACTCACCCACAACTGCCTTGTTCCTGGATGCACTCTGGTGTGGCTGGTGGTGTTCATTACAGTGTGAAATATTACCACATTTTGGCACAATTAATAACAAAAACAAAAAGGTGTGACATTGTAGCTGTGAGATGGGTTTACTGAATGGGATCAGAGGTCAGCTGAACTGATGGATATTGTTACATTTTAACCCATCAGGCACTTGGCAGAATCAACCTGCACACAGTGCTAGTGTGGTTGTCTCTGTTATGAGAACACGTATGGTACAAATGTGCTGGTTTTTTTGTCTAAAAGAACCTGATTCTAATTATTTAGCATTGTCTTGTCTTTGTAATCTGTGCCTATTGAACACCACCCAGCCATCTCTCCGTCAGTTTTTTTTTAGCTGCCTGTTGTGCTGTGTGTTGTGCCTCTGCTGCTGACGTCACAGTTTCATTATCTGCACTTCATTCTGGCACCAGTCGATGGGGACTTGACTCACATCGCATGACCGACTGGCTTATTCAGGTGCCAGAATCAACTGGTCATTAATATCAGCAGGGCTTTTTGTTCACATTAATGTGTGCTTTTTCTCTTAACGGCACTTTGGCAGCGTGTTGGTGTTTCAATCAAGGACACTTAAAACTGATGAAATGTGCAGCATGTGGATGTGCTTTCTTGGTTGGATGTGACTTTTTATTAAAATGTTACTTTGACTGCACAAGGTCAGATAATCACTTTTTCGTTTCGTCTGTGAGTGAGGAACTATAACATCTATTCCAAGGCATGATACGGGAAAGTTTCATGCCTTGTAATATACTCTTATCTGGTGAAATAAGGGCAAACCATTGCAGGTGATTTGCTATTATTATATATGACATCACTTAATTATTTGTTTTCCCCCTCTCCATCCCTCTCTCTGCTATTCTTCCTCCCTATCCTACCTGCTTTCCTCTTTGCTGTGCCAACAGTGTGGCTTCTTCCAACGGGCCCACTACAAAGACAAATTGCCTCAGTATCACGCAGTGAAGATTCCTCGCGAGGACCGGCCACAGTTCCATACTGAGAAGTCAGGAGTTGTCCATAAAAAGGATTGGGCCACGCACTGGAGCGACGGGACCTCGTAACTTGCTTTGGAGCACTGACTGACTGAATTAATTCAAATCACCATGTGTGGCACTCATCCCGTCTTTGCATTGGAACTAACTGACTAAACAAAATGCACACAGACTGAGATCATGACATCTTGTGCTCTCTGTACTGCGTCAGTACTTGCATATTGGTGGCCTGTTACACTGTGACTGGATCTATACACTCTCATTGCTGTAGCCTGCTGATGGCTGGCCTTGCACAGTCTATTTATACTGTGCATCTATATCAGCGTGTTCAAATTAATACCGAAGGCCAACAACAATTTTTCCACAACAATCAGTCTATCTGCTCAATATGCTTTACAGCCTGCAGAAGGAGCGCTGGTGCTCACATGGACTTCACCGTCTGTCATCCGAACAAAGGAGGACAGAAAACCACATTTCAAAGACACGCATGAATGCACAAGCATACAGTATAATCTTAGATGCATACAGAGACACTGGACATTTTTGACGAAGAAGCCACTGCCCGTGACAAAAACTATTTTTTTGCCTTAACTACTGTAAGACTGACGACTAATATGGGCAATGAAAGAAATGCATTTTTTTTTATATAAATGATGTGTTGGGATTTTCTTTTAGTTAGCACTGGAAAACATTGGGAAAATGTTTAAGATATTGGTTTAATAATATGTTGCCTAACTCTAAATGTGTTGTTTTCTGGGCTTGCTGTTTGCTCTGGAAATGAGTTCACCTGATGGTTTTTGTAAATCCTTTTTCAAGGGAAAGAAATGCCTTTTTGTGTCAATATCTTTTTCACTTTTTGTTAATATTTCAGTTTAACTGTACTGTACATCAATAGTTTACCACCTGAGTGAACTTGAATAAGAATGAAAAAAACAAAAACATATGACAGCCATGGCCACAGCACTGCAGTTGCATGAAAACCAAATATCTAAGAAAAGCGAAAACATATTCAAAATGTAATAATATGTATGACTGAATTAGATCATAGTTATGAGGTTTTCAACCACATCTTTATTTGTATTTTTGTTACTGAGAGAAATCATGACCTTTGTAGAATAAGTTTAAAACTTTTTCTTTGTACTAAATTAACCCGCTTGTATTTGTTCCTGGTACTGTACTCCAGTCACACCAGCCAGGGTAAGATAGTACATTCATTTCAGTGCTGACATTTCTGACTGCATACAAGTGCCTTATGGTAGAAGTGGCAGATTGTGAGCGACTGGTAAAGAACACAAGGCAACTTACAAACTAGATCAGGCTGCTGCCCTGAAGCATCTATTGGACACATGTGGACAAATAAACAAAATGAAGACAGGAGAGAAGATTTCTAGAGGAGCAGAACATGTCGGCAAGGAACCACACAAACTCTCTTTGGATTTAATTTGGGTCGATGAAGTGGCTGTAAAGCATGAAGAGTCAGCTTGTTTTTTTGGTATTGCTGGACAATCTTGTATTAGCTGCATGAAGCTCCTGTTGCTGTTCTGACCTTCCCCTATTTTGTGTTTTGATGTTGTCATAACTTAGTGTTTTATTTATTCTATGTTTGGCTGCACCATTTTAACATTGTAAATAAAAGTATAGGAAACAAAATAACGTATAAATTGTGTTGTTCTCCCTAGATATTTCCACCAGTGTGTGACCAGTTACTGATCATCCTGCAGTTCACTCTGAAAACACCAGATGGAGGCAAAAGCCTGAGAACTGAAATACACATTGGGTCTCTATTTTTGATTTTTTTTTTAAATAAATAAATAGTTGTTATTAAATGTGAGTTTTGATTAACAAGGTCTTAATGGGATACATTTGCATTATTTTCCTAATTTTCATGGTAATGTTGCCCATAACCCTGAGACATGAATGTGTCAACGAGACGTGCTGCACTACAGAGACAGATATTACTGGCACATAAAAAAATACTTAAACAAGCATTTGCTTTTGGATGTACATCATCTTGAAGAAACACATAATGGTATATTAGTGTGTTCCTGTCGAATGCAACATGAAGATCTTGTGAATTGGTGAATAGGAAACAGGTTTTGTCATTTGATACAGTCATCATCAGTGTGTCACAGGCCGGGGCCCCAGCCTGAGCTCGGCTTCATAAAACAACGTACAGGTCAGCCGTATATAGCTCGAGGTCAGATTGACCTGAGCTTTAAATCCTCGCTTCATTTCCTGTTCTAACTGGCGGCCATCAGGAAGATTATTTCTCTTGTCATACATGGTCTTTTAAGGTCCAATTAAAATCCTGGCAGCTACATTCATGAACCAGGTGGTTAGAGCCAGGTGTTAGAGAGAGATGTTGGACTTTGCAAAAAAACGTCTGGACGTATGCGTCGCTTACCATCTCCAGATCTGGGGAGGATAGTGAATATATTGTGAATATGTTTCTCAACCGGACGATGGAAGCATTTGAAACTCTAACCTCCAGCTTTATGTTCGAAAACACCATTTCCGCTGTTTACTTATAGGTGACTGATTATGTGTTTTTGATATTCGATTGAACCTCAGCCAAATCAATACAACCTTTTATGTGCTCACAGTAATGAAGTTATGTAGTAGTTATGTAGCCCATAATAGCATGTCCCATACTCTCCGTTTCCTGTTCAATCGATTGCAATCCAATCCAATACCTTGGTGAAATGTTACTTTTTTGTTGACATTGTTGGAAATTGTTGGAAAGGCGTGATAACGCATATGAAGGGCTATTGTATTTGATTGAAGGTCTACAGGTGTTCAAAAAAGAACCGAATCTTAAGCAAAACAGCACAGACTAAACATACATGTACTTTATTACCTTGTCACAGTGAGCAAATTCGATTTTTCTTCAATCTTGTGATCTAATTATATTAATGAAAACTAATTCCCCACAGAATCTTTCAGATGTCATCGTGGTTGCCATGGCAGTTAAACGGGGACAGTTAGACTGTGTGTGTGTGTGTGTGTGTGTGTGTGTGTTTGTGTGTTACAGTCTAAGCGGATTGTCGCCCATTAGGCACTTTGATGAGCTAAATCTGTTGATGTCTCATGCAGTATTGGGGAAGTGACTAAGTATTACACAAACACACACAAACTGTACACATGCACAAACACACACACACACACACACACACACACACACACACACACACACACACACACACACACACACACACACACACACACACACACACACACAGTCAAAGACAGAGACAAAGTGAACACATACGGCAATAAAAAAGCCAGTGTCACTTTCACAAATTAAGCAGTATTCGTTTGAAAATTAACAAAAAGAAGGACGCCACAGTATTTAGCAAACGAAGGGTTCCTTTGGGAGAAGCTTCCTTCTAAAAAACCCCTAATCAGCATTTTTAAAGAAAGAAACCTCATGAAACCGTCTCTTCTACGGTGTAAGAAAAGGTTTTGATGACCCATAGAGACTTTGGTGAACTGCTCCCAATAATAAACCTAAACAAACTATTGGCCTCTAACTAACATTAACATTAGCTAACACCGACATTATACGCTGACTTGAAACATGATCTTGGACAATTTATTCTATTGCAAAACGATCCCTAAGATGATAATAAAAGCCAACATAAATCTGAGATACAATTAAGAAACAAACTCCGAGGCTGATCCTTCACTGATGAATGAATCAGTGGCGTTATTGTAAACCAAGAGATGTGAGATGATATCGTTGAATGTATCCTTTAGTTTAGATACATTATCTCTGAAGCTGAACTTACAAAAACAAACTAAAAAGCACAACATGTGTAGATCTCGTGTTAATTTCTGTTACTTCTGCTTTGTTTTTATTTTGTATTTTCAGCCGTTTTGGGTTTATTACTTTGTTCCCTAACCGATCAATTAGGTTGTGCCAAAGAGTTGGTTTAATATTGCCGCTTGATTAAGTGGGTGATGAGTGTTTTCCCATATTGTTTGTCCGCCCATGCAGTGAGGACTACTGTGCAACAGGGACTGACGGATCAGGGTCCATTTGGTGGGATTTATCTGTTTAATAAGTGTGAGAGTTGCGTTTCACTACCCTAAGGGATACATAATAACGCACTCTGGCTCTCAGGCATCCCTAATGCTCTGATCCTGCTAAATGGCCCTAGTTAAGTCTCATATTAGGGGCTGGTTCATCCTCCATCCTGTCCCTTGTTCCCCTTTGTACGGGAGCATCTTTCTCCAGCTCTCCTGGGGGATGTCAACCAGTGCCTGTGAGGTGTATATAAGACCCGGCAAGGATGTTCCCACCGTTGAAGTAAGCCAGGACCCTGCACAAAGAGGAGACGTAACCCTGACCAGCACAAGTATTTTGTCTGTTCCCAAGGAGCCGAGCCTTTTGAAGTCCACAGGTGTAATTGTAATTGGACAACTAGAATACAATCGTCTGCATTTGTCAACAGAATTCATCTGACCTCCCCTTCGATTTGAGACCATGGACACAGCTGCGATGGTGACTCTTCTGGCTCTGGTTGTGGCGATGGCTGGCGTCAGTCAGGCTCTTCACACCCAAGGCAGTCTGGACCAAAATGACATCCTGCCAGACTTGGAGGAGAACATGGCCGACCACCTGCTGGGGCTGGTGAGACAACAAACCACTCACACTTCACTTCTAGTCTTCCATTTAACCTTAGAATACCATTAGAATATGTGTTATCTCTCAAATTATTTATGTTTCATCCAATTTGCCAAAATAACTTTGGCGTCTAAAAAATGTGAATCTAATTTTGAGACATATCTCAGGCACACATGGTTAAGTTCTAATATGTGTGAACTCATGTGTGTCTCTCGGCAGGATGCAAATATCAACTCTTTGCTGTGCCACATTAGACTAAAAGAAAAACCTACACAACCTGAAGTCTTGCCAACATTTTCAGAGAAGTTTGTCACTCTATGTGAGGAAGTCGAGCTTTTGAGGAAGGATTTGAGGAAGGATTTGAGCCCTTTTATCAAGCGGGATGAGCTAAATCACGTCCCTCATTTAGATTTCAGACAGTGTTCCTCGTCATGCGTCAACAGTGTGAAATGCACTTTGATATATTCTGAGGGCAACAGACAGTCAGAGCACGGTAGAGGAGGAGGATTGAGATCACGAGGAAAATTATAAGGTTTTCCGTGTGTGGCGTGCGGAGACAGATCTTGGTTTTCCTTTGCACAAAGATGAGGGTGGATGGATATTTGAGTGGGCATGAGGTACATTTCTTTGCCTTTGTACACTGATATCTACATCTCAAGATTTCTTTTCGCAGCGGGACTGAGAGTAAGACCGCCTGGGGTTTGTGTTGCAACACATAATTGAATGCAGTTCGGGTTCTTGATGTTATCCCAACATATTCCTGTTATTTTTAATGCAAGGCTTTTGCATTTGTTTATGTGTACACTGCTGTGCTCCAGGAAAATGAAATCACAGATGACAGCATTGATGACCGTCTGCTGACCGCAGTGCTGAGAGCTCTGCTGTTCGGATCTCAAAGAGAAACCAGGGACTCTGTCCTCCATCAGCCACAGAGGTCAGTGCACACACACACACACAGTACACACAAAACATAATCACACTGGAAATAAATGATCGATTACACTGTTGCCTTTCAACCTTTTGTATAGCAGTTCCCTATCAACACTGAATTCAAACCAAATATGTATCAATTCTACAGAGTAAAAATGTGACATTAATGCAAGCACAGTAGGATCGCTCAGGTATGTTTGAGTTAAAACAGCAAATGGATCATGCTAGGCTTGCATGAAGATTTTCAGAAAAAAAGGACAGAATTCATTGTATATGATTTAAATAAGCCTTGATTTTGGTAAGTATCAATGTACTGCACGAGCCGTGCAAATAGGGCTGCAACTGATTATTTTCATGAGCAAATCATTTGCTGAAGATTTTCTTGGTTTATTGTTTGGCCTGTAAAGCATAAGACAATTGGTGAACAATGCCCTTTGCAATTTACAAGAATTCAA
This sequence comes from Myoxocephalus aenaeus, assembly GCA_038501785.1. Classification (NCBI taxonomy): domain Eukaryota; kingdom Metazoa; phylum Chordata; class Actinopteri; order Perciformes; family Cottidae; genus Myoxocephalus; species Myoxocephalus aenaeus. The sequence goes on from JBAMJR010000213.1 coordinate 528,704, forward strand.
TGTGATGTCATCAAATGTCTTGTAGTTTTAATCAATTTAAAAGCCACAGATATTTCAATTTCTATGATGTAGGACAAGAAAAAGTTGCAAATAACCACATTTTAAAAGCCGGAACAGAAGAATATTTGAGATTTTGGCTTGAAAATTGACTTAAATGATAATACAAATAGTTTGTCTCGCTACAACGTTGAGGTCAGTCGATCCACATGCAGATAAAATTTAACCTATTTGCAAGTATTTTCCATATCTGAATGAACTAGTAACATAATACCATTTTATATTTAAATATCATGTCGTTGAGATTATTAGTTAAGATGGTTCAGGACCCAACCAGTTATTTTATGGCAAAGATTACATCATGTTTTTTTTACCTGACATTGTGGTCTCAGACTTGAGGTCTTAAACTTTACGTCTTTTACCTTTAATGTCTTGTATCGACACAGTTTGACAAACAGACCGAATGATTCTTTTGTAATTGCAGCTTGTGAATTCTCCATGTTTATGCCTCGTCAAAAGTGTGTGGTTGTTCCTTCTGAGGGCCATGATGAAAACAAGTTTTTCATTCAAACCATATATTACTTTGACATACATCAGTTGCTGCCTCTGTCTCTCCTCGCTTGCAGGTTTGGCCGCGGCTCCAGAGGGCACGTAGTGTCGGAGGATCAGATACTTTCCCGTGACTTGGAGGATGGCCACGATCAGGTCTGGAGTCTGGCTGTGCCGCAGAGATTTGGCAAGAAATAATTTACGCATCAATGTCCTGGCATGAGGCCAAGCAGCGGGCAGCTGTGGAGAGACACAATTTGAATGAATAAATCTAAATAATATTTAAACATTTTTTTTTCTAAATTGTCCCACTTCATTTGGTCTTGGACACATTTAGTTAAAGATGACATGAGCTTAATTTGACAGTTTTTCTTTCTGATTTCCAGAAAAGCATGTTGATGGGTTTGCTGAGCAGACCTCATTTATCCTGACTAGAATGTTATTTAGGGCCGAAAGTGTTTGCTGTTTTTTGATTTTCTGTTATTCTTCTGTTCTCTGGTCAAATAAATAGCTTTGAACTTGGAAACGATAAACTGTGTATGTGTGTCTTCAAAATGATCACTCTTTAAAGATCAGGACTAATGTTGAAATTGTATGAAACCTCTGTTCCTGTCAGCATGATTAAAAAATTGTAAGAATATTTTAATATTTTAAAATACGGATTGGGCTTGTAACTAAGGATCCTTTTCAGTATAAGTTCATCTGGTTGTTTTTTATAATCAACTGAATAATCATCAAGAACATGTCAGAAAATTTAACATCTCAACTTTTTAAAGCCGAAGATATCTTGAAATGCCTTGTTTGTTTTTTTCCAAACTCAAAATATTTGATCTAAATAATTATAAAAGTGGTGAATGCTTGTGCATGAGTTTTACTCTGATGTTGTGCAGTATTTTCAAAAAGAATTGCAAGTCAGTGCCTAATCTGTAAATTTTCCAATTTATTTAGATTTGGTTGCTAAACAACAGCTGCTCAGTTGTGATTGTTCGTAATGCATTTTCCCACAAATGGGCAGGATTTTTATAACACAGTGCTATATTTGTTGGGTATGCAGAACATATTTAATTATTGTCACAAGAAAGTGTATTACTATTTAACATTAACATATGCAGATCTGCTAGACTATATACAAGTACATTATACATTTTCCACTACATTAAATTAGCCTTAATTGGCTTTCTCAGACACCAAAGGAATGGACATTCAGTGAAGGACACTGACTGCACTGCATATACATAAGACAATGTATCATTCGACTTTTAGTTACTTTCATTTTATCTCTCCAACCTGCAGAGTGGTGTGTGTCGAATTAGGTTTATTGGAATGTTTAATGTGTTTATTTGAGGATGCACAGCTCTTCTCCACAGACTAGCAGTGGCTGTTGTGGTTTTATGTGTGGTGAATTCACAGGCCACCTGGGGAAGCGCCATGCAATAAGCTTCGGCACTAATTAAAACACAGAAACCTGCAATTGCTCTACACTTTCACAGAGACCGCAACCAATTACTGGGAAGGAAAGCACGTCAACCCCTCTTAGGCTTGAATCTTTTATTAGCCTGACCTCCCATTCCTCTTTATGAGCCCAGAAGACAGAATGCAGAATTACTAGTGCTGATTGGAGACCATCGATGGATGACCTCTCAATCATTTTTTTACTTACGCCAACCCTTGTCTGTTGTTCTGACCATAGTTTAATCACGTACATATTATACAGTATATTATATATAGTTCATATTTGTTTTCTGGTTGTCTCTCTTACACCATCCACTTTGAAACACTAGAGTTTTTCAGTGTAGTTTTCATCAATTCAATATATAAACTTTTCAACAATAAGGTAGGTAGGCTACACAATATTCATATTAAATCAGTCAATAGCCTGTATAATACATGTAAATATAATAATATAATACAAGGGGCGAAGTATCAGATGCACTTTTTGTAGTCCATCTTCGACACATGATTCTCATCATCGCAAGTGGATTCTCTGAGCACCGCAGAAATAATACTATTTCCTAAATCCTAATGAATTATCCTTCACATCTTTTCTTGAACTCCTGATGATTTTCCATTGAGGTCATGGAAAAGTGGTTATGAATTGACGTCAGCAGTTTTAGACTGCTCTAATACCGTCCAAACCCAGTGGGTGTTCTCCGCTCTCTGGCCTCAGAGGGCAGCAATGAGCTGATTCTGACTTGGCAAACCTAAAGGGTGAAGAAGATGCAATATTAGAAAACTCTTGGAAAATGACACAAAGGTGAGATGTATGTTGTATTGGCCATGTTTTAAAGCAATACTTTTCAGTTTCACTTCTAAAAAGGACTTTCGCGATAATCTTATTAGATACAATGACAATGATTCAGAATCCAACAACTATACTATAACACAATGCACAAACCTAAAAGCACAAAGACAAACGCATCTACCTAAGCTGCCTAACGTTACCACACCAACCGCAGTAAAGACAAGGGGAACGCTAAGTAATCATTTTTGAAAAAGAGAAAGAAACTGTCAGCTTATATTCAAAGAGGGATCCTTCACCAGCACGTCTAAGTGTGCAACAGGTGTACAGTTGTGCAGCAACAAGAGCAATGACAAGAAAATAAGAGAAATAAAGATGTTGAGACAAAAGATAAGACAGAGAGAGGTAGCAGGGCATGGCTGCTGTTGATCACACAGCTGTAGCCTCTGATCTGCACAGATGAGTTAAAGAATGATTCAACCCATCTGAATTTCATGAGTCATCGCCCCCCGCTGACTCATGAAATTCAGATGGGTTCAGACAAAACGCCTGTGCGTATGCAGCAATTATAACAGACATACTTACAGAGAGATATGAGACTGAGAGAGATACATAGATATTGGATTTGTATTATTGCCACCAACTGTATACAATACAATATACAAAATATATTAACTGCACTTACCTTTCAGATACCATGGCCTTCTCAATCTACTGTATGGCTCGTTGACCTTTCCCCGACTCCCCTGCTCCCATTTCCCCTGATGGTCGTCATCTTGGAAGGCAGCCATCTTGATCAGTGGAGAGGGAGGTCTCAGCCATTTACCGGCCGTGACCATGACACAGCACAATTTGTCACACAACAACAAGCTTTAATGGCTACAGGGTGAGTGGAAAGTAAAAACCATGTCACTGCCAAGGGTAAACCTGCAGAGGTGTGTTCTCCTGCATGACTAAAAAGCGCAAAGAGTTATTTTACTACTAATCATTTAGCAAACCAGGCTGCTTCGTTTATGATTGTATACCAGTACAGCCCTGGTTGTCATTCATAGGTACACAGTCTATTAACACTCTTTAGCAGTAATGAAAAAACAAATAAGGTGCAGATGTATTTTTCATTCACTTAGAGTGCAGCTCAGTGTTGCAATTGGTGGCCAGATAAAGGATTTTAAAAAGCTTTCAGTCATCAGTGGCAGAACTGATTGAACTGCCCTCAGTCGATGAGCACAAACTAAATGTGGTGCCACCTTTGATTGTATATGGTTTGTTTTTACCTTAAAGGAAGAGATCATTGATATCTCAATCAGAGTAAATTATGTTTTTTGTCACTATGCACCTTTTGACATTTAGTTTTTTGAGCGGCTGAGTATCAGATTATGTTCATAGGTGTTCCCAGTATTGAAATAAATTGACACCAGTGACCGTCTTTAACAGAATTCTTGAACTGTACAGCATGAACTTGAAAATGAGAATGTATGCATTTTGTAGTGAAGCATGTAAAAAACAATGGTATCGGTCCATAGTGGAGCAATGGAGAAGTCTGTGTTCAACAAGATAACTCATCACAACCTCATGTTATGCAGCAAACTACCGTTTATTGTAAGAGATAATTGGCTGGATACATTAAGATAGTTGCACAGGTATGTTCATAGTTTGGTTTGATGTTTCCAGCTAGTATTTAGGTCTGTTAGAGGCATTTTATTGTTCGCTCTCTGACTCATGTTCAGGTTCAAAATGAGACAGCAAAGTTTCGCCACATGATTAAAATGAAAACTATTGGCAGGGACTGTAAAAACATACAATAATGAAACAACATTGAGTATTTAATTAGTAAACAAGACCTCTACCAGTGTGTAGGAGACTATGTGCATGGCTGTGGGCTGTTTTGGGTCCTCTCAGGAAAGAGGTTGTACAGTATAGGCTGAGAGGATACGCAGCCAGCTGTTATCAGTTCTCTCTCTCTCTCTCTCTCTCTCTCTCTCTCTCTCTCTCTCTCTCTCTCTCACACACACACACACACACACACACACACACCACTCTCTCTTTCACACACACACACACATACACACACAGACACACACGCACACACACGCACACACACACACACAGCAAGCATGTGGTCTTTTATGACCAGGCTTCTCTACTTTGATGACGGATACATAATTCAGGAAAAGCTCATTTGTATTATCACTCACTCTCCCACTCTCAGCTACAAGCAATAGTGGCTGAGTGAAAAGAGATGTTTTTTTCATTTATTATATATGTATATAAGAGAGGGTTTTTCAGATGTCAGATGATGAAAATATTCTCGCTTATGGGTCTTTCCCATCCCATACAGTTACTACTGTATAAACGAGGGGTTATAGGCATAACATAAACGACTCAAAAGACCCCAGTTTATAGGCACCCCTGGGGTTTAGTGATCTAGGACTTGTGCCATATGGCCACAGTCTCTCTGGTTTGATTTCAGCTGGGAACCTTCTGTTGTTGGGGACTCACACCCCCCTCTTCTCTTGCCCTTTTCTCATATTTGCTGTTCATCTTATATGGTCTTACATCTTATGCAATGTATATATACCTAGTATATAGTGGTATAAATGTGGCTGTCATCCTCTCTACATCTTAAGCTAGTGTCTGAACGAAACTGTCAACAGCTCTTCATCAATTTCCAAGACTAGCTTTAAGCTTTTCAATTAGATTATATTCATTTGAAGTAGTTTTTTTTTTATGTGATTGAACTTTGCAATTACAGTTAAACACTATTGGATATGTTTGCTTCATCAAAATAATGATTCTGAGGATATAAATGCCCAGTTTGGTTTTTATTACATCCCCAAAATGTGCTGCAAATCTGGACGAACAACACACCATCATATGCCTCTTGGCCGGTGTCAGGTATCAGGGCCCAGTAGACGTGTGATGTAGGGACATTTTAAGAGGGGATCAATAACGATTGTGCTGGCCAGGCGGCAGCAAGGACAAGCTTGGTCAGATATGAACAAAGCTCAGATGATCCTCTCAGAAGCTCGGTTTTGGGCTCAAAACTGTCATTATGTAGGCCTATTATTTATTAAATATACTGCAGTGATCTGGGTAAATTAGCTTGCTCACACATTTGACTGTGACCCTCACAGAAATCTCTGTATTAAATATTGTCAGGGGTGTGTATTTATATACAGCTGAGAGAGCGTATTCATTCTGATTGAGCCTCTGTATTTATATTTTAAGCACGTGTAGGACGAGTATTTAAAAATACTCTCTTAAAGCAAGGCTGGATCATGCATATTTTCCTACCCATCCAATAGAGAGAGAGAGAGAGAGAGAGAGAAAGAGAGAGAGTGAGAGAGAGAGAGAGGATGACAAAGACATCCTCTCTCTCTCTCTCTCTCTGACGGCTGTGCAGGGGCTGCTGCAGAACAGCCCTCATCTCAGACATCCAATACAGACAGAAAGAAATGTGAACAGAGGGCGGGACTTGCATAAAAGGGACTTGAGCACAGCGAATGAGAGCGAAGGAGAGGTGTTCCTAGCCCATAATGCCCTTGCCTCAGCGCTGAGTGCCGGGGGAGACAGAGGGAGAGAGGAGAGTGAAGCCGGGTTAGAGACACCAGCAGGTGCTGAGGATAGAAACAAACAGGGAGCCAAACTAAAAGCTGGGTAATCAGGGAAAAGTGTTTGAAAGATAGAACTAAAGAACAGAAAATAGACAGAAACTATAATGCAATCTTAGTTTTTCCTAAGCTGGAGCCCATTATATTTTCCAACACTCTCACTGAGCTCTTTTCCTCATACGGATTCTCCCTCCTCCTCCTCTTCCTCTTCGTCCTGTCCTCCTCTTTGACAGACAGAGCCACCATGGACACCGGGAGCCCCAGGAAGATACAGTTCACCGTTCCCCTACTGGACACCCACCTGGACCCAGAGGCAGCAGAACAGGTGAGGAGGAGGAAGATAAGGTGGTTTGAAGGATGTGGGACTGCCAGGCTTTTAAAGGTTTCCTTTAATGCATCAGTGACATGATTGGACTTTTAGCTAAATAAATGTGGAAAGAGTTAAAAGGAAATCAGTGTTAAATGCTTGTCACACTCAGTCATCAAAGCAATCGGTGCAGACAAAGCTGAGCAACTCGACTGGAATGAAAAGATGCAGTGTGCTCTGTCCAAAATGTGTCTGGTCTGATTGACGTTTTAGAGAAACCACATTTTAAGTAACTCATTACTCCCCTGCACCGAAATTGCTTTTGAATGCGGTGGTTAAGTCATCATGATAAAATGTAGATAGATGTTCCCATCTTTGCAGGTTCTTTGAGACACAGTCACTCATCAGTGTTAAAAAGGGGTGTTGCAGTGTATGGATGCGTCTCCAGGGGTTTGCCGTTGTTTTGGTTTGAGTATTTGGCTGCAGGCACTGCACAGCAGTGAGATACTGACAAAAGTTGCCTGCAAGCACAAGATAAACTTATTCCAAATCAATCTGCTATCAGCAATGTGATAATTGCGTAACATCAAACTCAAACATGTATAAATAATAGATTGTAGCTGCATGGCTCAGTGAAAAGCAATGTATCACCCTTTTCTCTAGGATCTTATAAACTCAACATCACTGAAAGAACCAAGATCAAATAACTCTTATTTGTGAGTGAAAAGCCCAATGGGTGCAATCCATGTGTTTTAAGAGAATGTAGTGAAAAGATGTGTCCCACTTTCTCCTTTTTATAAATATAACATGGACAAGTCATTAATAACAAATGAGCCTCAAGTGAAACCAGCAAAGATTTATGAGGCTGACTACACCCTGTTTATGTCGCTCTCTCCCTCTCTGCTGGTCATTCTTTTTCCCACTGTGGCTGTAAGAAAGGAGATGTTGGGATGACCGCTTTGTGCATGCGTGTGTATGCGAGATTGGCCTTTTGGGACATGTCATTGGATGGTTTCAGGTTGAGTTAGATCTGCTGGTATGATGAAGTAAGGCTCAGTTGTGAGGAACTGAATGTGCATACCCTAATAACCATCATACTCCATAAAGTCCTTCTCTGCATAAAGGTTCCCCCCCAGCTGGAGTTACCTGAAAGTGAAATAACTTCCACTCAAAATTAAGGGAGCACAGCTTCAATGCTCCCTTAATTTTTACATCATTTCTGATGGTTTGCAGTTTTAAAGTACGATAAGACCATCAGATTTTTTTAAATATTGATAATATGTTTAAGTTTTTCCTGTAATTTGCCCCTTGATTTGTTATGGCAGTATATACCACTGTACATCGCAATATAACATCACATCCACATTGCAGTGCCTGTAAAAGATTCCCCCAGTTTTCCCGTTTTATGGTTTTAACAAGTTTGGAGGATTTAATATGGCGTCTAACAACAACAAAACCAACTTAAATGTCAAAATGAAAACAGTATCCAACAAGGTACTCAATTAATAACGGACCTGAAGTATAGGGGCGTGCTGCCCCTATACTTCAGGTCCGTCAGTGTACGTCAGTGTAGTGGCAGCAAGAGGGGCGTGGGTTCGCTCCCGGCCTGGACTGCCCTTCTGTGTGGAGTTGCATGGTCTCCCCGTGTCAGCGTGGGTTTTCTCTGGCTTCTCTACACACAATTAATTAACTGTTACCCATTACCCGTAACCACTTAAAGGATAAGCGGTTACGGGTAATGGATGGATAAAGTACAGGATACTATTTTACCCTTTTTAACAGGGCACACGGCTAAGCCATCACTGCTGCAGCCAAACAACAGGCCTTTTACGCAGCAGACATTTTGAAACAGGTGAAACACATTTCATTAACGCTGACTCAGTTCCATCAAGTGTCCCAGTACGCCATGACAGTGAGCCAGCATGCACGATACCAACGCCCTGCACGAAGCTCACTTAAGTAGAGTGCAGTCAATGACACATATGTGTGTGTCCTAGGACATGCCAAAGACAAACATCATCAATGTTACCTTGAATAGTTTTGTTCCACAGAATAGAAACAACTCAATCTGATAAAAGGACCAATAGATAGAACATTTGTAGTGCTGTTTAAAAGAGTTCTTGCTGACAAAAAAAATCTTCATGCTTTTTTTATGATACATGAAGAACTTAAGATGTCAGCCATTTTGGAATACAACTTTCTTAACTCTTAAAATAATAATCCTAAAGATAAAAGATGAAACCCTGTTAAATCTTTAGGATTATTATTTTAAGAGTACTACTACTACTAATAATACTATAATAAAAAGCATTATTTTCAGCAATAGCCGTTTAATTTATTGACATTCACTAATAACATATCCATTCATTATTCGCACTAATGTAGAGTTTATTCATTGTACAGCTGTCAGTGATAATAGTTTTATTAAGCCTTATTATGCATGGAAATTCTGCAATCTGTATATCAAATATTAAATCAACCAGGATTGAAATCGTCAGGATTATGAATTTAATCAAACTGCCAGAAGATGAGCGTAGAGGTTGGATGGCATGATTATCCAGGTCTGAAGCTTATTGGTTTGTGCCAGTGTGGTTTGATGATGTTGCTGTTTGAACTAAGAAGCATCATCATGTGTGTAATTGATATTAAGGATACTGTGTCTGTAACTTGGTGCCTGTGGAGCATTTGTAACAAGTGTGTTTGCGTCGGTGTCTTCTCTCACTTTCTCTTCTTTGTATATCGTTCAAATAAATCGGATGTAATTCAAGTCGCTCACGTCTCCATGTCTGTCCTGTTTGTGACTGCATGTCAGGCAGTCTGTGTTTATTCAGCCACGCGTCCGATCCCAGGCTGCAGCCAGTCAATACAGGATGTTAAACACCTCCAAGCCCGGGCTTTACCGTCTCTTCTTCACCAGCAGATATGTCGTTTAGCTATAACAGTTCCTAGCTCACGGCCTCAATAATGATACTTTATCCTTTTAGGATATATGTTCTATTTAGACTACTGTGAGAGGCCACAGAGTCTCCACGGCATGCTTGTTCTTAAGTGGTTTTATATGTATGTGAGATAGACAACAGCAAAACCATCAGATATAAAGAAAATGTAAAAAATAAAAATAAATAAAAAGAAGTGTGTTTGTTTGTGCTTGTCTTTGTGTTTACAACCTTGCTTATAAATATCACACCAGAGGGCCTCACCCATGGTTCAGTGATCTCTGCAACCTGTCCAACATAGTGAATCAGCCTCTGTGGAGACCTGCCGTCAGTCAGAGCAGCCTCCCTGAGGTCTGACCCTCACGCCAACAGCACACGTTCATCCTGCTATCCGCAGAAAGATACAGTGTGTTCCTCCGTTATCATTATGACTTTACGTTGGGGGTCACGCTGTACTTACGAGCACACACTGACTGTACCCGACAAGAAGCCAAGACCTGATAGTGACAGTGGATAGGGGTTTCTTTAGATATTTTTTGTTCATTTCAAACAGGTTCTGTTACGGTTTGACTGAGGGAATAGTTTGACATTTTGGGAAATATATACCAACACCAATCTCAAATCTGTCTGTTGAATAGAAAGCTGGAACAAGGAGATGGTTAGCTTTTTTTTGTTTAGCAAAAAGACTGGAAATGGGGACAGCTAGGCCGGCTCACATCCTCTAGACGGCAAGACACAAGTATGTCAGTGCACCTGTCCATATTTTTTGTACAGATGAAACAAATGAAGTGGAAAGCTGGAGCTTTAGAGGTGCTGGTAGGCAGATCTTATCTTTAAACAGAGCCAGCTTCTCCGCTTACAGTCTTTATGCTAAGCTAACTCACCATGTCCTGGATCCTGCTTTTTTAAACACACAGATGTAAGAGTTGTATTAATCTTCTCAGCTAACTCGCAGCAAGAAAGAGATTATGTGAAGCATGTGTCTCAAAACGTCAAACTATTCCCTTTAACATTACAGAATCAAGGCCAATAAAGGCTTGAAAAAGCTCCAGGGCCTGATAGTCCTGCTGAATATATGATGTTATTTTCAAGGGTTTGAGGGAACTGTATATGTTGTCGGGTTTATTCTCAATTTCCAGTCTTTGTGCTGTCTATGTAATAAATCTAATCCCACTCCAACAGACATTTGATATTGAACTGAAATCTTTGCCCTATTAAGGGCCCTTCGCTTGAGACATCTACATTCATTGATGATGAGATGATGACATGTGACATATTGAGGTTGTGTCCTTTAATTTCAGGGTTGATGGTGTCCTCCCTAATATTCCCAATGCTGATGTGTCAAACTGTCTTTGTCCTTGACAAGGAACATAATAAATACTCTGTATTGACTCAGGAAGGCCATTTTCTAAGAATAACTTTTGAGTGCAGTAGATAATATTCATCACGCCATGCATATCTCTAGCTCATTAAGGAAATCAAGACCGGTTAAACTGAAAATATATGGTTTTAACCAGGAGTTAGGCCTACAATCATTACTGCTTTGTACATTTTTATTTGTAACTTTGACTGCTTTTTGACTGTTAGCTACACCCCTCCCCAGAGCAGCATGGCTGTCCTGTCAAGCTTTGGACTTTGTGATAGCGTCTTTACAGAACCAAACCTCTAACTAAAGGTTGTCTGTTAGCTTAAACTGAAAACATTAATAGCATGTCAAACTAACATAGTAACTGATCATTATTATCAAGGGTATCATTAGATCGCTAGCTACATTTCTCCTCATCCTCTAATCCTTTCCTCTTTCAACGTTAAAAGGGAAAAAGATAGGCTGCAAATTGAAAATATGAACCAGTATGTAAAATAAGCAGCCAAACAGGATTATAAAAGAGTCTGAATTTATATTAAAAGAAAGATAAGAAAAAATGCAAGGACTACCAGGGACTTGTAGCGTTGACCTCAGTCTCCATACTAACATGCTATTTAAAGTTTTGTTTTAGTAAGTATGAAACCGTAGTATGAAACCAATAGTATGTGAATTGCATACTATAATGTTCATAACAAGCAATGGTTAGCACGGGTTACCGTGGTTATGTGTAGGAAGTGACGTAGTAATTACAGTTCAGTGTGTTTATTCCCACAAAAGTATGTTGAATGGTATTACACTTATTGAGTCTGTAGTCTATCGTATGTGATTTTGGAAGCATTGTCAGCCCTTTAGCACTAAGTGCTTATCTAGGACCTCTTTTCAAAGGTTCTTGTTTTAAAAGGAGTCCGCTATAAAGAGTACAAAGTCAAACGGAGGTGGAGTTTTCAACCAACTCATAGAGCCATCATTTGATTAATTAGATACCAACTACAGCTAATAAAATCTGTCAGCAACATTTGTTAATTTATTTAAATCGACAGTTGCAAGAAAGGAGAACCCTTCTTTTGTTTATTTCTGATTGAGGACCCATTGATTCAATTTCCAGTTCTTTGAACATGTCCACAGCTGCTGCAATAACAGGTCTGAGCAGAAAACTCCTACGCTGCCTTCATTGAAAACATAATGTTAAGCCCTCATTCTTCTCAATTTGTATTCAATTATAAATTGCTGCTATTTACTTTCTTAGATTCTCAGCAGTAAAAAATATGTTCTTACAGTGAATAAATTGCAGCTTGTGCCTTGCATCCAACCCTTGCTCCTCCCAGTGCAGCTGGTTGTGTGATATGCAGCAAAAGAGAAGATGATAAGAGGGATGTTACAGTGGAGAAGACAAAAGAGCGATAGGAAGTGAGACGGAGGCAAAAGACTGAAGACATTTAGATAAAAGAAAGAAGTCAGTGATCTGGGTTTTCAATGTCCTGTGAATACAGTAATTTCCCTCTATTCAGAGCCAAACGAGACCACAGTAAGAGCCAGTCTGTGAGAATTTATAATGGCTGAGCACTGATTTTAGCCTGAATAATACCAAGATCATATTTCAAATGACAGGATGAAGAATCACATACATCCTTGTCTGTTAAATAGACTGAATTTCTGACAGCCCACACAATAACAAGGTGGCGGGAAAGTTTTCTTTAACCTTTTCTTTTTTCAGCAATTTACTGAATGTGAATTCCCTAGTTCTGATTCATGGCACTGACTGTTGCAAACACATTATTCTGGTGAAGGTCACAGAGCAACTCTGATAGCGCAAATACTACAAACCTATCAGTGTTTTTCTCGAAGGGAAATCAGGGTTATGAGGTAAAGGCTTTACGCCTTAGAATTTTCCTGTACAATTTGAATTATACCCCTTTTTGCTACCTCTGCCACCCCAATTAGTTGTGAGTTTGGTTATTCCACGATAAGAAAAAAGTTCCCACGGTCAAATCTGTTTCAAGCTATAAAACCTGAACAATAGTTGTAGCTCCTTCTACTCTGTTTATTCACCTACACTGACATTTTAATGTGAAAAGGCATTGTGCATACAATACATTGAGTAATACTAAGAAATTGCTAAATATCGCTACTGAGGCAGCTTGAGATCCTAGGCTCTTGACTTTTTTTTTTCAGCTTGACAATTTATGAACACTATTCCTCCCAAATTCCAGTTGGAGTTCCATTGGAGTATGTTCATAAGAGGTCTAACAGGGAGTTACTCAAAACACAATCTCTAATGGTTGGTGTTATAGAGGTTTTATATTTGTCTTTGAATATGGAGAGAAAACCTCAAGAGCACACTTCATTTTTCCCCAGAAAGACAGATGAAAGAAATGTAAAATGTGACATAATGCTGAACTCGTCTAACATAAAATAATATATATCCTTTGTTTGGCCTTACAACAATGTTTTATGGTCGTACTTTATTGCCTTCATCTAATGTACAAGTTCAGTTGGCAGCAGTTTTCAACATTTCGGGTTTTAATGAGGTCAGAAGGAAATAAAATGATTTGAGAGTTGATTTTGCAATTATTATTAGTTTTTTGCACAGACAGCATTGGGGTCTGTCGGGCCACAAACAAGAAGTAAAGTGTTAGCTATGAAACGAGACTTTGTCTCTGCTGTCTCTTAGCCTGACCTATATTTTCCAGCCAAATGTATTTTGTCTGCTGGCCCCACACAAGGGCATCAGGCATGCATGGCTTTTCTTGCCCACCCATCACTTTTTGAAGGCTGTTTTTGTTCGTTGTTGTGAGAAGTGACAGAACTGCATTTTAAACGGACTGATGAAAGGCAGGCACGATGGTTTGAGGGAAGAGCCTGTCCAGCAAGCGCTGGCATTTGTGTGAGCTAAAGATCAGGGAGTTTGTTTTGCTGCCGGCTGAGGAGAATAACAATGACTGGCATAATCAGTTCTACACAGCCATGGCTCGTTGTGGTTTAAAGTGGGCCGGGAGGGGAGATTTCTGGAATGACAACAAGACACATAGAAGGCTGAAATTTGAGTACACTGATTCATACCATACAAAAGTACAAAATACATCTTGATATCTATAAGTCCCAAAGTGATTCACAGAAATATACAAAACAAATCACATAATCATACTGGAAAACAGAACTTGACAAATACAACATTTCAGCAGGAAAAATAAATATAAACATAATTTACAGTTGGATGTGATTTAAAACTTTCCACAGATATTTCTGAGCTGACCCATAGCGGCAGACTGTTCTATGATCTTGAATCCAGGAGTGCAAAGCGAAGTCGTCTATAGACTTAAACTTTGATTGTGAAACAGTTGATAGGAGACTCAGGGGAGCAGTGTTCAAACCCTCTTTTTAAAGTTATGGTGGTGTGGCTCTGTCATTTCTGACTTATCACAGATATTTCAGACTGCTGTGGTTTAACTGAAACAACATATTGAATCAATTAGAAATTGTTTCCAGCAAGATGTTTATGCAACTAGTTTTATGATCACCATTTGTCAAAGAGAAATTAGCTGTAAAACCAAAGATTGTATGGCTAATATTATTGGCTGCAATTCCCACCTGACATCACAATGTAACTCAAAGGCAACTCAATACTTGATTACTTGTGATTGTATTTTGCTCCATTGGTATTTTAATTAATCAGGGGAAAAAGTGTGACCTGTGCTTAAAAGAACAGTCCAACATGCAGACAGAGAAGAGAACAGTGGTGGCAATTTAGTACTTCATCTTGGTTGCTTTTTGTAGGTATTTGGCATAGCTGAATCATTTGTATTAAGAAGGATTCACACCTCATATACATGTCCTATTTTTGAGGGTAGATAAAGGTACATCAGTAGCTTGAGCGATTCAGCATTAGATTGCTATCCAATGACACAAGTCTCAATTTTGTGCAAGGATAAATCTACCCGTACCTTTATGTCAGCCGAAACACAGACTTACTGTGAGATCAGTCACATTAGTGACGGATACGGAAATGAAAGTAGCAGCGCCACAGAAAGGTGACACTGAAAGGTTGACTTGCGTCTCTTGGAAAAGTGTAAAACGCTTTATTAAATCTCTGCCTGCTTGTAAAAGAAAAGAAAAGTCACTTCATGCCTCTTCTTATTCTCTCAGCATTCCTCTATTGCATGGCTGTGATTTGAAAGGTAATGAAGATGAAGCCTCTTAAAATCTGAATACCTAATTAGGCTAGGCTAATGAGAAACTACTGACTGCTCAGTTTTCATTACTGCACATTATTTCTGTAGCTACATCTGTATTTTTTATTGAACAGATTCTAAAGTGATGTTTTGTGTTATTTAATAATTTCCTCACACATTTTGTTGAACACCGCACAACCTCAAAGTCAAACCTGCAAATTGGATCCAAGGGCAACGATTCGCTTTCTGATTCTCCTCGGTCACTTTTTTCTCTCTTTTTAACTGTGATGTATTTGCAACAAAAAGGAGTCCTATCTTTGTGTTGTCCAGACTCACAGCACAGCTCAAAACGTTGATCATTAGTTTCTCATCTCAAGATAAAGGAGTTTTGAACTGTCTCACAAAATACAATGTGATGCTCCACTGTGCAAGCTCAGGTCAGGCTTCATGGCTGGATGGCTTAAGAAAGAAGAAGACTACACAGCTTTATAAGTGCACAACCAGCAGTTAGAACAGATGCATGGAGGACTGGAGCTAGCACACCTTCCAACATTAGTCAGCAACCCTGTCAGCTATGTGAGGAGTGCATTAGTGTGTGTGTGTGTGTGTGTGTGTGTGTGTGTGTGTGTGTGTGTGTGTGTGTGTGTGTGTGTGTGTGTGTGTGTGTGTGTGTGTGTGTGTGTGTGTGCAATTGAGTATTTAAAGTCCCATATCACTGCCTTTTTTGTTTTATGGAGCGAGAAAACGGAAAAGTAATAACCTGATCCTGGAGGCGGCTGAAAATGAACCACTGTACGTTTCCCCCCCCAAAATCTGTGGTCTCATAGTTTAAGAGATATAGATGCATATCTGATTTGATTTCATATTTGCAGAACCTTCTGGTGCATGTTTCACTGTAAAATTGTCAGTTAGCCCTACTTATGGATACTTTACTGTTGTTACTCACAGTTGGGAGGGTCACCATTTATTTTCTCCCTATTTATTTTCACCTCCCTTTTCCGTATGTCTATGTGTCCCTGGGCTGTGCTGGCGGTGTACGAATGGCTAGTTAGAATCCTGATGGGCAGGTGGCACCTTGCATGGTAGCCAATGAATGTGAATGTCTTTAACGTGAATGATGACGTTAAAGACAAATGTATTGTTAAAAAAGCGCAATACAAGTCTTTTTACCATCATTTACTTAATCCAACATTTATGATATTTCCATCAAAAAGCCTTTTGCATCTCTTATTAATAGGATACTTCAGGGTCTTTGCAGTTAAAAATAACAAAAGTTGTAACTCTAGTTTTTACATCCACTGGCAGATCCTTCTAACAGTTATACCGTAGGTTTAGACGCTCTGCTGTACAGCTCAATGAAATGTGCGTGTTCTTTCACTATTATCCCAGAATTGGTCCATAGCTGCCACACTCCACTAGTCATGAGCCAAGAAGCAAGTAGGTGGCAGTCTTCCCTGCTGATCTCCCTGCACTGTTGAGATCCAGCATTGCTCACAGGCTGTGTTATGGGCTGCCAGCATCATGCGAGAAAGTGGATGCTGAGTTGTCCAGACGACTGGCACTGAGGGAGCAGGTCTCGTCTCTCCCTGATTGGCTGAGCAATGACACACGATTCAGTGCACTGCTTAGCATTTTGATTGGTTGAGCCAATATACTGTATGCCATGAGAGGCCAAAGGCCTGTGTTAAATTACAGCCTGAGATTTATCAGGCAAGAGTTTTATATTTTACTTCAATCAAGAACAACCTTCAAATGTACGGTTTTAAGACGTTGTTGATGCATGTTTTTTTTTCTCACTTTAGAATTAAACTGTTCTACTTTTTCAGATCAGAAGACGCAGACCCACACCTGCCACGTTAGTGGCATCCAGTGATCAATCCTCACCTGGTAAGGCACTGAAAAGCAAACACATGCACACATACAGGCTATTTTTGTCACTTGTGAGGTCATTGTGTTTATTATCTATCTTGAAACGTCATTGATGATTCTGTTTTATTAAAGCTTGGGTCTTATATTTGTAATTTTGGCAACATTGTTTTTGGTAAGTTCTCCAAGTTACTCACTGAAGGGACATTGATAGAAAAAAGTGTCCAGATGATCAAACTTATAGGTTAGCGGGCATTAGGGGTTTCAGTTGAGTATCAAAATTGTAATCGTCAACACTGCATTGCTGTAGAGGAGACTAACCGTTCATCTCTGGCGTTCGGACACTGTGTCTCTTTGTGCGTTTGCAGCCTTGTTGTTGGCTTGTTACAAACTGTCTGTTCAGATTCAGATTCAGATTCAACTTTATTGTCATTGCACATAGTACAAGTACTGTGACAACGAAATGTAGTTAGCATCTATCCAGAGTGCAAAAGAAGCAGTTAAGGTGCAGTGTAATGTCATGGATAATATGAAGACGACAATATAAACAGTATAGACGGTATAGACGGTATAAACAGTTTAAACAGTATAAACAGTATAAACAGATATATACATTCTATATATATATATATATATATATATATATATATATATATATATATATATATATATATATATATACATACACATATATAATGGAGGTGTCTGTTGATTGCTGGTGGTGATAGGGGGCTGTCACCGTGGTGCAGAGTTAAGGGTGTTGACAGCCGAGCTCCCAAATGTCAGCATTAACTTTGGTGAGTATACAATGGTATCATAAACAATAGAAATAACTGCCCAAACTACAAAAAATGTACCTAAATTGTAATAAACCTGCTACATGTGCAGCTCAACTAACAGGCAACTGTTGAGTTCTTGGAAACTCTCGGGTGGTCATGAGGAGTAAGGGGTCCAGGAGTCGATGAGTTATGATTAAGTATTTAATAAAGGAATGATCACAAAAACAGCTTATGCATGTCGATCGGGTTCCTCCTCATCAGCGGACTCCCGACCGCAGGTCTTGTCCAGTCCCGTGGGGCCAACCAAAGCGCCCGCTCTTCTTTCGCATCTCTCAGGTATAGGTCTCATTCACCGAGCTTAAGGCCACTCATTGGTTAGTTCTACGGCATGCGATTGGCTAAAAGTCCCACAGGGGCGGAGTCTCTCTTTGGCGCAGGGTTTGAAGATGGCTCCATAACATTCCTGTTTTCCGGTACCTGAAGTCCTCACTCCGCCCTCCTGTGTTTACTAACACCATATTTTACCTAAGGAATTGTTATTCAGTTCTATCTGTTACATTCATCCTCCCAAAGACCAACGAGCCTCTGCACTCTCAGTACAGTCCATGTGACCCTCATATTCATACAATTACACATTCTTCATAATAATATCCCTTATTAATTATCATATTTCATGCATTTGTAATGTACAATAAACCTCACACTGTACAAGTCCAATTGTGACAAACCAAGTTCTAAAAACCCTACACAACCAAAACTAACCTTCACCTAAAACAGAGTCTGAACACTCAAATAACAGCTTGACCTTGAGCTTTTTATCCCCAGATGGGAGATGAATCTCCACAAAATAACAAGTAAGCGTAGTCACAATATTCTTCAGACATTTCTATTTCTTATTGTGATTGCTGTGATGCAGTATCTAAAGTACATTTTGCACCAAGTGAATCTTCCTGCTGCATTAGAGCAACAAAAACAGCTGTGTGTGTGTGTGAACTCTCTTGGGATCGTAATGATCAAACACAACAGTGCTCCTCTGGAGAGTTGTCTTCTTCTGTGAGTCATCCAGTGGCTCCCCGCCTCTGCTGTGCTTCGATGTGTAAGTGTGCAATGTGACCCAAATTAAAAGGATGATCAGCTGGGAATATAGGGCAGTGAGTGTACATTTCTCCAGGTGAGAAAACAGAGGGTGGTATTCTCGGTTTTGTAGGATTAAATGAAGAGCTGATGTGTCATTGAGGATACCAGCAGAGACTGTCAATGTTGTATTGTTTAACTCACAGCATTTTATCTCTTAGAGTTGAGTGTTTTTATATTGAAACAACAGTCTTTCTAATTGGGTCTGATTAAAAAGTATTTGCCTGTGATCTCTTTGCTTAATGTGTGTCTCTGTGTTTGATTACACGTGTCTGTGTTTTCGTTTAGTAATTGGATACTGAGCGTGTAGAGTGTCTGAGAGTCAACCTTGATCTCTGAATGAAATAGCAGAGAAAACCTTCAACATTCCACCCTGCTCAGTAGAGCAGAGGCACGAAGAAGAAAAGAGAGACTTAGGGGCGATCAATTAGTGAAATTGTATGTGAAGTGAAGGCATGGGGAAAAAACAAAGTGAGACAAAGTAACTAAGATTACAGGATAAGAGGAAGTGTGTTGTTTATCAGATATTATATATTATATTACATTGCTACCTGTTATTTTACAGTGATGATCATTTTACATGAGTTTTAAACTTGTTTAGCTTGTGTTTGTTTCTTTAATTGTGTTGTGCTTTACCCTTACAAAAAGAAAATAACAGAACAGAATGTTCTTTTAACTGAATTCAGATTTGATTGTAAGTTAGTTATCCACGGCAGAACAGTGAGGAAGAGCGTGAAGATGCCTTGAGATAAAAGCAATGCTTCTAATATTAAGGAAAAATCTCATTAGAGTCCTTACACACACACATCTCTTTTGTCACTTGAGATTGCACTGGGCGACCAAACTAGTTAACTCTGGAATTGATAAAGTTATCAAATATAATGTAATCTGCTGCAGAATATTTTTGCCTATCTTGCCCTCAACAATGTTTGGGTAGAAAATACGTATTTTAGAGAAGAATTGTGCGACTTTTGATTGTGCGACTTCTCACACTGAGTTGCATGTGTGTGTGTGTGTGTGTGTGTGTGTGTGTCCTCAAAATGAGAAATTACGAGATAGACAGCCATGTCATGGAAAAGATAGGAATAAAAAAATAAACGACTTCAAACATCAAATCAGACACAGAGACACAATCAGAGATTCAGACAGTTACAGTTATGAGTGTGTGAGAATGAGGATGTGCGAGAGGAGGGAGATGGGGAGGAAGAGATGTGATGAAGATGAGGGAGAGGAGCTGTGCTTGTGCAGTAATGTTGTGCCCCACATCAGACACAGCTCTGCATTATTTAATGCTCTGCCGATCATTCTGCCCAGGCACCGTGAACCCCAATAGCACATCAGAGGAACATCCACAGATGTACAGACAGCTGAGATGCTGGCTGTGCCTGATTAGATTTCTTCTGAAGAGGAGCATTCATCAACTTGAGGTGGATAAAATAACGTTTGACAAAAATTTTGTGTTTCATGAAGAGCAACAGCAGTGCTCCAGTGTTTGTCCTTTGAAAGAGATGGATAAATGGATGTACTTTGTTCCCAAACTGGGTAATTGTTTTCTTAGCAGCAGGTTATCCAGATGTAGCAACAGTAAATACGCAGTAAAGTACAAAGGCACACTGAGTAGAGTGCAGATCTCTATCAAGTGTGTCTGCAACGACCACTGCTGTATTGTGTGATTGAATTAATACAACCCACTATTGGCCAACCCCCATCTAGACACCAATGAGGGCAAGATAGGCAAAGGCGTCGTGCACACTCACTCTTCCTGTCAGGGGTAATAGATAGACATATAGACACTAGAAGAGAGATGTATATCTATAGAATACAGAATATTATGATACATGCACCAACTACTAAAATGTAAACATAAAGTTGAGGAAATAACCACAAATCTCACATAAAAAATGTTAAAGTAGTGCCTTTTAATTGAGATCCTTTCATCACTACAAGTTGCTGCTACCCCGACACCAAATTTCCCCTCGGGGATTAATAAAGTATATATTCATTCATTCATTCATTCAGCTGCTCTGTGGCGGAATGAGTGGTGCCACCTGAAGCACTTTGGCAAAAGTATTCAGCTCTAAGCAAGAACATGGAAGATATCTTTATTCATCACATACAAACACACACATGCAACATAAAAGAAGTAAGGACTGATGCACACGGCGTTAACAACAACTAGAGAAACGCAGGAAATCACTTTCTTCCCTATACCTTCCAATTTAAAAGGGTTTTCAATGATGACACTCGTGTCACTTTTCCATTCACTGCCATTGTGAATGAGGGATGGAACCTTTCCACATATGCACGATGTTTACAACTTTATACCTTACCAAATTAAAATATAGTGTACACGCTGCGCTTATGAGCATTGATGTTTATAACTGCTGGACTAATACTTCTTCACTTTGCCCCTTCTTCATCTTTCAGATTCTTCCTTTATTTGAGAACTGTGTCACAATGAAATATATTCTCATGCTCAGCTAGCCCTGCTGCCACTACTACTGCAGAACTAGTAGAACTACAAGCTTTAGTTTCTTTGTGAGAGAACACCTCCTCAAGAAAATGTGAATTAGTGCTGCGCCAGGCAACTTTGATCCGATTTGAGAAAATTATCCTGACAACAGTGTTCTTGTAAATTAAGTTAATTGATTTTACGCAACTTACTGCTTTCTCTCCACCACAAAATCAATCAATTTTGTTTTGTTTTTACAAACAGTATTACATGAATACGTTATCTCACTTGTTATCTCAGTGTGCATTTTGCTGATTGAGCATTGAAAGTTTCAGTGCGCTTTTCAAGCAACAACATATACATTATATACACACAGCAATGCTTAACAACTGCAGGAAGATTAAAAAAAAAACTATTAAATGCATGACTGACTGTGTTAAGACTTTTTTTTTCATTTTAGTTTAAAGACACAGTGCAAGCGTTTTCTTTATTTTTTTTATTTTCTCATTTTTCTTCATCAAATGCAGTACAGGAAATATGAACCGACACCAGCTACAGTCGGCAGCTGAATTAGAGCTGCTTGGCTGAATAAAGTGGAGTCAGAAGACCCGTCTGGCTTTGTGACAGACAACCAGTCAGCTGGGAGTTGCAGTGATAGACTCATCACTGCGGGAACGGCCTTATTTATTGGCCTTTTTCCTCATTCTACAGCACAGATGGGGTCAATAAACAGAAAAAAAAAATCTGAATATGAGCCGAGTGAAAGACATATTTTATCATAGTACTACTGCTGCTACTGCTACTACTATATACTCTCTCTCTTTCTCTCTTTCTTTCTTTCTTTCTCTCTCTCTCTCTCTCTCTCTCTCTCTCTCTCTCTCTCTCTCTCTCTCTCTCTATATATATATATATATATATATATATATATATATATATATATATATATATAAGTATATAAGTCTTCAGCTTTAGTACATTAATACTATGCACCAATTTTTTTTCAAAGACACCAGATCAATTTGGAGCTCCAATTTCACTCCATCTGTACTGCACACATCATGTCTGAAATTGCACAATTGTACATCACAGCTTCTTATTTTCAGGGTCAGAACACCTCCATCTTTTAAAAAATGATGTATCTACGTTTACTCTGCAGATGGTAAATTGTTAGACCTTCTTAGGTTAAGATGCAACAATTCTGCAGTTAAAGCTGCTACCATTACTGGAGCAGAACCATTTTTGCTATTTATAGCTATAGTATTTTAGATAGTTTTTTTAGTCTTTAATTACTAACCCCAGAACCCCCAAAAATGGGGGCTCAGCCCTTCGTCGAAGGTTTTCATCGATCTCCCAAGCCATACCAGTCCATATAAAAAAAATATGATTCATCGCGGCCTTTCTTGGTCTCTATAGCTTCGTCTCCCCCGCAGCACATGGCTACAGTGGAGCGAGGACCGTTCAAGGAACAGGGACGGAGTTAGGGGATATTCAGTGTAGGCCGAGTTGACACGATCGCTCGAAAATCCAGAACTAATTTTTTTCTTTTAAATAATTAACTTCACTCAATCAAAGCCAAACTTCGCACAGCTACTCCTAACATATATAGCTATGTTATATATTCGCAAATATAGTTGCGATAAGAAACATTTTTCTTTTTGAGATATTTTTTCTTTTTTCTGTGTACTATCATAAACTAATATACCACTAACACATACATGAACGTATTATCTATGTTCACAAGGGTTTTCTGTATATTATAGCTTTTTTAATTATTCAAATAGACCTTGGGGTTGAGGAGATAATCAGTATTTAGTATGGGAATGCAAACCATTCGCAATTTCTGCCATTACATTGCTGGGGTAGAAAAGGATGAGAACAATGTTAAATTATGAAAGAAACTATGGAACTTTAAAAAAAGAAAACAAGCATCTTAAATAGCAACAACAATTGGGTAAATGTCAACAATGGATTATTGCAGAGACTGAAAAGGTGTGGGCTGAAGCCATAGAATATTACGCCTACACTAATCACAAAACATACACAAGCTACAATCAAGACAACCTTCCAAACATCTCAAGATTGCTTTCACAGATTCATCCCTTTTATTGAAATTATTTTCTATATTTGAACGTTTTGACTTACATATTCCTTTAAGCTATTTGCTTTCTCTTTTTGCAAACATGTTTGCAACTTTTTTATGGTTGAACAAAATGTTTCATATTACATATTGCACTAGTGGGATACAACTACATTTTCAGACTGCCATAGTTTGACAGCTGTCTGTCAATACCAGTTGTTTTAATCTTTAAGTTTAACTCTGTAACTTGAAGAACATTTCAAGACTGCATATTTCCTGTGATTGATTTGAAAAAAATCCATAATGGTTGCATGAAGCTTCTCAAACTCCTTGGAGACGCTACAAATAAGATTCAGTTTCAAGCATCACTGTAAACACGCACAACATAAAGATGAATCCCCCTTGAAATGAAATGTAATAGCTTTTGTGTCAGGTTTTTATTCACCACTAATAATAACTTTGTGTTTGTTGCAGAGAGAGAGAGAGAGAGAGAGAGAGAGAGAGAGAGATGAATAAAGAAACAAGCACATCACTGGCATTTTGAACAGCCTAGTGCATACTTTTAAGTAGGAATAATATATGCACATGCTCTCTCTCGGCGCTCTCTCACACACACACACACACACACACACACACACACACACACACACACACACACACACACACACACAGAGTGCCTTCCTAGTGCCTAGGGATGCATAGGTTGCCAAGCAACAAGGTGGTGTCCTAGAAAAAAGTTCCAAGGCTAGAAACACGGTGGATGAGGGTTCAACGCAATCACTATTGATTACAGTTAATGGTTTTACTGTACTCCAGTCAACAGTGTTTTTGTTTCTATTTCAGTCTTTTCATTTAGTGAGCACAGAGTCCGGTTTCACATATTGACTCCAGATGATCAATCTTAATCCAGTTGGAGTCGCATGTGGTTCACGTTAGTGTAGGATCATGTTGGAGATTTCCTGAACAAAAATACTCTCTAAAGCTATGGTTATGCACACACTGCAGCTTATTTTACTGTAGTAATATACACTCAGCTGCCAGTTTATTCGTCACATCCAGCTAAAACTAATGCAGAAGAGTCCTGCAATAAACCCAACCTTAATGAAGGTTATAATGTTTTTGTTTATGGTGAAACTTTAGTTTTAGAGAGGTGTTGATTCAACTGTTTTAGGGTGTTTGTGGTGCTCTTGAACTGTATACATTATACAGAGAAGTGTTTATGTTATTTAGCCAACCGTCATTTATATAAATAGGATGGTCAAATATTAGAAACATAACAAGAAGGTAGGATCAATTGCATGACTGTTGTATTTCACTGTAGACTGCCTTCATTTGAGCTATATATATATATATATATACCTAAAACACTGCCAACTGATTGTAAATCACCTCAGCTCCAGACTACACTTTAGTATGCTACACACTTACTTCCCTTAAGGGTTTTTGGATAAACACGGTTTTACTGTTTATATCATCAGCAGTTGCCTGCATGCAGGGATCTATTAGGAAGAGGGCGAGAGTGGATTAGTGTTCCCCCCTTGTTTGCAAAAAATCACTCAGAGTGTCTGTTTTCATAAAAAAATGAGAGTGGAGGATAATAAAAACAATTTCCCCCACCATGCTTGATGGAACAAATGGAACAAACACTTGCATCTGGCTTGCAGTGTGTCAGATAACCATCTGGCCCGAGGTCACCTTGTATGCACTCTGGTGTCTGGAGACCCAGCAGTACTGCAGCGACAGTACACTGACACACTGAAGAGGTCAACTGTGCTATTATGGACAGTCACTAGGCTGCACAATGTTTGCCTGGTCATTCCGTATTTGTTTTGTGTCCTTTATTTGTATTGTTTTATTGTGTGTTGTACGTAACTGTGTATTTGCTTTCTTGCAGAAATAGATGAAGATCGTCTCCCAAATCAGTTGTACAAGGTAATTTAATTCATGCTCTTACAGAAAGTTACAGAAATGTAATTATGGGAATTCTGTTTCTTTTTTTAAATTGACTCCATCTGTATTTAAACAATGTCCTGAATATGTGTGTTCTCTGCCCAGCTGATAAGAAGCATTTATGTTTTACAGGCAGCCTTGTTGAACTCCCCTCGACAGCGGCGAAAAGGGCCGAAGGGAACACCTACAATGAAAGGTAGAGTGAGTTATCTAGTTCTATGTGTGATGTTGGCATTTTATGTCTTGTATCACACTTTCGGTAGCCATTAAACAACAGGAAGTGTTGGCCTGTTTCCAGGCTTCTGAATCACCACCTACATCTAAAATGATATTATTTGAACTGAAACATATATTGACAATTAAAACTCCATGTGCCATCAAAGTATTGCTGTACTTGTATTAATTGACAATACACACCAATTAGAGACCACACACCAATTAGAGACCATCTTTTGGCCTATGATCGTATAAGTCCTGTCTTGTAATTTGTACCATCTCATATGATAACCATTAAAGCCAAACTGATTATCTTATGGCTCACATGACAGAGGTCTGGAGAAAATGAAAAACAAAAGAAAATGAATATGGACAAGAGAGACACAATCTGTTTCAACATACATATGGGCACATCAATATTATTTTAAGACCAAATGAAAACCCATCCTTTAATATGACAACGCTATTAAGTTGAGTCCAATAGAGTCTAGGAAGTCAGATGTCAGGCAACGTAAACTTACTTGGTGAAATAGCTCAGCTGGGAGTTTGGTCTACTTTGAGTGTCCTATTTCAACCCTGGAGCCACACAGTGCTGCACTTGCCATAGCCGAGACTCATTATTCTGACCAGAATGTCTCCCAATTTCCATTTATTTAGCTACAAAGTGTGTCTTTGGGAGATTAGGGCACAAGGGGTCCTGTACCACCTGAAGAAAACCTGAAGATGATAAACACACAGAACCCAGCATTTGACTATTTCTGAAGGCTGCTTTTTTTTTATGCAATGAAATTTATGTCAACAACCAATTTAACACAAATACATAATGTAATGATTTATGCAGTACAACAGCGAATACGTTGCAACAAAGAAACCAAAGCAAGGCAACGATAATGAGAAGATAAGTACAATCTAGTGCTATTGGAGGTTTATTCTTCAATTGGTTTCACAGCTTAACAGCTTCAAGTGTGATGAGTCGCTTCCTAATGGTAACAGGAGATAATCGGTGTGCTTTAGTTTCCCACTGCAAGGCGATTAAGAGTAATAAAACCGTGGATGAAGGTAAGTGAAGAAAGCGATTAAACAAATCATCTCCCAACTCTGATGTATCTTTACCTGCCCCCTCACTTCAAACACTGCTGGATGTTAATTAGATATTGCTAGTTCATTAAAAATGCTTA
The DNA here is from genome assembly GCA_038501785.1 of Myoxocephalus aenaeus. Lineage (NCBI taxonomy): Eukaryota > Metazoa > Chordata > Actinopteri > Perciformes > Cottidae > Myoxocephalus > Myoxocephalus aenaeus. The sequence continues at coordinate 555,530 of JBAMJR010000213.1, forward strand.
ATAACCTACAATATTCTTTTGTAGTGCTGGATTTCATTGAGTCTCTTCCTTCATCTCACATTCCTGTGTACTGCTCATACCACGTATTTTCTCCCATTGGTTCCCTTCATCTCAATCAACTTTCTTTTCTTGCTCGTCCTCCTTCCAACATTTCCCCAAATGATTTGTTGGGGAAATAACACTATTTCTTCAAATCCACTCCTCTCCCCTCTCATCTTTCCTCTCCTTCCCCTGTTGATTCTTCGCTCTCAACCAACTTTTATTTTCCCTGCTTCTCTCTCACCTGTTTTATCTCCACCTCCCTCCTCCCAGAGCTGCAGTTCATGGTAGAGCATCACCTGTACAGGCAGCAGCAGGGAGCCGGGGACGAGTGCTCCTCAGAGAGCTGCCTATCAGACCGGCCCAGCCCAGACTCTTTCCCCCCCGGGGAGGAGCTCCCACACGATGACGAGGCCACGGCAGAGGCCTTTGAGAAGCTGCGCTGCCAAATGGAGGGTATGTTTATCTGCATGTCTACTGCATTGTGGCTACCTTTTCAGCAACACAAACCTCTTTTAAAACCTACAACACAAGAGTACACTTTATAAAATGAGACCTCACCTGTAAATGTATACTGTATGTTGCCCTAGAATATGTTCATGTCTTTTTTACGAAACACAATCTAAACTGATCAGGTATGAAGCAAAGCGAGTATTTGTCAATTTTGATTTTTAACTAACCCAAATAGAAAATAGAATGACTGAATGAAGAGGGTAAAAATGGAGTATGTCAAAATATGTCTAGGGCAAGAAGTGTAGAAAAAGAATGAAAGCACTGATACATGAGGATATGAGGATGAGAGAGGGAAGGAGGGACAGATAAGGAGATCACGGCTGTGGCCTCTGAAAAATAGATGGTGTGGTTCCATGAGAAGAGAGCGGATGGGGGGACAAGATGAGTAATTTTTCACAACAATTAATATTAAGGAAGGATGTAGAATTGGGAGAAAATGGGAGCTGTAACGTAAAGTAGAAAATCAGGCAGAAAGCTAAAAAATGCCTGGAAGGGGTGTATGTCAAATTAATGATAGGCTTTGCAAGTTAGAGGGCAATTAAAAGAAGTGAAACTAAAAGATTGAGGTAAACACTTTAGCTCACAATTCAACACATTCTCACATTGGTTCTATAAGACAAAGCACTGTTATGTGCACGTGTGTGTCATTATTTCACATGTTTTGTATAGATTCTTTCTTTTTTTGCTGTAACATGATTATAATTATTGAGTTTCAGAGGAGCTGGTTGGTGGATTTTGTTTTCTTTGGACTGAGCCAGGCTAGATATTTCCCCCTGTATCCAGTCTTTACGCTAAGCTGAGCTAACCGGCTGCAGGCTGTAGCTTCATATTTAATGTTCAGACACAAGAGTGGTATCGACCTACTCATCAAACTCTTTGCAAGAAAGTGTATAATTGAACCATTAATTTAATGAAAACACTTACATGGTTCAAAGTGCCACCGAGGCAGCCTCCTGTCAGTGCCAAAGACCTCAATAGCTGATGAGAAAAAAACAGGGAATCAGCTTTTAAGCTCAGGACAAATAATTCACTTTAATGGCAGGTGAGTGGTTTACTGAGTACAGCACATACTGTACACAGTCAGTAATTACCCAGCACTAATGCATTATGAGGGCTGCTTTTCTGAAGTGCCAAAATGTAATTTTTATGCCACGATGGCCGTAGCCCGAGGCATTATGCTCTTGGGTTGTCTGTCCGTCTGGTCCATTCTCGTCAACACGATGTCTCAGGAACGCCTTCAGCTAATTTAATCAAATCGGCCACAAACGTTCAACTGGATTCAAGGATGAACTGATTAGATTTTAGTGGTCAAAGGTCACTGTGATTTCACGTCCGTCAAATTTGTGTGAATACGCTATTCTATGCTAGTTGTTCTAGTAGCTAATATTGTCTATTTTCATTCTAATTCACTTGGACACAACAACAAAAACTATGACTATGTTTTTTTATGGATCGCTCCCATGTTATGAAGGAGCTGCTATTAATGTGCTCAGTACAGATGAAAGGAGCAAAGGGGAAGCTGGGAAAACAAATCAATCACCATTAAAACTAATCCAGTCGAGGTTGGCTCCACTTTTAGATCAGCCTTTTGAATTCACAGTGTTACTAGAAAACATGCAGCTGTAAATGTCAGGTGACATTGATTATTACGGTGGTGAAGTTCTGCACTCTAACATAATTAACCAGAGAATATAGGAATAAAGTACTTTTGTCCATGCGTTGTGATGGAAAGTGTATTGTTTCTTCTCTACTTCACCTTCAGCCCAACCTCCATTTGTCTCTCTGCCCCCTACAGAGTTCTCAAGGGAGAGTCTATTAGAAGCTGCTGGAGGACTAGAGTGCTCCCTCTCCAAGGAGGAGGAGGATTGTTCCAGTGTTGCCAACGTAGCAGATCCCTCATCGCAGCAAAACAACGCACAACCAGGTAGAGTCAAAGGAGCCGTGTTTACACAGAAACTCTTTCCCTCAGGGGACTCTTCACCGCCTGTTCACAAGGCAGGGTTTATTAAGATATTAACAGTTCAACAGGCTGGGCTCTGTGTCATGTAATCATGGCTTGTCAACAGACATCTGTGAAGTGGCTCTGATCCACACTTCACAGGGTGCTCCTGTGGCTGAAATACCCTGAGAGGCAGCTCATACGGAAGTGGAAAACCTGTCTTTGTGGGGCTGAATGGAGACTGTGTGTGTTCTGTCATTACTGTAGATTTTATTTTGTTTGTTTATAATAGTTCATCATGACTTATAATGTCTTAATATGGGTTCAGACAGAACATTTAGTTAATGATGTACTTGCAGTAACTAGCTTACTATAAGCTACTTAGCTGAACATACTAACGATTTCAGTCGACGAGCAGATAAATACACTGTTTGATACATGTCCTATCCCCATTACACTATGGTGGAATGATAGTGTTTTAATTATTATTTTTTTTTGTCAAGCTGCAAGCATCCATCAGAGCCTTCTGAGTCCGCCTCTTCCCTTTCTTTTATCGTGCCTCAGTATGTTATGTTTATATTTTTCAGACACAAAAGCAGCAACATCCAGTGCTAGTCAGCCAGCAGAGGAGAAGACAAAGAAATGCTGCCTGAAGAAAGAAAAATAGAGCGGCCTTCTGAAACACAAGGCTGCTCAGCCAGCTCAACACAGTGACAGAAGATTGTGTCTGCAAATCCACTTTTTAGATACATCAGGGCATTTAAGTTCTTCTACAGACAGGCCTTAGTTACCACCCCGAGAACAAGAACAAAGGTTTCTACACTTATTTACACTTATACAAATCCTGTGAGAATTATTTAATTGTGATGATACGCCAAAATTAAAACTAGCTTACTGTATGTATGAACCAGAGTGGGAGTTACTATCTAGTTAATGGGAAAGAGAGAAAGTCTTTTCATAAACTACCACCACTTAGGCAACATGCACAATGTCCCCTTTAATGTTCAAAGGCAACACATATTATATCTGCAATCCTTTTGGACAGTTTTTATCATTAATGTGCCATGACTCCTTCAATTATTGTTCCATCTCAAAGCAATAAAAATGTATTTGTACCTCATACATAACAGGGACCGAAACCACTTTTAAATTCAAATACTTTTGGTGAGTTAGATGCTGAATCTTAAATGAGTCAGTAACACATCTGGGTTGATTGACAGTTTAAAGTAAAACTTATTAACACTTTATTTATTTTTTCGACTACTGGATTGGACAGCTACAAATTAATTATTTAAAGTACAACTCAAATAAAACTATTATGTTATGTATTTGTTGGCTACATCATGTAGAGCTGCAATGATTAGTACATTTAATGATTTACAGAAAATGTATTGGCAAATGTTTTAGTATTTAATAAAAAAAATGAATTCCTTTTTTTCAGAATAATTCTGTAGTTCTCTGGTTCCAGTTTTGCCAGTGTGAGAATGTAATGGTTTCCTTCGTAGTCTACTATTATAAATGAAATATTTTCGAGTTTTAGACTTTTGGTCGGACAAAACAAGACATTTGAAAACGTCATCTCGAACTCGGGTATCTCTGAGGGACATTTTGATCTGTTTTCTGACATTTTATAGACACATCGATTCAATAATTCATCAGGAAAATAATCAGCAGATTATTTGCTAAAATAATTGCTATAGTTGTAGCCCTAACAGCATTACATATCTGTGCAGCAAATTACGTATCTTGTGCTTAACAGAAACCATAAAGGAGAACTTTTTATAAATGTATTGTAATACTGCTCTGGTCTTCATTTTATATAATATTTGCATAAAGCAGTAACCTCATCATTCGAACGGCCAGAGCAAAGCCTGCAACACAACATGAGCCCCGAACTTTAAACAAAAACCCACATCAGCTTCCCTGCGTAACTCATAAATGTGAACACACATATTGTCCTGCAATTTAACTTGTTGGATGAGCAAACACACATTAGAGGGTAAAGTTGCTCTGGCAAAGTCAGATTGCAGGCTTTATAGCTACATAGCTGCTCTGCTGCAGCACATTAAACAGCATGTAAGCTTACCTGCACATGTCCAGTTAGATGCTGGTGTGGTCCTTACTTTTCAATACCACTGCTAACTACGTGCTGTCTGCTCATGATGTGGAGGCTATCATCTACATCTTTTTACTTTATCTCTTCAGAGGTCACCTACTAGCTGCTGTCAATCAAACACAGACACGCCCCTAACTTACAAAGACACACCCCTAACTTCTGAGAGGAAATTTAATATTTCTGATATTTTTCTTCCTTTTAATAATTAATTGATAATAAATAACATTTTTTTTTAAACAACATTTTAGACTGCATAAAGGGACAACTAAATGTGATATCAGTTTGACTTCAAAGTAGACAATAATTACTGCTAATATCCCTATTAACAACAATGATATGTCTGGTTACAGTAATACAATAATAATAACTAAAATGGACAAATTGCACCATAATTTTTGTAATACTTGAATGCTTTTCTTGAATCTAAATGCTGGTAACAAAACACTTTTCTGCATGGCATTGAGTGACTTTTCTGTACAGTAATTTGCGTAGGGGAACTTATTTCAACATAAAATCAAACACCAATCAGACACCAATTGTAATGTCTGGCATTCTCTTTTCATTTTAGTTTTGTAGGAAAGACGGCCATCATAAAGTTCACTCTTAAATGTTATTTCATTTGTTTTTTGTTTCACTGAAGTGGCATTATTATGTAGATTATGTGACAATCTTTTCATGACACTCACATTAATACTTGACATGCCTGAAAAAAAAAAACTGACTGAAACAGTTAACTAAAGCCACTTAGTATTTACAATAACAATGACCACAATGAACAAGAAAGACAATGAAAACATTCCTGTGCAAGCTTTTGTTTTCTTCTTCTGCAGTATATTTACGGACCATGTAATGTTTGTTCTGTTTTTGAATGGTAATAGTGTACTTTACATGGATTTAATCTGGGAAGTTTTGTTCCAATTTTACTTGAATTGATCGATGATTACATCTGTAATCTAAATTTGTTTGATATAATAAAATGTTTAAATTGGTGATTAGCTGTTTTTCTTTCGTACTTATCTGTGAATGTTGCATCCAATCATGTCAAAAGTATACGTTTGATAGACTTAGCATGATATCTGCTCCAAACAAAGTCTGTAATCTCCAAAGCACCTAAACCAGGACCTGCTTTACTAATAAAACATAAAAAAGAGATATGTTGGGGAAAGTCTCGGAAAACGTCCAGATAAACTTTGACATCACTGCACATGTGGACGTGTTTCGTAGAGGTCGACTACATACTAAAAATAGCCACTCTGCAATTAAATAATTCAATGTACTCAGATCCAGGAGCATAAAAACACTTAAATATTTCATAAGACTGTTTTGGAATTTTGAATAAACTGGTAACTGCATGTGACGTCTATACCGACACTTCCAAGTGCATGCGTGAGGGTGATCACTTCTATTGCAAGTTTCTGCTACAAAGGCATGTTGCAGGTGGATATGCTGCAGGGTTTCCTGAGAGTAAAAGACCTCAGTTGCCGTTGCAGTGCGCCTCTGTGGCGATGCTGCGTTTTCATATGGGAACCACCGTATGAGCATAAACACGCACACTCTGAGGCACAGAGAAGCTCGGGAGAGTGAATTCATTCTCTGTTCGGGGTGATGCTATTCTCCTCTATATCTTTACAAAACAAATAGTTGTTTAGTGCTTTATCAATGCTCTGACTTTCACATTTAGCACCTTCTTTAGATCCAAACTGTTTTAGTTTGACTGAATTCTTGCAAGTGGTTTAAAAAGAGATTGCCTGTAAGAAAACATTTAGGATGTCACTTCAGTTGGCCTTATATGTCAAAATGTCTACTGGGTTTTGTGCAGAAAACAATTTGTATCTTATAGTCATGGGTTTTCTAAATAAGCCACTGAATCTGTTGAAATTAATTTAGCAGACGTGTTATTGAAGAAAATAGTTGTTAAAAAAATGCAAGGTAGCAGATTCAGGGTCTTACCTTGCAGTTAAATCCTTTAAAATGTCTTAGTCAAAAAAAAAACAAGGCACAATATCATCCCACCATAACAAGGCCAGCCTTATAATGAATCATATGACAAACATTTACATATTTTCAACGTTTATTGTTTATTGTTTAATACAATAAATGTATTGTGTACAGGTAAAGCTATTCAATGTAAAATGTTCCTTACAAGTGTTTAGGTGACAAATTAAATTAATAACTTGCACATACATGGCCAGCATGTACACTTTGCATTTAAATTATCAGAGTATACTACCCTTAAAATAAGACACTTCTGTGCATGTACTCCATCTTACCTTGGGAAGATGAAGTTAACCTTTAACCACCCTCCCTCATAGCTCCCACAATCACCATATATGAAGGCATTGTGGTTTTGTTACAAACAATGACTCAGCATTAACCTCAGTTAACCTTTGAAGATATATATATTTTTTAAGCACATAATAAATGATATTCTGTCTAGTGATTTTAATCTGGCGTGGACTCTGGCAGGGATTTTTCTGGCAGCTCCTCTTGGGTGGGTTTCTGCCCTTTTGTCACACTGGGGTCTGAAAATCCTGAAGGATATAGGAGATTGGAAAAAACATTGGAAATTTTGTTGAGCTGAATGGAAACAATATCTGTATCCGTTAATCCCCTCATGAGATCACTGTGAAATGATAGCAGATAACAAATCAAATCACCACAGTTATGGAGCAGAGCGGCTTTGTCTCTGCCAAGTCAGTCACACATCTAGAACAAATATATTTGATTCTGTTTGCAGATGTTGCCAAACTTTTCATCGGTGATCATTTTAATTCTGAATTTTTGCAAAAGACGACAGCATACAAGTACAACCATTTCTCAGGATTATATTGTGGTCAGCCCTGCTGTAAATTAGATAGAATTCAAACGAGTAACTCATTAGTATGCAATTCAAAAACACAGTTATAAATGTTTCATTCTTGATTAATAAGCTTGACTATTATGCGTTTCATGATTGGGGTTTCATAATTTATAAATGATGGATTCCACATTTGTAAATGAAGTATTAAGGACTTATAGATGATTAATAAGATAATTTATAAAGTGTTAGTAAATTATACAAAAAATGATGGGTTTATTTATACATATAATGATTTACATATGCACTTTATAAAATGTGTTTTAATATTGCAATTCATGATTAATTCAGTTAGTTACTACTCGTTAGTTAAGTATGTTCTGTGACCTCATCTAAAGTGAAGACTATTTATGCTTAACAAAGCATTTATAAGCGGTGCCTCAAGACTAACAGAAGTCTCAGTTATCTTCTCAACAGAAAAGGGAAATAGACACAAAACAAAGTGATACAGAACATTAATATGATGGTGCTGGGGGGGCCATGCCCGTCAGTTGCACGAGTGTTCCATAGTTTGTTATAATATGTATGTGCAACATACATATAATCAGAGATAGTCCTCACTTTAGATGAGGTCACAGAACTTACTTAACTAATGGAATAATGCTTTATAAATGATGAATTAAGTGTGTATTCATGCTTTACTAATGCTAAATAGTGTGTAGTTATTATATTAAGTGCTACTGATATGTTGTTTATTTCTTGAGTATTTCACCTTAACATATTTTGTTTAAGTATAATTACGATAATGTCTGATAATGAATATACAACATACCATTGGAGCCACTTTCCTTCCATTTGATCTTGTTGTCTTCGGTGTGTCGTGTCCAAGTGGAGCGGAAGCTCACCAGCTCCGCTGTGATGTGAGCGAGACTCCACTGCAGACCTCTGGAGCTCTCCTTCCACAGATTACTGTTGAGAAATAACAGTGCTCTCATAGATATTGCTATTTTTTTCTTCCAGTTGTACCCGTATTCACCTTTCTTTCTTTCTTTCTTTCTTTCTTTCTTTCTTTCTTTCTTTCTTTCTTTCTTTCTTTCTTTCTTTCTTTCTTTAATGTTTAGATAATTGTGAGTTTAGCTATAACATGTTTGTCTTCATGTAATGGTACTGTGTGTAGCATTGAGGGGGATCTATTGACAGAAACGAAATAGCTTTAATCAATTGATAATTGTTGGATTTCCGTTACCGGTTGCCGCCTGAGTACAATGTCCATTTCCAACAATGGTACAAGCCTTTTAGTGTGGTACCTGTGTCTGTTGCAGGGGTCTGGTGGGCCTGGGTTCTCCTCCACCAAAGGAATAACAATCTTTTCAGCCATGTCCGTCAGCAGAGAGAATGTAGGATACACAATGAAGTCTATGAAACCTGAAAAAAATAGCCTTTTTAACATGTGCAAATTAAGAGTTTCTGAGCTGACAAAATATGATTGCTGAAAAAAAAAAAAAGAAATCCAAATGTAATTCAGTGATTGAAGTAATAAGGTGTAATATAACATAGTTTACTGCAGTTTCAAGACTTTACCAAACATTAGTGTTGATGAGAATTACATCTGAACATCTGTGAGAGAGAACTAAGAGAAAGAAAGCATTTTGGAAAGCGAGACATACCGATCTGAGACTCGGCTACCAGGGTGCTTTTTCGATCACACAGAGGAGAGAAGGGAAGGCCAAGCTCTGCCTCTCTATCACCCTCACAAAGATAGAACGAGAGAGCAAAAATATCTTGAACAACATCCCACACGTCACCTGAAAATAACTTTTTAAAGGTTATTCGACTGCACTACTCACCACCTGAGACTTTTAAATTGTTCAAAGAATATCAAGCTTCCTTTTTTTTTTAAAGTAACACAACAAACATTAACGGGAGACGTTTCTCACATCTTATTTTCCAAACCGAGTAAGGCTGCCCAACACCGCCTCTATTTTATTTATCTCTATATTATTTTTTCCAGTCCAGGTCTAAGCAGTGAAAATAGAGGAGAGGATGACAACACATAAAACAGTATTGCTGCATGTACAGGAAATCCACTCAGTCAAAGCACCAACCTCAATACCAGCCAATGCTCTCATTGCCATCTGGCATTTGTGTGAACATCATGGCATTTTAAGTAGGTTGTGCGAACACACGATTGACAGTTTTCTTTACTGCCTGAAAAGTGTTTTTTTTTGTCAGTAAGCAGCTCTTTAACTTGTCGTGGAAGTGCAGGTTAATGTCTATTCACAGGAATTTGAAAGGCAGCACAGAAAACCCGCGGGAATTGCCATGAATTTACTTGGAATTTTGGTTTCTGGCAGCTTTACACGCACAAGAGGCTTGGCAGACCCCCCAGGCCCCAGTTCAGAAGAGACTTTTGCATGTAAATTAAAATGCTGTGAGCTTTACACATGCACATCTAGATAGTAGGGGGATTGTGACAAGAAGTTACACCTTTTTCAAGAAGTTACTACATTTTAGGATACATATATATATATATATATATATATATATATATATATATATATATATATATATATATATATACACAATACTGAATGTATAATCTTCTTTAGCGCCTCAAAAATTATATTTAATTATGTGAGTAAGTATGTTGAATTACTTTGAATTTACAATACGACACAACAAAATGCTACGACAGTCACGTACGTCATCACGTTAGGGGGCTCGTCCAATCACATGCAAGGGTTATGGTCACATGGATGCAGCTTAACATATATTATATATATATATATATATATATATATATATATATATAGTACTGATTGTGTTTACAGCTGCTGGAAGCGAGGCAGGGTGCACTAGTGAGCCTCAGGAGGGGAATCATGATTGGTGTCTGGTGGATTGCAGCCTCCTTCCTTTAGCAGCCAAGAGCTCTCCGACCTGCATGCCACACTTCTGCCAAGGCTATGAAGCGAACCCGAATTGCAAGGCTACACCTCACAAAGGTTGACACATGAGACCATATTCTGACAGAATGCCACCAAAAACATATGACTTACAGTCGGCTAAAAAAAATGCAAATGTCCCAGGTCCTGCTCTACCATTGTTCCAGACTGTGGCCTGACACTTTGAAAGCTCCAGTTGTTGTTTTCTTCTTTATCAATAAAGCTGCTACTTTACTAAACGTGTTCCTCGGAAATGTTTTCTTTCCTCAATAACTTATTTTTTATGTCATTGATTAAGCCATAGGACAACAATAACACAAATATATATATGACATACAATCTTCAGTAACTGCAGTATTTTTTACATTGGCTTGCTTACACATTCTTCACATGAGGAGGCTTGTGAGTTTCGGTATCATCACCCTTTCAACAAGATCAAATACTCGGGTAGATATCTGGCACATTTGATTCTCAGAGGATTTTTTTCCAGACTTACATCTGGCAAAAAAAATCTTAGTTTGTAAGGTCTAATGTGGCCTTCAAGCACACAAACTACATGTTCAGTAAGTATTTCCTCTCTGACTGTCTCTGCTTTATACCTCTGACTCTGAATACATTTCTTTGAAGGTTTCACACTCTTTATACTCAGTTGAGTAATTTAGAAAAACGTATTGTTATTAGTCGTCCAACCTTTTGCCTGATCAATCATGCCAACAGATCAAACCCTTCAGTGAAATGCAGATGTATAGTAGGACATACAAGAACTGAGAAGAAAGGATCTGAGCATATGTGAAGTTCATGTACAATGTTTCAGTGAAAATGTGACACGTAAAATGTGACATCCACTCACAGTGAAACTTGACAGGATTATCAAAAAAACCTGAGGCAACAATAACACAATAACACGAAAATCCTTCTAGTACGATTAATTTGTAGCATGTTTGTTCATATAACAATAATCTACACAGTGGTGGTCAAAATGCAAGTAAGTACAATTTTGAGGTACTTTTTCACTTCAGTGCAGCTACATTTAGGAGCGTACATTAAGATTGTACATGCAAAACATATGCTCAGTTGTTTATCGAATATAATTCAATGTTACAGATGAAACTACCAAAAGTATATGAAGTAGTGAAGATTTGCTCCAACTTGACCAACGATAAAATAGTCCAGCTGACATACATAAACTATAATGATCCAGTACAGTGTGACAGTAGCCACTCTGTACCTTTTGATACTTTGGGTGCATTTTGTCATTGATACTTTTGTACTTTCACTCTGAATTTTTTATGCAGGACTTTTACTTGTAATGGAGTATTTCTATACTGCGTTATTGTTACTTTTACTGAAGTAAATTGTCCCTTAATACTTCGTTCACGGCTGGGTCAAAGTCGTATAATGCTAACAGAACGAGATAAGAGAAGGAGAGAAAGAGTCACACTGTCAATTGAGGTTTATTTTTAGAGTTCATACCTGCCTGAAGAACTCCTCCATCAGGGCCGTGGTCCAGCGAGAGTGCAGTGCCCAGGGCTTGGATGGGTGGCTTATGTCCGCCGTGTGGAGTAACAGAGACAGTGCTTTTGGCTTGTCAATCCTGTTGAAAAAGCATTATTCACTTCTTGTTTTTGCTGTTGTGTTATGCATCTTAGACATGTCAGGAAAAAAAGCAGACTTGCCACCAGCCGGCTTGACACTAATTTGCCTGTCAGCCTCTTTTTGGCAGGAATCATCTGAATCAGAGTTTATTTCATGACCTTGATTTATGCACCACAGTGTGAACGAACAGCACAGTCTATTAGTGTTACCTTTCTTGTTGTTGTAGACAGGATTTCATCCCTTTGACTTGCAGTAAGTGGGAGGACATGTCTGTGGACAGCACCATCTCTATAACTAGTGACCGCAGCTCCCTATGAACAAAAGCACACAAAGACACAGTTTACTAGTTGACCTTGCACTATAACCAGTCTGTAACTGCACAGAATACAAACAGGAGACTCAGTGGGGTACGTTTTTCAGATTTCCTGATGGATTTTACTTGTTACCACGGTAACGGTGACTGCGACAAAAATCCCACTATATATGCTGCTGGTGTTTGTCTTTAGTGATATCTGCAGAGTGCTCCCATAAATAAAACAGTCAATTGTTGTATGTGTGCTATATGAAGCATCAGCTTCCAGGATTATACATTTTGTAACAGTTTGAATATTTTCTTTTCACAGACTAAGTTTCAGTGCAGGAATGAATTGTTCACACACACGCGGAGGAAAGTGAGCTGATGCAAATATCCATCAACCATAGTTGACCTTTGACACTTGATTGTTCATGTACATTAAATATCACATTGTTAAGGCGAATGACTAAATACGATGATTTTAGCTCACTAATGACATCTCTGATTGAGAGATACTGCAGACAGAGGAAGTACTCAGTGACTCAATCGCTATTCTATTGTTGTTTAGTGGGTAATTTTCTCAAACAGAAATAGTAACGTGATCTTGTATTGATTTCTGAATGAGAAATTGGATCTCAGGAGGTCAGAGGTCAGGGTCAGCTAGAAGAGCGGCGTTGTAGTCTCATTTAAGGACAATTCATGCCGGACAGTCTGTCCCCTTTCACACGGCCTGAGGCGCCATGTGGGGACAGAATTGTTCTGCAGGTGAAATTTTAATGAAATGTCCCCTTTATTACTATTATGTTAACTTTTCCGTTATTAGGGGGTTTAGATCTCCTCACAGAAACTTTGTAGCTGCTCAGATTTTTTAAGAGCTCTTTTCTGCCAAGTCTGAGTAACTATTTCCCATAAATGGTCAATCCCTCGACCTAAGTTTCTCTAACTAAGCAACAGAATTTAAGATGGTAAAAACATAGTCGTCTTACCTCCATTCCTCTTTCGTCAAATTAGTGAAGATGTTCATTCGTTCGTCCTGCAGCAGGCGGAACGCTGCACTCAGGTGATGGCTTTCCTGTACCGACCGATCATTGTAGATCAATGCAAACTCTGACCTGGCAGACAAACAGTGAAAGAGCAAGAGAGGATCAGCACAGAGAAGAGAAAAGGAGTTTACAGAGTGTGAAAATGCATTGAAGTGTAGTTGTACAATTATGTTGTGGTGAGGCAAAGAGGAGGTGAGAATGAGATAAAAAGAGAGTCCTCAGGGAGTCATTTAAACACAATGACTGTAATGATGAATTTGAGAGAGTAGGATGTGATTAAAACAGGCACCATGTGGGTATTAATGACTCAGTGTAGCACGCTAATTAACTAATTTCTCAATCAGGCATCTTGTGTCCACTCATTTGCACAATCTACATTATTAGATGGGTAACAAAATACATTGTGAAAAGATTTCCAATTAGTGTTTATTTTGTTCAACCAAACATAAAATAAAACATTTCTTTAAAGAAATCTTTAGCTGTGTGCTGAAGTGGTCTTCAGTGGGCTGTTTAAAGTTTAGTTTCGTTCTTCACAGAGAGAGAAGCCACAGTCAGCTTGATTTTATGATGGTTACAATGTTTTTTAAATAAATATAACATGTCATGGTTAAAAAAAAACGTTATTGTACGGATCCATCATTTCCAAATACATTTATATTTGAGGAGCGTTCAAATTCATTTACAATAACTTATTAGTTCCTTATTAGGAAAACACAGGAAACTATAGTACCCATGAAATATATAATTACAGTAAAAAACATACAGGGTTAGGGAAAACCCTGTCATAAAAGCTTGACTCATTTGGGAAGAAACTTCAAATGCAATTGAGTGTAGTCCTGCAGCGTTATACACAGGTTTAAAATGTTTCTATGGATGTATTTCATACATGACAACTTTTATGGAATCAATTGTTATCAACATGAATTAAATCTGACCATAGCTAATATTCTTCATGCAGTAAGAAACAACAATAAATGTATAACAGACACTATTTCCAGCCTACAGGACACTGACATGGTACATTCTGGGTGGAGTATGACTTCAAGATAGATACTGTTTGGGTTTAGATTCTGTAACTAAGACGTGTTCTTATTGTGGACGATTATTTTTCCCAAAATAAAGCATGGCGATGATGATGGGTGCCAAGAGACGGCAATCTTCAGCCGTCCTATGTGGAAAATCAACATCTAAAAATACTGTGTTCCGTCCATGAAGATGTGTTTGTTTTAGTGCTCTCTTTCCTTGCTTTTTTCTAAAATTGCATCTAAGAAACACGACCTTACTAGTCCTACATTCACTGACATCGCTTACTATTTTACAAATGTCACAACAGGATGCAGCATATATATATATATATATATATATATATATATATATATATATATATATATATATATATATATATCCAGTGCTTTATAAGACAGAGTTAGAAAAATACGTTTCCGAAATAGGAGCTTACTTTGTGTGGATGTGAAAGTTGTTTGTGGTCCCTGTGTGTTCAAAGTCATGGATGGCCGCGGCAAATATTGACGCCATCACCTCAAGCTCTGTCAGCCAGTGCTTGATAGACACAAGGACACAACAGATATATATATATACATATATATATATATATATATATATATATATATATATATATATATATATATATATATATATATATATATATATATAAACAAACTGTATGTATAGCAGGGGGCACACACTGTATTGTGAGAGGAACAGTTCTTATGTTCTTGAATCACTTTAATTGAAATGATGAGGCAACAAATCCTATGAAACCAACAAAGAATTATTCCTTCTAACAAGCGTTACCTGTGTAGCCAAAGTCTAAAGCAGCTTATATAATATATTCATTGTTGTCCCAACACTTTAATAAAAGTCTGCAGTCATGCTAGATGTAATATCATATGCTAACAAAATTAACATTCTGACAAAAATGAGAGTAGACAGCCGTTTTAGAAAAGTACACACTTTTTTGAATTTTTTTATCTTCAGTAGGAACATGTCATACTTAACACATTGTTGATTTTGGTCTATTCATTGGATATGCAGCCAATTAGGACAATATACAAAAACACCAGCCTCATCCTTTAAAAATGTGACGCAGCACCAAAATCATTTGTGAGTCAGGTGTACCACGAGTCCAGAGCGCAGCAGCAGGCAGTGCAGCGTCTGAGTCACATCAGCAGCATGAACGTGGCTGTGGTAGGGGTTGGTGTGTTTGCAGTATCCTCTCTCCAATGCAGACAGGAACTCTGTCAGGCATGAGATGGGGATCTGCAAAGTGTGTAACATAATTATTTAAGTCACACAGTTGTAAAATCCTGTTTCAAAATCCAATCTTCACAAAGTTTGCGCCAACAATAAAAGCCAAAAACAGCCTGAATGTTGTAATGACGTCGTGGCTAGGATTGACAGGTTTTACAGTATTATGCATCTGATTTGCACACATAATCTGGCAACCCATTGTTCCAAATTGATAATAAAACCCATATGCCTGATTAAATCTGCAGTTGCAACACACATTTCCCACAATAGCTGAGGTTACAAGAGAAAGAATGATCATATCACTGCAACATTTGTGATCCAAAGCACTGACATTCTTACATTTCTATCATGACATATTGTATGGGAAGTGCAATATGTAAACTGTGCAATGAAATCCAAAGTTAAAAGACCTTAAACCGGCTGTTGAGGCCATATCTGGTGATCAGCTCAAAGAACAGAGTTCGGAGGGCGTGATCAGAGCTGGCGGAGTTCAGAGCAAACACGTCAAAGCTCCAGCGGTCAACATCCTGAAGAGAAGGAGGGGAAAGTAAATGTGTTATTGATGTATACTTGTGATGTGTATACAATCCCTTTTGTGATGTCCGATTTATTGCACAAACACTCAGGCGTGGAGAGATTGACGATTAGTGGAGGTTTACCCTGAGGCAGTTTACGACCGCTGCAGGTTCGTCTGGCATGGCGGCTGTGTAGGCCCTCTTGAACATCCTGAAATAATGCAGTGTTTATGTTGAGTTCAGTTAAAGTTCAGATGTTGACACTGTGCAGCTAACTCGTCTCAGGAGCTGTTTATATAAATTCTACAAAGTCCCTGTTCCCTTTGGAAGGATGTTTTAAAGAGAATAGGAGGCTAATGTTTCACAGTCCAGCGCAACTGTCTGTGTTTTCTGTGGCTATGTGAGTAACAACACTGCATGAGCTTATATTAGAGTTATAGGATAGATGTGGAAATCAGTCATTTATAATGTGAGTTTTATAGTATGAGATTATAGTTTCCTTATTTTTTTGTATTTAAGTCTCATAAATAAAACATATAGCTGTATGACTGGCTATGTTTCTTTTCTGCAGCAGCTACATACAGACGAATATCAAACATCCTGACAAATCATACAGGCCTTATAAATACAAGATCAAATGAACACGTTATTTTACCGCTCCACAAATATCCCAGCCTGCACTGCATGCACGATGCTGCGGAACTTGGGCTTCTCATCTGGGCGTCGTACAGGCCGCCGAACCCTCTGGGTGAAGGTGGAAGCCAGCCAATCGGTGACCTCTGGAGGCACACCGTCTGATTGCAGCTGCTGAAGGTCATCCTCAGACTCCAGACACTGCCTGAGACAACAAACAGTGGCAAATACTGGATTAAAGCTCTATAGGTAAACCTGTCGCTGTGTCCAAAATCACTCCCTATGTATTATGCACTCTATTTAACACCATGTAGTTGTGAGTTTCAGAATTGAGTTTGTAAACCATGGAATATCTCTGATGTATAGTGAAAAAGAGAGTGAGGAATGGATGTAGTGTGTTAGACCCATTGACTGCTCATGATACAACTATTCCATATATTGGAGTTTGTACTGATATCCAGGGACTTTTAAAAGAAACAAACCAGTCACGTTACAGTGTGTACATGTGTAACCACATTAGCGTCACATTAGTTTAACAGCAGAACATTTACTGTTTTCCTGAAATACTAAAAGTGACTTACTGTAGATGGTCCGGACTTTTCATTGAATGCCAATTTGTGAAAGATCCGTGACTTTCTATTGGCGTTTTTGGATCTGATAATCGGTGTTACACTGATATTTACAGTTGCCTCGTTGGTTATTTGAAAGGAAAGCAATCCATAACTGCTTTTATTTTTCAGTAAATACATCTTTTCAGATAAATAAAAAGTGTTGGTCTAGGGCGTCGCCTTACCCTATCTGAGTTTCCTTTGGGTGTGCTAGTTTTCCCATGCAGGTTAGCCAAATTGGTGACACAAAATTGCCCATTTATGTCAGTGTGAATGATTGTCATAATGTGTTAGCCCTGTGACTGGCAACCTTTCTGGGGTGTACCCCACTTTGAGCCCAGTGTGAACTGGGTTGGGCTTTCAGGCCCCTGTGAGCCTGCTGAAGGTAATGGTCATAAATGCAGCAACAGTTTGATATAGTTCTAGTCTGTTATGCCCTTCTATGCCTTTATGCCCACTTGGGATTTTACTATGCATGTTCAAAGTAATGAACTGTTTACTGAAAGAGCTAAAAGAGAGCAAAAATAGTCAACATCATAATATTCCACTGTATTCCACCTTGTTCCATCGAGATAAACTGCCTCCAGTAACGACGCTGTGAAATCCAGATTCTTTTTTATTTCTTCAAAGTCAACATCTTTCTCCTCCAGCTGCTTGAGCATGCTCCTCAGCCTAAAAGAAAACACAGTCATTTATTTGGAGGTGAACACAGCAAAATAATATGACAGATGCCCTTTTTGGAAGTGCTGTAACTGCTGTTTTCACCTCTCAAAACAGCAATTGCCGAGAGGTAATAGTTGTGTGAAAACGCTTAGAGGTTACAGCACTTTGGCATCAAAGTCTTCACCTTAAATCACACCGGATACAGTAATACAAGTTATAGCTCCAAAAGAAAGGTCAGTTTGTACAAAATGGGCACTTTGTGTGAAACAAGCATTCTGAACACAGCTCATTTAAATTGACAGCACTTGTCATTGTCTTGAGTGTGTGAAGCGAGGGACTTTAACAGGTTGAGAAATCTTCCTGAAAGGAAAGAGTTCATTTGAAAGTGATTTAAATGCCAAGCTGTCCAAAGTAAGCCAGTGGCAAAAGCCCATCATTAGTGCCAACTTTTCATGAGAGGAAAACTTCCCATGGTCGAGGTCTTATGTAACCCACATTTGGTCAAAGTGGGCTCCATGAAAAATTATGTTTTTGGAGAGTTTAAGTCTTGGCCACATTCTGATCTTGTCTGAAAAACATGTTGCTCAATTTGAAACTTGAAATCAAATTAGCACAGAGAACTGTTGGAACAGAACTAATCTCCTGCTGCATGATGAAAAGCAAATGCTGTTGCCTACAGTGTTGTCCACCTGTAGCGTGTTAATGTAATCGCATTACAGTAATAAGTCCAAAAGCGTTCACAGCACCATAAAGCTCTGATGACTGGAATCTTTCTACTTTGATTGGATTTTAATTTTCTCCGTAGCCATTTGAAAGAGAGATTCATTTCATCTGATAAAACGTTTGTGCCACAGATGATTTCTCCTCAACATGTTTGTGGTGCTACGCGTACGCTAATGTGACCAGAAGGATTGTGTTCAAACAACGCCATGCCGCACCGTGGAGCCAACTCCTGGGGATGAGACGCTCACAGCTTTTCAAGTGTTTATCACGCTGGCAGGGGCTTTCAAAAGCTGTTGAGTCATAAAAATAGCATGCATCTGAATGCCACCGCTCACTTTCAATCTCCAGTAATCTTTCATGATAACACGGCCTTTTTTGTTTCAGCTGTTCACAGTAGAAGAGCCTCTAGACAGGACGTTTACAGGAAATTACTCGTCAAGTGCACTTGTGAAACTATGTTTATAGAGAGACATGACAAATCTTCCTTTGGCACAGGCTCTGTTGAATCTACACATGGTGTCATTTTTACTAGGTGCACAGCAATGTAGAAGAGTTTGAATGGTATCAGCTTTGTCAGCACAGATCAAAATAGAAATATATAAATGAGAATAAAAACAGTTAACATTAACCCATATCAGATCATAACTCATTCCACCATAAAATTGCCATGAATTGAAACAAAAGAAATGACTTTCATGACATGAGAAATGTGTGAATTTATAGCAAAAAAAAACGCTCCAAAACGCTCAACAATGTTACACACTCTGAACTCTGCAGACACTAATACATTATTGCGTTAACCAAAACAAAACCACATGACCATCACCTCCGCAGCACATTTTCCACACACAGGAAAAGCATGAGAAAGATGAGTGTTCACACAACCACTTAGTGTTTGCTCTCATGCTGCTAAGTGTAGTCAGAGAAAATCTTGATGAATGCATGGAGTGTGTCAAAATAAAAAGCCAACTATATTCTTGATAGGAGACTTTTCAAGGTAAAGATACAACTACAGATATAAAATCAGTCAGGACATCCACAGAAGGCTGCAGCATTATCACTCATCACTTTGCTACAGGGTGTATTTTTGACTCACACATTTCCATTACTGCAAAACAAGAAAGCTCCTACATCAGAATGGGATCCAGACAGCCTTACTGCACACAACAGTGATCAATCATGTTACATTTAAAGATGTAGCATGTTTGGTAAAGTCCTCCAACTTTATTTATGCAGTCACAGAATGTCTGGACGTGTAGGTATCTAGTGATGATATCATGTGTGCTAATCTTTACCCTGTCTTACCTAGAGATGGGGATCTGCAGCCGTTTCTTACGGATTCGCACCAGTTCAGCCATTCCACACTCAAGCTGTGCCCGAATGAACCCCAGAGTTCAATGAAAAAAATAAAACAGGACGAAAAAAGGGAAAATGAATGCAGAGAGGCTCTAAGCAGAAAAGTTCTCCAAACCACCAACGCAAACTTTGTGTGTCCTGAGACAGACTTGTGTTTCAACAGCTCTCCCACCCACTTCTGGGGGGACCGACTCCACTTCACTCTGATTGGTTAGGCAGGCACAAACTGTGTCAGTGTGTGTGTGTGTGTGTGTGTGTGTGTGTGTGTGTGTGTGTGTGTGTGTGTGTGTGTGTGTGTGTGTGTGTGTGTGTGTGTGTGTGTGTGTGTGTGTGTGTGTGTGTGAGAGAGTAAGTTTGTGTCTTTGTCAGTGAGTGAGTGTTTGTGTATATGTGTACACACGTTGAGTGAAGTGTGAGTGAGTTGACCTCACTCACTGATGAAGTGTTGACTGCGAGGCTTTCAAGCCGCGTGTACTCAAATCCCAAATGAGAATTTTCCACCACAGCCGCAAATTAGGGAACTACACAGAGAGTCTTTCACTGAAACCCACCAGTCACCCAAACCAAAATACATAAACAAAGCTTGTCCTCGAAAGCCACCCACAACAGCTCGATAGGTTAACGGCTGTGACTGCACTGCACAGAAAATAGCCACCCAAACATTTAAATTCAATTTTTTTTTTTTATGCTTTGACAGGCTGCTTCTATCTTTACTGATCAGCTTGAGCTGAAGTTGATTTCAGAATTTACTCTGCAAAAAGAAAAAGAAATGTGCTGTCAGAGAGCTTTTTTTTACAAGATACAAAAAGTGCAGCGGCAGAACCAGCAGTGGCACCTTCAATCAACGGCACAGAGCCTCAAATCATAATTAAGGTCATATCAACAATTTACTTTAACAGCGGAGTCTAAATATTTTTATTGGAAATGTCACAACAATAAAAGGCAGTGTTTTCTGGGCAGTAAAGAGAACAAACAGTTTCTCTCCATTAGACGCAAACCTACACAAATAGATGAGACAATGACTGTCGTCCCGAAACACTTTTATAGTTCTAGATCTTAAATGCATTACTAGTCTTTATTTATAGAGTATTGTGAGAGCTGTGCGACAACGCGGCTTGCATGGGAAAACCCCTTGCTCGCTGTCCGCCTCCCTCCTTGCTTGTCTTGCTTTGGCTGCTGGGTCAGACTGACTCTCATGCTCCCATGCTCTTTGACATGGCTCAACATATTGCAAAAATGATGAGAAGTACCATCACAACATATGATTCTCAATCTCCTGTGTCACTTTGAGCTGCTTGGTTTTCACCCAAATTTGTTATGTTTTAATGTAGCAAAGATAGAGAATCAACAATGACGGAGAATGATGCTTACAATGTATTTAAACTGTGATGTCAATAAAACATTTAAAAAAGAGTAATTCATCTAGTGTCACTTACAATCCATTACACTCCGTACTATATTCACTTTGTGTGCTTGCCAGCCTTGCTTTGTACTCAAAACTGTGTTATTTATTTTTTCTCCATCCGTCTGCGTCTGATGATGACCATCCCTCTGATCTCTCTCTCTCTCTGTCCACTCGGTGGTATGAGCCAATTATTACTCACTAAGCCCTACATTTCAGGGAGAGAAATCTGACTCTGTGGCACCATAAATCATTTAAATGCGACGAGTCTCTACATGGGAACTAGATGTTCAAGAGACTGAGGGTACTGAGGGGCACGGATAGTGGAATCAAATGGATTTGACCCAAGTCAAAGGTTTTTTTTGATTGACTACAATGGTCAAAGGGTCAACGGCTTATTTCCTCAAGTTTCTCTCGGATGAACCTCATACTCAGTCAACCATGCTTGATTAAACAGTATTCTGCCACCGCACCACACATCTCTCCTTTTAGGAACAGTATTCCTTTTGCTCTAAATTAGTGGTTCTCAGCCTTTCTTCAATGTGGTTGAAAAGATGTAATACACCACGCTGTGCCATCAGTGTCTGATTTAATATATAATATATACAATTCTCTTCATGAATTTACACTTATAATGTATTGAATATTTATTAAATAACTATTTTTTAAGTATTTTTGAATGGATGCTAATTTTTTATATATATTTATTTTATCTCCTGGAGTGCTTTCACGTACCCCCAGGGGTACACGTACCCCCATTTGAGAATCACTGCTCTAAATAATCCACATAATATGTTGCAATTTATTTTCATTGGAACTACTTTTCACCAAAGAAATAGTCCCTGAACACTATCGACACCGTGTCGTATGGATCACATGGAGTGACAAAGACATTGTCTCTTTAAAGATATGTTAATAATGTTTGTTTTTTGCCACACTATCAGTTTGAATCTATTGCAATGTCGCTCAGTCAGTCCACCAGTTTGGTCATGACTCATATCTCAACAACTATTGATGCGCTTTGCCAAGAAATTTGGGACAGATCAAGATTAAACTTTAGAACTTTGGTAATATCTTTTATTTCCCTCCAAGCCTGTCATTAGGTCAAATTTTATATGTGTCCAAAAAAAAGTTTATTTACCAAAATCTTGCAAAACTAATGACATTCTCATCAGCGACAGTTGCCCAGTACTTTGTATTTAGAGTGTATTAACTAATGTTATATTAACATGCTAAACTAAGATGGTGAAGCTAAGAGGTATTGTAAACAGCAAGTAAGCTTTATTATTGCGTGGATGTTACAATCCTATTATCATTTAGCTCCAAGCAGAGCTGTGCCAACGTACAGCCTCACAGAACTGCAGTGATGAATGAAGACTCTTAGACCACAACTACAATTCATTCATCTCCATTCTATTGGGGATGAAGATAGAAACTTCAGAGACCGTTAGCTCAAAATCCAAAAATTAAACTGGTTGTGAAAAGACAACATCTTAAGTATATTAGTGGCCAGATCATTGATGAGAACCATACCAAGTATCGCTGCATGTTGTGATAGAACATGCAGTGACTCCTCACTGCTCAACACCCCATTCACTGAATAAACACATCTAACTCTTCTGCAACTTTATGGTCCACAACAACACGAGAATGTTACTATAATCTTTAGTAAAGTGTAGAGTGTGAAAAGTAAACCAATAAAGGCAGTCTTACCGTTGCAGTGTGGTCCGCCATGTCACAAGACTGAGATGTCTATCAGCTGCTCTGTGTATCTTGCAAGTTGGTGTCATGACCCTTAGCTCTGAACGCTGCTGAAGACCGTGGGTGTGTAAAAGTGTGACAGAACCACAGAATGAGCTTTGTGCCTCTGTGTTACTGTAAATCCAGCTTGTGTCCTCTGTTTGAATGTGTGTGTATATAGTGCTGTAGTTTTTGTTAATCTATGCTGCTCTGTGTTTACACTCTCAGATACATCTAATCATTTCCTCTGTGTATTTATGCTGTGTTTTGCAGTGTGTGTGTGTGTGTGTGTGTGTGTGTGTGTGATCCCAAGTGTCAGGAGAGGCTCTGTGTCACCAACACAATCAGCAGAGAGACTTATTTCAGGACCAGAGTTTCCACCATTAACCGTCCTCAGGGTCTCAGGACAGGATCCTGTGCATTTGCAGGCAGAGCCTTAAAACATGTCCTGCTAATGAACACGATTGATGGCAGGTTGGTCGGGTTAGTGAGTGTTAGTGTAGAGTTGAAAGATTTGGAGCTTTACATTTTTATGTGGTTTTATAAGAACATCAAGATGAGGAGAGGTGGACCTATAAAGCACTACCATAGTTACACAACTAGACATTGTAACAGTCAAATGGCATGATTTTTATAAATAAATGATTGTGTATGTGTAATAGGTTATTTTGCATCTCTGTCCTCCAGAACGCGCTGGTGGGGGCAGCTGAAGAACGCCAGGGAGGCGCATCAGAAGCAGCTCACACAGCTCTAAGATGACCTTGATGCTGGACGAACTAGGCAGAAGGAAACACCAGAGAAGCTAAATATTGACGTGATACTTTGATAGCAAGTATTGTGTGCCATAAATAATCTTAAAGTATGATATGTCATGAAAAAAAGTTAAAGTCGAAAAAAGTCCTTAAAAAGTCATAAAACTGCATGGCAAAAAAAGCCCCGAAAAAAGTCTTAGAAAGGTTGTAGTATAACATGCTGAAAATAGTCCTTAAAAAGCCATGGTATGTCCAAAAAAGTCACACTATATTGGAAAAAGTCATAATATAGTACGGTGTCATTAAAAAGTCATAAAACTGTATGATGAAAAAAGCCAATAAAAAGTCGTAGTATAGCATGTTGAAAAAAAAGTCTTGTAGAGATGTAGAGTATGTTGAAAAAAGTAATTTGTGATGACCCCTCCTCTCGACTAGGGGTCCTTGTCCTGTTTGCTGGCTCTTCTTTGTCTTTCAGGATGTTGTGGCTCAGGCTCGTGTGATTCAAGCTATTACGTCTCTCCACTTGAACGTGGACGTCTCTTACTTAGCTGACAGGGCTGCTGTTTACTTTTTTGTTTGCTCCAGACATTTTCACACATCCAAACGTGCTGGCATGACAGATTTTTTATTCCCCGCCGTTGTTTAGTTATTGGTATTCTTTTATTTAATAACTGTGTTTATGTATTACTTTTAATTTGTCTGGTCTCCCATTTATATTTAAGAGGTGAAAACGGATGTGTGCTATAATTAAGCAATAAGGTATGAGAGGCAGTACTGTGTCGTGCAATAATGTACTGTTCAAGGGAGTTGCCGGCAAACCCTTGAACTGTACATTATTGTAGACACAGTACTGCCTCGAGTACCTTATTGCTTTTATAATACGGGTACCTGCGACTTTATAAATGTAATAGTAAGCTCCCTTTCAGCACAAAATAGTTGTAGCCGGCAAAACGTTGTGTATTGCATTTCAGCGACAAAGAAAATAGTCCCGGGACGCACGGGACGCACATACGAGACTATAAAACGGACTGCCTGGATTTACTGACCAGGCCGGTTGAAAGCAGGGTGGAGGATGACACGCAGCCACCGATGTAAAGAAGTGCTCTCGCTGCTTCTGTCCGTCTTTTCTCCGTCATTTTTCTCCTCCATGATGTTTAGAGAACTTGCCTCGCGTCAGGAATTTACCGAGGTAATTATCTCTCACTGGAAATTATCACGATTTTGTGATCAAACCCTTTTCATTCCTCATCTTTAGGTTAGGGAGGAAGTGACGTGTGTGTTGTCGTTCGTTATGCTAGTGTGGGGGACGCTACGTGAGCTTGTTAGCTGTTCCGTTTGAGCTACTGTTAGCGAAGAGCCCCGTTGCAATACTGTGAACACTCAAGCAATAAACCTGCAAGTTAAGGAAACCAACGTCTGCGAGTCGTTACTGCGGACGTGACAATATCAAAGTTCACACCAAACATGTTTGGTAACTGTCAAGCTTGAAAGACAACTAACGGTCGCGCAATTTAAATCTACCTGTTATTTTAAGTGCGCACTGATATGGAACGCTCTAAATGTAAACAGGCTGTACAGTACTTTATGGCTGAATAAAATACACCCCGTGACTCACTCTCAACCAATCAGAATGCTTGATTTGATCTACCCGTATTATAATTGATCAAATATACCGTCTTGATTGTAATCAAGAGGGTACGAATAGGGTACGAGACACGCATAGCCTTTCAGTGATGTGTTAGGAGTTGTAATCAGTTTGGCCTATCCTGCTTATATTTACCGTAAACTGGTCACTAAGTACTGGGTTGGTTATAAACTTGGGTAGAGTTAGGTAAAGACAAACCTGCAACAGGCAAGGGGACGACACAGACTAAATACACAGGGGAAGACAGACAACGAGGCACAGGTGAAAACAATGAGGGCGGGGCTTTACAATCACACAGGGCAAAGGCACACGAGGAGGGAGGAGTCTGGAACAAGGACAGGTCAAGGGAATAAACAATCAGGGACAAGGCAGACAATGACAGGAAGTGCGGGGACACAGAGGACACAAGAGACACAGACTACAAAATAAGACTTGAAACAACCAAACACCGTGACATGTAGAGAGTGTCTTCTTGACTAAACTTCCACTTAAGTTTTACTTGATTGAAATACCATATTAAATATAACAGAAATTCGACAATGGCATTTTATGTGGCTTGTTAACCTAAAGATGTTTACAAAATAAATGTCCTATTCCAACATGATCTCACTATGAATAGGCTATTTGTAATGTTACTCAAGCTAACTTAATAGTGTCTGAAGACATCACTCACATTCTTTTTCAGGTGGTCAACGGTCACTGAGACCTCACAAAACACGTGTTGGACCATAACTCAATAATTCATATGCTAATTATGTCAATATCACACAATTGTCTAACAAAATAGAAATGATGAAGTCATGACTTGGTTGAAAACTGTGATATGATTGGTTGTCGGAGGCATACAACCACAAGGTGATGATTCTAGTTTGTTTGTATAATGGTAGTTTTGAGACTTGACAAGTGCAGGGGTCCAAAACTCCACCATGTCCACTTGCACATACACACACAAGCTACACACAAACAGATGTGTACATCCAGATGTCCAATGTAGCAAACAAACGGATATAGCTTCAAAATAGGGTGAGAAGGAGATAGAAGAAAGAGGAAGAAAAGCGTGAATGTGCTGGTTGAGAAATAAAATAAAAAAGTGGCGTCTAAAATTAGCAACAGGCACTTTTGGTTCGGTAAAACCGGAGTGCATCATTTCAATTGTACATGGAAAATTACTCTCATCTAAAAAGTAAGGATGGGAGGATATTGGGGGCGGAGGACAGACCTGAAATAGACAAGCCCTCTTGTTTTAAATAGACCAGAAAGAAAAACAATTGTATATTATTATCATTTTTATTGTAAAATGTGCAAAAGAAAATGTTATACACCAACTATTATTACAATTGATCTATTCTGATTTGCATTTTAATTATTCAAGCTGATATTAGGAATACTACAGCAGTCATGAATCTACACTATAATACTTACAGATACGCATCCTAATAGCGAGTCTAGAGTTTGTAAGATATGGGAGGATCTTGTGTAAGAAAATATAAACAATATATTTAAACACATATCTATGGCCATGGTTAACCAGGAACATGCAGATCTGTGCTTAAGAGACTTAACAATAATGAAACAAAACATGCATGCACATTAAAATAGTACCTTGGATAAATAAATGTTACATTAGAAGTATTTAACAGTCTTCAGCCCAGAGTGATGATGAAAGACCTGTACACCTCTCTGTAGGCGTTCCGGAGCAGGACATACGGGAAGCAGCGCTCCAGCATGTCTTGGGTCAAGAATGGAGACTCCTGCACAATCTGAGGGAATTAGTGATAAAAAGTGTTATATCTTGAGTTACTCCATATTTTTTTTTCGTGTTAACAAATCCCATTGAAAGACCAAAATCTGTCTGCTCCAAGCCCATTAACTTCTACCGACGATGTCCATCTTTAAGTCAGCAATATATAGTTACCTTTAAGTAATTTCTCAAAACAGTTGGGCACTGTAGTTTTACAGCAAATATTATCCAAACAGGAGAAAGTAATGCATTTGGTGTTGGGCAGCAGGATGTTGTACGTGGGAATGACTCAAACTACAGCACCCATGTTCATAGTAGTGAACATGTCACCCAGTGGAGCAGCATGGCTCACTGATGTATTTTTATGGGACCAAAACTGAGGATTAGCACAACAACAAAAACACAGAAAAACACAGAAAACACACAATACTTGTTGGCGGGATCAGTTAATTGCTAGTATTTTTAATGGGATTTGTTGACGATACAAAAAAACCCATTGATTACCACCTAAAACACAAAATGACTATGATATACAGTATGTTGAGGTATTGATACAGGTGATTTATGTATGTGTTCTTGACATAAACAACTCTTTTCATTTAAAATTCTTAATAGGGATTATAAAATGTCCTTGATGACTATATTGTTTATCATTCATGCATGAAGCATTGCATGAAGCCATTAGAAAAGACAATGCAGGTCTGATGGCTACAAAGAAAAGGTTTTCCCATTAGACAATTTATAAACCAACTTAAGTCTTATTGTAAATTTGAAAATACATGATTAGTATTCGGAAGCCTACCATGTGTAGAAGCAGATAGATGGACTCTCGGTTTTTGCACTCCATTTTGTCCACGTTTTGTCCCAACTGAAGCAGAGTGGAGGAGGCCAGCTGTGGAATAACACAAAGTTAAAAAAGAGGCAGATCAAACAACTGGAAAGCTTTTACACTGTTGGACTCGACCTAAACCTCAGCTGGGGCAAAGGTTGGCAGTGTCTTGAGAAAGCTCTTAAACTGAAATATGTTCATAGTAGTGGTGTAGGGTGCCCAAGAAACCATGCATCCCTCACCATATTCCTGTCACATTTAAGGCTTTTCTAAGATTCTTTGCACTATGGCATGATTATCTGCCATTTCTGTGAAACATGTTATGAAGTCGGTGCTCCTCGACCTTTATTACAAATTGATTTAGACTCTTTATTACAGGCTGCAGGTCTATTGTTCAATCAAAGTAATTGTCATTCCTGAGGTTTCTTTTAGAGGCCTGAAGCAAAAATCAGAACTATATATCACAATTTTGTTTAGCATAATTAAGATTTTGGGGATTTACTACCAAGGTTCAACCTTATAACAGGATAACCAACAGTCCACCCGGCTTTATCTAAAATAAGGTTCTGGAAGTATCAAAGAGCAAAAACTAAAAAAAATTGATATCCGCAATCTATGCAGAGAACACTTTATTTCTCACTTTCAATTCTCAATTTGAAAAATACGAATATAAAGAAGAAAAAAATGCTTGCCACTCACCAGGAGAAACTCTTTGAGGTGCTGCTCTATGTTCTTGTTCTGAACGGTGAACATGGCAGCAGCCAGCTGGTTTATGGCTGTAGCTAAACAGTGGATGTTGTTGTTGTGGCCTGGGGAAATAAAAACAAAGAAATCAGCACTGACAAAGAGAACAGAGTAGCATGTCATGTAACCAAGAAGATGTTTCATGGCCCGACAATTAGCGAAATTAACTCGCTGATCCGTAACACTTAAGAGGAAGTGTACTGAGCGTACTTCCTCTGGCTCACAGGGTAGATCTATTTCCAACATGCCAATGGAAAATAGAGACAAAGAAAAATAATCTGAGACAAACACCACCCTGTGCTTTGATAGAAATCTTGGCTATTTGTATTCCTTAATGTTGCTGTCCAGGCTCTGAGCCAAGCGCTTAGGGTAAGCAGGGCCACATGCCAAGAGTAACTGTATCGATGCACGTCAGCTGAACTTATCTGTAAACGAAAGTCTCTCAACAGTAACGTGTTTCTCATTAACCAACATAGTTTTCTAAAGGACCACGTCCGTCGGACTGGAAAGTATGATGCACAGAGATGCTATTAAGGCTAAAGTTTGGGGGTGGAGTACCTTTTTATACTCTAACAGCGGCTGGTAAGTAATGACTGGAAGTAGTGAACGATTAGTATTTGGTTGAGATCTGGCAAGCAGTTTATGGCCGCTGAAAATGAATGAACTTTTATGCACCTCCACGCTCTCGGCTATAGCAAGAGTTGGGGTCCAGGGCCAGTGTAGGCAGGGACACGCCGACGTAGACCAGCAGCAAACAGGACAGCTTGTACTCCTCATCAACTGATGTGTTATCTGTAGGTTTTTCAAAGAAAATATTAAGAAATGAAAGAACTCTCTTTATTATGAATGACTAAGCCATTAGATCAAGCTGTCTACAGAAGTGGCTCTAATAGTTTGAGTGTTACCTGTCTGCATATTGCTGAGAGCTGCAACAAGGGCGGGATCAATATCACACTTAAACCCTGCAGCTGAAGCCAGCTCACAAACGCTGAGAGTCACCTGTGGGGTCAAAAAGCATCAATTGAAGTGCAGCTAAAATAGGCCGAAAGTACAATTTAAATTTGATTTGACCATTTACATTTTTACCATTTAACTGGATTTAGTTGCTGATAAACACACAAAAAAAAAAACAAGCATAATGTTGGTGTGTACTTAGCATTTTATGTAGCAGCCACAAAAGTGACATACTGTATATGCATTGACACTATATCAGCATTGGGTGCCTTTGTCATGACACACAGGTTTTGATCTTGCCCTATTTCTTGGGTTGCATGCATGGTTGGCCTATCTGGGCAGAATGTTTCCACTGATGTGGTTTTGACTGCAGAGCTGCAGCGGCGATCAGAGTCTCTCTCACGGAGGCATGAGGGGGCTGCTGACGTCTTTGGGGTTATCCTGGCCGCGACTGTGGCACGGCTGTCATGCCTCAATCAGAGGCCAGACGTAAGTAAGGGAAGGGGAGTTCATGAGTCACAGTCACACAGATAGCTCCAGAGGGAGATAAGGAATCTAATTTGGTTGGCATGCTACTAGAGAATAGGAAAAAGTGTTCCTCTGCAACTCTCAGATCCACTGTTGCACACTTTCAGTTGTGCTAGAGTATATTCTGCAATCTTAACCCCTGATGGAAATCAATCAAAGTCTAAAACGTAAATAGGTTTGGATGAATGCAAATATATATGCAGTCATCATACATTTTCCTACAATAAGTCGGCCCTGTGAAAACAACTGTTAACATACTTTTGATAACTGTAATGGGATGATTCATGCAAAGTGAAACCCCGATGTTTTGCACTTTGAGTGCTCTGTGGGATCTCAACATATGGTTGCTGTTTTTACAGTGTAGCTGTCATTAAGTGGTGTACAAGTTGTGTTTTACCTTGATGTCAGTTTCAGGAGACATGAAGTTGATCAGGCAATCGATGGGCCCAATCAGGTTGGGACAATGCTTATTCAGGATCTAGATTACAGGATTATATGTCACAATACTACTGAGATCATACATGACTATACTATACTAAAGCTACGAGGTCAACGGCAGTTTTTCTTCCACCCTTATAATTCACTTGTATTGTTTTATGTTTTTCTTTTTCTTTAAAAAAAAATTAAAATAGAGTAAAACTGGTTTCGTAATTGACAAAAAAAATAACAATAACAACAATCTAGGAGTTTTATATTATCATAATAACATTGGACATTACATCTTTCAGACAGTCCTGTGCCATCAATCTGAAGGACAGGATCACCCCGATGATGGTCATCCGCTTCAGTACGTTCTCTCCACCTAAAGAGGTGCATATGAAACAGATCAGAGGTATCTGAAAAGTATCTGACAGCTAACCTGGTTATTTGCACTTGAATTCATTTATGGGCTCTTAACAAAAGTACCGCTCTAGAAAATGTGACCAATCTAAGATTTCATTATTTGATTTATATTAGCTTTATTAAATTATTACATTATGAGCAACAGTTCATGACACAGAGATGTTTCCTGCTCTGCCTCCCTTCAGCATCCTCACACATTGGAATGATTTAATATAAAACAATGTACTGTAAGAAATGTCAGAAGATCATTTGTGAGCACTTTACCTCTTTGTAAATTCAAAGGGCTTTTCTCCCCTGGCTGATAGCATCATGAAATATATCAAGAGGTTTGATATAAAGACACTGAGAAGAGTCCATTTCTTCCTTTTTTCTACCTTATTTTTTCATTTATTTAGTCCATTTGTTTGTCTTGCATTTTTGGTGCCTGAAGGTGCCTGAAAGTGCCCACTTCTATCATGTTAGCCTGACTTGAATAAGTGGTGTACAAAAGACTGCTGGTCTGCCAAAGATATGTATGTGTATGTCAGTCAGTATAGAAATAATAAGGACTTCTGCTGAGAGTGATTCAACATTAGTACTCCTCTTTCACTTCATGTTCTCGTTCTTCTTCTTTCTCTGTCTCTGTTCCTGTCTTCACTTTGTACTTTGTGCACCACCGGATCTCCTCCTGACTGCCTTCAAAACATTGATACCTTTTATTCATTCTTTTCCTTTTTAACCCCCTACTTCTTCCTTCACATCTCCTATCACCTCTCTCCACTTCTCACCTGACAGCCTCTTCTTAAGATTGGCCATTTCCTCAGGCTTATCAAAGTGGTTCCTCATCTGTACCAGGACGTCCATATTCTCAATCACCAGTTTCTGACAGAAGAGAAGGAAGCAAGATAAGTGATAAAACAACCTTCAGGTGGGGGTTTTGTTGGAGAGGTCATGGCTGTGAGAGATCTGTCTCTCAGTAAGTTCAGAGCTCCTCACTTCAATCATACGTAAGTGTCAAAGTGTGGAGCCTGACACAACACAGTATAGCAATTGATTTAAAAGGGATACACAGGTTTGACAAGATAAAAGTAGTTTTGAAGCACAAACATCTTTCCAGATGCTGATACATAAGGAATTATGAAAGGTATTGTTATTTAGTACATTATAACTTCATAGTATGTATCTCGAATGTAACATTTATGTTTTTCTAGTGTGTTCTGACGGGTCAAAATTTCTGGGAGCTAAATCTGAGTTTTTGACAAAGATTGTTTACATTATTAACATATTATACCATGATGTATTACAGTATTTAAATGTATAAAATATTTTTACAGTCTGGATTTTTTCTGGATTTGACATTAAAAAAACATGTTTAATATTCAACATAACTAAACGAGTAGCTAAATCGTATCATGATTGAGAAAAACAAAAAGCTAATTAGGTTGGTCGCTACCATCTAAGCTTTTGAATCTCCTGCGATTCCTCCGATTTGGTGAAATTAAGTCATACAATTTCACATGTTGAATTGTAAGTTAATTTATTATATTGATTTTAAACAGCAAAACTGAAACTTGTTTAATTCCTTATGTATGGATTGTAAATTAAATGTATTCTTTTAGAATACATTAAAGCTGAAAGAACAAGTTTTTTGGTAGATAATGCATTTTATCGAGCAGTAGCTTATCTGCCTATTTTAAGAAGGGCAGTATTGTCTCCCCGTTACAGACCAGTAATACTCAAATCAAAGTTACCCAGGTAATTCCACTGATCTACGGCCTTGCAACAAGCTCAATGCATCATACTGTACCTTCAGCTCACTGACTTGAGAGGTGATGTGCCACATCAGGTTCTCACTCAGATACTTCAGGCCATATGGACCAATTAGCTCCGCCAGGGCCTGTAACTCTGCTCAGATGATGATATGAATAATTCAAGGTGTTATAATCGGAGGGAGATGAGGGATCCACAGAAGGTTGAATTGACATTTTTACAAAAACACACAAATAAAACATGCTCAAGTGGAGATGTTTTGTTTGCTATAAGTGTTGTGCACACAGCTTGACTCTACCAGTGACAAACATATGAAATATTACATTTTTGAGTGTAGCTGTATCATTGAGAGAGAGACAACTGCAGCTATTAGACCTTTCACTCAGCTCAACATCTCTGCCTGAATATGGATGGATAAGGATGTGTGTTGTTAAAATTGGAGGTGGTTAATGGATTGGCAAATGAGTCAGTGAGAGGCACACAGATACCTCACTATGGAGTAAATATAGACAATGATGATGACATTGTGCGGGGGCATCTATTGACGTGCAGTGGTCTCCAAGGTACTGTGCATGTGCATGCCTTGTGTATGTGTCTCTATTATGTTTGTCAAGATCTGTTGTGGAGTATATTAATACAGCCAGAGGTCCACTGCTCCAACAAGCAGCGTGTAGGCAGAAAAGAAGGCTGAGTGGTATGAGACAAGGGATGCTGGAATAGTTACGATGCAATGAGGAAAGAGCGGGGGTGATGATAAGCAATACTGAACTTTACATTAGTCAGGCAGTGTCAGAATAAACTGCATGAAAGGCAGCATGAAGAAAAACACACCACACCACCACAATAACAAACTCCACATCCTCTTGAGCAATAAGACTCCCTCTGCATGTGGTGTCAGGAGTGAATGAGATCTGAAGAGTGAATCATGTCTTGGATCTGTGGACCGGTGATCATTAAACCTCAGAGGACAAGGGTACTTTTTGTGTGCAAAAGCATGTGTCTGCAAAAAGGGAAAATGGAGAGGACAAATCTGTTTTGTTGGTGCCTTTTTGCTCTTGTCATGCAAACATTCTCATAGAAAAGAATATGTTAAAAAAAAATTCTAAGAGTACACCCCCACATGACCAAAGTTCTAGTATGTGAATCATGGAAAAGTTCATAAAAACCTCTATAAGTTAGTGTTGTTGCTGTGGAAACAAAGCTGAGCATGTCGCTGATGACTGTCATCTGAATTAACTTGCCTACACAGTAACATGCTATGAAAGTCAGTGAATAGCTGTATTACCTTCATACTAAGCATACTAAACTTCGTAGTGAAAGACAAAGGTGATGAAACAAAATGTGCAAATATTAAGTTCTGGGGTCCGACCTGATATATCTGAAAACTCCTCTGCTCTGAAACTTGGTTCGTTGTCAGTCGCCTGGTTGACGAAGCAGTGCATCTCGGGACAGTGAACGATGAGGGAGTTGCTGGCCTGACGCAAGAGACTCTCCAGGAACCTGAAGTGCAGAAAAACATAACAAAAGCTCCATTGTATCTTTACTCAACAATAGCCCTTGCACCGCTTTTGTTGTCACTGTACATTCTTTATAAACTTCATATACACTGCACATACTTTGCACTTTCTGTATTGTTTCATTTCTAAATTATTACGCTTTACTGTTTTGTTTTGTTGTAAATATTGAGTATTTTGCATTTCTGATACTTCTTGTGATATTTTCTCATATATTTTCTTTTTCTTACTTTTTTTGTGTCTCATATGTAAGAATTTCCCCTCTGGGATGAATAAAGTATACATCTATCTATCTATCTATCTATCTATCTATCTATCTATCTATCTATCTATCTATCTATCTATCTATCTATCTATCTATCTATCTATCTATCTATCTATCTATCTATCTATCTATGTTTGAATTTAGAGTGAAAGTGAGAGACACAGAAAAGGGCCGGGAAGGACGGTAAACAAAGCAGAGAAAGACAAATCAAGAGGATACCCTTCTGTGCGCTAGTTATGCGATTTTAAATCGACATGTGCATGCAGCATACAGTTGATACACCTATATGTATTACACACACCAGTTTGTGTAGACGGTCGTAATCGTCTGCCCTCCACGTGAGTCCAGCGGCTGTGTTTGCTGCAGCAGGACGTTCTTCACCAAGCGACTGACGTCCACGTTGATGTAGCTGGAGAGGGTGTGCAGGCTGGCTGTATAGGCTCTCAACCCCGCCAGGAGGTCTGAGGGACGGGCTATCTCCTCGGTGGTCTGGTTGTAATTGGCCATTCTCACGATGATCCTGGAGAAACATGTTTAACCAACGTCACAGGAGTGGGCTGAGGGTGGACAGATGGGGCCTTAAGATGGGTTAAACGAGCCATGGTGGCATGCTACTAGACTCTCATTAGGTCAGCACATTCACTGCTCCAGGGCTTCACTGCAATTTTATTTATTGTATTACAGGGCTATTAATTCGCTCTCTTCCTCTCCCTGACTAGTCTGTATTTACCATGGGAAGACCCATCACTGCGAGTGTGCTGCTACTCAAGGGCACAGATTTTAGGGTGACAGGGCAGATAATCATCAGCTAAGACAGGGAGACTAAGCAGAGCATATACACAGAAACATTAGGTTGCCCTGGTACCAATCCCTAATCTAAATAAAAGTTAACACTGAAATGACACAGAGCAAGGGAGTGACATGATGGATCTCTTCTCAGGTTTTTAAGTGGGTGCAGCACAGCCTGACACGGAGGAATCAGATCGAAAATCTGTGTTCATTATGGTGATGGAGGTGGCATTTTAAAAGAGACAAGCTCCAATTAATTCCCTGATTATCAGGAGAAGAAACAACCCGTGAGTGACAATTTGGAAAAAGTGCATCTTGAGATGCTTTTGAATGTTCCCAGTGCTCTGTCACATCTTGGTCAGTAGTGTTTAACATTTTGACTGCCCCTGTTCAAGAGGGAGGTCTGCCTACTGTTCAGCATGTGCGTGAGCATACAAGCCATCCGTTTGGACATAGAGTCAGCAGGATGAAAACTGTTACGAAATGATGTTAGTACACTGAGTACAATTGTGCAGCACATCTACGCGCTGGCAGAGGAAACAATATTACAATGTGTTCCTTTCACAATGAAAACAAGCACTCATGTTAGTTATTAGCATATTTCTGACAGTAATTGCTGTGACATTCACAACAAAAATCCAAATCCCTCTGCTGCACATAAGATAGGGAAAGATCTTTTTTTGTTGTAAAGTTGCCTCAAAGACTTGGTATACACCTTCAGGACTCATCACATCATCCACATTTCTTCAGACAAACATATCAATGCCCCCATCCCCACTCATACTCAGAGAGGCGTGTCTCCAGGTGGGAAAGGAGGAACTCTGTGGGAACGACGATGTGGTCGAAGACAACAAAGTCAATGCAGAGGCTGTAGGAGCAGCAGAGCTCTGTCAGCATCAGATGCATCTTGTCCATACTAGGAGATGTGGGAGAAAGAGAGAGAGAAGGGAGGATTAAGTCTTTATAACAAATATTTTGACCATGACGGAAGTATAGATGTGCTTTTCTCAGACAAATAAGGTAATAAACAAGCTAGAAAATTGTAAAATATCGCCAAACTAAGGCAGTGGGGAGTAAAACTGGGAGAGAGAAAGAATGACAACTCTTCAGACTAAATTATTGAGCTTTCTTATTGTACCTACGTACAGAATAGGATCAAAACAATAAAAATGCCAACATGAAATTGTCTGCCAGTAAAAGTTTTTTTTTTCATGCGCTGAGACGTTTTGTTTCGTATTTTTTAATAGCTTCCTTCAGTACCGTCAACCTTGACTGGTTCAACTTTAAGTGGAATAAAGTTTTAAACTAATAATGCTTTGTTGGTGAGAGCATTTTAATCCTGTCCTCCTGATAACTTCAGGAAAGAAGTGTGTCATGAGGTGAAGGAAATCATTTGGAAATGTCCGCCAATATTACAATATTTGTACAACATGAACTGCATTAACCTTGGCAAAATTGTACACTGTCAAATGTTTTTTTAATGCACTTTGACTGGAACAAGTGTTGATAATTCGGCATTTCTCAAGAAATCATGGACGTATCCATTACACTCACTTTTCTAAAACGTCTGCCAATTTAGTATAATTATTGAAGGACCAGCTATAGAGAGAGAGATAAGTGGAAAAGTGGGGGAACAAAAAGGAAAGCTAACTTGGTAACAATGGCCCGGTCTTTCCTCAGGCTTTCAGCACCCGGTTTCTCTTTCTGGACCTCTCCTTTCTTTGGCACCGGCTTCTTTTGTTTTCTATGGCGAGCTGCGCTGATGGCCTCGGCACAGTGCTTGGGCTGCAGCTAAGGGGTTATCAAGTGGATAGAGATGCAGGGAAGGAGAGAGGAAGGGGAGAATGAAGGGAGACAGAAAGAGGAAGAATTCAGCCAAGCAAATGTTAGGTAACATGCTCCAAGACAAACTAATGCATTAATGTTGAAAGCACTCAGTCAAGAAGTAAACACTTTTGTCTTACTTTCCTTCAGGGATTTGAGGAACAACACTGCATTAATCAACTCCAGAGATTTAGACCGATCTTATCTTTTTTTTGTTTATGTATGCCAACTGCCTCCAGGTAAACCCACTGATGCCAAGCTGAGACTAGTGTGATTATATTTGGATATGGAGTTTGCTAGAATCAATCTGCGGTGGCTCACTTTCTTTTATCAAAACCTGAAATGGACTTCACCTGGTCATTGAGGTTGCACTGCTCAGCACATATCTCTAACACGACACTGCTGGTCTGCTTGGCTATCTGCTCCAGGAAGGTCACACAGAGGCGCAGGCTCTTCTTCGCCATTGTCTCTGTCTAGACACACAAACAAGTGTAGGATATGTGAGTGTGGACATACTGTATGTTCAATGACAGAGGACACAGTAAGGCATGTATGAAAGACACACACACACACAAAGGTAGAGGGCATATTTTCCAGTTAGATTCAGTCCACTGTCTCTAAACTGGCAACGTTTCAAACTATTAAGAAACTGACATGTTGCTTTGATGATGCTGTTGGTGGCGTGTGTCACAAAGTGTCGGAAATCAACCTTAATGCAGAGTGCAAGAAGTGTCTTCAATGCGTCTTAGATGATGCTTACGTAATGGTTTGGGACGCAAATGACTAAACACTGACCTCTTCTGGGCAGAGAGGATGTCCACAGTGGCTGAAGTGAGAACAGACGAGCGGGAAAGCCATGAGGTAACGCTTCATGGTCATCTCCTCACTGCTCTGACTAAACATCCTCTCAAAGACGCGCGGGTAGTAACTGTTAAGCAAACAAGAGAATAAACAGTTAGGGCATTCAATTATTTAAGCTTGAAGAAAAGAAAAGGGAAGTGAAAAGAAGAGAACAAAAAAGAAAACAGAAAAGAGACTGACCTGAGTATGGACACCTCAGATGTTTCCTGCAGGAGTTCTTCCACACTGTCCACCATCCTGGTGTGAAACTGAATCATGTTCATCACCTTTGCTAAGTCGGGGTATTCCTTTATAGGAAGAGGGGCCTTGTTCATACTTGTGTAGGCCTAAAACAGAAGACAAAGACATATAAGGGTGGCATTCACCATGTGTTACAGTGATAAGTGAACATTGTGCAATATTTGATATGTTGCAACAAACCTACCTACCTGCAATCTCAACCAGTCTAATCTAAGTGCTCTGAAATCAAACTCCTCTTTGTTTTCCACTGCAGAGTGAAATTGAATCCATCATTATTCAAATGTAATGTTGCTTTTAAAACAGAGAACAGTATGTAGTGTACACAAACTGCAATTACCTTGTTTGACTGACAAAGAAGAGAGGGTTGAGACGAAAGAAGTCATCAGGACTGACTCCTCTTCTGGACACACATAGATATTCTGCAGAGGAGAACAAGTTTCCTTAATTATTCATGCTGTAGAAGGAGAATAAGGGATATAAAAACATTGATGGCTTTCTTCTTTCTGACACTGCCTGCAAAAGAAAAAGGCACAGAATGTTATGCAAGCCCCTTTTACTGTGTAATACATTAATATCTATAGATACCTGTATGGTGTCATTGAGAACCAAAGCATCAAACTGTGCCAGGTACTGGACGTGGTAGCGTTGAACTACATGGTTGTACTTTGTCATCAGACCTCTTAACTTCTCCATGTGGAACAGCAGCTCAGCCATCTGACTGGGGGGAAAAAACAGAAAAGCAAATTAACACCAAACATATTCACTTTGTATTACATTTTATAATAAAAATGTGTACAAATAAGCCATTGTAAAATCTCACGTGCACACTTAGGATAACTGCACCACTATAAACCGACATTGCTGCACTATGGAGAGACATCTCAAGTTGCAGCGGGGGAGAACCTGCCAGATCTTTGCACACTAACACGACACATAGTGACCTCAACAGTGGTTTACATCCTCTGAACCTATGACCTACTTGTCAACGTAGTCCTCGGCTGTCTTTATCTTTGGCATATTCTCAGAGTGTCTGACGAGCCACAGGACCTCGTCACGGGAAAATGAGAGCGCCATAAAGACAAACAAGGCCTTGGGGATTTGATTGGCACACAGAACAGAGAAGAAAGAAGAATGTTAGCAAAGAGTCTCAGCTGAGATCAGTAAAGTCATGATTACTAAGTCAGTCCAGAAATTTGTTTTTGACTTTTAACTTGCAGTAATGAACTCTTTTAAATTCCTCAAGCATTGCTGTTATGCTCGTTACGGTCCTTTATACCTTTGGTCCCAGAAGTCCAGGTTCATCCTCCAGAACTTTAAATAATTCCTTCATCGCTCCTCTCAGAAACTGCCTCCTTTCTCTGTGCATAGCTCCACTGGTAATAACAAAAGAAATGGACAGAGACAATTGGTTCCCACAGCTCATTTCAAAGTAAATACTCACCAATGAATATTAATGACAACAGTTGAGTTTCCTGCAAGTCTCACCTGTTGAGTAGAACATGCTCACGACATTCCTTGATGTCGGCAACTCGCTTGTTATATCTGATAGTAGAAAAAAAGAAAGAGAAAAGAAGAAGCTGATTGACAATCTAAAAAGGTAGAGCAGTTATAATTCCAGTGGTCAGGCAATATTATCCTTTTTCTAATACGTGTCATCTTTGTCTTGGCACGTATTACTTTTGCAGTGGTATCAATGTCTTCTGAAACTCTTGTGAGAAAATACAAAAGTCTTACAATGTAATCAGTAACAACTATACCATGAGATCTAGTTCAGTATACATTATATCCACTTCATCACCTTTTCTCTTTCACCTTTTGTCTATACTGTAATCCATTGTCTTCTTCTCCAAATATAAAGACACTAAGGTTATTACTTACTACTGACTATATGTGTTCTTTGTCATTTTTGTTGTTAAAGATCATTTAAGATAATGTATTGCTATTTTACTCTTTTTTCAGTTTTGAGGAAATACACAAATATATATTTTGCTGAATAAATTCCCATGGATATGTTATAAATGCATTATTCACACAACTTTGGCAGTGTAATTTAGTCTTTTACATTACCGCCTTCAAAAACATTGCTTAGAAATATGCTGAAGCCTGTGCTGCTAACAATTTATTTTAAACAGAATGTTCCCTTAAAGTCACCCTGAAAGTCAAACCTTTAAAATATCTGTAAATTAAGGCTACTGATGTAAGCAAGGTCCAGCTATTTATATCAATAAGGAATGAGCAAGTAAAGAGTTTAGGACTCTTTAATCCAGAGAGTGATATGAGGATGATACTTAATTAATAATGCATTTTAAATGCATTATTAATTTGTAAACTGCCTGAAATATGAGGATACATTATCTTGCACCCATTGTCTATTATTAAGTAGGACTACTTCTCATAATGTAGCAGCGTACGTACCCTTTGATGCTGTCGAAGTGGTCTTCGGAAACCTTGTGTATGTTGAGCACTTCATCTCTGGTGAGGACGAGGTAGAGGCCGCTACGCAGAGCCATCTTCCACAGCTCCTGGGAGGCCTGGTTTGTATTCAGGCTGCTGTGGCACAACAGGAAACCGACTGCAAGGAGCACAGTCAGAAACATTTAAGATACAATCAGTTTAGCATATGACAGTGCTCTCGTCATGCCAAATATAAAGTATAAATATGAAGTGAACGGAAGGAGGAAATGATCACTCAAGATGAGGTATACGTACTAATGATCCACCGCTCCATCACCTCCATAGACAGATATTCACACGCCATCTGTGGTGAATAACAAGCATATTAACCTCCAGTAAAGGCACAATCACTACAGCCTTACATGTACAAAGCCTGATGCCTGTTTGACGAAGAAAAATACTGTCAGTTAAACTACATGGTAGCCATCAGCCATCTTCTACTCTATTCGGGTTCCAACTTCAAAAGAGACTCAATAGTTTTTGGGAAAACCTCCTGGAAATATTGACCATCCTCCCTAAATATGCTTTCAGAAATGCAAAAAAGTTTATATTGTAGCAATTAGTTTTCTCTATAGACGAGAGAATGAGGACCATCGAATATTTATCTGTTCATAAAAAAAATGTTGCCTGGAGGTCACTTGCTCGGCGGGACGACTGCTTCCTATAAAAGGAGGCCACAGGCAGCCGGGATCATAACATTACATCAAAGGAGTTGTAATGCCAGAGGACTGAATTATGCAGAAAAGGGAGATTGGTAGAAATAACAGTTAATGAAAGAGGAGCAGAGAGGTCAAAAGACAATCAAATAAATCATTTTCTAAATGATAGCTCTATAATAGAAGGACATATGTTTCACACACATTGTTATTGCATAATTTAGCTGTGACACCTCGCATTGCTGTGCCTGACATCCCTGGAAAAAAAACATAATCTAGACACTACACCTCTTCCCCTCTCTTCCTTCCTTCCTCGTCAGCGATAAATACAGGAGGAGAGGTGACGGGAGGGCGGACTCACAGTGTCACAGAAGGCCGGGTCCAGCATGGCAGCTGGAGCACTGAGCAGGCTGAGGAGCTGGGCGCTCCGCCACTGCTCTGCTGGCAGGTTCCTGCGTGGATAGACCATCTTCAGAGACAGCAATGCCGCCGTCAGAGACTGGGAGATGGACAGAGAAGCAAAGGAAAACAGTGAGTGAGGAAGCTGGAGGGAGGCAGAGAAAGAGGAAGAGGCAAAATGACAGAGAAAGAGAAAGAAAGCAACGCTTCACAGCAAAAAAAAAGAAAAAAAAAAAAAGCTGGAGGCTCCAAAAGCTCCATTTGTATTGTTATTGTAAAATGTGTATTGTGTCGCTAGAGCACTTGCAAGGTACAGCATCCACATAGAAACGGATTACTTTGACTGGATTGCACAGAGCCAGGACCGCAACCTCATCTAACGCCTCTGAGATGAACTGAAGCTCCGACTGCGAGTCAGACCGTATCACAACATCAGTGCCCGCCCTCCCTTATTCTCTTGTGACTGAATGGAACCATATCCGCATGGAGGCTGTTAAAGCCACAAATCAATAATAATAGGAATGAGATGTTCAAAAATCACATTTAGTATGGTACAATGTTTGGGTGGCAATATACGTAGTACAGCACTGTGGAAAGTGGGGTGAAAAGACAAAACATTAACAGGAATGTGTATCATTTAGCAGTTATTAGTATAGTTTAATTTAACTTATAAATATGCATTCATAATTATAAGTTAAATTATACAGAATGTTTTGTTTATGTAGCTGTATAATTTACTGTACCCTTGTGTGAGGGCCAAACTCCTCAGTTAGCTTCTTCCAAGGATGTTCATACTCCACAAACATCTGGCCGAGCCGTGGGTAGGAGGGGTCACTGCAGGATTCATTACAGTATGCAATTAATCAAGTCGAAGAAGAAGAAATAGGACAGTATGATGATACAGCATTGCTAATACTGTGTTAGTCTAGCATTACCTACAGGGATCTTACTGATAATAAAAGTGTTGGTTTTCATAAATTACATTGTTTCCTGCAGCTTTGTTTTTTTTTTTGGGGGGGGGGGGGGGGGGGGGGGGGGGGGGGGATAATAAAGAGCTGAGACTGTTCCCTCTCTAGCTGTGTGTGGTGTGCAAGTTAAATGTGATATTGAAATGTACAGCATGTGCTTGTGTTCCCTGCTCACATCTCAAATAGAGATGAGTCTCCTTTTGGAGTGTATACATAAATATGACTCAAAATGACAAAAAA
The DNA here is from genome assembly GCA_038501785.1 of Myoxocephalus aenaeus. Lineage (NCBI taxonomy): Eukaryota > Metazoa > Chordata > Actinopteri > Perciformes > Cottidae > Myoxocephalus > Myoxocephalus aenaeus. The sequence goes on from JBAMJR010000213.1 coordinate 598,716, forward strand.
AACACTTGGGCTGTTGATTCCTGCGGCAATTAAGATTCTAATTAATTATGAGGATCAGAGCAATAGTTGTATTGATGGATGTGTAAACACTGGCTTTATTTAAAGCGCTTAAGTGACGTGTTCGTTGGAGCTAGAGAGCTGCACTTTGCAAATGCAACCTCACTGAATTCTATCTTGATCATTCGGGTTGAGTAAATGCACAACACATCCATCCATCAAGTTACTTTGTATCTCATATCTATGCCGTTTCATGTTTCCTCACCTGCTCCCATTGGTCATCTCATGGGCACAGTTGAACATGCCCACCAGGGCCTTCTTATCGTCGATGCGAGAGAGCGTTATGATAACAGACGTGTAGGTGATGATCAGATCCAAGTAGTTCTTGGTGAAGTCAAAGTTGATTGCCTGTGAAAAAAAAATATACATGTGTCGTCAGTGGCTCTGAAATTAAAGAAACTGGTTTCACGAGGCAACACACTCTAACTCCCAACTTAATTACTGAGGTTTGGTCAACTGTAGATACAGTAGAACTAATATAGAGACCTAAAATAAATACATTTGTATTGAACATCGGGAATGGAGACTTTTCTTGTTTGAAAATTGGGAATGTTTGGTTGGAGAAAATGTGTCAGCAGAACACAGATCATACAGATCTGTGTTCTGCAAATGGCTGTACATGTTGTATCCTACTGACAGAGAAAAGTGGTTGAACAAGCTATAGTTATCAATTGGTTTGCTTAAATATGAGTGTTTGGATATATCATATCAGGGATACAGACAGAAGTGGGTTACTCTGAGGGAGTAGAAAAAACTATTTAGATTACTTTATCCCAACCTGAAGACCTCTCTCCATTGAAATCCCTTGTGACTGAAGACATTACATCACAGAGTCTCAAAGGTGAATGCAAAATGTGTTATGACTGCAATAATAAGAGTTTGTACTACTGATGTTGACAAATGGTTAAAGAAAAGGTCTTGCTCTGCGAAACAAATAATAATGAATTAAAGCATTGCGAGGTGCTTAAAATGCCAACATTGGCTGTGCATATCATATCACAGGAGACATGGATCGCTGAAATATACAGTAGGATATATACGTATGCACAAAGCAAAGGGTGATAATAAAATCTGACAAACTGAACAGGAGGAGGCTGTGGGTGGTGAGGTGAGAAAACGTGAGGAGGAGGTGGGAGGAAGTAGTAAACAGCATCATGGCAGAATAAATAAAAAGAGAAGTGAGTGACAGCTTGTCGGAAATCAGCAGATGTTGGGTCTGACTTCAACG